>CM061062.1:164756352-165956352 GCA_030762895.1 Sophora flavescens | reverse complement strand
CCTGTGTGTGTGTCTAAATTTCTCAGAACTTTCTATCTTGCAATGCACAGAAAGCAAAAATGAGGTATTGTTGAACAGCACAGCCATGTAAGATGCAATTAGAGAAATCCAATGCAAGATATCATTAAAAAACTTTATATTGCAAAAAAAAAAGACATACACTGCCACATGCAGATTGAGGATTAATAATCTGCTCTGCAGTCAATCCTAACTTCAATACTTTCTCCTCCTCTTCAGCCCTCCCACAAGAGCAATTTTTGCAGGCTTTTCTTGTACTTCCAATTTCACAATCACCAACTGCACAAGCATGTTAGCTAATAGCCTAACAAGTGTTGATAATTTCAAAGATAGCAACCAAACCTTCGATCCCATTAATATCTTATCCAGGGATTCATTTAAGGATGCAACAATCCTAAGACACAGAAGCTTTTTTCTTTGGTGGCAAAATAGCTTAACAAGTCAATGAGTGTAAAAATACATCTATAATATATATAGTTGGTGCAAAAGGCTAAGTACTAGAGCTTAGAAATATAAGATGACTGAATGGTGGGGACTAAGCACTAAGCAGAAAGAAAATTTGACAACAATTTGAAAAATGTGAAAAATGTGAAGAATTCAGCAGCTATTTCTCTATAACTATGCTCACACACGCTGGTGTTGTGTTGTGTAGGGTAAAGACAGAGTGAAAGAAAGGCAGAGAACTGGACTCTATTGTTCATATTCTTGGCAAGTTAAAACTTCTTGTTAAGACTACACACTTATTTTTATCAGTAATTTTTTTTTTCAAAAGTAAGTGTAAGTAATAGCTTACATTTTCTATAGAAAAGTAGGTTTCAAACGAATTGGCATACCTTTGCTTTTCCATGAAGTTCTTCCTCCTTCATAGATAGTTTTCCATTACCTGTGTCAAAAATGGACAAGATACATACATGTAATGCAAATTAAGGACAGTACCACTAAGCAAATGTAATATACACACCTATCATATCAGATATGATGAAATATCATATGCCAAAAACCGGTCCAAAGACCCAAGGTACTCCCAAAACTCCCCAAAAATATCAAACAAAGAACTCTAAAGGACTAACATGATCCATCATTCCAGTCAAAATAAATAAATAAATAACATGTTCCATCATTAAACTGTCAAATTAAAATCTTCATTCTAAACTCAAACACCATATAAAGGCAGACTTTAGATAGCGTTTGTATTAACAAACGCTATCTAATCCCTTTTTTTTTAGTTTACTTCACAAATATATATGAAATAAACAATTATATAACTAGCATATATACCCTATTAATTCCTCTGCAGAAGAAAGACCAAGTGTTTCTAAAATACTATTCGTAAGCATTGTACTTGGACCACGACCATCATGTGCTTTTATTACTGCAGTTAATGCCATCGCAGCTATTCCATACCCGTTGCAAATAAAAAGCAAAACTTTCAACCAAACAGTAGATGAAATCAAGGTAGAGATCAAAAGAATAACCTTTAAGGCTTTCCAAGCATTATGAGTGATGCCAAGTTCTCAACAAAAGTAAGGTCAGATCAGTTTAGAAACTTAAAGCCTTTTCCAGGAAATCGATCTCTCGGTCTGCCTAACAAATATTGCTTCGCTAAAAGCTTGAATTCATGGCTTAAAAAGTATTAGAGAGAGAGAGATTATGAAAGGCAAGAAATAGTTATAATGGATTACTACCTGCCCCAGTCACCTAAGACAGGTCCTGCACCTGCAGCCCTTGCTTCTTTGCCATCTTCTGTAAATCCATATGTAATTGTCCCTGTGCCAGCAATTAATACACATCCATGAAGTTTACCTATTGTTCCACTTGCCAGAGCAGCCACAACATCATTCCGAACATACAGCCTTACATGGCTTGGGAATATATCCCTAATTACATCAAGTCACAATAAACTTTAATCAATAGACTCCGTCAAACTTTAGTCTCTAGATTAGCATAGAAACTAATGCGGAAATTAAATGACACAACATATTCGAAGAACTGAACCAGCAAAATGCACAAGTTACAATTTAACTAAAATTTCAATTCTTTACCGATAAGTTACCTAATTCTATTGTGGTCCTTACTTCTTTGTTGACCAGGACTATATAACATTGTTAAAGCACATGTACCTGACAATAATACTTAGTGCACCAAGGGGAGTAACCATAACTGCAGGAGCATAGATATGATATGAGTCCTCAACATTTAGTATAGTGTCTCCTGTCAACCAGAACACCAAAACGACGAAACAATCTACTAAATTATTGAACAGAAAGTTTTAAAATCATTAGTGAGAATGAAGAGATGACCTACAATAAGCATAGGTTCCAACTTCTTAAGTGCTGGAAGATTCATGTGGACGTCTGCACGAGCTTTTGGGGTCATTATCTATTCAAAGAAGATGACTATCTTATTTTACTGCAGAGTGATATCTATAAAATATTCCAAACTTCCCTTACAAGCTCAAATAAATAATACCTCAAAGATCCCACCATTGGCACCATTTTTCTTAGTAGGAACCAACTCCACCATATAGTTGGTTGGAGACAGCAACCAGTCCATTTCTCTACACCATTTGCTTTTCCTTTCTTCAGATAGTGGTTCCAATTTCCACAACTCACCAAATACTGTTACTGCATATTTTCATCATACTCTTAGATTGGCTTAATAATATAACCAGAGGAAAAATAGAACTTAGCAACATCACATATTCCCTTGGACGTGAAAATTCTTCTGGGATTGTATAAGGATATATAAGTTTTTTTTATTAGTCATTTTTAACATAGAAGAGGCATCCCATTTATTATTTTCACAAGTGAACTTTATGAACTATATGTAAGAAAATAAAATAAATGCAGTGAGAGAAAACCTGCTAGGTTTGTGATGGCATTAGACAGCACTAAAGCTGTATTGAGGCCCTTAGTTCCTCCTGTAATATCATCACCTAGCAACAGCTTTGCAAACTTTTCTTTCATGGCTTCTACATCTGAATATTGGATGGCATGAGCAGGCTTTTCTTAGCCACAAAATTTGCAATCTCCCCAACAATCACTGGTACCGTTTACCAAAATTAGTTTGAAGATCCATATGATATGAGTCTCACTAATAGTAACAGAGGGAGAAACTTACTTGTTACCAAGCCGGCCCACCAATGCGGCTCTAGTAGATAAGTGTAACCGCCAACTCCTTCAAATTTCACATATATACTATACCCATGAGGTCATCTAACCTAGAAAATTATCAGAGATGCAATTGGAGGGGGGAAAAAGGAATTACATCTAATAGAAATTAGAGAGTAATTTTATGAATGGATTTTAGAATTGAAAATTTCAAAATGTAATCATCCAAGTACATCATCACATATAAAGATGAAGAAAAGGTGCACCTACCTGCACGAGTGCCATTGGCAGTAGCACGCTTAAGACCCTTCTTCTTCAAGATGAAACTGGCTCCTATGAAAGCGCTCGAACCCACCGCCAGCATCAAACCCTTCGAGTGGGGACGCAGAGATAGGGACGAGGTCTGGCGAGTGACTAAGCAACGAAGGGGACGAGCTCTCTGGATGCAATGAGAGGATGAATCTGCAATGGAGAGACGAGTGAGTCAGAGTGAAGGGAGGCAATAGCGGCAACCCTAGACTTGGGTATTTCTCTGTGAAGGATCAAACATGCGTGGGTAAATTAGCAAACACCTAAGATAGCGTTTCTAATTTTAAACGCTATCTAAAGTTGATTTTATTTTATTTATTTATTTCAAATTAGAAAAGATAGCGTTTCTATGTGGAACCGCTATCTTAGGTGGTTAGTTAAGATAGCGCTTCCTAAAGGAAGCGATATCTTTTCCTGCAACTTGACTTTTAATAGCGGTTCCTTAAGGAACTATCTTAGGTGATACCTAAGATAGCGTTTCCTTAAGGAACCGCTATTAAAAGCCCCTCATCACTTTTAATAGCATTTCCGCACGGAAATGCTATAAAAGGTGCGTTATTAAAAGTCTAATCTGTTGTAGTGTGGGTTAGAGTCCCAGGTTGCACAGTTGAATCTTGGTATTGTATGTCGTGGGTTAGAGTCCCAGTTGGCACATTTGACTTCGTGTCCTGTATGTTGTGGGTTAAAGTCCCAGTTGGCACATGTGACCGCGTGTCCTATGTTGAGTATGAATGATTTCCTTGTCTAAGTAAGAATAGTCGTGAGCAGTAAGCCTCGACAAAGAAAGAAATGAACGAAAATAAAAGTAAAGAGAACAAATATTAAGATTTGATGGTGGATGTTGAAGTGCCATGTAATTTTATAAATTGAAATGACTGTCGGGTATGAATCCCATTGTTTAGAATATCTTGTTTATTCTGAGAATTTATGTGAAGTGCATATGTGTACATGTTGTTGTTGTCTGTGTCTCATGCATGTAGTTGTCACGATAAAACTTATATGTCGGTATCTCACCTTTGCATTATTTCTGTTTGGTCCCTATTTTTGAAGAATGTTGATTAACTGGAATAACCATGGGGTCTTTTCCAGTAACAGTCTCATAGTACGACCAGCTTAGTTTATCCAGTCAAATTTTATTTTGGTGAAGGTCATAATTTTCTGTATTATGGCTCTGAGAGTCTTTCTTGGATTACTGTTTTGTCTATGACATTTCATTTACGGATGTTTTAAAGTATGACCAGGAGTTTAATTATCTTTTGAGAAAATGTGTTGTTATTAAGTTTGGTGGAATGTTGTTTTACCGGGATGATGTTTGTATATATCCAAAAAGAAAAAAATTTAGTCACACTTTCTTGACTTATAGAGAATTACACAAGTTGTTTTCTGAAAGCAACCAGCAAATTGTTTTATGTTTTTATTTTTCGCAAAGAGTCAGTTTATGTATCACCGAGGGAGGCGTTACACGATCTTTTGAAACAAGGCATAATCGATTACACGTGGAGGTATAATCGATTAGTTAAGTTTTGTGGCACTCAAAAACAAAATTTCCTAGAGTTTAATTGATTACCATACTTTGGAAACAATAATTTTTAATCAAAACACTTGGGTAAACGATTCCGTATATGTCTTTTGATAATTGATTAGGCTCAAAAACATTTTTCAAAGTGATTGTGTGTAAATAGTGTTCTATTTTTAACCAATCTACCTTAAAGCTTTGCGAATTAAATTCCTATGACTTTTGACGATAATAACATTAAGTCCATCAATTGGTCTTGAAATTATTTTCAATCTACTCACTATTTTGGCTCATTCTTACTTCATAAGCAAAACCCATGTCCCTCCTGCACAAGCATTCACGGATTCTTCTGTTACCTAAGTGCACTCAGTGATACTAATGTATTTGAAAGGCTTATGGTCAGTCGGATAATTTTTCTTTTACCAAATCTTAGATTAGTGCATATCATATAAATCATTAAGAAAATGGTTGAAATCCAACACAATAAAATTACTAGAAGTTAAATGCATTGAACATTTATTCCAAAATTAAAACATAATGTGATAACATACAACTTCTTAAACTTTAGTTTCATCAAGGTGGGATTAATGATTTATACAATCATTCCATATTTGGTTGCTCCTCTGCAAGATTTGGGTTTCTATTGGTTTGAACTCTGGTGATCTTATAATTAAAATGTATTTTGTCAATGTCATGGCAACGGTAACCCAGGCCATGCAAAAGATTGATGCTACAATCTATACTAACTGTTTCATTTCCGAAAAATGTTCCAAAGAAGACTTGACTTCCACAATGTAGATGTAACTATAGCTGCACAATCTTTCAAATATTTTGCATACGATGGTAATGGACTTGGTGCAGAATTAATTTCAATAGTGGGCCTCTTAGATGATTCAAGAACTTCATATGAAACTCCTGTTCTAACCAGTAAGGTAGCACTTGCCATAAAGAGAACAATTAGACATAAGTTGTTGAATGTTGCCATCACTTGTAGTGACAATATCTAATTATTGGGTATTGAAATGCTCTGTTGATGATACTAAGTAATTTTTAATACCATTTTTATCTTGAAAATATAGTCTTAAAACTTCCATTAATGACATTTCCTTTAATACTAATGAACAAACAATTAATTAATCACTTGTTTTAAGTTTTTATATGATTTACTATTTTTAAGTTAATAAACGTTAATGTTTACGTTCACATTATAACTTTTTTTTCTCATTTATTTAAATTTTTACATTAAACTAAAATTTTAAATAATAAATTAAGTTAAAAATTAGAAAAACTGTAGTCATTATGATAGAAATTGTTACCTTGAAATTATTACATTTAAATTGTACAATTATTAATACAAGTCCAGATCATTATATTGTGAAGATCGATATTTATACATAACTTGTCACATCCTACCTTTCATGAATAAAAACTAGATATCTTAATTAGGTTTGGATGAGGGTTAGATAAATCAAAACCATTTAAGAATGTAAACGCATATGCGTGTTTAGAACAAATTTGAAGCACCTTAAAATTTTTGAGCATATGCATATGCGTGTAAACGCAAAGTGGTGACTACATATAGCACATGGTCTACGTGGTCGTATATCCATCAAGGCACAGTGACGCAAACTGCATGAATACTTGCCATCAAGCATTCAAGTCCTATGCAAAGGCACGTCTGCCCTGTAATGCATGTAAAACATTTTGTTCACGTTGTTTTCTTTGTGTTCGATCTTTATATGTCAGAGCTAAAAGCCTCACGACCAAATCACCATTTTAAACTTTCAAGTTTAATACCTCCTTCAAATATAATTGACTCCAAGTCAAAAGTGTGCAAATCACGAAATCTAGACCGATGCACCAGTCATAGATACGTAGACTTTAGTGCACAAAACCAATAAACCACTTATTGGACATCTAGTCCATAAATTCACCTTTTGGACCCCAGGCCCATATCATAGAACACTAGATCCGACGTCTCGGGTGCTAGGTTCGTTTAAACCACTTTCGTTCTGTGAAATACAAAACAAAACCAAAGTTTCCTCAACTTATCCGAGTTGACGGAAATAACACCATTGCGTAAAACTCATTTACAGAAATCCTTTCCGTTTGAAATTCATTTATAAAACCATCAAATCATAGAGAAATTCATTTTTCTCAAATCCGTTTTCTTTTGAAAACTCCTTTTTCCATAACAACTTCAAATCCTCGTAAAATCATTTCCAACTCATTTCTATTTGAAATAATAAAATTGTGCCTCATAGTTTTCATTGTCAAATACTTTTCTAAAGTATTTTTCGTTGGAAATAAAGTCATTTGTAAATCAAATGATTTTCTCTTTTACAAAATTTCTTCATAATCATTGTTAAAATACCCTTGACATTTACATTTCTTAGAATCACTTTTCGTCTTATTTTTTTTAATTTGTTTGGAAAAGACAACGTAACTGAAATATTTTCAAGATGTCATCCTCACTATTTATTTAGAAATCACTCTTTTCTCCAAAACATCATCAAATATAAATACTTTCAATATTTTTCTTCCATAAATCAAGTCCTTTGAATTTCTCATCAAGCTTTTTCAACGCTTTTATCTTTAATTTAATTGAGCACTGACCAATGTCAGGCTTCTCAGTCAATCAACCAACCAACAAAGAATCCATACATCACGGTATAATCATGCTTTCACATAAAACATTAAAAACCATATAACAGTCATATAACAATTTAATTTGACACCACACATCACAACAGATAAACTCAAATACGACACACAAATAGCACGCAGTTACCGAAAATCCTTCAGGCAGTCTCCCCTTACCTTTGAAGACAAGTAAAGGATCCTCGTCCTAATGCTCACGTTAGCTCAAATCTACTCCATCAAGCAAGCATAGCCGTGTCCAAACGTCTCAGAGAGTAAATCCAACAACGCGCAACAACCAGAAATCAAGAAATCAATTATACATGATCAAACACACATTCTAACTTTATCTAAACACTTAATCTAATTATCAAACAAGGTTATTTTTAAAGAAAATCATGTTTGAAGCTCACGCTTACCAATACCCTTTAAGGAAACTTTGTTTTGATTAAAAGATCATGAAAAAGAACTTTGGAAATCATCCATTAAAAGTCCTAATTGCACTAAATCATAATTAATTTCACAAAAACATACCCAAATTTAAATCAAATCAAATTGGGGTTTTAGGGCTCCTAAATACGATTTGGGGAAAACTCATTTTAACTAAAGAATAATAAAATTAGTTTAGGGAAACACAAATTCACAGTCCCAGTTTCATAAAACAACCTTAAATTTCAAGATTAAAATCTGAAATCAAAGGGTTAGGGTTAGGGTTTCAAAATCAATTTGGGGATTTACAAAAGAGAAGAGGTTAGAGGTAAAACTCTTACCCAAGGTGAAGAGAGAACATGATGGTTGGATGGCCAACCGACGCGGCGGCTGACGGTGCTGGACGACGGCGGCAACTTCACAGAAGCATCCATGACCAAAAATAACGGTGAACCTCAGAGAATGGAAGGAGGGAGGTTTAACACCACAAGACATGGTCGCACCACCATTACTAGCGGCGGAGGAGCTTCCTGCGGCGGCTAGCGGCGTTACCGTGGTGGTGACCGCAACCCAACGCGAGCCAAGACAGATCCACACACGTATTCACCATCTCTCCCTCAGACGCGGCAGAACAGTGCCCCGGACGGCACCTACGACGGCGACCCACGGCTGGGTGGTGGCTGCAGAGGCGGCGCCGGATTATGAAAGAGGGAGGAGAAGAAGAAAGAAAGAAGAAAGAAAGAAGAAAGAGGAAAAAAAGAAAGAAGAAGGGTTTTCTGTCCTCGCGTACGGGGCAGGGAGATATAAGGAGGAAAATTTTGTGATTAGTAATAGTAGGTACAAAATGAGTAGTAAATATTGAGCCTGAAAATAAATATGTTTTTGGCTTTTTGATTTAAAAATAATGGTTGACAATTATATACTTTCAAATTTTAAATTAGAGTCAAGATTGATAGTTGAATTGATCTACTAAGAAAATCAACGGTCCAAAATTTAATCTCCGATTATGGTCAAACCAATTTATTTTCAACTCTAAAATCAAATATAATGAAGATATGAAAATGCTTCTCTCTTAATCATATTATTTAAATATTTTTCTGTACTGGTATAATAGTGACAATAACATAAATTATTGTCTAGTAAGCGTGCATTCACTGAAATAAGTCAGTGCTAACGCACCCAATAAAATAATTTGAAGAGAGTAATTTAATTACTCAAACTAAACTACATAACAAAATAAACTTAAACATCCAAATAAAATAAGTAATCATAGGTGTAAAAACTAGGGTGTTACATTACTACCCCTCTAAAAAAAAAAAATTTCCTCGAAATTTGGTAGCTCAAAACTAAACAGGATTTTGTAATCACACCTTGACCCTAAAATCTTGCTTTGTATTCTCGTCGCTTCATTGCTTTTGTCTATAACGCTATAACAGGATCAATTCTTATGTAATTCTATTTATCCTCGAGACTTTTCACTACCGCATTATCCCCACTACCTTCGATATTTCACCTTAGTCTATTACACTTTCAAGAACAAAATCAATGCTTAATCTCTTCACTTCTCAATATTGATCCATTAGAAAACTTTCTCCAACATCTATCTTCCACAGCTAATACCAAATTCAACGCTAACTTTGTCAAAACATCAATTAACCTTCTACTCAAGAAATGCAATCATAGTCTTAGTCCATTTGGGCTTAGTCTACTCTTCTAGTCATATTAAATTCACACTTTTCAAGTCTCCAATTAAAACGTCATAACATTCCTGAAGGTAAACTGCTAAGATTATCTAACTCATCAACTTTGAACTTCTTCAGAAACTGAATTTTCACAAGCGCTTATCTATTTCGCTTGAATCCTCTTAAGTGAAATTACTATAGGCACTCTTCCTATTAATCTTCCAAACTTTATACGATCATTCTTAACTACAAGCATTTGATAGTTACTCTAGATTCCCTTAGCGATACTATGCCTCGATCAACATTTGTTTTGTAATATTTGTCTCACTTATGGATATTGATCTTAAAGGTTCACATCTTTCCAGTCACAACTATACCACCACACAACTCTTATCACTTATTGTCAATCCTGCTAAAGGGATGATCGTAGTTAAATAATACACTTAATAACAACTAATCTTCTAAAGATCAAATTGTTTTTCTCATTTCGCCCACTCTAACTGAGGGTGATCCATTGGACTCAATCTCAACTTGGTTCTCACACTTGGAGTGGATTTTACTAAATCGTTAGTAAACTTCGGGTCTTCATCTGAAACTATGCTTAAAAATAATCCATGAAGTCTGATTAGCCCTTTGACACATACTTTGGTTAAATTCTCTACTACATAACTTATCCACTGCAGAAAGATGCCTTCCTCGTTAACCTGACAATTGATTGTCCAAAACGAATGAAAACTCTTAGAGATCCTCAGTAAATCCACCCAAAATTCATTGCGATGCTATCATCTTGACCAATGAGGTCTTGTACGCCAAATTATTTCTCGACTAACTCTGATATTAGAATATGAATCAAATAACCATTCTCATAACTTATGAGATAGTTTACATGTCAATAACATTTTGAAAAATATACAGGTTAAAGTTGATCAAAGGTTGCAAGTCCTTTTGAACTACTATAAGACACGATCTTGAAGAATATGACGAGTATCAGAAAGATACAGGAATAATCCTTATGTAATAAGATTCTTTAGTAGGTTCGTGGTTGTAAAAATGCATGATCGGTACACGTTTACAAACATGAATCTAATAAAGTTCATTCTTTCACAAGAACTTTACTACACAATGATTTTAAAAGAATAATAGTCCGACAAAAATTCAGACTACTAGAACCAATTGATAATTCATCATCGACTTTAAATCAAGGTCATCAAAATGAGTTTGGCATGTACAAAACGTACCGCTGTGATTGTCTAATACAACCATAGAAATTTGAGGAACAATTGTCAACTAACAAGTTCATAAAGAATCAATTAGTATAGTAAAGAGGTTTTCTTAAACATAAGACATTTGTTCTAAGAGTGAAGATTAGGATTGGCTTATCTCGACTTCGAGCAAGCACGGAGGTCTTTCTAAACACACTTAATCCGATTTGTTGTTGTCTTCCGTATTCGTCTCTGAACTGCATACAATGATCGACAACTTAGTCAGTTTCAGTCATGGAAAGAATTGGTCTTTCCTCATAAAGCAAGTCAATGGCTCCAAGGTCTTTGATAGTTCCTCGATGAACCTTCGATAAGAATTGGTTATCCTAACCATCTATGGATTTCAATCACCGTTTGCGATCACTTCCACAAAATAATGTGCTTCATTCTGATGAACAACATCGATGCTCCTCGCAAGGCACACTTAGTCCCAAAATTATGTTGACAACAAATCCTCCCGTTAAGACAAGTCATCTAACTTGACTAACTTTGTAGGCGATATCCTACCTAAAGTGATAAAGATCCGACTTAATCTAGGAACTAGATCAATCCAAAACTCAATATCCTTCACAAGGACAAACCAGGAACATTCTCAGGGAATAGTCCCGGAAAATCTTCCACGAAAGGTACCTCAGTCAAATGTATGACACAATCCCCAAAGGGATGAACGAATGTGTCAACATGAACGCAAGTACCATTTACTAAGCATAAGTTCTCACCAGGTCTCCACCCAATTAGAACTCACCAAAACATACATATTTGTATGTCAACAAACATTGTTTCGACAAAGAAACAATTCAAACAAGAACCAACCAGAGATCACACAACAAAAACTTAACAGACCTATTCCCCAAAGATCCCGAAAGACTCGACCAGCTCTGATACCACCTTGTAACACCCCCCTTGGGTATTACTTTCTAAACACGTGCGAAAAAAAAATTAAAAGATAATTTGCTGGTGCTTTCGGAAAATAATTTATATAAGTACATAAGTGTCTGAAATTGGGTATAAAAATTTTGTCACGACTCCACATCTAAGCCTTGATCGGCACACAGACTTACTATCATAGCCTGGCAAGCTTATTTAATTTAAAGAATATACTTGAACAAAAGCTAATATTTTACGAAAATTTCGACAGAGTCTCCTCTGTAATTCGGACATCCCAGGTAAAAGAACACCTGCTAAAATAATTACATTTTCATTCCAGAAGTCCAGTAACACCAAATACCGCCAGGCAGTAATAACAAAAAATATAGTTATAACAATTAGCTATACAGGAAAAGTTTAAGTTTTTCATCCAAAAGAAGGGCTCTCCGAGCCATTTACATTCCATCCAAAAATAAAGGCTCTCAGAGCCATACTCATACATACTATCAAAAATAATCTAAGTTTCAAACCCTAAGCTGGTCATTCTAAAAGTTATTCCTGAGAAAACTCACGTGATCCTTCCACAATCAAGCACTTCATCAAGCAACTAGATCTAAGTCTCTGAGTGACATAGGAAGACTCCTCTGCACCATCCGTACTAAAGCACCCAGGGTACAATAGCGAACCAGAAGAAAACCTGATATGTCTGTAAGGGTGAGATCCCAATATATGGATTTAAGTACGATAACCACATGCACGACTCTCAATTACCATTTAACATGAATATTCAAAGATAAACAATATATTTATCAAAGGGTTTCATACCCGACAGTCGTACCCATTTTAAAAACCATGACACTTCAATATTCCACAACTAACTTTGAAACCTAATCTCCAGAGCTCCAACCAACAAATAAATGAGCTGATCAGGCTCTAGTTGCCAATTAAGGCAGAATCAAGGCCCGATATGGCAAAGTTCTATTGACCATTCCACAGTCCAACTCAAGGCAAAGTGGTGACTACATATAGCACATGGTCTACGTGGTCGTATATCCATCAAGGCACAGTGACGCAAACTGCATGAATACTTGCCATCAAGCATTCAAGTCCTATGCAAAGGCACGTCTGCCCTGTAATGCATGTAAAACATTTTGTTCACGTTGTTTTCTTTGTGTTCGATCTTTATATGTCGGAGCTAAAAGCCTCACGACCAAATCACCATTTTAAACTTTCAAGTTTAATACCTCCTTCAAATATAATTGACTCCAAGTCAAAAGTGTGCAAATCACGAAATCTAGACCGATGCACCAGTCATAGATACGTAGACTTTAGTGCACAAAACCAATAAACCACTTATTGGACATCTAGTCCATAACTTCACCTTTTGGACCCCAGGCCCATATCATAGAACACTAGATCCGACGTCTCGGGTGCTATGTTCGTTTAAACCATTTTCGTTCTGTGAAATACAAAACAAAACCAAAGTTTCCTCAACTTATCCGAGTTGACGGAAATAACACCATTGCGTAAAACTCATTTACAGAAATCCTTTCCGTTTGAAATTCATTTATAAAACCATCAAATCATAGAGAAATTCATTTTTCTCAAATCCGTTTTCTTTTGAAAACTCCTTTTTCCATAACAACTTCAAATCCTCGTAAAATCATTTCCAACTCATTTCTATTTGAAATAATAAAATTGTCCCTCATAGTTTCCATTGTCGAATACTTTTCTAAAGTATTTTTCGTTGGAAATAAAGTCATTTGTAAATCAAATGATTTTCTCTTTTACAAAAGTTCTTCATAATCATTGTTAAAATACCCTTGACATTTACATTTCTTAGAATCACTTTTCGTCTTATTTTTTTTTAATTTGTTTGGAAAAGACAACGTAACTGAAATATTTTCAAGATGTCATCCTCACTATTTATTTAGAAATCTCTCTTTTCTCCAAAACATCATCAAATATAAATACTTTCAATATTTTTCTTCCATAAATCAAGTCCTCTGAATTTCTCATCAAGCTTTTTCAACACTTTTATCTTTAATTTAATTGAGCACTGACCAATGTCAGGCTTCTCAGTCAATCAACCAACCAACAAATAATCCATACATCACAGTATAATCATGCTTTCACATAAAACATTAAAAACCATATAACAGTCATATAACAATTTAATTTGACACCACACATCACAACAGATAAACTCAAATACGACACACAAATAGCACGCAGTTACCGAAAATCCTTCAGGAAGTCTCCCCTTACCTTTGAAGACAAGTAAAGGATCCTCGTCCTAATGCTCACGTTAGCTCAAATCTACTCCATCAAGCAAGCATAGCCGTGTCCAAACGTCTCAGAGAGTAAATCCAACAACGCGCAACAACCAGAAATCAAGAAATCAATTATACATGATCAAACACACATTCTAACTTTATCTAAACACTTAATCTAATTACCAAACAAGGTTATTTTTAAAGAAAATCATGTTTGAAGCTCACGCTTCCCAATACCCTTTAAGGAAACTTTGTTTTGATTAAAAGATCATGAAAAAGAACTTTGGAAATAATCCATTAAAAGTCCTAATTGCACTAAATCATAATTAATTTCACAAAAACATACCCAAATTTAAATCAAATCAAATTGGGGTTTTAGGGCTCCTAAATACGATTTGGGGAAAACTCATTTTAACTAAAGAATAATAAAATTAGTTTAGGGAAACACAAATTCACAGTCCCAGTTTCATAAAACAACCTTAAATTTCAAGATTAAAATCTGAAATCAAAGGGTTAGGGTTAGGGTTTCAAAATCAATTTGGGGATTTACAAAAGAGAAGAGGTTAGAGGTAAAACTCTTACCCAAGGTGAAGAGAGAACATGATGGTTGGATGGCCAACCGACGCGCGGCCGACGGACGGTCGGGACGACGGCGGCAACTTCACGAAGCATCCATGACCAAAAATAACGGTGAACCTCAGAGAATGGAAGGAGGGAGGTTTAACACCACAAGACATGGTCGCACCACCATTACTAGCGGCGGAGGAGCTTCCTGCGGCGGCTAGCGGCGTTACCGTGGTGGTGACCGCAACCCAACGCGAGCCAAGACAGATCCACACACGTATTCACCATCTCTCCCTCAGACGCGGCAGAACAGTGCCCCGGACGGCACCTACGACGGTGACCCACGGTTGGGTGGTGGCTGCAGAGGCGGCGCCGGATTATGAAAGAGGGAGGAGAAGAAGAAAGAAAGAAGAAAGAGGAAAAAAAGAAAGAAGAAGGGTTTTCTGTCCTCGCGTACGGGGCAGGGAGATATAAGGAGGAAAATTTTGTGATTAGTAATAGTAGGTACAAAATGAGTAGTAAATATTGAGCCTGAAAATAAATATGTTTTTGGCTTTTTGATTTAAAAATAATGGTTGACAATTATATACTTTCAAATTTTAAATTAGAGTCAAGATTGATAGTTGAATTGATCTACTAAGAAAATCAACGGTCCAAAATTTAATCTCCGATTATGGTCAAACCAATTTATTTTCAACTCTAAAATCAAATATAATGAAAATATGAAAATGCTTCTCTCTTAATCATATTATTTAAATATTTTTCTGTACTGGTATAATAGTGACAATAACATAAATTATTGTCTAGTAAGCGTGCATTCACTGAAATAAGTCAGTGCTAACGCACCCAATAAAATAATTTGAAGAGAGTAATTTAATTACTCAAACTAAACTACATAACAAAATAAACTTAAACATCCAAATAAAATAATTAATCACAGGTGTAAAAACTAGGGTGTTACATTACTACCCCTCTAAAAAAAAAATTCGTCCTCGAAATTTGGTAGCTCAAAACTAAACAGGATTTTGTAATCACACCTTGACCCTAAAATCTTGCTTTGTATTCTCGTCGCTTCATTCCTTTTGTCTATAACGCTATAACAGGATCAATTCTTATATAATTCTATTTATCCTCGAGAGTTTTCACTACCGCATTATCCCCACTACCTTCGATATTTCACCTTAGTCTATTACACTTTCAAGAACAAAATCAATGCTTAATCTCTTCACTTCTTAATATAGATCCATTAGAAAACTTTCTCCAACATCTATCTTCCATGACTAATACCAAATTCAACGCTAACTTTGTCAAAACATCAATTAACCTTCTACTCAAGAAATGCAATCATAGTCTTAGTCCATTTGGGCTTAGTCTACTCTTCTAGTCATATTAAATTCACACTTTTCAAGTCTCCAATTAAAACGTCATAACATTCCTGAAGGTAAACTGCTAAGATTATCTAACTCATCAACTTTGAACTTCTTCAGAAACTGAATTTTCACAAGCGCTTATCTATTTCGCTTGAATCCTCTTAAGTGAAATTACTATAGGCACTCTTCCTATTAATCTTCCAAACTTTATACGATCATTCTTAACTACAAGCATTTGATAGTTACTCTAGATTCCCTTAGCGATACTATGCCTCGATCAACATTTGTTTTGTAATATTTGTCTCACTTATGGATATTGATCTTAAAGGTTCACATCTTTCCAGTCACAACTATACCACCACACATCTCTTATCACTTATTGTCAATCCTGCTAAAGGGATGATCGTAGTTAAATAATACACTTAATAACAACTAATCTTCTAAAGATCAAATTGTTTTTCTCATTTCGCCCACTCTAACTAAGGGTGATCCATTGGACTCAATCTCAACTTGGTTCTCACACTTGGAGTGGATCTTACTAAATCGTTAGTAAACTTCGGGTCTTCATCTGAAACTATGCTTAAAAATAATCCATGAAGTCTGATTAGCCCTTTGACACATACTTTGGTTAAATTCTCTACTACATAACTTATCCACTGCAGAAAGATGCCTTCCTCGTTAACCTGACAATTGATTGTCCAAAACGAATGAAAACTCTTAGAGATCCTCAGTAAATCCACCCAAAATTCATTGCGATGCTATCATCTTGACCAATGAGGTCTTGTACGCCAAATTATTTCTCGACTAACTCTGATATTAGAATATGAATCAAATAACCATTCTCATAACTTATGAGATAGTTTACACGTCAATAACGTTTTGAAAAATATATAGGTTAAAGTTGATCAAAGGTTGCAAGTCCTTTTGAACTACTATAAGACACGATCTTGAAGAATATGACGAGTATCAGAAAGATACAGGAATAATCCTTATGTAATAAGATTCTTTAGTAGGTTCGTGGTTGTAAAAATGCATGATCGGTACACGTTTACAAACATGAATCTAATAAAGTTCATTCTTTCACAAGAACTTTACTACACAATGATTTTAAAAGAATAATAGTCCGACAAAAATTCAGACTACTAGAACCAATTGATAATTCATCATCGACTTTAAATCAAGGTCATCAAAATGAGTTTGGCATGTACAAAACGTACCGCTGTGATTGTCTAATACAACCATAGAAATTTGAGGAACAATTGTCAACTAACAAGTTCATAAAGAATCAATTAGTATAGTAAAGAGGTTTTCTTAAACATAAGACATTTGTTCTAAGAGTGAAGATTAGGATTGGCTTATCTCGACTTCGAGCAAGCACGAAGGTCTTTCTAAACACACTTAATCCGATTTGTTGTTGTCTTCCGTATTCGTCTCTGAACTGCATACAATGACCGACAACTTAGTCAGTTTCAGTCATGGAAAGAATTGGTCTTTCCTCGTAAAGCAAGTCAATGGCTCCAAGGTCTTTGATAGTTCCTCGATGAACCTTCGATAAGAATTGGTTATCCTAACCATCTATGGATTTCAATCACAGTTTGCGATCACTTCCACAAAATAATGTGCTTCATTCTGATGAACAACATCGATGCTCCTCGCAAGGCACACTTAGTCCCAAAATTATGTTGACAACAAATCCTCCCGTTAAGACAAGTCATCTAACTTGACTAACTTTGTAGGCGATATCCTACCTAAAGTGATAAAGATCCGACTTAATCTAGGAACTAGATCAATCCAAAACTCAATATCCTTCACAAGGACAAACCAGGAACATTCTCAGGGAATAGTCCCGGAAAATCTTCCACGAAAGGTACCTCAGTCAAATGTATGACACAATCCCCAAAGGGATGAACGAATGTGTCAACATGAACGCAAGTACCATTTACTAAGCATAAGTTCTCACTAGGTCTCCACCCAATTAGAACTCACCAAAACATACATATTTGTATGTCAACAAACATTGTTTCGACAAAGAAACAATTCAAACAAGAACCAACCAGAGATCACACAACAAAAACTTAACAGACCTATTCCCCAAAGATCCCGAAAGACTCGACCAGCTCTGATACCACCTTGTAACACCCCCCTTGGGTATTACTTTCTAAACACGTGCGAAAAAAAAAATTAAAAGATAATTTGCTGGTGCTTTCGGAAAATAATTTATATAAGTACATAAGTGTCTGAAATTGGGTATAAAAATTTTGTCACGACTCCACATCTAAGCCTTGATCGGCACACAGACTTACTATCATAGCCTGGCAAGCTTATTTAATTTAAAGAATATACTTGAATAAAAGCTAATATTTTACGAAAATTTACATGAGTCTCCTCTCGTAATTCGGACATCCCAGGTAAAAGAACACCTGCTAAAATAATT
The DNA here is from genome assembly GCA_030762895.1 of Sophora flavescens. Classification (NCBI taxonomy): domain Eukaryota; kingdom Viridiplantae; phylum Streptophyta; class Magnoliopsida; order Fabales; family Fabaceae; genus Sophora; species Sophora flavescens. The sequence continues at coordinate 165,937,875 of CM061062.1, read as the reverse complement.
ACATTTTCATTCCAGAAGTCCAGTAACACCAAATACCGCCAGGCAGTAATAACAAAAAATATAGTTATAACAATTAGCTATACAGGAAAAGTTTAAGTTTTTCATCCAAAAGAAGGGCTCTCCGAGCCATTTACATTCCATCCAAAAATAAAGGCTCTCAGAGCCATACTCATACATACTATAAAAAATAATCTAAGTTTCAAACCCTAAGCTGGTCATTCTAAAAGTTATTCCTGAGAAAACTCACGTGATCCTTCCACAATCAAGCACTTCATCAAGCAACTAGATCTAAGTCTCTGAGTGACTTAGGAAGACTCCTCTGCACCATCCGTACTAAAGCACCCAGGGTACAATAGCGAACCAGAAGAAAACCTGATATGTCTGTAAGGGTGAGATCCCAATATATGGATTTAAGTACGATAACCACATGCACGACTCTCAATTACCATTTAACATGAATATTCAAAGATAAACAATATATTTATCAAAGGGTTTCATACCCGACAGTCGTACCCGTTTTAAAAACCATGACACTTCAATATTCCACAACTAACTTTGAAACCTAATCTCCGGAGCTCCAACCAACAAATAAATGAGCTGATCAGGCTCTAGTTGCCAATTAAGGCAGAATCAAGGCCCGATATGGCAAAGTTCTATTGACCATTCCACAGTCCAACTCAAGGCAAAGTGGTGACTACATATAGCACATGGTCTACGTGGTCGTATATCCATCAAGGCACAGTGACGCAAACTGCATGAATACTTGCCATCAAGCATTCAAGTCCTATGCAAAGGCACGTCTTCCCTGTAATGCATGTAAAACATTTTGTTCACGTTGTTTTCTTTGTGTTCGATCTTTATATGTCGGAGCTAAAAGCCTCACGACCAAATCACCATTTTAAACTTTCAAGTTTAATACCTCCTTCAAATATAATTGACTCCAAGTCAAAAGTGTGCAAATCACGAAATCTAGACCGATGCACCAGTCATAGATACGTAGACTTTAGTGCACAAAACCAATAAACCACTTATTGGACATCTAGTCCATAACTTCACCTTTTGGACCCCAGGCCCATATCATAGAACACTAGATCCGACGTCTCGGGTGCTAGGTTCGTTTAAACCACTTTCGTTCTGTGAAATACAAAACAAAACCAAAGTTTCCTCAACTTATCCGAGTTGACGGAAATAACACCATTGCGTAAAACTCATTTACAGAAATCCTTTCCGTTTGAAATTCATTTATAAAACCATCAAATCATAGAGAAATTCATTTTTCTCAAATCCGTTTTCTTTTGAAAACTCCTTTTTCCATAACAACTTCAAATCCTCGTAAAATCATTTCCAACTCATTTCTATTTGAAATAATAAAATTGTGCCTCATAGTTTTCATTGTCAAATACTTTTCTAAAGTATTTTTCGTTGGAAATAAAGTCATTTGTAAATCAAATGATTTTCTCTTTTACAAAATTTCTTCATAATCATTGTTAAAATACCCTTGACATTTACATTTCTTAGAATCACTTTTCGTCTTATTTTTTTTAATTTGTTTGGAAAAGACAACGTAACTGAAATATTTTCAAGATGTCATCCTCACTATTTATTTAGAAATCACTCTTTTCTCCAAAACATCGTCAAATATAAATACTTTCAATATTTTTCTTCCATAAATCAAGTCCTTTGAATTTCTCATCAAGCTTTTTCAACGCTTTTATCTTTAATTTAATTGAGCACTGACCAATGTCAGGCTTCTCAGTCAATCAACCAACCAACAAATAATCCATACGTCACAGTATAATCATGCTTTCACATAAAACATTAAAAACCATATAACAGTCATATAACAATTTAATTTGACACCACACATCACAACAGATAAACTCAAATACGACACACAAATAGCACGCAGATTCGAAAATCCTTCAGCGGTCTCCACTTACCTTTGAAGACAAGTAAAGGATCCTCGTCCTAATGCTCACGTTAGCTCAAATCTACTCCATCAAGCAAGCATAGCCGTGTCCAAACGTCTCAGAGAGTAAATCCAACAACGCGCAACAACCAGAAATCAAGAAATCAATTATACATGATCAAACACACATTCTAACTTTATCTAAACACTTAATCTAATTACCAAACAAGGTTATTTTTAAAGAAAATCATGTTTGAAGCTCACGCTTCCCAATACCCTTTAAGGAAACTTTGTTTTGATTAAAAGATCATGAAAAAGAACTTTGGAAATCATCCATTAAAAGTCCTAATTGCACTAAATCATAATTAATTTCACAAAAACATACCCAAATTTAAATCAAATCAAATTGGGGTTTTAGGGCTCCTAAATACGATTTGGGGAAAACTCATTTTAACTAAAGAATAATAAAATTAGTTTAGGGAAACACAAATTCACAGTCCCAGTTTCATAAAACAACCTTAAATTTCAAGATTAAAATCTGAAATCAAAGGGTTAGGGTTAGGGTTTCAAAATCAATTTGGGGATTTTCAAAAGAGAAGAGGTTAGAGGTAAAACTCTTACCCAAGGTGAAGAGAGAACATGATGGTTGGATGGCCAACCGACGCGGCGGCGGTGACGGTCTTTGGACGACGGCGGCAACTTCACAGAAGCATCCATGACCAAAAATAACGGTGAACCTCAGAGAATGGAAGGAGGGAGGTTTAACACCACAAGACATGGTCGCACCACCATTACTAGCGGCGGAGGAGCTTCCTGCGGCGGCTAGCGGCGTTACCGTGGTGGTGACCGCAACCCAACGCGAGCCAAGACAGATCCACACACGTATTCACCATCTCTCCCTCGACGCGCAGAACAAAGTGCCCGGACGGCACCTACGACGGCGACCCACGGCTGGGTGGTGGCTGCAGGAGGCGGCGCCGGATTATGAAAGAGGGAGGAGAAGAAGAAAGAAAAGAAGAAAGAAAGAAGAAAGAAGGAAAAAAAGAAAGAAGAAGGGTTTTCTGTCCTCGCGCACGGGCGGGGAGATATAAGGAGGAAAATTTTGTGATTAGTAATAGTAGGTACAAAATGAGTAGTAAATATTGAGCCTGAAAATAAATATGTTTTTGGCTTTTTGATTTAAAAATAATGGTTGACAATTATATACTTTCAAATTTTAAATTAGAGTCAAGATTGATAGTTGAATTGATCTACTAAGAAAATCAACGGTCCAAAATTTAATCTCCGATTATGGTCAAACCAATTTATTTTCAACTCTAAAATCAAATATAATGAAAATATGAAAATGCTTCTCTCTTAATCATATTATTTAAATATTTTTCTGTACTGGTATAATAGTGACAATAACATAAATTATTGTCTAGTAAGCGTGCATTCACTGAAATAAGTCAGTGCTAACGCACCCAATAAAATAATTTGAAGAGAGTAATTTAATTACTCAAACTAAACTACATAACAAAATAAACTTAAACATCCAAATAAAATAATTAATCACAGGTGTAAAAACTAGGGTGTTACATTACTACCCCTCTAAAAAAAAATTCGTCCTCGAAATTTGGTAGCTCAAAACTAAACAGGATTTTGTAATCACACCTTGACCCTAAAATCTTGCTTTGTATTCTCGTCGCTTCATTCCTTTTGTCTATAACGCTATAACAGGATCAATTCTTATATAATTCTATTTATCCTCGAGACTTTTCACTACCGCATTATCCCCACTACCTTCGATATTTCACCTTAGTCTATTACACTTTCAAGAACAAAATCAATGCTTAATCTCTTCACTTCTTAATATAGATCCATTAGAAAACTTTCTCCAACATCTATCTTCCACAGCTAATACCAAATTCAACGCTAACTTTGTCAAAACATCAATTAACCTTCTACTCAAGAAATGCAATCATAGTCTTAGTCCATTTGGGCTTAGTCTACTCTTCTAGTCATATTAAATTCACACTTTTCAAGTCTCCAATTAAAACGTCATAACATTCCTGAAGGTAAACTGCTAAGATTATCTAACTCATCAACTTTGAACTTCTTCAGAAACTGAATTTTCACAAGCGCTTATCTATTTCGCTTGAATCCTCTTAAGTGAAATTACTATAGGCACTCTTCCTATTAATCTTCCAAACTTTATACGATCATTCTTAACTACAAGCATTTGATAGTTACTCTAGATTCCCTTAGCGATACTATGCCTCGATCAACATTTGTTTTGTAATATTTGTCTCACTTATGGATATTGATCTTAAAGGTTCACATCTTTCCAGTCACAACTATACCACCACACATCTCTTATCACTTATTGTCAATCCTGCTAAAGGGATGATCGTAGTTAAATAATACACTTAATAACAACTAATCTTCTAAAGATCAAATTGTTTTTCTCATTTCGCCCACTCTAACTAAGGGTGATCCATTGGACTCAATCTCAACTTGGTTCTCACACTTGGAGTGGATCTTACTAAATCGTTAGTAAACTTCGGGTCTTCATCTGAAACTATGCTTAAAAATAATCCATGAAGTCTGATTAGCCCTTTGACACATACTTTGGTTAAATTCTCTACTACATAACTTATCCACTGCAGAAAGATGCCTTCCTCGTTAACCTGACAATTGATTGTCCAAAACGAATGAAAACTCTTAGAGATCCTCAGTAAATCCACCCAAAATTCATTGCGATGCTATCATCTTGACCAATGAGGTCTTGTACGCCAAATTATTTCTCGACTAACTCTGATATTAGAATATGAATCAAATAACCATTCTCATAACTTATGAGATAGTTTACACGTCAATAACGTTTTGAAAAATATATAGGTTAAAGTTGATCAAAGGTTGCAAGTCCTTTTGAACTACTATAAGACACGATCTTGAAGAATATGACGAGTATCAGAAAGATACAGGAATAATCCTTATGTAATAAGATTCTTTAGTAGGTTCGTGGTTGTAAAAATGCATGATCGGTACACGTTTACAAACATGAATCTAATAAAGTTCATTCTTTCACAAGAACTTTACTACACAATGATTTTAAAAGAATAATAGTCCGACAAAAATTCAGACTACTAGAACCAATTGATAATTCATCATCGACTTTAAATCAAGGTCATCAAAATGAGTTTGGCATGTACAAAACGTACCGCTGTGATTGTCTAATACAACCATAGAAATTTGAGGAACAATTGTCAACTAACAAGTTCATAAAGAATCAATTAGTATAGTAAAGAGGTTTTCTTAAACATAAGACATTTGTTCTAAGAGTGAAGATTAGGATTGGCTTATCTCGACTTCGAGCAAGCACGAAGGTCTTTCTAAACACACTTAATCCGATTTGTTGTTGTCTTCCGTATTCGTCTCTGAACTGCATACAATGACCGACAACTTAGTCAGTTTCAGTCATGGAAAGAATTGGTCTTTCCTCGTAAAGCAAGTCAATGGCTCCAAGGTCTTTGATAGTTCCTCGATGAACCTTCGATAAGAATTGGTTATCCTAACCATCTATGGATTTCAATCACCGTTTGCGATCACTTCCACAAAATAATGTGCTTCATTCTGATGAACAACATCGATGCTCCTCGCAAGGCACACTTAGTCCCAAAATTATGTTGACAACAAATCCTCCCGTTAAGACAAGTCATCTAACTTGACTAACTTTGTAGGCGATATCCTACCTAAAGTGATAAAGATCCGACTTAATCTAGGAACTAGATCAATCCAAAACTCAATATCCTTCACAAGGACAAACCAGGAACATTCTCAGGGAATAGTCCCGGAAAATCTTCCACGAAAGGTACCTCAGTCAAATGTATGACACAATCCCCAAAGGGATGAACGAATGTGTCAACATGAACGCAAGTACCATTTACTAAGCATAAGTTCTCACTAGGTCTCCACCCAATTAGAACTCACCAAAACATACATATTTGTATGTCAACAAACATTGTTTCGACAAAGAAACAATTCAAACAAGAACCAACCAGAGATCACACAACAAAAACTTAACAGACCTATTCCCCAAAGATCCCGAAAGACTCGACCAGCTCTGATACCACCTTGTAACACCCCCCTTGGGTATTACTTTCTAAACACGTGCGAAAAAAAAAATTAAAAGATAATTTGCTGGTGCTTTCGGAAAATAATTTATATAAGTACATAAGTGTCTGAAATTGGGTATAAAAATTTTGTCACGACTCCACATCTAAGCCTTGATCGGCACACAGACTTACTATCATAGCCTGGCAAGCTTATTTAATTTAAAGAATATACTTGAATAAAAGCTAATATTTTACGAAAATTTCGACAGAGTCTCCTCTGTAATTCGGACATCCCAGGTAAAAGAACACCTGCTAAAATAATTACATTTTCATTCCAGAAGTCCAGTAACACCAAATACCGCCAGGCAGTAATAACAAAAAATATAGTTATAACAATTAGCTATACAGGAAAAGTTTAAGTTTTTCATCCAAAAGAAGGGCTCTCCGAGCCATTTACATTCCATCCAAAAATAAAGGCTCTCAGAGCCATACTCATACATACTATAAAAAATAATCTAAGTTTCAAACCCTAAGCTGGTCATTCTAAAAGTTATTCCTGAGAAAACTCACGTGATCCTTCCACAATCAAGCACTTCATCAAGCAACTAGATCTAAGTCTCTGAGTGACTTAGGAAGACTCCTCTGCACCATCCGTACTAAAGCACCCAGGGTACAATAGCGAACCAGAAGAAAACCTGATATGTCTGTAAGGGTGAGATCCCAATATATGGATTTAAGTACGATAACCACATGCACGACTCTCAATTACCATTTAACATGAATATTCAAAGATAAACAATATATTTATCAAAGGGTTTCATACCCGACAGTCGTGCACCGTTTTAAAAACCATGACACTTCAATATTCCACAACTAACTTTGAAACCTAATCTCCGGAGCTCCAACCAACAAATAAATGAGCTGATCGAGGCTCTAGTTGCCAATTAAGGCAGAATCAAGGCCCGATATGGCAAAGTTCTATTGACCATTCCACAGTCCAACTCAAGGCAAAGTGGTGACTACATATAGCACATGGTCTACGTGGTCGTATATCCATCAAGGCACAGTGACGCAAACTGCATGAATACTTGCCATCAAGCATTCAAGTCCTATGCAAAGGCACGTCTTCCCTGTAATGCATGTAAAACATTTTGTTCACGTTGTTTTCTTTGTGTTCGATCTTTATATGTCGGAGCTAAAAGCCTCACGACCAAATCACCATTTTAAACTTTCAAGTTTAATACCTCCTTCAAATATAATTGACTCCAAGTCAAAAGTGTGCAAATCACGAAATCTAGACCGATGCACCAGTCATAGATACGTAGACTTTAGTGCACAAAACCAATAAACCACTTATTGGACATCTAGTCCATAACTTCACCTTTTGGACCCCAGGCCCATATCATAGAACACTAGATCCGACGTCTCGGGTGCTAGGTTCGTTTAAACCACTTTCGTTTCGTGAAATACAAAACAAAACCAAAGTTTCCTCAACTTATCCGAGTTGACGGAAATAACACCATTGCGTAAAACTCATTTACAGAAATCCTTTCCGTTTGAAATTCATTTATAAAACCATCAAATCATAGAGAAATTCATTTTTCTCAAATCCGTTTTCTTTTGAAAACTCCTTTTTCCATAACAACTTCAAATCCTCGTAAAATCATTTCCAACTCATTTCTATTTGAAATAATAAAATTGTGCCTCATAGTTTTCATTGTCAAATACTTTTCTAAAGTATTTTTCGTTGGAAATAAAGTCATTTGTAAATCAAATGATTTTCTCTTTTACAAAATTTCTTCATAATCATTGTTAAAATACCCTTGACATTTACATTTCTTAGAATCACTTTTCGTCTTATTTTTTTTAATTTGTTTGGAAAAGACAACGTAACTGAAATATTTTCAAGATGTCATCCTCACTATTTATTTAGAAATCACTCTTTTCTCCAAAACATCGTCAAATATAAATACTTTCAATATTTTTCTTCCATAAATCAAGTCCTTTGAATTTCTCATCAAGCTTTTTCAACGCTTTTATCTTTAATTTAATTGAGCACTGACCAATGTCAGGCTTCTCAGTCAATCAACCAACCAACAAATAATCCATACGTCACAGTATAATCATGCTTTCACATAAAACATTAAAAACCATATAACAGTCATATAACAATTTAATTTGACACCACACATCACAACAGATAAACTCAAATACGACACACAAATAGCACGCAGTTACCGAAAATCCTTCAGGCAGTCTCCCCTTACCTTTGAAGACAAGTAAAGGATCCTCGTCCTAATGCTCACGTTAGCTCAAATCTACTCCATCAAGCAAGCATAGCCGTGTCCAAACGTCTCAGAGAGTAAATCCAACAACGCGCAACAACCAGAAATCAAGAAATCAATTATACATGATCAAACACACATTCTAACTTTATCTAAACACTTAATCTAATTACCAAACAAGGTTATTTTTAAAGAAAATCATGTTTGAAGCTCACGCTTCCCAATACCCTTTAAGGAAACTTTGTTTTGATTAAAAGATCATGAAAAAGAACTTTGGAAATCATCCATTAAAAGTCCTAATTGCACTAAATCATAATTAATTTCACAAAAACATACCCAAATTTAAATCAAATCAAATTGGGGTTTTAGGGCTCCTAAATACGATTTGGGGAAAACTCATTTTAACTAAAGAATAATAAAATTAGTTTAGGGAAACACAAATTCACAGTCCCAGTTTCATAAAACAACCTTAAATTTCAAGATTAAAATCTGAAATCAAAGGGTTAGGGTTAGGGTTTCAAAATCAATTTGGGGATTTACAAAAGAGAAGAGGTTAGAGGTAAAACTCTTACCGAAGGTGAAGAGAGAACATGATGGTTGGATGGCCAACCGATGCGGCGGCTGACGGTGCTGGACGACGGCGGTAACTTCACAGAAGCATCCATGACCAAAAATAACGGTGAACCTCAGAGAATGGAAGGAGGGAGGTTTAACACCACAAGACATGGTCGCACCACCATTACTAGCGGCGGAGGAGCTTCCTGCGGCGGCTAGCGGAGTTACCGTGGTGGTGACCGCAACCCAACGCGAGCCAAGACAGATCCACACACGTATTCACCATCTCTCCCTCGCGGCGCGCAAAGTGCCCCGGACGGCACCTACGACGGTGACCCACGGTTGGGTGGTGGCTGCAGAGGCGGCGCCGGATTATGAAAGAGGGAGGAGAAGAAGAAAGAAAGAAGAAAGAGGAAAAAAAGAAAGAAGAAGGGTTTTCTGTCCTCGCGTACGGGGCAGGGAGATATAAGGAGGAAAATTTTGTGATTAGTAATAGTAGGTACAAAATGAGTAGTAAATATTGAGCCTGAAAATAAATATGTTTTTGGCTTTTTGATTTAAAAATAATGGTTGACAATTATATACTTTCAAAATTTAAATTAGAGTCAAGATTGATAGTTGAATTGATCTACTAAGAAAATCAACGGTCCAAAATTTAATCTCCGATTAAGGTCAAACCAATTTATTTTCAACTCTAAAATCAAATATAATGAAAATATGAAAATGCTTCTCTCTTAATCATATTATTTAAATATTTTTCTGTACTGGTATAATAGTGACAATAACATAAATTATTGTCTAGTAAGCGTGCATTCACTGAAATAAGTCAGTGCTAACGCACCCAATAAAATAATTTGAAGAGAGTAATTTAATTACTCTAACTAAACTACATAACAAAATAAACTTAAACATCCAAATAAAATAATTAATCATAGGTGTAAAAACTAGGGTGTTACAATATGAGATGATGATGGAAGGTTGATGACCCGATACGAGTCGGTGAGACTCATATAGACGCATTGTGTTGATCGCAACCGTGCGGGTGGAACACACGAGGTCTGAGTATCCCACTGCGGATACCGGATTCACGGGTAAGTGCCCTCACACTGAAGTTTTGAGGAAGACTAACGTGATACTCTCGTAGTACTTGTCGAGCTGTTCCAACGAGTACAGTGCGACTATTCTCCACCAAGGTTGGGGAATTAGTTTCATTCTCTAGATGAGCACCTTAGCAGGAACTGGGGTGTGCATCGATGTTCATGGACGCACCGCTTGGACGACTGACTGATATCCCTAATGAGACGAGGGATGTGTGACAGGATTGTGTGGTGGCCACCAGCATATAGAATCAATTGCATGAGCGTGAAGGGTAGAGGGTGATAACATGTCTCGAGGATGATTGTGATTTATATGTGCTTATTTTTTTATGCTTGTCTTTGTGCTATTATTGTAGATATGCTATATACCCTTTTCCGTATATGATGATAGAATAGTTTCTTATTTCATATTTCTCAATATTGTGTATGTTTTGTTATGTGTTCGTCATGAGAAGATTCTGCAGAGGAGCCAGTCATTGAGAAGCTGGATGGGACCCTTTATGAGCCAGATGCTGGAGGACGACCAGTGGACCCTAATAGTTGAGTATAGTGTGTATGGTGAGTGCATCTTTTTGAGACATTGTCTCTTCCGTTGCTTATGCCGGTTTGTACCAGTATGTATATTATGGGACCTTACTAATAGGGTACCCTAGATAGCTTTTTGTACCTTTATGGTTATGTCTGTGTGTGTGTGTGGGGGGGGGGGGGTGGTGCTTATATTTATATCTTTTAAGTTTAAGTTTTTAATATATCCTGTGTTTGTGTTATGTATTTTTAACGTTATATCACGATTAAGGTTTGTTAATTAGAATTTTCTTTAATGAGACACCGGATTGTCTCAGAACCATAAACAAAATTTATTATATGATTTCATTTTATTATTTCATTATTGTATTGTTAACTCGATACTAAATGTGTTTTGATAAATTTACTCATATGTTTCAGTTTTGGTTAGTGTGTGTGAATCAGAATATTAACAGTTTCTTTATACCTATTAAAGACAATTGCATATTTGATTTGATAATTAGGAAATTAATGTTTTACAAAATAGTTAAAAACTAAAAACCAATTAAATATGGAATACCTGTAATTAGTCGAAGTGGCTGCAAAACTATAGCTTTCTTGATTTAAGTGTCATATCTTAGGTGTTACTATATGTGTGGTCGAGTCTAAGATATACCAATAAAAATTTTAATTAAATAATTTTACAAAAATTAATATAATAACAGTATATTTAAAATACCCATGTGCCATCTTACATTTCTCTAAAATATGAGCTGAAGATGAAGAAAAAAAGGGAGATGTCCAGAGTGACTAGAATGTTGGATGGATCAAATTTTTTAAAAAATAAAAAAAAATATCTTTTAAAAACAAGTAAAATGGAATATATTCTAAAACTTTGTCAATGATAGAAAAATGTGATCAAATTACCTTATTCCCAACTTTGTGATGATGAGGGATTAAAATAGTCAAAAACCTTTTAAGAGAAACAACTTTTCAGAAGTTACCTTTTCAAAATATATCATCAAGGAATCGATTTACATTATTTTTATAAAATAAATTTGAAGAATTAGAATATAATTTTCCAATGCACATTAAATACGATCTAAGGCTCAAATTGGTTTCATAGAATCAGGTGCTATTTCCTTGTCAAAATCATTTATAATTTTCTGTAACAAGCTAATAAACATGAACTTGTTTAAAATGAAAGTCATAAAACATATTTTATCATAAAAATAAATAAAGGGAAAATTTAATTAACTTAGCATAGGCATTAGAATAAACAGGTTCCCATTATTATAACGGACGATATAAGGTGCTAACATTTTCCCAATCCATATATGAACCTAAACTCTAAAAGACATATTGTATTCTGTTGAACCCAATTGAACCATTCCTTCTTTTAGGGACAATTTGATTGGTTGAAACTCCCTTTTTTTGCAGTCGTATATTTGAGAATTCTTCATAATGTAATGAGTTGTGCAGAGATGGACATCACGATAGGGATTAAGTAGGTCATATTGTCGATTTATTCCTTTGTAGACTCTGTTGTCCATGGCAACCATCAACCAAGAGGAGTTGAATTGGGTGTTTACATGTTTTTAAAAAATTCATTGACAATTAAAATAATTTTTGAGATTTTTCGGTGAAAGATGAAGCGATGTTGTTAGATATGGAGTTGTAATAAAATTCTGCAAGAGCACGAAAGCAAAAATAAAGAAATATAAGGACAAAATCTTGCACGCAAGAGTTTATCGTGGTTTGATCACAAGCATTGTGACCAACATTGTGACACCCTTTACCCGAGTATCACATTAATTACTTTATTAAGCGGAAAATTAAACGTTTAATAGATTATTGGTCACTTTCGGAGATACATACTTGTGAAATTAATTTCATCCTTAGTCATTATAGAACTTTATCCTTCATACATCAAATAACATAAATAATTAAAATGTAGTCGATGTCAAAGATACAAAACACCTTATATATATTAGACATAAGGCCTTTTTGGAGACAGGCCACTTGACAGAATTTACGCGAGTGAAAAGTCGGTTTGTACAGTGAGAGAGAGTTAAAGGTTGAACATACACTAACAAAGTCAAACTGATTTATCCAGTTCTAAGTTAAAAGAAACTACAGTTTTCAGAGGAAAGAAACGACTATCCTAACAACATTACCCCAAAAGACAAGATAAATCCTACAGCTCGTCAGATAGACTACTCGTACCCATTAGGGAGACCGTGATGGTTGTAACGCCCCCCCTTGGGCATTACTACGTAACACATGCGGAATTTAAATTAAAAAGATAATTTGTTGGTTGCTTTCGGAAAATAATTTATATAAGTACATAAGCGTCTGAAATTGGGTATAAAAATTTGTTGCGACTCCAAACCTAAGCCGTGATCAGCACACAGGCTTACTATCCTAGCCTGACAAGCCTATTTAATTTAAAGGATATACTTGAATAAAAGCTAGTATTTTTACAAAAATTTTGACACAGTCTCCTCTGTAATTCGGACATCCCAGGTAAAAGAACACCTGCTAAAATAAATACATTTTCATTCCAGAATCCCAGTTACACCAAATACAACCAGGCAGTAATATGCTAAAAATAGTTATATCAATTAGCTATACATGACCAAAAGGAAAAGTTTAAGTTTTCATTCAAAAGAGACGCTCTCCGAGCCGTAAACATTCCGTTTTAAAATAAAGACTCTCTGAGTCATACTCATACATACTTATCAAAAATCCAAGTCTCAAACCCTAAGTTGGTCATTCTAAAAGTTATTCCTGAGGAAAACTCACGTGATCATTCCACAATCAAATACTTCATCAAACAACCAGATCTATATCTTTGGGTGACTTAGGAAGACTCCTCTGCACCATCTATACTAGAGTACCCAGGGTACAATAGCGAACCGGAAGAAACCTGATATACCTGTAAGGGTGAGATACCGACAAATGGATATATCACACAACAACCATATACATGATACATACATCACATAATCATATAAGCAGTTAAATCATGCATATACATAACATAACAGCGTTATATCAAAGGGTCTCTGTTGAGTCACCAGCAAGTGTACCGGGTCGTCGCAAGTAACAAAATAAACACGGTAGTAATTACCGAGGTCGAACACAAGGATTGGGCTACCAATTTGACTAATTTGCGAGAAATTCGATAAGTTGGTCAAGTAACAGCAGTTGGTTGAGAGAGAAAATAGGATCGCAAATTAAATTAACAAATCTAATAGAACTAAGGTATTAAAATCTGAAATTAAAATATCTAAGGTCTCAAATCCACCTACCCAATCATGCATAGTACCCAAGTGATGATGTTTTCCTCCCTAAGTTCAATTACAATGTCAACCAGGACCCCCAGATACTCCTATATCCACTGTCGTGCTCAATAGGACGTATTCAACGATTGAGTTGATTACTTGCTATGTCTCATAACTCAATAATCAAACTCGGTTAAATCTTGTTCCCTATAAGGTTGCACTAATCTCCTACTCACTCTCGTGCAATATTCAATTAGTGATCCCAATTCAAGTTCTAAATGTGAATTGCCTATCAAGCCTCATCATGTTAACTAGTTAATCATGCCTTTAAATGATTAACGCAATGCAATCAGAATTGGAAAACAAGAATTGAGTTAAAGGAGAGAGACATAATCACATTGAATCACTACACCGCCATGGGTGGCTTCATTGATCCCTTAGACAAGGGGATTAGTTCCTCATGCTCGTAACGACATACAAACAATCGGACATAATCACCATAGTAAAGTAAGAAAAAAAAAGAGGAGACGCAGCTCCAGAGAACAAGGAATTCGGCCAAAAACGCTACAAAATAGTGGAGAACCAAAAAACTCCCGTTTCTGCCCTAAAACAGCAATATATAGAGTTCAGATTCTGCGCGTGCTCGCGAGGCGAGAAGCCTCTCGCGAGGCGAGCAACCTCTCACGAGGAGAATATTAAAAATGGCGTGCTTTCAAATTGGACTCTCGCGAGGCGAGAGTATGTTTCGCGTGGCGAGGCTTCAAATCCTAGTCTGTCACAGCCGTTACCTTCATCACGGCTAGGCCATGATGGTCTCTGTCCTCCAGGGTCTTCAAGATTCGCGAGGCGAGACAGAAGGGATGATTGTTGCTGCTCAGCTGGTCTTCATGCTCGCGAGGCGAGCTCCCTCTCGTGGGGCGAGTATCTCTAGAATGGCAATTTCCACTGTTTTCTTCATTTTCCTTGACTCTAGGAGCTTCACTTCTAACATGAAACATTAAAAGAAACAAAAAGCGTAATTCTACTCCAAATAGACTAAAAACTACTAAAATACATAAACTGAGTCAAAGTCTAACTTTGGAACAAAACAAGGTCAAATTTAGGCAAAAACGAGATTGAACTCGAATAATTAGCACATAAACCACAGTCTTACTAGTTATAAAACTAGATGAGCCAGAGGCTTATTAGTCTCAAACCCGCACAGTCAACCTTTGAAAATATGCATGGCACTTCAATATCAGGCTCTAACTTAATCTCATGAGATTCTGTCACCGTTTTATCATAAGGAATAAAGAGTTGATCAGGCTCAAATGCCACATTGGCAAGTTGTCTCCGTCACCTCGTGCACCAAGGTACCCGGATCAACATCATCCCGAATGCCTCATTACGCAGGCCATTCGGATAAACACCTCATCGAATACCTCAACTTAAGCGGGTATTCGGATTTCTCAAGCACGTCTGCCAAGGGGAAATGCATATGAGAAAATATTTTATTTAAAAGGTTTTCTTTGTGTTCAATCTTTTTCGTTGTCGCGGCTCAAAGCTAATGACTTAATCATCATTTCCCCATAACTTGAAAACTTAGGAACATAGGACAAACAGTCCGAATGCTCAATCACAACGCCCGAGACCGATGCACCAATCCTAGGCTTGTGGTCGTAGAAAACAATATTCACCTTTAACGACGTTCATCACAATGTGGTTAGGACACATAGTCCACAACAACGTGATTAGGACACACAGTCCACAACAATGTGTTAGGACACACAGTCCACAACAATGAAATCAGAACGCATGATGAGCCTCTGTTTGACTGGTTTTATAACTAGTAAAGACCTTGGCTTTGTGCTTATTTTATATCATTTTCACCCAAATTAGACTTGATTGTCCTTAAGTAGTATTTTGAGTCTGTAAAGTATTTTTAAGTTAATTTAGTTGATTTAGAGTTAAATAAAATACTTATTCTATTTTCTGTTTTTCAGGTAAATAAAAAGGAAATAATTCCGGTTCGCCCCGCGAAGGATATCTCGCGTCGCGAGTCACCCAGCCCTGAAAAGTCAGAGACGATCACGGTTTACCCGTGTTGAGGATCACGGCTGTGGCAGTTTTGAAGTTGAAGCGTTCGCCTCGCGAGCATTCATTCACCTCGCGAGCCCTTGAAGTCAGAACATAATTGCTGTCACTGGAACCTGAACTGGTCATGAAGATTGGGCCATAACTTGGGCTATAGATGTCGGTTTGAACTGAAACCGGTGGCAAATGAAAGATCAAACAAAGAGCTTTAACTCTCATGAAGACCATTATTCCAAACAGAGCCGTTTTGAAGGGTTTTAATCCATGTGAAGTCAGAGGCGTTTCAGCTGCCCTATGAGTTAAATGTGGACATAACTCTCTCATCTTAATTCATAATTAACCAAATTAAGTGGCTTTGGAAAGCTAAGAGGCAGAGGTTGAAGTGAATTGAAGGATTATTCAGATATTGAGAGGAGATCTTGAGAGAATTTGTATAAATAGTTAGTCATAGTGTGGGCAAGGGAGGCTTAGTCAGTTTTTGGCTAGTCTTAGCTAGTCAGTAGTTGTAGTTTGTTTTCTTTCCTTTTCTGCTTATGTTTGTTATGGAGAACTAGTCTCATAGATTAATCTACTGTAATTGGTTTCTATCCATACTTGAGGTTCTTGTATTTCCTGTTTTCATTTCCTTTTCTCTTTTCAATGCCATGCTTTATATTTCTGTTTGCTTAATTCAGGAGTATATTGTGTTGTGTTGGTTTATCTCGGTGATATCATGTTCCTATATATAATCGCGTTTGCTTAATTCACGTGTGTACGTTTCGTGTTCGCTTAGTTCACGAAGTGCTTAACCCCGTTTGCTTAATTCGGGAATAAGGACATGTATCTGTAGTAGTGGTTTCGCTTGTAAATTGTTGCTACAACCGGGAGGGGATTAGAATCTGCTTAGGGCTTGGTTTTGCTTGAACCAATGATAGTGGGAAACCAAGAACAGTAGGTTAATCGTCTTTAGTTTATTTGTTAATCTCTTTTCTTACTCTGTTTTTATTTTGTTTTCTTTATTTTATTTCAATCTCAAAACCCCCCCAAAAACTAACTTTTGATTTTCTGTTAATAATAACAACACCTAAGAGTCCTTGAGAGACGATCCGAGTTGTCTCTCTATACTACATTATTTTCATAACCGCTCGTTCTTTTTGGCGCGTGGCGACAGCGCGTTCAAAAATTGGCGCCGTTGCCGGGGACTCTGGTTTGTTGTTATTAGCAGAAAATATTTAAAAAAAAATAAATAAAAATAATTTGCGGAATTTGTCTGGTTATGGATCTTACTGATAAGCTCACTTATTTGAAGCAATTGTTTCAGCAGACACAGTTTTGTGGCATGTGCGGCTCTCCTGAGCACCTGTATGAGGCATGCCCCATTCTGACAAATGCTACTTATTGGCCTCGAGCTTATACATTCCATCCTGACAATCAAGGCAAAAAGCTTGAGGATAATGAAGAACCTGTGGAATCAAATGCATGTGTTGAGAATGATGGGGTGGATGAACCGTGTGCAGAAAGTCTAGACAATCAGACCTTTACTAACTCAGTTTCTTTTACTACATGTACTAACTGTACTGACACTAACCCGTGTGCTGTTTGTGGCCAGTTTCTTGACTCTATTTTGCAGGATGATAGTGAGAGTGATACCGATTGTTCAGCCGAAGTTCCAAATACACTATCCATTGAGCAGCTACCTCCCACTGTGGAACAACCGGTGATGGAGTTCAAGCCTCTGGAATTTGCACCATGGCCGGTCCAAGAGGTTGAACCCCACTTTTATTGGGAGGATTTTATTAAGAAAGAGGTCATCTGTGACCCCAGAGGAAGTGAAAAGTCCGCCGCACTGGGCGAGGTTACTATGATTGTCAAGCACCCACTTCCGTATAAAGGCTGCAAGTTAGGGAAGCATGGAATGAACTACCACCCTTTGGCTACCATGTGGGACTTATGTTACAAGCAATGGGATCCCGGTGGAACCGCCCCTCAATGAGTTTTTCTTTACCTTGCTCTTTTAATTTTCTTTTTTTTTTTCTTTGCTTTATTTCTGTTTTATTACCAATAAAGCTCCTGAATAATTTGAGAAGCTCAGGAGTTGTGTTAAGTCTAGTATTGGCAAGTTTATTGGATTTGATTAATTTTTGCATAGATGATTGCATGTTATGTATTGACTGTTTACCCTTAGGATTTGGAAAATTTTTGAAAATTTGATCCCCATGAGATTGAAAACTGAACTTTGAGATTTTATTATGATGGCATGATTTATGACAAGTTTGGGGTGATAGGAAGCACACACTAGGGATAGAATCTCTTTCAAATAATTTGCAAAAAAAAAAAATGTCCAGGTGAGGTTTTGAGCCTCCAACATGTTTTTGACTGTGTGAAAATCTCTTTTAAGTTGCACTTTCCTGAATTTGATTGAATCTCTTTTTGGTTTGCATGATTATGTGTTTGCTTCAGATGATTTAGGCATTTTCTTTGTAAATAGCTACTTAGCCAAAAAAATAACCATCCCCAATGCATGTTCCCTAGTTAGCCCATTGAGCCTATTAGCCTGTTAATTCTTGTTAACCTTATGTTACAAGCTAAAATCTGAAGAAAAAAAAAAACCATGTTAACCCGATCTTAGGATTAGGAGAGCATGGAATCTTAGTAAGAAATTTGGTTGAAAGAAATTAAGTTTGGGGTGGCTACCCGGTGCAATGTGTTGTTTGGGATTGGGAAAAAGAAAAAAATAATAATAGAAAAAAAAAATAGAAAAAAGAAGAAAAAAAATAGAAAAAAAAATAGAAAAAAAAAGAGAGAAAAGCATAAATTAAAAAAAAAATAATAAAAGTACAAAAATGCCAAAAAGAAATAAAAAGGTTGTAGTCACCCAGAAGCATAAAGAAAAAAATTAAGAAAGGAACTTGAGTGAATTTCAAAGTGTAAATAATGTTCATGCTCTCTTAGTTCCTAGGGTCTTCAGCCTAGTTCCTTTGTATATCCTACCCTTAGCCAGGCCCCATTACAACCCATAAAAGACCTGTTGATGTTGCTTGCATGTTTTCTGTGGGAATCATTTTGAGATGAAAATCAAATTTATGGGAAGTGCTCTTAAAAGTGAAATTGAGTGAATTGTTGATAACCTGACAAAAACTGAGCGATTGAGTGAACACAAATTTCCCTTGTGAGGAAGGCAGTTGTTTGGATTTGGTGATCTCCCTTTTGTGTGTAACTTAGACCCCCTGCTTAGATTGATGATTGTTTGAATGATGAATTTCTCAATTGTTTAGAATAAATGC
This sequence comes from Sophora flavescens, assembly GCA_030762895.1. Classification (NCBI taxonomy): domain Eukaryota; kingdom Viridiplantae; phylum Streptophyta; class Magnoliopsida; order Fabales; family Fabaceae; genus Sophora; species Sophora flavescens. The sequence continues at coordinate 165,918,805 of CM061062.1, read as the reverse complement.
ATGTGGGGATTACTTTGCTTGAAAGGGGGGAACATTGGAAGAAAAATTCTTTTGAAATATTGCTTGAAATTTGTGCAAGGTTGATTGAATCCTTAAGCTTGCCATGTTTTGCCAGGTCTTGAGTCTTTTTAAGTTTTTGAGTTTTAGTTTGCTTGGGGACAAGCAAAGTTTAAGTTTGGGGTATTTTGATGAGCCTCTGTTTGACTGGTTTTATAACTAGTAAAGACCTTGGCTTTGTGCTTATTTTATATCATTTTCACCCAAATTAGACTTGATTGTCCTTAAGTAGTATTTTGAGTCTGTAAAGTATTTTTAAGTTAATTTAGTTGATTTAGAGTTAAATAAAATACTTATTCTATTTTCTGTTTTTCAGGTAAATAAAAAGGAAATAATTCCGGTTCGCCCCGCGAAGGATATCTCGCGTCGCGAGTCACCCAGCCCTGAAAAGTCAGAGACGATCACGGTTTACCCGTGTTGAGGATCACGGCTGTGGTAGTTTTGAAGTTGAAGCGTTCGCCTCGCGAGCATTCATTCGCCTCGCGAGCCGTTGAAGTCAGAACATAATTGCTGTCACTGGAACCTGAACTGGTCATGAAGATTGGGCCATAACTTGGGCTATAGATGTCGGTTTGAACTAAAACCGGTGGCAAATGAAATATCAAACAAAGAGCTTTAACTCTCATGAAGACCATTATTCCAAACAGAGCCGTTTTGATGGGTTTTAATCCATGTGAAGTCAGAGGCGTTTCAGCTGCCCTATGAGTTAAATGTGGACATAACTCTCTCATCTTAATTCATAATTAAGCAAATTAAGTGGCTTTGGAAAGCTAAGAGGCAGAGGTTGAAGTGAATTGAAGGATTATTCAGATATTGAGAGGAGATCTTGAGAGAATTTTTATAAATAGTTAGTCATAGTGTGGGCAAGGGAGGCTTAGTCAGTTTTTGGCTAGTCTTAGCTAGTCAGTAGTTGTAGTTTGTTTTCTTTCCTTTTCTGCTTATGTTTGTTATGGAGAACTAGTCTCATAGATTTATGTACTGTAATTGGTTTCTATCCATACTTGAGGTTCTTGTATTTCCTGTTTTCATTTCCTTTTCTCTTTTCAATGCCATGCTTTATATTTCTGTTTGCTTAATTCAGGAGTATATTGTGTTGTGTTGGTTTATCTCGGTGATATCATGTTCCTATATATAATCGTGTTTGCTTAATTCGCGTGTGTACGTTTCGTGTTCGCTTAGTTCACGAAGTGCTTAACCCCGTTTGCTTAATTCGGGAATAGGGACATGTATCTGTAGTAGTGGTTTCGCTTGTAAATTGTTGCTACAACCGGGAGGGGATTAGAATCTGCTTAGGGCTTGGTTTTGCTTGAACCAATGATAGTGGGAAACCAAGAACAGTAGGTTAATCGTCTTTAGTTTATTTGTTAATCTCTTTTCTTACTCTGTTTTTATTTTGTTTTCTTTATTTTATTTCAATCTCAAAACCCCCCCAAAAACTAACTTTTGATTTTCTGTTAATAATAACAACACCTAAGAGTCCTTGAGAGACGATCCGAGTTGTCGCTCTATACTACATTATTTTCATAACCGCTCGTTCTTTTTGGCGCGTGGCGACAGCGCGTTCAACGCACTTTCTTCGATTTCGAGAATTGGACCCTCAGTCCAGAACATCATGAATAGGACCCATGGTCCCGAATTAACATTGATCCAAGATCATGTGCGTATAACTGAATACTAGAGGCGATGTCTCGCGTACTAGATTCTCTTTCTTAAGTACTTATATTTTTTTCAGTGAAAATCAAATTCAAAACCGAATCCTCGATAACCTATCCAGGCTATCGGAAAGTTTCTAAAACATTTAGGAGAAAACCTTTTCTTTGAAAATATTTTATAAAGCATCTTTGAAATACTTTTGTCATTGAAAATCCCCAATAGGATATTGCCAAATAATCTTGAAAGTTTTCACTTGAAGTCACATAGTTCGAAAAGGATTTTTCTCTTGTACAAAACTTTTGATCATAAAAAGGTGGTTTCCTTCAACTTAAAATCACTTCAACATTTTTCTAAAAACAAAGATCTTATTCTTCTGAAGTAAGCACTTCAAACAATGAATTTTTATAAATGAACCCAAAACTTTCAAAGTTCTATTCAAGGCTTATCAAGGCTTTTAATCCTTATAGTCATTGGGTACAGACTCAAGTCCAGCTTCTCAAACTTCAATCAACAGTAATATATTCACAACAATAATAATACCACGTTTAATGAAAGTTAATCACAAATATATAATTCATAACACTTTAAAGCAAAAAAATGTTCAACTTCAAGTAATAACCACAACAGTTCAAGTAAACAAGTTATTCAAGTATTGGCTCAACATCACAATAATATTCACAACACTCAGTTACACACATACACACATGCATATAGTTATTGAATATCCCTAGGAAAACTCCCCTTACCTTTGAATACAAGTAAAGGATCCTCGTCTTAATGCTCATGTTAGCTTATATCTACTCCATCAAGCAAGCATAGATGTGTCAAACGTCTCAGAGAGGGAATCCAACAACACGCAACAACCAAAAATCAAGAAATCAATTACACATGATCAAACACACATTCTAATTTGATCTAAACACTTAACCTTATTACCAAACAAGGTCATTTTTTTAAAGAAAATCTTGTTTGGAGCTTCAGCTTCACAATACCCTTTGAGGAAACTTTGTTTTGATTAAAGGATCATGAAAAAGAACTTGGGAATCATCAATTAAGAGTCCTAATTGCACTAAATCATAATTAATTTCATAAAAACAGAACCAAATTCAAATAAAATCAAATTGGGGTTTAGGGCTCCTAAATACAATTTGGGGAAAACTCATTTTAACTAAAGAATAATGAAATTAGTTTAGGAAAACACTAATTCATAGTCCCAATTTCATAAAACAAGGTTTAATTTTAAGATTAAAATCTGAAATCAAAGGGTTAGGGTTAGGGTTTCAAAATCAATTTGGGGATTTTTGAATCTAAGCAAAATAGATAGGGTTTTCACTTACCCATACAAGGAAGAAGAAGCACGTGGTGGTGCTGTGGTGGACGCGCGGTGGCGACGGCAAGCGACACTGCGGCCAGTGGCAGTTCGTGGTGGTTCGTGGTGGAGCGACGCTCGCGCGACGGCGGACGCGTTTTCACACGGCAGCGACACGTGCAGGAGGTGGCGCCATCGCGTCTTCTCCTCCCTGCGTTGAGTGGCGGTCGGCGAGCTTCCAGGCGGTGCAGCGGCGGTCTTGACGAGAGTGAAGGGAAGGAGGTGAGACATGGAGTTTCAGAGAGATGGAGTCAGGAGGAAGAAGAGAAAAAGAAAGAAGAAAGGAGAAAGAAGAATACAGAAGAAGAAAAAGAAAAGAAAGGGAGAAGGGGGGTTATGGGTCATAGAGAGAGAGGAGAGAGAATTTCTTATTTTTGTACTAGTGGGTACAAAATGAGTGATAGATATTAAGCCTAAAATAAACATGTTTTTAATTTTAGGAATATAAAAATAAAGATTGATAAATATATGATTTCGAAATTCAAATTAGAGTAAAGAATAATAGTTGAACTTATCAACTAAGAAAATACTCGGTCCAAAATTTAATCTCCGATTAAGGTCAAACCAGTTTATTTTCAATTCTAAAATTAAATAGGATGAAAATATGGGAATGCTTTTCTCTTAATAATATTATTTAAAACATTTTTCTGTACTGGTAATAATAGTGTCAATAACGTAAATTATTCTCTAGTAAGCGTGCATTCACTGAAATAAGTCAGTGCTAACCCACCCAATAAAATAATTTTTTGAGGAGAGTAATTTAATTAGTCAAATTAAACCACATAACAAAATGAACATAAACATCCAAATAAAAAATTAATCATATGTGTAAAAAAACTAGGGTGTTACAATGGTCATCCCATCCTCTAGAGGCATGCCTGGTGAAGACACAACTCCTCCAACTCCTGTATCAAGAGAATCATCATCATCATCATTGACGACTAATATAATTTTTGAGATTTTTTGGTGAAAAATGAAGCGATGTTGTCAGATATGGAGCTGTAATAAAGTTCTGCAAGAATACGAAAGCAAAAAGTAAAGAAATGTAAGGACAAAATCTTGCACGCAAGAGTTTATCGTGGTCTAATCACAAGCACTGTGACCAACATGCAATTCCCATACCATGTATGAGCTTTTTCACTATCAAAGAAGCTTCACAAGTGCTTCATAAATCTTTAAAATCTAAGCACTCTTCACCTCAGGACATACCCTTGTACATGAGCATCTAGGCATTTAGGATCACACCTAAGAAACGCCTGCCCTCTCCAAGTTTACCAGGTACTTCGAAGAACTTTATTCAAGAATATTTCTCATCGGGATACAGAAACCCTTGAGCAAGAGCCTCTCAACTTTTAGGCATACCAGCCAAGGATCGCCTACCCCGTTCAAGTTTCATAGGTACATGACAACCTCTGTCGAGCAACTTTCTCCTCTAGATACCAGACTCTTGAGAAAGAGCCCCTAAGCTTTTACGAATTCCACATCCAAGGATTTTCTACCCTCTGTCAAGCTTTAGAAATCTTGATGAACCTTTACAACATGTTTTCAATGAAGGGTTGAAGTATACAAATGATTTCACCTTTTGCAATCAGATATTTTTGCATCTTGAGCACTTATACCTCTTCGACAAGATTGGCTCAAGATATGTAAAAAAAAAGTTTCATGCACAATCAATGATAGATATAGAAGAAATTCAACGTAGTTCTCTCAATTTGAAATGCTCTGAAACTTAGTCGACAAATAATCAATTACTGAAGTGGGCTAATCGACCGTTATCAAATGATAACGAATTTTTTGTAGAGATCGATCATTTAAGTTATTAAAGTTTTTCCATGGGTGTTCCAGCAAAGATACAATAGAGTACAAGAGAATAATAGTCAGTTATTCAATTTCCCAAAAAAGAAACTCGATTAAAATAAGCAACTAGATGTCTTTGGAGAGTTAATTCAAATCAGATATAATGATGCTTGTTAAGTACTGCATCGAATATAATTGATTAGGAGAGTTCTGTTTAGGCAGATTAGTGTGATGAAGACATAAGTGTTGTTTTGGCTTCAACGACTCAAGAGGGGGGGGGGGGGGGGGTGAATTGAGTCTTCTTAAAATATTTTCCTCTTAAAAACTTTTCACAAAACTTTTCAAATCAGAGTTGCGGATTTGTGGCCTCATGATCTTTTACAAAATCAATGAAGGATTTATATAAAATCTTGAAAAGCAGGTGATGAGGATAAGAAAGATTGATTCAGAATTAATAGATCACAGAATAGATTCAGGTTCAAAACTCAGTAATAACGAAATACAGAAACTGATTAAACCTTTAAAGATTAAGAACAAGTTGTGCGAGTTTCAGATACAAGCATTAACATTCAAGAACAAACTTGCAGGTTTCAGTTTCAGTATATATGATGCAAGATTCAATTCAAATATTGATCCTTAAGAATAGAATTGAATACACAGTTATTATTACAGTTTACTCAAGATTCAATACAGATTATGCATATCAAGAACTGATATCAATTGAATACTTAAAACATCAAGATCACAGTTATATGCGCAAGACAGAAATTAAAGAGTTTGAGTTTAGAGATACCACACAACCAGATTTATCCTGGTTCAGTCACCACCACTGTGACCTACATCCAGTCCCCACTCCACCTGTGGGTTTTCACACACTAACACAACTAGCTTTAGTCAGGTAGCTTGAAAAACCTTTACACCACAGAGCACTCCTTCACCTCGAGATACCACACTCTTGTGAAGAGCCTCAATGTTCTTCCTTAGGGAAAACTCACCCTAATCACTTAGAGAGACTCCCTCTCTCTTTACAATCAAATAAAAATGAAAAATTGATTCCTAACTCTCAATAGTCAGATAAACAAATTGAAGCACTTATGAGAATGAAACACTCTTTTCACAATAAGCTCAAGCAAGAAGATGAATGATTTTCACAATTGATTTTTCAAATTGATTTCGTGTAATTCTTATTTGTTGTTGTTCTTACTTTTTTTAAAGTGTTCCTTTGATCCCTCTTTATATAGAAAACAAGTTATAGTCTTTGGGATCAATCAAAACAGATTTGGATCTGATAACATAATCTGTTTTCTTGATTCTTGTTCTTGAAATAAGATTCTTCATCAGTTCTTATAGAATCCGCATCCATAAAATAAGCGCGTCTATCTAGCCATTTTGAATTTAAGATTTTACATCGGACGAGCTAGTAGATGAGCTCCATATGCCACATCATTGGACGGATACTCCTTTAGGATTTAGCAAGTCCAAAGGCTTGAGTGGACGAGCGCTTCTGTCACTTTAGTGGATGAGAACTTCTGTCACTTTAGTGGACGAGCACTTGTATCACTTTAGTGGACGAGCGCTTGTGTCACTTTAGTGGACGAGCGCTTGTGTCACTTCAGTGGACGAGCGCTTCTGTCACTTTAGTGTTGGATGACCGCGTCTATTACTTTATTGGGCGAGCGCTTCTATCACTTATGTTGGACGACCACTACTATTACTTTATTGGACGAGCGCTTCTTATTTCCAAAAATCATTTTCATTAACAAAAACTTATTCTTTTAATGTAGGCTATGAAAATTGATTTTCTTTCATGCATCTTTTGAAATGAGCTATTTGTGAATAAGAGATTTCATCTCTTACAAATCATCTAAGACTTAAGTCTAATTTCTCCTTCAAGCTCTTGTCTTGATGATTCCTTGATCTTTGTCTTTGCTCTTTGATTCCTTCAAGTTCTTCCTTGAATATTCTCCTTTAATTGCTTACTGAACTTGTTGATTACTGCTTGATACCTGTCTTTACAATTTGACACTAAAAACACTTGCATACACATTAAATTGTATTTGTCATATATCAAAATCTCTAAGCCATTGAGTCTTACAATCTCGCCCTTTTTGATTATGACAAATCTTTTAACAAATTATAAGATCAGAGTATAAGTGTAGCAGAAGCTAAGTGTTTTTGACAGATTTATATCATGGTATCAAAGCAGTCAGAGCAGAAGTATATCAGAGCAAAAAAAATATTAACATAGCAGAATATGATTTACTCCCCATTAATCATGTAAGCTTTTAAGCTCCCCCTCAACTTATGCATGTGTAATTCGTTATTATCCTTTTTCTCTATATCATACTTTTTTCTTCATGTATAATTTGTTATTATCCCCTTTCTCTATATCATACTTTTTCCTCCCCCTTTTGGCATTATCAAAAAGGTAAAGAAAAGAAACATTCGAAGCAATAGAGAAGGTAAGCATTTAAACATTCAAACATAGCATATAAACTTGTTCATGATAGAGGGATAGAGATTAGATATAGGATTGATCAATTATGCCCAGTTCTCTTCTAATGAAAAAGAAGCTTTCCTTGTTCAAGGGTTTGGTAAAAATATCAGCAAGTTGTTTAGTTGTATCAACATATTCAATCTCAATTTCTCTACTTTGTATATGGTCTCTAATGAAATGATGTCTGATTTCTATGTGTTTAGTTATAGAGTGCATTATGGGATTCTTAGTTAGGTTAATTGCACTTGTTTTGTCATATCTAATAGGAACTTGGTTTAGTTGCACACCATAATCAGCTAATTGTTGTTTCATCCATACGACATGTGCACAACAGCTACCAGCTGCTACATATTCAGTCTCTGCAGTGGATAAAGCCACACTAGATTGTTTCTTACTGAACCATGATACTAATGAGTTTCCTAGTAATTGGCAAGTTCCACTAGTACTCTTTCTATCTAGTTTACAACCAGCAAAATCAGAGTCTGAATAGCTAATTAAAGTACATGTAGCTCTGTGGGGATACCATAATCCCATGTCTTTTGTTCCTAACAGATATTTAATTATCCTTTTAACTACTGTTAAGTGTGGTTATTTTGGATTTGTTTGATACCTAGCACACATGCATACACTAAACATGATATCTGTCCTACTAGCAGTAAGGTAAAGTAGTGAGTCTATCATACCTCTCAATTTAGAAACATCAACAGGTTTACCTTGCTCATCCTTGTCCAGATAACAGGAGGTACTCCTTGGAGTAGCCATCTCCTTAGCATTTTCCATGCCAAACTTCTTGATCAACTCATTGCAGTACTTGGTTTGGCTAACAAAGATTCCATTTTCAATTTGCTTTATTTGCAGTCCAAGGAAAAAGTTCAGCTCACCCATCATTGACATTTCAAACTCACTCTGCATAAGACTTGCAAACTCATTGCACAAATGCTCATTAGTGGCACCAAAAATTATATCATCCACATATATTTGTACAAGTAAAATGTTGTGTGCCTTTTTCTTAGTGAACAAAGTTGTGTCAACTTTACCTCTTTTAAATCCTTTTTCAATGAGAAAATTACTTAACCTTTCATACCAAGTTCTAGGAGCTTGCTTTAAGCCATATAGTGCTTTAGACAGTATATAAACATGGTCAGGCAATTCATTATTCTCAAAACCAGGTGGTTGACGAACATACACTTCCTCTTGTATAAATCCATTTAAGAAAGCACTATTAACATCCATTTGTTAAATCCCATTATGCAAGTATAAGCAAGTAGCATTCTTATAGCTTCTAATCTTGCTACTGGTGCATATGTTTCATCATAATCTATGCCTTCTTCTTGGTTATACCCTTTGGCTACCAATCTAGCCTTGTTTCTTACAATTTTACCATTTTCATCTAGTTTATTCCTAAAAACCCATTTTGTACCTATTACTTGATAGTTCTTGGGTTTAGGAACTAGTTTCCAAACTTGGTTTCTTTCAAACTGGTTTAACTCATCTTGCATAGACATCATCCAATGTTCATCAATTATAGCATCATCTAGGTTCTTAGATTCTACTTGAGACACAAATGCCATATTATTATTCCAATATAGATCAAATATCTTTACTAGAACAATGTAGGCATATTATACAATGATATATAAGTCAACACACAGATTCACAATCATATATTAATAATGGCAATTAGAAAACATATTCAATCAATATCATTTCTTAATTGTTACCCATTTTGTGTTTGGAGAAGGCTCTTTGTCATGATTCCAATTTTGCTCTTGACCTTCCACCACACCTACAAAACAGAATCATGTTTGTGCTGTAGGTACCCAACTTTTCTTGGGTCCTTCATGGTTAGACAATGATAAAGTTCCTTTTGGAACCCATATTTGCCATATCTGCAATGAAGAATTATTTCTCAAATTCCAGAAAACACCTTTTGAGTTAGTTACAGCAATAGTTCCTTTAGGAACCCATATATAGTTACATTTATTGTATGTTAATTTTATGTATTGACATGTAGAAGCTGTGTGACCTTTTCTTGCACAAAAATTACTTTTAATAAATGGTGTGTTTAATGTCTTAGTTGCAGCAAAAAATTTCTTGAAAGATTTCTCATGTATCTTCGGTTTATAGCCTATTCCAACCTTATCGTATACACACTTTTGTTGTCCTAATAAAGCATTCAAGTTATCTCTACCATTTGTGAACTTGGCTAAGTCATTTTTAAGTTTTTCAACTTCTTTAGTCAATGTACAACACTTAGAACAATTAGAGCATATAGGTGGTTCCAAAACAGTAGCCAATTTTTCTTTTACAGCACAATTTTCTGTTTTTAATTCATCTAGCTCTTTGTTTAAAATAGAATTTTTATCTTCTAGGCATGTGATGGTTTTCTTACTCTTAATTAGAAATCTAGCAAGTCTAATGGATTCTTTATGAAGTTCTTCAAAAGCATTTTGTAATTCATCATAGAAGGTTGATAATCAGAACTTACTTCATTTTCTGAATCACTATGATTGCTGGCCATCATGCACAAGTTTGCCTCCTCAGATTTAGATTCTTCAGTGGAATCTACATCATTATCATCCCAATTAATGTAGGCCTTTCTTGGATTTCTCCACTTCTTGCCCTTTGAGTCAAACTTTCTTTTTTGTCCTTCTTTTGCAGTTTTGGACAATCAAGCTTCATGTGGCCTATCTTTCCACATTCATAGCATGTGATATTGTTGGAAGAGTTATCACCTTTGTTGACATTTCTCCTTTGAAAGGTGGATGGCATTCTTTTGAAGTTGCATTTCTTATTTAGGAAGTTCTTGAATTTTCTAACTAGCATTCTCATCTCTTTTTCAGATTCTGCCTCTTGTGCTGAATCAGCATCATCACTGTCTTCTACTTCTCTAACTTGTGATTTCAGAGCCAATCCCTTCTTTCTTTTATCAGTTTCTTCACTCTCATTCAGTCTGTTCAACTCCAATTCATGTTCTTGCAGTTTTCCAAACAATGTGGCAATGTTCATTGATGAGAGGTCTCTAGATTCTGAGATTGCAGTGGCTTTAGGTTGCCATTCCCTGCTCAATCATCTCATTACTTTGTTAACTTGATCCTCATTTGATATAGTTTTTCCAATACTAGCCAATTGATTTACAATGTGTGTGAATCTTTTTTGCATAACCTCCATTGGTTCTCCTCGATTCATATGAAATAACTCATATTCATGTGTGAGGGTGTTCATTCTTGCTCTTTTGAGATCTGTGGTTCCTTCATGTGTTACTTGCAATGTATCCCACATCTCCTTTGCTGATTTACAATTTGAAACCCTGAAAAACTCATCACTGCTTAAAGCAGATGTTATAATATTCTTAGTGCGTGCATTATATTGAACTCTTTTCTTATCATCCTCATTCCATTCAGTTTTAGGCTTATTTCTTGGAGCATCATTAGCATCTATAGTGGAGGGGACAAATGGTCCATTCTCTACTGCATCCCAAATGTCTACGCCTGCTGCCTCAAGAAAGATTACCATTCTTTCCTTCCAATAGATATACTCAAATCCATTGAAGGCAGGAGGGCGTGCAAGGGAATCCCTTTCATTCAAACAGTCATTGGAAGCCATACTCTTATAGCTGTTAAGCCAAACTTAAGAGTTTAGCTCTGATGCCAATTGTTGTTTCGGCATCAACGACTCAAGAGGGGGGGCATGGGAGTAAATTGAGTCTTCTTAAAATATTTCCCTCTTAAAAACTTTTTAAATCAGAGTTGTGGATTTGTGGCCTCATGATCTTTTACAAAATCAATGAAGGGTTTATATAAAATCTTGAATAGAAGGTGATGAGGATAAGAAAGATTGATTCAGAATTAATAGATCACATAATAGATTCAGGTTCAAAACTCAGTAATAACAAAATACAGAAACTGATTAAACCTTTAAAGATTAAGAACAAGTTGTGCAAGTTTCAGATACAAGCATTAACAGTCAAGAACAAACTTGCAGGTTTCAGTTTCAGTATATATGATGCAAGATTCAATTCAAATATTGATCCTTAAGAATAGAATTGAATACACAATTATTATTACAATTTACTCAAGATTCAATACTGATTATTCATATCAAGAACTGATATCAATTGAATACTTAAAACATCAAGATCACAGTTATATACGCAAGACAGAAATTAAAGAGTTTGAGTTTAGAGATACCACACAACCAGATTTATCTTGGTTCAGTCACCACCACTGTGACCTACATCCAGTCCCCACTCCACCTGTGGGTTTTCACACACTAACACAACTAGCTTTAGCCAGGTAGCTTGAAAAACCTTTACACCACAGAGCACTCCTTCACCTCGAGATACCACACTCTTGTGAAGAGCCTCAATGTTCTTCCTTAGGGATACCTCACCCTAATCACTCAGAGAGACTCCCTCTCTCTTTACAATCAAATAAAAACGAAAAATTGATTCCTAACTCTCAATAGTCAGATAAACAAATTGAAGGACTTATGAGAATGAAACATTATTTTCACAATAAGCTCAAGCAAGCAGATGAATGATTTTCACAATTGATTTTTCAAATTGATTTCGTATAATTCTTCCCTGTTGTTGTTCTTTTTTTTTTTTCTAAAGTGTTCCTTTGATCCCTCTTTATATAGAAAACAAGTTATAATCGTTGGGATCAATCAAAACAGATTTGGATCTGATAACAGAATCTATTTTCTTGATTCTTGTTCTTGAAATAAGATTCTTCATCGGTTCTTATAGAATTCGCGTCCATAAAATAAGCTCGTCCATCTAGCCATTTTGAATTTAAGATTTTACATCTGACGAGCTAGTAGACGAGCTCCATATGCCACGTCATTGGACGGATACTCCTTTAGGATTTACCAAGTCCAAAGGCTTGAGTGGACGAGCGCTTCTATCGCTTTAGTGGACGAGCACTTCTGTCACTTTAGTGGACGAGCGCTTGTATCACTTTAGTGGACAAGAGCTTCTGTCACTTCAGTGGACGAGCGCTTGTATCACTTCAATGGACGAGCACTTGTGTCACTTTATAGTTGGACGACAGCTTCTGTCACTTTATTGGATGAGCGCTTCTATCACTTATGTTGGATGACTGCTTTTATTACTTTATTGGACGAGCACTTCTTATTTTCAAAAAAAAATTCATTAACTAAAACTCATTCCTTTTAATGCAGGTTATGAAAACTCATTTTCTTTCATGCATCTTTTCAAATGAGCTATTTGTGAATAAGAGATTTCATCAATTACAAATCATCTAAGACTTAAGTCTAATTTCTCCTTGAAGCTCTTGTCTTGCTGATTCCTTGATCTTTGTCTTTGCTCTTTGATTCCTTCAAGTTCTTCCTTGAATATTCTCCTTTAATTGCTTACTGAACTTGTTGATTACTGTTTAATACATGTCTTTACAATTTGACACTAAAAACACTTGCATACACATTAAGTTGTATTTGTCATATATCAAAATCTCTAAGTCATTGAGTCTTACAATAAGCATTTGATTAGGTTTCCTTGGGAAAACAGATTATCTTGGACATCTCAATAATTGATCACAAGCAACTTAATAATTGATTAAATGCCTACAGTTTTGCATATGATCTTTTGAAACAAGGCATAATCGACTACACTTGAAGGTATAATCGATTAGTTATGTTTTGTGGCACTCAAAAACGAATTTTCAAAAACTAGCTGTCAAAAAATTGAATTTTAGTAGAGTTTAATTGATTACCATACTTTGGAAACAAAGATTTTTAATCAAAACACTTTGGCAATTGATTCTGTATATGTCTTTTGAGATTTGATTAGGCTCGAAAACATTTTTCATAGTGACAATGTGCAAATAGTGTTCTTTTTTTAACCAATCTACCTTAAAGCTTTGCGAATTAAATTCCTATGACTTTTACGATAATAACATTAAGTTCATCAATTGGTCTTGAAACTATTTTCAATCTACTCACTATTTTGGCTCATTATTACTTCATAAGCAAAACTCATGTCCCTCCATCATAAGAAATCACGGATTCTTATGTTGCCTCACTGACTCCCTGATACTAACGTGTTTGAAAGGCTTATGGTCAGTTGGAAATTTTTTTTACCAAATCTTAGATTAGTGCATATCATATAAATCATGATGAAAATGGTTGAAATCCAACTCAATAAAAATACTATAAGTTAAATGCATTGAACATTTATTCCAAAAAACATAATGTGATAACATATAACTTCTTAAACAATAGTTTCATCAAGTTGGGATTAATGATTAATACAATCATTCCATATTTGGTTGTTCCTCTGCAAGATTTCAGTTTCTTTTGGTTTGAACTCTGGTGATCTTATAACTAAAATGTATTTTGTCAAGTGTCATGGCAACGGTAACCCAGGTCATGCACAAGATTAAGCCAACAATCTGTACTAACTGTTTCATTTCCGAAAAATGTTCCATAGAAGACTTGACTTTCGCAATGTGGATGTAACTTAGATGCACAATCTTTCAAATATTTTGCATACAATGGTAATGGACTTGGTCAGAATTATTTCAACAGCGGGCCCCTTAGATGATTCAAGAACTTCATATGAAACTCCTGTTCTAACCAGTAAGGTAGCACTTGCCATAAAGACAACAATTAGACATAAGTTGTTGAATGTTGCCATGACTTAGTGTAACATTCCGATTTTTCGGCTTTCTAATATCGATAATAATTATATAAATGATTATATTCTTATCCGAGATTTAGAAAATGACTTTGGATAAACTAAGGTCATTTCCCTGTCATACTTATTTTTATAAGGTTATGGGGAAGTTTTGGAATGAAAATTCAGACGGAAACCGATCTGCGTTTTTCTGCGTTTTCACTGACAGTAAACTTTTACTGATCAAAAACCCTAATTTTGACTCGTGAACGAAACCATAAGATTTTATATTTTGCCCTGGACGATTTTCCACATTTCGGAAAAATTCGTTAGAATGAAATACTATTATTTTATTCGGACATAATCGTTAAGAAAAAGCGTAAAACCTAAGTCGGGGGATAAGTTGAATAAACGATGGAGGCGATTATGGAGCTGAGATATTATGAGAGGTTGATGTAGCAAGAGGACAATGAGTTCGGCCTCAAATTTTATTGATCGGGAATTTTCAAGTAAAATGACCAAAATACCCCTACGCTTAACCTACCGACGTCGAGTTAATTTTTAACCATGGTTTAGGAACCAAGGTTAGTTCTTGTGGACTAAAATCAGCCACACCTCCAATGAATTCTTGACCAAATGATTTTAATCATGGTTATCCGAGTAACCTTAGTTAAGTTAATTATTAACTATGGTTAATCATATATTAATTAAATATTCAGAAAACCGATTAATTCAATTCCTTATAACCAAACAAAGCCTAATATCTACCCTATTTATACCTCTTGAAACCGCATCAGCCCCTTCCCCATTTTTCTTCTCTTCATCTTCTTCATTTTCTTCCTATTTGCACTTTGCTTCAAAAACTCATAAGAACACCAAAACCCCACCGAAAAGATGACCCTCTTCCTTGCTGAAACGTGAAAAACTTTGTACGTTAAAGTTGTTCCTCTTTATCGTTTCTTTCCAACGAGCTAAAGATCATCAAAACCGGATAAGTATATTGGGAGATATGCCCAAATTACCAAAACTGCCCAAAATTCTCAGCATCATAAGAGAACAATGGAAAGAAGTCCCTTTACGCCCCTGTTATAATCTAAATCAAATAAAACCTTCAACATCAAAGTTGTGGCTCCCCTTCTTATCTTTCCAACAAGCCAAAGTTTGTAATTTTTGGATGATCAGATCCTGAGAATCACTCACAAAACCAGCACATCCTCAAAGCTGTCTCAAAAGCTTTCATTTTGAACCAAGCTTGTATTGATCATTTTCTTCATTTCTTCAATCTTCAAGAGGTAAAACCTCATCACCTTACTTATCTAAGCCTTCTTATTCATTTATTTTACAAGTTTTATGCCATGATCATCATTTTAAATTCCTAGATCTAGAATATTGCAAAATCTCTAGGAAATTGTAGAAAAATCCTATGATCATGAAACCAATTTCTATGATCTTGTAATCATGTCTATATTGTATATGTAGAAGCATGGGATCAAAAAAAATTTCCTTTCTATTCTTCCAAGCTTGGCCGAACCTATGTATAATAGGAGGAGGAATGTTTTGTTTCAATTTCTATCATTTAACACTTGATCTAGTCTATTCAATACTTCTACTTGCTAGATCTAAAAACTTGAAATCAAAATAAATCCCTAGCTATTTTCTTTCAAAGAGGTCGAAACCTAACTCATGTGAGTTAGATGGATTTTCTTCAAGTTCTTGACTTATGATCATTGATTATGTCTTCCTAGTACTTAAGGATCATTGATCCAAGAGTATGTGAAATTTTGACATCTCTAGCCTGATTAACCTATGTTGGCCGAACCTAAGAATATAGGTTAGAGGAGATTTTATTTCATTGTTTAACTTGTTGTGTTGTGATTTACTTTGAAGGATAATTGTTGTGGATTGTACTAAGTTGTGAGGTGGAATTGGAAACGAATCGAAAGGAAAGTTTCGAGAGGAAAACTGTAACTTCAAGAGGTAAGGGGAGCTTACCTGAGGGATTTTTCCCAATAACTATATGTGATTAGTGTGTGGTCTGTATTATCTATCTGTGGTTGTGGTGCTTGTTTAATTTGGTTCAAGTTGTGTTATTCTTATCTGGGTTTGTTTAACTGCATTTAATTATTTATTTGAAGTTATATATTATAGTGTTTAATGCATGATCTGCCTTGGATAATTTCTATAATATTGTTATTGATTCTCGTTTGAGAAGCATGACAGTGGTCAGTGCCCAATCAATTAACCAGATAAAAGCTTTAAGAAGCTTGATAAATAATATTCAATGTTTCAAAAGAAATATTGGAATATAAACTTGATGAAATATTTTATCTAGAAAAATAAGGAATATTTGAAAATATTATTATTTTAATGATTTACCAGTGTAAAAGTAAATTATGAGTCACAGTGAGGACGTAACCGTGAAATTATTTTTGTACTGCTAATTTTTACGTAAGAAAATCTGTCGTATTATAAAAAGTTATTTTATGAAATTAATCTTCGAAAATAACTTAATTATTACTTTAGATAATTATTTAAGTGGAAAAAGATAAGATTTGGCTTAAATTACTTTTAAAATGTTTAACGATTGTAATTTGGAAAAGTATCGATGGCAAGTGTTTCTAAAACTGCAGTACGTGTTTTAAACTAAGTTTGAGCCACAAGTGACTCTCTTTTTGAAACATGAAGTTTTCAGAAAAGATTTTAGTATCTGATGATTTTATAAAAGAATTTTCCATTTTAGATGATTTTACGAAGTCTAGTTTTACGCAAACGGTGTAGACGGTGATATTGAACTTAGTAACTGAGACGTCGGGATACTAATGTTCTTACGGTGTTTTGGACTGCGTGTCCTATGGACTTTGAGTCCTAATTACGATGTAAATAACATTATTCAAAGTGAACATTGTTTTCTATTACCACGACCCTAAGCCTGATGCATCGGTCTAGGGGTTTCGTGATTGAGCACTCGGACTTTGAGTCCTGTGTTAATGATGAAAATCTTAAGATATTGAAAATGGTGAATGGTCGAAAGCTTTTGAGCTTCGTCAAGGGAATATTGAACACAAATAAAAGTGTCCAAAACAAGTGTTTTTACATGCATTCATTCTATAGACGTTCCTACGACATTAATCTGGATATCTTGGTGGACAATATGTTCAAGACGGTGCCAATTTTATTCTGGATATCTTGGTGGACAAGATGTTCAAGATGGTGACTCTGGATATCTTAATAAGATAAGGTATTCAAGATGGTGAGTCTGGATATCTTAATGGTAAGGTATTCAAGATGGTGTGCCTTATTTGGCAATCGATCTTGATCAACTCATTTTTATATGGTGTTGGGATATCTCCAGAGATTAAGTATGAAATTAGATGACATATGTGAAGTGTTCATGCATAGTTTTCAAATGATGGTGTTTGGGGTGCGAAACCCATTGATAAACTACTTGCCTGTTTATGAATGCTTATGTTTTTATGAAAATGTATATGTGTATGTTTTCTGTTATGTCTCACATGTAGCTATTGTGTTAAATCCATATATTGGCGTCTCACCCTTACAAATATATCAGGTTTATTCTAGACTATGGTAGTACTTTTGTACACTAGTACGGATGAAGCGAAGGAAATCACTAAGTCATTTGAGGACTTAACTTCTAGATGCTTGAAGAAGTATTCGTTAGTGGGAATGTCACAAGGGTATTTCAAATAATTGTCTTGTAGAGTGGCCGGCTTAGGAATTTTGGTTGAGTTGTATAATTAAAAAGGTATTTAACTGTGAGATTGTAAGTTAGTCTTTGTTATAATTTTCTCTTTTTAAAATGAGACTCTTTGAGAAAATAGTGTATGTCGTGGCAACATTGTTATGAATGTGTAAAGATATTCAATATGACTTCACTACTTTAATTTGTGTATCATGTTTCTAGAGCTTTCCGTTAAAGAAAATTTTTACACTCGAGTTTTCTGCCTTATAATAAATTAATTTTGAGAAAGCAACCAGCAAATAGAATTTTTAATTTCTTTCCGCATGTATTATGAAGTAATGCCCAAGGGGGTGTTACACTTAGCTGTAGAGACAATATCTAATTATTAGGTATTGAAATGCTTTGTTGATAATATTAAGAGATTTTTAAGACCATATTTATAGTTGAAAATATAGTCTTAAAACTTCCATTAATGACATTTTAACACTAACGAACAAACAATTAACTAATCACTTGTTTCAAGGTTATATGATTTACTATTTTTAAGTTAATAAAAATTAATGTTTATGTTCAGATTATAACTTGCTTTTTTTCTCATTTATTTACTTTTTTACGTAAAACTAAAACTTTCAATAATAAATTAAGTTAAAAATTAGAAAAACTGTAGTCATTATGATAGAAATTGTTACCTTGAAATCGTTACATTTAAATTGTACAATTATTAATACAAGTCCAGATCATTATATTGTGAAGATCGATATTTATACAGAACCACAAACAAAATTTACCATATGATTTTCATTTTATTATTTCATTTTTGTATTGTTAGCTCGATACTAAATGTGTTTTGATAAATTTACTCCTATGTTTTAGTTTTTGTTAGCGTGTGTGTGAATCTGAATGTTAATAGTTTCTTTATATCTATTGAAGACAATTGCATATTTGATTTGATAATTAGCAAATGTTTTACAAAATAGTTAAAAACTAAAAACTAATTAAATATGGAATACTTGTAATTAGTTAAAGTGGCTGCAAAACTATAGCCTTCTTGATTTAAGTGTCATATCTTAGGTGTTACTATATGTGTGGTCGAGTCTAAGAGATACAAATAAAAATTTTAATTCAACAATTTTACAAAAATTAATATAATAACTGTATATTTAGCATACGTATGTGCCATCTTACATTTTTCTAAAATATGAGCTGAAGATAAAAAAAGGTGAGATGTCCGAAGTGACTAGAATGTTGAATGGATCAAATTTTTAAAAAAATAAAAATAAAATATCTTTTAAAAACAAGTAAAATGGAATATATTCTAAAACTTTGTCGATGATAGAAAAATGTGAGCAAATTAGCTTATTCCCAACTTTGTGATGATGGGGGATTAAAATAGTCAAAAACCTTTTAAGAAAAACAACTTTTCAAAAGTTACCTTTTCAAAATAATTTTGTCAAGGAATCGATTTACATTTATTTTTTATAAAATAAATTTGAAGAATTAGAATATAATTATCCAATGAATATTAAATATGATCTAAGGCTCAAATTTGTTTCATAGAATAAGGTGTTATTTCCTTGTCAAAGTCATTTATAATTTTCGGTAATAAGCGAATAAACAGGAACTCATTAAAATGAAAGTAATAAAACATATTTTATCATAAAAATAAATAAAGGGCAAAATTAATTAACTTAGCATGGGCATTAGAATAAACATGTGTAACACCCTTCTTAGGCGATACATTGTCTGTGTCATTTTCTCAATTCCGTTTAATGCGGAATATAAATTTACTGAAGATATGAGTTTATTTTTTGCTATTCGTTTTTGCAAATAAGAAATTAGATAATACTTAACATTTATTAACATTTTCCAACTACTAACAAGCATAAAACATATACATCCAGAAAATGGAGAATAAGAAGTAAATAATCATACATTCTCTGTATGTTCATAGACTTTCATAAATTCTTTCAAAAGATAAAAGTCATGTAAAGACAGAAACAACTACAAGCGAAAATAACAACGCAGTTAAAATAACATGACTAAGAAAAACATAAATAACCATGGAGACGCAGTTCCATAAAACTAGTCCTATACACCGGGACTCATCATGCTGGCCTGTACAAAATGATGACGAGGTGTCATCATTGTACAATAATAGCAACCGAAGACGATACATCGTCACACTGGGGTTGAGCTATCACATCTTCCATTTACTAATCTCTGAAGATGCGTCCTTATGACCGGTCCGTCTCATATTCCAAAGCTGGCTATGATAAAGAAGTAGTACTACCGTCTTCATTGCAGAACATAAAATAAACAGAAGACCAGAAAACACAAAATGAGGTGAGATCCCCATTCATCATACACATAAAGTAGGCATGCAGTAGTACGACCCACATACATGTTACAGTATACATATATTGATAGTATCTTCCATTCCCATTCCGCATATCAAAACTCCAAGAATATACAATACCAAACTAAACGGTAAGCTTATCAAGCATACCGGACACGGTTTGTCCACTAAGGGACGAGAATAGAGAGAAAGCTGATTGAAACTGTGATGTAAACCTAGAATGATATCCAATTTAAGGCCAAATTAATTTTTGATGAAAATTTTATTTTCATTGTGATGAACCCGTATGCTTGTTTTGGTTATATCTTAAGCTACAAATCTCCGATTGATGTATTCCTTGATTCATTGTAAAGCTTAGGAAATTATCTACAAATCATATCTCAAGCCTGTTGACCTGATTCGGCTTCTATCGTGGTGAAAAAAGGGATGGAAGTTTAATACGAATATTTGGACGAGTTTGAGCTTCAAAGGAGTGTGACTTTTGGCTTGCATGCCTAAGTAACTCCTTTTTAGATGTTATGGATCATTTTTATTATTTTTCTTAAGTATGGTAGTAACTCCAATTAGTGGAGAGTTAAGTCTTTAACTAGCCACTTAGTGGGTAGTAAATGTTTTTAGCTCCATTAGTGCAATAGTTATATTTAGTTATGTTAGGGGTTATGTCATCTTATGATGACCTTTTGTAAGCCTTCTCTTGGCAGCCCCAATTCCCTATATGTACTTGCCTATTACATGATGAAATACAACTTTGATGTTCAATTTGGTTTTTACCATTTGTGAGAGTGTTCTCTCTTGGGTTCTTCATTGAGCTAACCCATTTGATCTTATCAAGAGTCCAAGACCCTTGTGGCGATCCTCGCCTTGGCTTATCAAATCCCCTAGGATTTGTGGTGCCTCCCTTCCATTCCTAATCTTCTCCATGTTTGTATTCATCTTCTTCTATATTTTTGGTTGGTCACTCAAGGATAGATCCGAATTTTCATATGTTCCTTATTAGGATCATATCATTTGGTATCTAGAGCCATCCTTCCTAGAGTGACTTTTGATTTTGTTCATCGATTTTTTTTCAAAATGTTCTTCTTCCCATCACATATCATGGCAACACTATTCCTTGAAATGAAAATATTGCAAAGAAGCATGGAGGAGTTCAATATCATTCTTGACAAGCTAGTAGAAATAAAAAGGAGGAGGCATGGAGGAAGGAGATATGGGAGATGCGATAGAGAAATTGAAAAGGGGAATAAAGAGTATGAAAAAAGGAAGAGAAAAGAGGAGAGAATGAAAAGACAAATTTCTAAAAATGAAGCATGTTGGAAGAAAATGGTCGAAGAAAAGATGAGAGCAAAAAAAGAAAGTGAGGTGAAAAAAACAAACTTGAATGCTTGTTTTGATGCTATTCCAAATTCTTTGCGTATTTGTGTTGATTCTCTTTTGAAGGAAGTTGAGTGTGTTCCACCAAAGGAAGCTTGCAAGACATTCATTGAAATTGAAGATACGATTCCAAAGGAATCTTGCAAGACATTCAAGGAAATTGAAAATGAAATTCCCTAGGAAGAATGCAAAGTGTCAACTGGAGTTGAATTGTAAAAGGAAGATAAGGAGATGAATACAACTAGAGAATGGCTTCCCCCTAAAGCCGAAAATAAGTCCTCAAATCCACTTGGGAAGTCATGGCAATCTACTACTCTAATACCTTCATCTAGATTAGCTTGTGGATACAAATGTTGGGATTCTTCTACTTTGGTTCATTTGTCTAACATTCCCCCCTTAGGTCTCGAAGAAAAGAATATCAAACACCAAGCCACAAAAAGCAAAGAGCAACAACAAAATAGTGAGGCAAAGGTTGAAAAAAAAAATTGAGAGTCTCATTGTAAAAGAAATCAAGGTGATGTTCCTATCTTTTCCTAGAGGTGGTGATTCTATTTTGAAGGAAGTTGAAGAAGTAATTCCAAGAGAGGTTCCCCATGGATTCAAAAGAGTTGTGTTTGAACCAGGAGGATAAATACGATTCCCAAAGGCAATAAATTCGAGGTCAAATTCTCTTAAAGAGGGAGGGAATGATGCAAACCAAGAATGATGTCCAATTTAAGGCCAAATTAATTTTTAATGAAATTTTTATTTTCATTGTGATGAACCCATATGCTTGTTTTGGATGTATCTTAAGCTATGGATTTCCGATTGATGTATTCTTTGATTCGTTGGAAAGCTTAGGAAATTATCAACAAATCATATCTCAAGCCTGTTGACCTGATTCGGCTTCTATCGTGGTGAAAAAAGGGCTGGAAGTGTAATACGAATATTTGGACGAGTTCGAGCTTCAAAGGAGTGTGACTTTTGGCTTGCATGCCTAAGTAACTCCTTTTTAGATGTTATGGATCATTTTTATTATTTTTCTTAAGTACGGTAGTAACTCCAATTAGTGGAGAGTTAAGTCTTTAACTAGCCACTTAGTAGGTAGTAAATATTTTTATTACTCCATTAGTGCAATAGTTATATTTAGTTATGTTAGGGATTATGTCATCTTATGATCACCTTTTGTAAGCCTTCTCTTGGCAGACCCAATTCCCTATATGTACTAGCCTATTACATGATGAAATACAACTTTGATGTTCAATTTGGTTTTTACCAATTGTGAGAGTGTTCTCTCTTGGGTTCTTCATTGAGCCAACCCCTTTGATCTTATCAAGAGTTCAAGACCTTGTGGCGATCCTCACCTTGGCTTATCAAATCCCCTTCGATTTCTGGCGCCACCCTACCATTCCTAATCTTCTCCATGTTTGTATTCATCTTCTTCTATATTTTTGGTTGGTCACTCAAGGATAGATCCGAATTTTCATATGTTCCTTATTAGGATCATATCATTTGGTATCAGATGTCCTTACAAATTCAGCATACTTGATGACAACCAAATGGTAAGGTTGCCTTGTTGATGATCTTTTTGTTTTCCCCTTCAAAAAATGCACTCTCCACCTTTTTCTCAACATCTTTTTCATTCTGTTTGTTTTCCTCCATTCCCTTTTCTTCTACCTTTTTCTCAA
Organism: Sophora flavescens; assembly: GCA_030762895.1. NCBI lineage: Eukaryota > Viridiplantae > Streptophyta > Magnoliopsida > Fabales > Fabaceae > Sophora > Sophora flavescens. The sequence goes on along the minus strand of CM061062.1, from coordinate 165,895,701 downwards.
GGCTTTCTTTTTTCATTACTTCTCCTTCTTTTCTTTCCTCATTCACCGAACACTCTTCTTTTATTGTTTTCTCACTCATTATTTTTTTCTCACTCTCTCCTTTCAAGTACATTTGATCTTCATACACTTGTTTTGATGACAACGATCCAAGAGCAATTTTGCGATTATTAAATACAAATGAGTACCTATTGTTGTAGACATCATATTTCGCTTCTCGTTCAGCCCTCCAAGGACGCCCAAGTACCAAGTGCCTTGTTTCTATAGGCACCACATCACATAACACCTCATCTTCATATCTCCCAATCTGGAACGACACTTGTACTTGTTTGTTCACCATCACGTCTCCGAGGTCACTATATTCCGGGATGCTCCAAATGACATACGGTTGTGGATGCCCTATAAGAGGAAGTCTCAACTTTTGCACGACGAGAATAGAGAGAAAGCTGATTGAAACTGTATAGTCTCATACCTACATAGCCTCAAGGAATTCTTGATCCTAACTGCGGAGCTAATTGACATTTTGGAAAGGAAATGGTTAGTACAGGTTTCACATATGCCCACCTCAGGCACCATGTGTGGCTATCATGGCACACAAGGCTTAAATCATAATGTACGTACAATCATAATCACTTGTAATCTCAAACTCTTTGTAAAACATCGAGCTCTTTATGAAACCTCTACAACTGGGAAGCTCGACATCCTAGGCACAACGGCCTTACTCAACATAGTATCAACTGTGTATTTGGACAAAATTTCGGGAATACGTCCAATTGGTCTATCCACCAGATAACCTTGTGATTCCACCGGAATCCATTTGATGTCAATCTCTAACGGACGATATTATCGGGTCCGAATCACCGGCCCTTCACTGAACTACAGTTCTCAAACAGACTTGTCATGTTTCTGCATAGATGTTTTGATGCACTTTCTTACAAGTCCTAACACATTATGGAATTGTATCAACGATCCAATCATTTATTTCTTTGCACTTTTCTAATGGATCCTTCTGCTTGGCTTCCAAGAAATCAAATTATTCTCAGCCCATTAAATCTTATGGATGTATGGATAATGAATTATCCACACTTTATGACACAAGGTCTTGCTTCACCATAAGTCATAAATCATTATGTTCATATTTTCACTAAAGTCATCTATGACTTAGGTTTTGCACTTTACTGTAAATACCAGTCTTTGAAGGCTAAAATCCTTTTTGGTTTAAAACCAAAACATTTAGCTAAAACCTAATCATTTCAAAGTAAGATTTGAACTTAGTGATATAAGTACCAAACTTCTTAAAATAGTTTCCCGAAAATACTTGAAATACTTAAACGATGGTTTTACCCCTTGATGAGTGTGATTCCACCTCATATTTCATTGTCATTTTGCATGCATTTTCATATAGTTTAGGCATTTTTAATTTGATTTTTGTTAGTTTTTACCTTGGAACGGGTAAGACGGTTTTGTGGTGTTGTTTTGCATAAATTAAGGATTAAATGCTCAGGATCAACCATGATGGAGATTGGATGAAGATGGGGCTTGAAAAGTGAAGAAAATGAGCCAAGTAGAGCCCATCACAGCCATGATCGAGCAAAACTGAAAAGAAAGAAGGCAAAAGTCAGAACTGGTCACGGCCTAGCCATGATGAGCATCACGACCGTGACCTGTCAGCTGAACCAGACCCTCAACAGGCAGAACTGATCACGGCCTGGCCGTGATGAGCATCACGGCCGTGACAGACCAAAAATTGAAGAAGCCCCCAAGGCAGAATCCATCACGGCCTGGCCGTGATGGCCATCACGGTCGTGACGTGCATTACTTGGATCAGAAGCAACTGATTTGGATCTAATTTGTGTTAGATTGGGATTCAAACTCCCCAAATCTATAAATAAGGCATCTGAGCATAGACTAAAAAAAACACTTTTTGGGCTGCTACTCTTAGTCTACAATTTAGAATCTCTCTCTTCTTCTCCTCCTCTCTTCTATTATTTTATTTTCATGTTGTTGTTAACCAAGCTTGTCATCACCATGACAAGGCTTGAGTAGTAGTTTAATTTCTAGGGATTGGGGCTATGCCCAAGATTTGTTTATGGCAATGAATTGAGGTTTTATCTTTGTTAATTGCGATTTTGCTTTAGATCTGATTTCTAGTGTTTTAATTACTTGTAAATCTGGTGCGCACTTATTTGCATGTCGTAGATATTCTAAGGAGGAACCTAGCGGTGAACTTAGGTGTCGGATCTATAGAGTCAAACTTAGGACTGAAATCACGAGAGTTAGAAGCCGTCCTTCGTGGATTAATGAATTGTCACAAAACGTAAAGGGTTCAATCTAAATTCGACTACCACGAGAGTAGGGGTTGGTTTAATTGGGCACGGTTTTTGTAACCCGAGAGGGAGCTTAAACTATTTGAGGATAAATTCGCCTTCAAGGCATTTTCGATAATTAACAAGGGTTAATCAATTTAGTAACATAAATGATCTTGTTCGTAACCCAAATTCCTAGGAATCCATTTAAATCTGAAAAACCATAAATATATTTACTTTCTGTTTATTTGATTCTGATTTTGAGTTATCTCTTATTTCAAATATCAAAATCTTTTCAAAATTTCTCTTTATAGTCCAGTTTTACCGATTTGATAATTAGTTGTGATTCGAGATCACGGTCTCTATGGGATCGATATCTTTTTATTACTTGGCGACAATCCGGTACACTTGTCGAATCGCACGTGCACTCGCACGACATCAAGTTTTTGGCGTCGTTGCCGGGGACTGTGCTTTCTCGAATCTCAATTTAATTTTTTAATTGATTTTTCTGGACCTTTTATTTTATTTAATTTTTATATTTGAAAAAAAAATAAAAAAAAATCCCTTTTTCTTTCTAGAGTATCTATCTTTTTGTGTTTTTTATGCAAAGATCCCTAAGTCTTGGAAACCTTAGTGAGGTCGACCTCGAAGTCGAAAGGACCTTTCACAGACATAGGAGACTACAAAGAGAGAGAGAGGGTTTGATTCTCATTCCACTCATGACGAATCTCCCGGATACCAAACCATTGAAGGACTACGCAGCCCCAAATGCTAGGGGTTTGCGAACTGGGATTGCTAGGCCCTAGATTGAGGCGGAGAACTACACTATACCGCCTATGCTAATCAACATGATTAGGCAACATCAATTCGGAGGACTGCCCTCGGAGGACCCGACTGATCACGTGGAGACATTCTTGGAGTTCACCGATGCAGTTAGAATTCAAGGCGCCCCGGTTGATGATATTCGCTTGAGGTTGTTCCCCTCATCTCGGACTGGAAAAGTAAAAGCTTGGCTGAAACAAGTTCCCACTAACACCTTATCGACTTGGGACCAACTGGAGCAGGCATTCTTGGAGAAATTCTTCCCTCCATCCAAGACGGCCTACATACGAACCCAAATCATCGGCTTCTTCAAAAAAGACGAAGAATGCCTACCCGAAGCTTGGGATCGCTACAAGGGATTGCTGGAGTCTTGCCCACATCATGGACTCGAGAGGTGGTTATTAGTGCACACCTTCTACAACGGATTGGATTACTCTTCGAAGGTGTCACTTGATTCCGCAGCTGGTGGAGCCTTTATGAATAGGCCTCTGACCGAGGCATTCAACATCATTGAAAACGTGGCCACCAACTACCACCAATGGGGTTCAGAAAGAGGTAATAACCCGAAAAATATTTCGGGGGGTAAGTTTGAAATGAATAACATTGATCTTATCATGTCTAAAATAGACTCACTGAATAAACGCTTTGATCAGCTCGAAAGGGCTAATGTGAGTTCAATAGGTGCTACTAACATTGTTTGTGGGATTTGTGGAATGCAGGGACATGACATAATGGAGTGCCCACGTGGTATTACTCATGGATCCGGCACTTCGGGGGAACAAGTGAACTCTTGTCACAACTTCTACGACACGAACCTGAAGTTGCCCAATTATGCTCCCCCAAATCCTTACAACCAAGGAAGGAAGAACAACCCTTACCTCTCGTACGGGAACTGCAGCAACACGCTGAACCATGAGTTCCAAGAAGGCCAAGGTAATAGGAAACCCGCAGCGGGGTATCCTCAGGTACAGAAGTCTAAACTCGAGTCTTTATTGGAAGGTTTTGTGGAAACTCAAACAAAACAAAATGAAGAGTTTAGACAACAAGGTAGGGCAGTAAACGAGGCAATAAAAGAGCTAGCATCTAAGGTAGATAACTTAGCCATCCACAACAAGATGCTAGAAACTCAGATTGCCCAACAAGCCAACACATACTCTAGACCAAAGGGTATGTTCCCGGGCCAACCCGAATCTAATCCCAATGAACATTATAATGCCATATACTTGAGGGATGATAAGCTTGGGGTGGTTGAAAAGGATGTGGAATGTGAGGAGGACATGATCGAGGATGAAGAGCCAGAACCAAAGTATGTCCCTCCACCACCGTACCAATCCCCGATATCTTTCCCACAGAGGTTGGTCCAGAGAAAGCAAGTAGATATAGAAGCTAATATGCCTCCTAAACTGAAAGACCCAGGTAGTTTCTCTATCGCTTGCTCAATTGAAAAGGTACAAATAGACAAAGCCTTATGTGACTTAGGGGCTAGTGCGAGCTTGATGCCGCTCACTATTTTGGAAAGATTGGGAACCAAAGAGTTGAGTCCATTCAAATTCTCCTTACAATTTGCGGATGGCTCAACTAGAACTCCTCTAGGCATACTAGAGAATGTTCCTGTAAAGGTAGGGAAATTTTTCATCCCTACCGATTTCCTGGTATTGGATATGAAAGGGAATTCTGAATTCCCCATCATTTTAGGAAGGCCATTCTTGGCCACCGCTGGAGCAATAATAGACGTAAGGAATGACAAACTCTCTCTGAATGTTGAGGAAGGTAGGGTAGATTTTAAATTGACTAACTCATATAACAACCCTCCTTTTATAAGTCATATGTGCAGGATCGATATAACATCTCCAGTGGTAAAGGAAGAGCTCAACATGGAAGCAACTCCGAAGATTTACATGGCAAATAATGCACCCGGTAGTGATGAAGTTGGAGTTGCTAATCATGTGGAAACAAAACTTCCGCCGGGAGGGAGTAAGGCCATGAAGCTCAGAGTGAAAAGAGAAAAGCGAAAGTGCAATTGGCCATATGAGTAGAATAGGCTCTTTGAAGGACTCCTATTCCTGTACTTCTACGCCCAGTCGACCCCGGATGATTGAAGGAAGTATGGTCAAGCTTAAGACCGTAAATAAGTGCTTCTTGGGAGGCAACCCAAGTTTTCTTTCCTTTTTCCATTAGTTTTGAATTTAGCTCTTGAATAATTTGAGAAGATCAAGAGGAAAAAAATCATAAATTAATAGATTTGTCAACTGTTTTCAGGCTAAGAAGGAAGGAAGAGCAAAAAAGGGCAGGGACAAACAAAGTCCGAAGCCATCACGCCCAGGCCATGACGGTGGTCACGGCCGTGATGAGCTAACCAAGAAGACCATAAAGGATCATGGCCCAGCCGTGATACCCATCACGGGCGTGATGAGAAGGACACTAAGATCAGAGAGTATCACAGCCTAGCCGTGATAGGAGTCACGGCCGTGACAGGCCAGCTCCTGAAGACCAGAATTGATCACGGCCTGCCCGTGATACCCATCATGGCCATGATACAATTTCCAACAATCTTTGACTAGGCATGGGAGCCAACACCCACTACCACCTCGGTGAGTTGTTCCATTTTCTCCTCTCTCCGACTTAATTATTCAAATTGGGGACAATATAAGTTTTTAAGCTTGGCGTAGGGGTTCTTTTGCATAATTTTTTGCATTTTTGCATTTTTCATGTTGCATTCATATAGACATAATTTTGCATGATCAGATGATTAAATTGCCCTTTGCTTAGAGTATGCATCCAATTGTGAGAACTTGGTACCAAATAAATTGAGATAGTGAATTTTTGAACCCAATTTTTTATTCTTGTGATAAGGCTAAAAATAAAAATTCTTGGGATGATCTTTTGATAGTTGATAATTAGCATGTGGTTCTCTAGATTTGTGTTTCTCATTGATGTTGAACTACTAAATGTGAGATTTTTGAGCCTAAAAGGGGTACTCACTAAATCTACCCCATTCTTTGTGATAGAGTGTTTTATTCCTCTTGGATTGTATTCTCTAGAACTTGACTTGAAACCGTTTTGAAACTTAAAAAAAAATTAGAAAACATTTTTGAAAATGATTGAGGTAGGCATTTTTCTGGCCTTCTGAGCTTTGATTGATTAAATGCTACCCCCTTAGTTGCCCAATTTTGAGCCTAAAAAAAAATACTTTTCTTGGTACCTTGAAATAATTTGATGAATGATGCTTGGTATGGCACCTTTTAAAGTATTGCAAAAAAAGGGTAAAAAGGTAGTTGAAAAATAAATTGTGAGATGAGAAAGTTAGAAAATTATTTCTCTTGAATTGAAAATCTCCCCTTCTCCAAATAAATTAAATTAAATTAATAAATAAATAATGGAGAAGAGGGTGACAAAAAGAAAGTGAGAAATAAAATAAAAAGAAGGAAAGAAAGGTGGAAAGATGAATCAAAGCCCAAAAAGGGTATTTTAGAAGGTGTCATGCTTTGCAATGTTTGATATTTTGTTTAACCCTCTTGAATTTCCTTTTCTTGATTTCCCCACCTAACGATAAATCCCACGGCCCCATTACAACCAGGGTAAAAGACCTATTGATTCTTTTGTGTTTTCATTAATAAAGTGGAGATTTGGTTAATAGTCAAGCTTATGGTAGAATACCTTCCTTGAAGAAATTGAGCGAATTGTCATATTCCCTTAAACACTTGAGTGAGATGAGAAGAATGCCCGAATCAGTGAGAATATGGATTTAGGAAACCTTAGCTTCTAATTAGACTTTAAATTGATTGTCTCTAGGTTTCTTATTTGAATATGCCTGTTACTTGGATTAGTTACTCGGGTTCTTGGTTCACTATCCAAGCTCGGATTATTTATATCTTCTGGCCTTGGTGATTGCTTGAGGACAAGCAAAATCTTAAGCTTGGGGTGATTAGATGACTGTGATTCCACCTCATATTTCATTGTCATTTTGCATGCATTTTCATATAGTTTAGGCATTTTTAATTTGATTTTTGTTAGTTTTTACCTTGGAACGGGTAAGGCGGTTTTGTGGTGTTGTTTTGCAGAAATTAAGGATTAAATGCTCAGGATCAACCATGATGGAGCTTGGATGAAGATGGGGCTTGAAAAGTGAAGAAAATGAGCCAAGCAGAGCCCATCACGGCCTAGCCGTGATGACCATCACGACCATGATCGAGCAAAATTGAAAAGAAAGAAGGCAAAAGTCAGAACTGGTCACGGCCTAGCCGTGATGAGCATCACGGCCGTGACCTGTCAGCTGAACCAGACCCTCAATAGGCAGAACTGATCTCGGCCTAGCCGTGATGAGCATCACGGTCGTGACAGACCAAAAATTGAAGAAGCGCCCAAGGCAGAATCCATCACGGTCGTGACGCGCATTACTTGGATCAGAAGCAATCTGATAACAGAATGTGTTTTCTTGATTCTGGTTCTTGAAATAAGATTTTAATAGTTCTTATAGAATTCGCGTCCATAAAATAACGAGTCCATTTGTAAAAATAGCAGCGTCCATCTTAAAAAAAAAATAGCCGCGTCTATTATTCCCAGTGTTGGCTTATATTATTCCCAGTGTTGGACGAGCACTTATATTATTCTTTCCAAAAATCATTTTCATTAACGAAAACTTATTCCTTTTACTGCAGGTTATGAAAAATGATTTTCTTCATGCATCTTTCTTAATTGAGCTATTTGTGAATAAGAGATTTCATCTCTTACAAATCATCTAAGACTTAACACTAATTTCTTTGTTTAAGCTCTTGTCTTGATGATTCCTTGATCTTCGTCCTTGCTCTTTGAGTCCTCCAAGTTCTTCCTTGAATATTCTCCTTTGATTGCTCACTGAACTTGTTGAATATTGCCTGATACCTGTCTTTACAATTTGACACTAGACACTTGCATACACATTAAGTTGTATTTGTCATATATCAAAATCTCTCAGTTATTGTGTCTAACAATCTCCCCCTTTTTGATTATGACAAACCTTTTAACAAATTATAAGCTCAGAATATAAGTGTAGCAGACGCTTAGTGTTTTGACATATTTATATCATGGTATCAAAGCAGTCAGAGCAGAAGTATATCAGAGAAAAAAAATATTAACAGAGTATTAACAGAGGAGAATTTGATTTACTCCCTATTAATCATGTAAGCTTATAAACTCCTTAGCTCCCCCTCAACATATGCATGTATATTTTTGTTATTATCCCCTTTCTCTATATTATACTTTTTCTCATGTATAATTTGTTATTATCCCCTTTCTCTATATCTTACTTATTCTTCCCCCTTTTGGCATCAAAAAAAAAGGTAAAGAAAATAAACGTTCAAAGCAATAGAGAAGGTAAGCATTTTAAACATTCGAACATAGCATTTGAAATTGTTCATGATAGAGGGATAGATTCAGGGACAAATCAAAGAATAAGTGTGTCCATTAATTTTCCTCCCCTTTTAGACTTTTTCCTGTTTCTTTAGAGATTAGATATAGGATTGATCGATTATGCCCAATGAAGAAGAAGCTTTCCTTGTTCAAGGGCTTGGTAAAGATATCAGCAAGTTGCTTAGTTGTATCAACATATTCAATCTCAATTTCTCTCTTTTGTATATGATCTCTAATGAAATGATGTCCGATTTCTATGTGTTTAGTTCTAGAGTGCATTTTGGGATTCTTAGTTAGGTTAATTGTACTTGTATTGTCACATCTAATAGGAACATGGTTTAGTTGCACACCATAATCAACTAATTGTTGTTTCATCCATAAAACCTGTACACAACAGCTACCAGCTGCTACATATTCAGTCTCTGCAGTGGATAAAGCCACACTAGATTGTTTCTTAATGAACCATGATACTAATGAGTTTCCTAGTAAATGGCAAGTTCCACTAGTACTCTTTCTGTCTAGTTTACAACCAGCAAAATCAGAGTCTGAATAACTAATTAATGTACATGTATCTCCCTTGGGATACCATAATCTCATGTCTTTTGTTCCTAACAAATACTTAATTATCCTTTTAACTGTTGTTAAGTGTGATTCTTTTGGATTTGCTTGATACCTAGCACACATGCATACACTAAACATGATATCTGGCCTACTAGCAGTATGATAAAGTAGTGAGCCTATCATACCTCTCAATTTAGAAACATCAACAAGTTTACCTTGCTCATCCTTGTCCAGATAACAGGAGGTACTCATTGGAGTAGCCATCTCCTTAGCTTTTTCCATGCCAAACTTCTTAATCAACTCATTGCAGTACTTGGTTTGGCTAACAAAGATTCCATTTTCAGTTTGCTTTATTTGCAGTCCAGGGAAAAAGTTCAACTCACCCATCATTGACATTTCAAACTCACTTTGCATATGACTTGCAAACTCTTTTCACAAATGCTCATTAGTGGCACCAAAAATTATATCATCCACATATATTTGTACAAGTAAAATGTTGTGTGTCTTAGTGAACAAAGTTGTGTCAACTTTACTTCTTTTAAATCCCTTTTCAATGAGAAAATTACTATACCTTTCATACCAAGCTCTAGGAGCTTGCTTTAAGCCATATAGTGCTTTAGACAGTTTATAAACATGGTTAGGCAATTCATTATTCTCAAAACCAGGTGGTTGACCAACATACACTTCCTCTTGTATAAATCCATTTAAGAAAGCACTCTTAACATTCATTTGATACAATTTAATCCCATTATGCAAGCATAAGAAAGTAGCATTCTTATAGCTTCTAATCTTGCTACTGGTGCATATGTTTCATCATAATCTATGCCTTCTTCTTGGTTATACACTTTGACTACCAATCTAGCCTTGTTTCTTACAATTATACCATTTTCATCTAGTTTATTCCTAAAAACCCATTTTGTACCTATTACTTGACAATTCTTGGGTTTAGGCACTAGTTTCAAACTTGGTTTCTTTCAAACTGGTTTAGCTCATCTTGCATAGCCATCATCCAATGTTCATCAATTATAACATCATCTATGTTCATAGGTTCTACTTGAGACACAAATGCCATATGATTACAAACATTTCTAAGAGATTGTCTAGTAGTTACCCCCTTTGTAATTTCACCAATGATGTTATCAATTGGATGATTTCTGACAGTCCTCCATTCCTTTGGTAGGTCAGGCTGTTGTTCTATTTGCTCCTGCTGCAGCGATTCGTTCTTTAAGCTTTCATCTTCTTCATTGTCCTGTTTCTCTTATAGGAGAGTTTTTTCAATTGAATCTGCAAGATCATCAATAACACAATCCTTCCCCAACCTTTTGGAGTTAAACTCATCAAATGTCACATGCACAGATTCCTCAATAGTTTGTATTCTCTTATTATATATTCTAAATGCTTTACTAGATGGGGAGTAACCTAGGAAAATTCCTTCATCAGCCTTTGCATCAAATTTTCCAAGATTATTCTTTCCATTGTTAAGAACAAAGCATTTGCAACCGAAAACATGTAAATGTGCTATTTTTGGTTTTCTTCCTTTGTAAAGCTCATAAGGGGTTTTCTTTAAGATTGGTCTTATCAAGACTCTATTTAGCACATAGAAGGCTGTATTGACAGCATCTGCCCAAAAATGTTTTGGCAAGCTAGAGCCGTTCAACATAGTTCTTGCTATCTCCTCTAATGATCTATTCTTTCTTTCCACTACTCCATTTTGTTGTGGAGTTCTAGGAGCGGAAAAATTATGTTGAATGCCATCCTCATCACAAAAGTTTTCAAACACTTCATTTTGAAATTCTCCTCCATGATCACTTCTTATAAAAATAATTTTTACGTCCTTTTCATTTTGCACCATTTTTGCCATTTTCTTAAATGCAGCAAATGAATCACTCTTATGAGATAGAAAATATGTCCATGTATATCTAGAGTAATCATCTACTATGACCAATGCATATGAGTTACCACCAAAGCCTTTGGTTCTAGATGGACCAAATAAATCCATGTGTAAAAGTTGCAAGGGTCTAGTTGTTAAAACAATGTTCTTTGGTTTAAAAGACACCTTAATTTGCTTTCCTTTTTGACATTCATCGCATAGTCCATCTTTAACAAATTTTAGTTTAGGCAAGCCAATTACAAGATCTTTACAAATCAGTTTATTCAAGTGGTTCATGTGAATGTGTGCAATTCTTCTATGCCAAAGCCAATTCTCTTCTTCTTTTGAAATAAGACAGCATGCAGTATTTGAAGAGATATTATCTAAATCAAGCATATAGATGTTATCTGTCCTATGTCCAATTAATTTCAAATTTTTATCATGCTGATTTTCTATTAAGTAACTATTGGAATTGAATTTTACCTTGAAGCCTTTGTCACATAGTTGACTGATACTTAATAGGTTATGTTTCAGTCCCACAACATATAGTACATCCTTAATGATTGTTGTTAAGTCACTTCCAATGTTGCCAATGCCAATTATTCTCCCTTTATTATTGTCTCCATAGGTAACACTACCACTCGACTTAGGGGTAAAGGAAATGAACTTGCTTTTGTCTACAGTCATGTGCTTGGAACAGCCACTGTCAAGATACCATTTCACATTCTTGGTTTTCCAACACACCTACAAAACAGAATCATGTTTTTGCTTTAGGTACCCTAATCTGTTTGGGTCCTTTTGAGTTAGTGGGAGCATTAGTTCCTTTAGGAACCCATATATATTTAGACTCATTATAAACATATTTTCTGTAATGACATGTAGAAGCTGTGTGACCTTTTCTAGCACAGAAATAACATTTAAGAAATGGTGTGTTTGATGTCATAGGTGCAGCAAAAATTTCTTGAAAGATTTCTCATGTATCTTAAGTTTATAGCCTATTCCAGTCTTATCATAAACACATTTTTTGCTGTCCTAACAATACATCCAAATTATCTCTACCATTTGTGAACTTGGCTAAGTCATTTTTCAGTTTTTCAACTTCTTTAGTCAATGTACAGCTAGATGCATTCCATATTTCTTTATCACTAGTAACTCTAGATAGATCACCATTCAAATGATTTATATGTTTCTCCAACTTAGGATATTTATCACATATAGGTGCATCTAAGACAGTAGCTAGTTTTTCTTTTAAAGCACAATTTTCTGTTTTTAATTGATCTGCCTCTTTGTTTAAAACAGAAGTTTTCTCCTCTAAGCATGTGATGGTTTTCTTAGACTTAGTTAGCAATCTAGTAAGTCTAATGGATTCTCTATGAATTTCTTCAAAAGCATTTTGCAATTTATCATAAGAAGGTTGATAATTAGAACTTACTTCACTTTCTGAATCACTGTTATTGCTAGCCATCAAGCACAAGTTTGCCTCCTCGGATTCAGATTCTTCAGTGGAATCTAGATCATTATAATCCCAAGAAATGTAGGCCTTTCTTGGCTTTCTTCACTTCTTGTCCTTTGAGTCAAACTTTTCTGTTTTGTCCTTCTTTTGCAGTTTTGGACAGTCAAGCTTCATATGGCCAATCTTTCCACATTGATAGCATGTGATGTTGTTGGAAGAGTTGTCACCTTTGCTGAGATTTCTCCTTTGAAAGGTGGATGGCTTTCTTTTGAAGTTGCCTTTCTTCTTTAGGAAGTTCTTGAACTTTCTAACTAGCAATCCCATCTCTTCTTCAAATTCAGCCTCTTGTTCTGAATCATCATCATCACTATCTTCTACTTCTTTGACTTGTGATTTTAGTGCCAATCTCTTCTTTCTTTTATCAGTTTCTTCACTCTCATTGAGTCTGTTCAACTTCAATTCATGTTCTTGCAATTTTCCAAATAGTGTGGCAATGGTCATTGATGAGAGATCTCTGGATTCTGAGATTGCAATGACTTTAGGTTGCCATTCCCTGCTCAAGCATCTCATGACTTCGTTAATTTGATCACCATTTGAGATTGTCTTTCCAAGATCAGACTATTGATTTATGATGTGTGTGAATCTCTTTTGCATTTCAATCATAGGTTCTCCTCGATTCATTCTGAACAGCTCATACTCATGTGTGAGGGTGTTCATTCTTGCTCTTTTGACATCTGAGGTTCCTTCATGTGTTACTTGCAATGTATCCCACATCTCCTTTGCTGATTTGCAATTTGAAACCCTGAAAAACTCATCACGGCTTAAAGAAGATGTTATCATATTCTTAGCACGTGCGTTGTATTGAATTCTTTTCTTATCATCCTCATTCCATTCAGTTTTAGGGTTATTTCTTGGATTACCATCAGCATCTAATGTAGAGGGTACAAATGGTCCATTTTCTACTGCATCCGATATGTCAACACCTGCTGCCTCAAGAAATATTACCATTCTTTCCTTCCAATAGATATACTCAGATCCATTGAAGGCAGGCGGGAGTGCAAGGGAAGCCCCTTCATTTAAACAGTCATTGTAAGCCATGCTCTTATAGCTGTTAAGCCAAACTTAAGGGTTTAGCTCTGATGCCAATTGTTGTTTTGGCTTCAACGACTCAAGAGGGGGTGTGAATTGAGTTTTCAAAGAAAATATTTCCCTATTAAAATTTTTTCACAAAGCTTTATAAATCAGAGTTGCGGAATTGTATTCTCAGGATCATTTAAAATCGATGAAGGGTTTTTACAAAATCTTGAATAGAAGGTGATGAGGATAAGAAAGATTAATAACGAATAGGTTCAGGTTCAATAACTCAGTAATAACAAGATACATTTTATACATATCAAGAGCAGTAATTATACTTGAACTTTAAACATCAAAGTTGCAGGTTCTTGAATCATAAACAGAAAGTAAAGGAGTTTGAGTTTAAAGATACTACACAACCGGATTTATCCTAGTTCAGTCACCACCACTGTGACCTACATCCAGTCCCCACTCCACCTGTGGGATTTCACACACTAACACACAAGCTTTGCCAGGTAGCTTGAAAAACCTTTACACCACAGAGCATTCCTTCACCTCGAGATACCACACTCTTGTGAAGAGCATCAATGTTCTTCCTTAGGGATACCTCACCCTAATCACTCAGAGAGACTCCCTCTCTCTTTACAATCGAAAGTAAAACAAAAGTTGATTCCTAACTCTCAATAGTCAGATAAATAAATTGAAGCACATATGAGTATTGAAACACTCTTTTCACAGTAAGCTCAACGAAGATGATGAATGATTTTCACAATTGATTTCTCAAAATGATTTCGAAAAACTGTGTTATGCTATGATATATGTTAAAGTGTTCCTTTGATCCCTCTTTATATAGAAAACAAGTTATAGTCGTTGGGATCAATCAAAATAGATTTGGATCTGATAACAGAATCTGTTTTCTTGATTCTGGTTCTTGAAATAAGATTTTAATAGTTCTTATAGAATTTGCGTCCATAAAATAACGAGTCCATTTGGAAAAATAGCCGCGTCCATCTTAAAAAAAATAGCCGCGTCCATTTGCCACGTCAGCAGACGGGAGTACTAACACAAAGTAATGGGACGTCCTCCAACTAGTAGATGAGCGCTTGTATTACTTTAGTAGACGAGCGCTTGTATCGCTTTAGTGGACTAGAACTTCTGTCACTATAGTAGACGTGCGCTTGTGGTACTTTTGTAGACGTGAGCTTCTGTCACTTTAGTAGACGTGAGTTTCTGCCACTTTCTTGGACGCCATCTTTTACCACTGTTGGACGAGCTCTTCTATTATTCCTAGTGTTGGACGAGGGCTTATATTATTCCCAGTGTTGGACGAGCGCTTATATTATTCCCAGTGTTGGACGAGCGCTTATATTATTCCAGTGTTGGACGAGCGCTTATATTATTCCAGTGTTGGACGAGCGCTTATATTATTCTTTCCAAAAATCATTTTTCATTAACGAAAACTTATTCCTTTTAATGCAGGTTATGAAAAATGATTTTATTCATGCATCTTTATTAATTGAGCTATTTGTGAATAAGAGATTTCATCTCTTACAAATCATCTAAGACTTAACACTAATTTCTTCGTTTAAGCTCTTGTCTTGATGATTCCTTGATCTTCGTCCTTGCTCTTTGATTCCTCCAAGTTCTTCCTTGATTATTCTCCTTTGATTGCTCACTGAACTTGTTGAATATTGCTTGATACCTGTCTTTACAATTTGACACTAGACACTTGCATACACATTAAGTTATATTTGTCATATATCAAAATCTCTCGGTTAGTGAGTCTAAAAAATAAAAGAGGGACCATTTTAGAACCAAAAAAGGGGTCCACATTGATTTAACTTTTGCAAAATGATGTAACTTTTCAGAACAAAAATAAAAGAGGGACCACATTGATATAACTTTAAAAAATAAGGGACCATTTTGGAACAAAAAATAAAAGAGTGGCCAAATTGAAACCTAAAACAAAGATAAGGTACCAAAAGTATAATTTAGCAAAAATATCATGTGACTGATATTTCTACTAATAGCTAGAAAATAATAACATTTACTTAGATCTAAAACAAGTCCCGAAGGTAAAGTCAAAAACTTCTATAGTTAATGCAACAACTTTTGCTCTATTTCCTATTCATAGGTTGATTTCGCCTTTAGTCAACATCCTACTCCCTTTGGTCCTTCACATTAACGTGAGACCCACATGTGGTATCAAATACCCATGATTTTTAAGTAAGTTGATTTCTACAACATAATGCTCGAAGAGGAAGTCAACATTCCTCTTTTTTTCTCATACTCTTTATGGTATCTCTAGCAATTTTCAAATGTCCGGTTAAACCACAATGAAATCAACTGCCTTCCTTTGTAACCCTGCCTATTAGCTTCAACACAGAAGTTCTGAGCTTGGGGCACATTGGAAACTTGTTGGATAAGTTAAGGGCAATTTGGACATTTTGCATGGATATTTAGATATTTTCTAAAATGTCATGATGACATTGGTGACTCGTGGTGTGACTCACCGTAGTGACTCACCCATGTGATTTGTCATGGTGACTCACCAGTCTTATCCTCCTAGTATATCTCTGCAGTTCCGTATCTGGCTCCGTCGTTTACTCGATTCAGGTTTTTGCGAGTTTTCTTCGAAAATTCATCCGAATAAAATATTTATTTTATTTTTATGCGAAAATTTCCAAAATAGACCATATCACTAAAATAGTGATAAAACCTAAGATTTTTAATTTTCGGGTCAATTTAGGGTTTTCTAATCAGTACAAATTTGTACTGTCAGCAAACACACAGGCTGGGTTCTGTCTGAGTTTTAAACCCAAATTTAACCATAACTTCCTACCATATAGTAGGTTCTAGATATGAATTTGTTTTCCCCAAAATCATTTTGTGTCACAGGTAAAAATATAAATAGATATATTGTTACTGGTAATACAATGTAGATAAAATGCAGGGTGTTACATTACTACCCTACTAAAAAAAATTATCCTCAAAAATTCGTGACTCTAAACTAGACAGGATCTTGTAATCGCATCGTGACCCCAATATCCTACATTGCATTCCCTGTCGCTTCATTCCCCTTTAGGTGACATCGATAACTTCATAGTTGAATTCATACTTATTTCTTTCTGTTTATCCTCGAAACTATTCACTACCACATTATTCCTACTAT
The DNA here is from genome assembly GCA_030762895.1 of Sophora flavescens. NCBI lineage: Eukaryota > Viridiplantae > Streptophyta > Magnoliopsida > Fabales > Fabaceae > Sophora > Sophora flavescens. The sequence goes on along the minus strand of CM061062.1, from coordinate 165,879,058 downwards.
CCTTGAAATTTCACCTTAGTCTATCACACTTGAAGGACATAATCAAAACTTAATCACTTCTCTTCTCAATATTGGTTCTCCAACAGACCTTCTTCAACATTTTTACTCTCACTGCTAACACCAAGATCCACACTACCTTTGCAGTAACATGCATTAATTTCTCACCCAAGATACCCAATCACAACCTTAGTTTCCTTTGAGGGTAGTCCACTATTCCAGATTATCCCATACACACACGTCTCAACCTCAAAGTAAAGCATTACAACACCCATTAACGTAAACAAAACCCAAAAGAAACCACGCCGGGTAGGATCATCTAATTCATCAACTTTGAACTTCTGTAGCAAACCTAGTTTTATGCAAGAAATCATCTTTTCCGCTCACATCAATTTAGGTGAAACTTCTATAGGCACTTTCCTTTTAAATCTTCCAAACTTATACAATCAATCTTAACTACAAGCATTTGATCATTACGATAGATTCCCTTAGTGACACTCTGCCTCGATCAAGATAAGACCTATGGTAAACGTCTTACTTAATGAGGTTGATCCTTGGGGTTCTCATCTTACCAGTCACATCTACACCTAAACCAAAACTCCTATAACCTCTTGTCTATCCTACTACGGTGATCGTACTTAGGTACTACACTTACTCCCAGTCAACCTTCTAAGAATAAGATTGTTTTCTTGCTTGTCAATCGGGTTGAGGGTGATAAGCTAAACTCAATCTCAGCTTGGTTCTTAACACTTAGCGCAGACTTTACTGAAAACGTCGGGTAAACTTCGGTTCGTCATCTGAAACGATGCTTGAAGACACTCCAAGAAGCTTGATAAGTCCTCTAATGTATACTTTGGTTAGCGTCTCCACTGTATAGCTGATCTTAACAGGTAAGAAGGGTACCTTCTTCGTTATCCTGTCATTGATCGCCCAAATTGAATGCAAACTCTTAGAGGTGCTTGGAAAAATCATAACAAAACCATTGAGATGCTTTTTGTAAGGCCCCGTTTTCTCGATTAGTGTATGAGGAAAATATTAAGCATGTTTGAGGGATTAATCATGTTCCTTAGGTGTTAATAAGCTTGTGTTTCAAGTTTGAGGTGTATTGGAGTTGAAACGAGTTCAAAATGCAAAGAAATGCAAACCGGGCAATTGATTAATTAATTAATTAATTAATTAATTGAAAGTTAGGATATTAAAATTCGCTCAGGTTTGAGTAAAATATGTTTTTAGGTGTAGCCTAAAATAATACATGAAAATATCACAACGGTAGGTTACGCAGGAAAATGAGGAAGAAAACTCCCGGCTATGCCGACGGGGCAACACGCCGTGACACTTGTCGCGACCAGGAGAAAGGTGGCCATGATGGCACCACCTCACATTCCACTAACCCACCTAAGACAATATCCTAATGAAACCTAAGCTAACTAGACACCTAATAATTCCACTAACCTAATATAATAATATAATAATCGTAATACTAGCATGCACCTAATAAACTAATGAAAGAAAATTAAATGTTAGAAATCACTCCATTCTCTCATCTTCACGTTACAGAGAAGGATAATTGGAGGAAAAATTCACCAAGTTAGGGAAGCCATTTTTTAGAGCTTTAAGAGCTTGTTTTGGGTAGTTCGGTCATCGGAATTTCAAACTGGTTCTGTATCCGGGTTTGTAGCTTCAATGCCTTCGTACCGGTGCCATTGCATGTGAATATCGTCAGGGTAATTCGATGTCAACATCATCTACATTTACCCTCTTTAAGTTATTTAAATTCATTCTACTCCTATTATTTGTCCCGATATCGTTTTTGGTGCATTTTAGGCTTTTACGGGTTTTTCTGTCAAATCAATCGATCGAGAAATCAATCGCGGTTTCAGGGGCGAATCTGCCTTCGTATGACAGAGACTGTGTTGGTGAGTTTCCTATTTTATTCCTTGTGTTTAATTCGTTTCGGGTCACCATTTCAAATCATGTGTTGGTCTTTTGTTGATTCTGCAATTGTTTGTGTTTCTGCCTGTTTTGGAACCCGTGCATATGCTTGGGACAATTTTTGGTCCAATGCATGTTTCAGGGGTATTGATGGAAGATTTGGTGTTGTTGAGGAACATGTCAACTTGTGTTGGTAGAAAAAACCACATAATCATCAGGAGGCAAGAGTGGCATAAAATACAATAATATGTGTAAGGCAACCTAAACCCTACTAGTGGTGGAGTAAACTACAGTATCAAAATCATATTAGCAACTACCCCGTAGTACCAATGATGATTTGGGTAGTGTAGGTTTATCGTTGTTAGGTTGATTTTAACGTAAATCGAGGTTGTATGCTAGTTAAGGTTGTATTGCTTGCTATGTGCTATTTGATTTGGTGTTCTTAATATGCTTTATGACATGCTCTGCGATACATGTGGAATTATATTATTTATTTAATATGCTTAACAAGCTCAATATGCTTAACACGCTATATCTGGGAAGTATGCTTAGTTGGCACGTTGGCGATAATATATGTTATTTGAGAGATGTATATGTTGGGGGAAGTGATATGATATATAGTAGTGCTCAACCTAATAAAATATAGTTAAATATGTGATTGGTCGGTGGGCATGTTATGAGACTGTAGCTGAGTTTTGGCAAAAGATTGAGGCACTAGGTGATAACCCGGGAAGAGTCGGTGAGACTCATATTAGTATGCATTTTGTTGTTCACAGCCTTGTGGGTGTTGACACATGAGGTAAGAGTATCTTATTACAGATACCAGACATCACGAGATAGATGAGTGGTGATTCTACCGAGCTGATCCGAGTTTGAGTATCCTAATAAGAATGGGGATACTATTGTGCAGCTATCCTTAACGGGAACGGGGGATAGTGTCATTCCTAAGGGGAATGGGGAATGAGCATCCTAACGAGAATGAGGATGTGCACTATTATGAGTTTACAGAAGCATCGCTTGGACGACTGACTATCATCCCTAACGGGAATGGGGGATGTGTGACAGAATTGTAGTTGGCCACATAAGCATACAGGCATATATGCCTGAGCAACAAAGGGTAGAGGTTGAAACAGTAAATTGGAGTATGATTTCTATCACTCTGTGTTGCGTGTCTATGTGCTATCTTCATACTTTATGCTATTGCTTCTTTCCTAAATATGATGATAGTGTAGATTCTTATCTCCCTACTTCTCTTTATTGTGCATGTTTATCTTATTCCATGAGAAGACTCGATGGAGGAACCAGTTGCCGAGGAACTAGATGGCATCCCTTATGAACCTGATGCCATTGGGAGAGCCATAACCCCCAGTCTTGAGAGGCTTTGAGTTACTGTACCAAAGGAAGATGCGAGCGATGATCACGAGCATCAATGGGAAACTCTCGTCAATGAGTCTTTGAGTAATGGCGTAAGCTCTCTCGATGCTTCGAACCACGTTCCCCTCTTCCTTATCTAGATTCCATGTATACCCCGAGGCTCCTCGAAGCTCCGAAATTTTCCCTAACACTGAGACAGCATCCAGACATAGTCATAAACCCTAATCTTGCTCGAAATCCATAATCAATGCAAGAAACAATGAAAGAAATAGGGAAAATGACTAAGAACACTAATGTCGACAATGTCGACGTGTCGACATGTTAGGGATTCGGATGTTACCACAGTCGTATCGGAGAATCGATAGTTGATACTTGACGTACTTGTCACCCTGATCACAGAAACGGAGCCGGAATAACGATCAGACATACGGATTTCTCTCAGTCAAGCTTTCTCTCTCTCAAACCCACTTTCCCTCTTTCTACCCTGTGTATTTCACAGTTGAAGATAAAATGAAAACATCCCAAAAAGAAAGAAAGAAAAAGAACATGAAACTCCCCTCCGCACTGAGCACGCTCTAGCGTGCAAAAGGTCAACGTTAGAGCGTGCCCACGTTTTAGCGCAGAGTGTCTCCACGCTGGAGCATGGAGCCATTTTCAGTCGTGTTTCACTACACATCGTTTCTTCATTGCCGCGTGTCCCACACGTGTCCTGGATCATAGACCGCTCAAGTGTCTATATAGGCAATGTTTTAGCGTGCAAACACTTAAACGTTGGACTTCTCCACGCTCAAACATTGGGCTGATGTTGGTACTCGACTTTCATGCGTTTCGGTGCGTTCTAAGCTCGTTTGATGTCTGATTAACCTCAAATTTGAAACACGGTCTCATTAACACACAAGGAACATGATTAATACTTCAAACATATTTAATCTTTCCCCCATATACTAATTGAGAAATCAGGCCATTACATTTCTACTTCCCTTAAAATAAATTTCATCCCCGAAATTTAAATTAAGTACCTCAGACGAAAGATGAGGGTGTTGTTGTTGCACGTCTGTTGCCCTCTCTAATGTTGCATCTCCGGCTATTGTATCCCAAATGATGTTACTTCCTTCATTCCAGGCCACTAAATCATCTTCTTCAAGTCCTGATACATCTTCGTGGCACCTGGATGGAAACTCGGCTTACTCTTGTGCGCCTCTTCCAAAATCAGACTCTTAAATTCTCTATCCTTTGGCACATAGATCCTTTCTCCAAACCTTAGGATTCCATCAGTACCTCTCTTAAACTATGAAGTCCTACCTTTTTCTATCATCTGATTCACCTTTTGGAGGTGTTGGTCTTCCACTTGCTTCTTCCAGACTAAGTCTAGGAATCCACTAGCAATAGTGACCATTACTACACTTATCTTATTCTGGGATAATTCCTTTATCCCATGATTCAGGTCTCTGAATTGCTCGGTCGATCCCAATTTTTTGATCATTATAGAAGACACTTACAAATATTTCCGACTTAGTGTGTCCACTGCGACATTTACTTTTCCGAGATGGTACTGGAGATAGAATTCATAATCCTTTATGAATTCGATCCATCTCCTTTGCCTCGTGTTCAGCTCTTTCTGATCGAAAAAATACCTTAAGCTCTTGTGATCATTGTAAACTGTGAACTTAGCACCATACAATCTCCATATATTCAATGCAAACACTATTGCGGTCAACTATAGATCATGGGTTGGATAATTCTGCTCATGTACTCTTAAGTTCCTTGAGGCATAAACTACCACTTTCCTTTCTTTCATAAAAACACAACCCGGGCCTTGAAGTTATGCATCGCAATATACATCAAACGGTGCTAACAGATCTGGCAAGACTGATACAGGAGATGTTGTTAACCTTCTCTTCAACTACTGAAAACTATCCTCACAGTCATCTGACCAGTCAAACACTTTGCCTTTTATCGTTAATTGTGTCATAGGCATCGCAATCTTTGGGAATCCTTTTATAAACCTTCAATAGTAACCTACTAATCCAAGGAAACTCCTAACTTCGTCCACCGTCATAGGGTGTTCCCAAATCACAACTGCTTCAACTTTGGTAGGATATACAACTATTCCATCCTTGTTTATAACATGCCCAAGAAATTGTACTTTGTCCAACCAAAATTCACACTTAGACAACTTGGCATAGAGTTATCCGTCCTTAAGCACTCGAAGCACAACCTGAAGTTGTTCTTCATGTTCTTCTCTACTCGATGAGTAGATCAGAATGTCGTCGATAAACACAAAGACGAACTTGTCCGGGTACGGTCTGAAGCTCCGATTCATGTAGTCCATGAATACAACAGGAGCATTAGTTATGCCAAACTGCATAACCAGGTACATGTAGTGTCTGTACCGACTTCTAAAAGCAGTCTTCGATATATCATCTTCCTTAACTCGGATTTGATGCTATCCTGACCTCAGATGTAACATCCTATTTTTTTTAGCTACATTGTATTACCGGTAACAATATAATGATTTATATTTTTATCTAAGACCAAGAAAATTATTTTGGATTAAAAAAATTAATATTAATACTCTGCCTTATGGTAGAGGGCTACGGTAAAAATTTGGGTTTAAAATTCAGACGGAATCCAGTCTGTGTTTTCACTGACAATAAAGTTACTGAGCAGAAAACCTAATTTTGAACTGAGAGATAAACAGTTTAGTTTTATACCATATTTCCAACGATATAGGCTATTTTGAAAATTTTACCCAAAAATATATTATTATACTTTTTACGGGTGAATTTTCAAAGAAAACACGCGTAAAACCTAAGTCGAGGAAACAATAGAGCCGGATACGGAACTGCAGAGACCCTCCAAGAGATCGGGACAACGAATCATACATGATGACTCATGGAGGTCATCCATGAGGTCACCATGTAATCATGACACAAATAATATCTAGATATTTTTCAAGTAAAAAGACCTTTTTGCCCTTGGACTTTCCATGTATTTCCAAGCTTGTCCCAAATTGTTTTGGACCAAATTGCCCCCATGTGTACATGGCCCAAGCCCCCTCATCAACACCTAGTCATTTTCTATACTTCATCTCTTGCAAAAAAAACTCCATTTTCTCTCAAAAGAACCTAGAACACCATTGATAGAAAACTTGAAACTTGATCATTTCTCTTCATTTCTTTCATAATCTAGAGGTATAACCTCCTTCTCCATGATCTAGTCTTCCACTTCTCTATTGAAAATTGTTGATTTCATTAAGTTTTTCTCAAGATCCAATTTCATGCTCTTTTCTTTATAAATTCTTGAAAAATCAAAGAAAAATGTTTTAAGTGTTATGACACTTAATCTTACCTCTCTAATACCTCTATTTGCTAGATCTAGAAGCTTGAAATCAAAAGAATTTCCTAGTTGTTTTTTCTAGCTATAGCCGAATGCCCTCTAAATGGGTCAAAGGAGATTTTGTTCAATTTTTAACTTAGATGATGATGGTTATAAGCTATCTAAGGTCTCTAGATTCTATATCCAAGAGCTTGAGAGCAAAAGAAATTTCTAGCCAATTTTTCTTCTATTGGCCGAAACCCTAACCAAGTGGTTGGATGAGTTTTGTTTCAAATTTTTGACTTGTGACAAGTTTTCTATGCTAGTTAAGACTCTAGTAACTAGGATCCAAAAGATGGAATTGAGAAAATAACCCTAGCCCTTTTTGGTGTCTTGGCCGAACCCTAGCCTAGAGTTGTCATAGATGGATTTTGTTTGATTAATATATTTTTATGTTTATTTGGTTGAAGGTTAAATTGGTAGCTTGTGGTATGATAACGAGAAGCTTCAATTTCGCGATTCCGGTGTTAGATCGGGTGGGAGAAAGAATCATCATGTCGTCGGAATGGATAAGTAGTATATATTATAATAATGGTGTAGGGCGACCTAAACCCTATTAGTGGTCGAGTAATCGACAATAACAAAATCATATTGGAAACTACTCCATAGTACCAATGATGGTTTGGGAATTGTAGGTTTATCACCGTTAGGATAATTTTAGAATATTCGAGGATGTCTGATTTTATCACTATTGAACTGTTTGTGATACGCTGGTTGTGGAAATCTACTTTATGTGACGTTTTGTGTTACCTGAATATTTTATTATTATTTTATTGAGTGTAATCTGTTTTGTCTGATAACATGCAATATCTGTTATTTCATGCTTAGTCGGATTCTAGGCAATGATATATGTTGTTCAGGAGATATTCATGTGGGTGAGAGAATGAATGTAACTTAAACTCGCCTAACCTAAATAAATAATATTTTACTATGATGAGATTAATGACGTGATATAACTCGAGATATTTTATGAGATAGTGATGAGAGGTTAAGGCACTAGGGTATGACTCGATATGCGTCGGTGAGACCATGTAGATGCATCAGGTAGATCACAGTTGTGTGAGTGGAATGCATGAGTTCAGCATATTCGTAGATATATTTGTAGTTCTTGCAGAGCGGCTCCATGTAGCTTTGGGCTATTGTGGCTTCGGGCTACTGTGGTTTCGGACCATTTGTATATACATGTGTATCTGGATATATATATATATATATATATATATATATATATATATATATATATATATATATATATATATATATGATAAAGGGGAGTGCTCGCTCGGACAAAGGACTAAGATTCCTATAATGCTGGAGGTTGTGTGACAAGATTGTAGTGGTCATGTCTGCATAAAAGTTTAGTTGCATGAGAGTAAGGGTAGAGGATGATATCGTAATTTAAGGATGAATATTAATTATATGTGATGAGTGTCTGTGACTATTATTATATTGTATGCTATGATTCCTTTTCCGCTTATGATGATAGAACTGTTTCTTAACTCCTTACTTCTATATTTTGTGTATGTTTGTCTTATTCCATGAGAAGACTCTATGGAGGAACCTGTTGCTGAGGAATTAGATGGAACTCCGTAAGAACCAGATGCGGGAGGATGAGCTGTGGATTCAAGCGATCGAGTCTAGTGTTAATGGCCAGTGTGTCTTTTGAGATGTTTTACTTTACTTTATTTATTACAGTTTGTATAAGTATGTACCTGCAAGGGATCCTAGTGATAGGATACCGTAAACAGTGTTTTGTATTGTGATTGATAGACATATGGGTGTATGTGTAATATAATTATGGTGTGGTGTTTTAACTTTCAGAAGTTGGATGTTTTATAATTAAGTTTTTAATATTTACGTATTTCGATATATACGTTTAACATTAATAACGTGATTAAGTTTTAATTAATGAGGTTTTAATTTAATTGCACAACGGGACACAACGGGGTGTCTCATCAGATATATCTTGGAAAACACAGTTTCTCCCTACAACTAATCCATCAAATCGTCAATCCTATGCAACAGATACTTGTTCTTTATTGTTACCTTATTGAGTTGCCGGTAATCCACACATAGCCTTGAACTTCCGTCTTTCTTTTTCACAAACAGAACCAATGCTCCCCACAATGAAACACTTGGTCGGATGAACTCCTTCTTCAACATGTCATCCAACTGCTTCTTCAAATCTGTCAACTCTATTGGGGACATTCGATACAGTGTTGTCAATATCGTTCTGGTCCCTGGTACAAGATAAATTGCGAAGTTTATCTCTCTCTTAGGTGGCAGTCCTGGAACATCATCTGGGAAAACTTCTGGAAATTCGCAAACAACAGGCAGCGCATCCGGCTTTGGAGAACCCTTGGCTTCTAAGGAAAACAGCACCACGCGGTCTCTGGACCGTCCATCTCCTGAGTTACTATCACTGATAGGTAATAATTCATATCGCTTCGAGAAACGAAGGGTTTTATTGGAACAGTCCAAAATTACATGGTTGACCTAAAGCCAGTACTTGCCTATGATAATATCAATCTGCTGCATAGGCAGACAGACTAGGCCCATAATGAATTGTCTATTTTCCAAAATAATAGGACAATCCCGGCAAACAAATATAGTTGTCAATGTTTCATCCATAGGGGTAGAAACAGTAAGGTCATAAGGTAATGATGAAACAGGTAATTGCAAAATATCCATGCACTTTAATGATATGAAAGAATGACTAGCACCCGAATCAAATAGAGCAGATAAAAGCTTTCTGAACATTAAGCACTTACCCTGTATCAGATCAGTTCATCGAGAGGATTCAGATCCTCTCACGGTAAACACTCTTCCTGCAGTTTGAGGTCTTGTTGATTTCTAGTCTGAACACTTGCTCCAGCTCCTTGATTCCTTCTAACTGGTTGTGAACGCTGATTTCTCCCCATGTTGCCTTGCGGGTAATTCCAATACATGTGGCCCATATCGCCGTAGTTGAAACAGGTGACATTTTGCAACTGAGGGCAGTCCCTCCTAAACTGCAGCCCTCGGCATTTAAAACAAGTCAAAACTCTCTGTTGTACTTGACCCGAACTTTCCCCTCGTGTATTCATTTACTGTTGAGTGGGGTGACTATATGGCTTTGCCCCCGTTTGAAAGCTTCCTCATCTTCCTCTTTGACTGTTTCCCCCTCACTAGTCCACCACTTCTCTGTTATTGTTGCATCAACCCAGTACGATCATGACCCTCCAACACTATACAATTCTTTACTAGAGCTGCAAAGTGATTCATATCCAGTGGTAGAATTGCCCGCTTCAACTCGGTCCTTAACCCATCTTCGAATCGCCTACAAACCCACTGTTTGTCCAGATGGATTTGGTCAAACTGAGAAAATTTCAACAACGCCTTAAATTGTGCAGCGTATTCTCAAATAGACATACTCCCCTGTCGCAGGTTGGTGAATTCCTTCTCCTTCTCAAGTCGGATGCTAATTGGAAAATACTTCTCCAAGAAAATGTCTTTGAATACCTCCCAATTTATTGCTTGTCCTTGGGCTTCCAACAGTCTTTGTTTAATTCTCCACCAAGCTTCTGCTGCTCCAAAATACAAAAAGACTCACTGGCCATACATCAAAAGACTTAACACTCTCACCTACACTAGCAATAGGAATAAAGACTCCCCTACTGTCCATACTATCTCCGATGAATGTTCCCTATAGCTCTAGCGACCGCTGGCTCCTGCATCACATCTCCTTCTCCAAAAGAATGGTCCTTGACAAAATCTTCTCGTCCCAAAACAATAAATATAACACAAAGAAATAGAGATAATAATCCACACTAGTCATCGTAAATTGGGAAACATAAATAGAATAAAATACCATGACATTACACAGACAAACATAACCCACACAACAATCCTTCGAGTCACACGTAACAATCATCCCCAAAGCTGAGACACCCCGATGTCCCATTAAAGAATAACCCTAAGTAACTAAGCCTTAATCCGTTCTATTAGCGTTAGCGCGTTTATTACACATGAAAATAATATAGTTGCAAAAGCTGGTAAATTTCAAACTTAATTAAAACATACGCAGAGGAATAAAACGTAAACACACCATATTTACATGTATATATACAAGAGTCTCCGAAGTTTGTCATAGATCTCAACAGAGGGATCATCACCCTACCAAACTATACAATTAAAGAAACTAACAGAAACAGACATACAGACTGGTCTCAGAAAAGATATAAAACCTATACAGACAACATCTACCCGCCCACCACTCATAAAAGACGACAAAAGTAAAATAAGCTCTCATAGGCTCTCCCGTAGCAGACCCTACTGACCAACCATATCAGCGACGATGTGAGCGTCTGGAACTACCCTCGCACTTTTCGAAAGTACGACGATAATCTCTAGAATATCTGGTCCTGATCTTGGGCTCCCATACCGACTCAACGCTGCTCACAACCACTCGACGACGATGGTAATGGTACATCGTCTTCATACTCCTCCTCTTCGAGCCACGGTAAACTTTGTCAACTTCGTCGCGAACCTCCGATCAATCCACCATGTTCCAACGATCATCCGGGAACTCTCACTAACGAGATGAATGCCATATCTCCGTGAAAGGCAGGCGATGGGAGATGCGATACCAACCAAGCAAAGTGAAGAACGGTCCTCCTCCAAGGCAGATATAGATGCTAACCGGGCTGACGTAACACATGAAGATTTGTGAGTGGTCGACCTGCCACCCACAGTCATCAAGGTATACGATCTCGATGTCACCTAAGATCTGGACCCTAGGAGGGATCCTCTACAGGTAGTGCATCGGGCTGTGCTCCGACCTTATCGCCGTCATTGTACGACTTTTGCTGCTATTCTATCAATCGTACGGTACATACAGAGAAAAAGAGATAGAGTAGGGAGATAAGCTATCACGCCATAAAAAGGGTCGAGGCACAATACAACATGTTAACATACAACAGAGATTTACACATAGCAACCATCTCGCAAGTTAGCCGTTTAGAAAACATCCTCGATCTACATCTAGGGTCAAAATCCTCTAAGGAGTCACACTCTTATGCATGTCGGGCGATCACTCTCACGGGGAACTCCGATTCCCGGACATTTCTTTTCCTCTATCACACGGGCCTCCTTTGCCTAGAGAATGTCAGTTGGCTTGTCATGGGTACTATTCCTCTCACTATGACCAATAAGGGTGCTTCCCCCTATGAGCTCATTCTCCAATAAGGGTATCTTTGTCACCTCAGAAGGTCCACCTGTGACTGGAATACTTAGGGCCAGACGTTGGGATAGCCAAGCCTCCACGGTGGTCTCGACACAGTGGGTGCAAATCACTGGTCTCTTAAAAAACCATTCCAGATCGGACTACATCCCCAAGGTTCCCAGAGTCGTCCCTCTCCACATTACATACTCGCACCCAGGTACACCAACCTCGCGTGACTCCCAGTCACTCAGCCCGCCACTTTGGCAACTCGTGCAATGCACATACATCCTAAGTTGACACCGATACCAAACTCATTCCTACATGCTTTACGATGCCACAACATCCACATCTCAACACAGTACCCATAGGTCGGTTTCCAACCTCAATCCAACCAGAGTACCGATAGAGTGTCAACTAGGGTTCTAACACCACAACCAGACAATCATCCTCAGCATCATTTATAACATATATAGCATTACTAAATAACATAAATAATTATATAAAAGATGTTATCACATATCACACGTCAATCAGCAGTATCAACCATAAACAACATACAGCAGATAAGCAGACAACCTCAAGCAAATATGCTTAATATATAAATTATCCTAATGCCGATAAGCCCTTAGTAATTAAACCCTAACAAACAGTTTCGAAGACATTTTATCTAGGGTTTAATCACTATTGACTACTCGGCCACTAGTAGGGTCTGGGGTAAGGATGCCAAAACGGGCCAACCCAACCCACCCCGCCCCGCCACCAACCCGCCTAAAACGGGGCCGGCCGGGTTGAATGTTAAAAGTGGGTTGAAAATCACACCCCGCCCCGTTTAACGACTAGTCCAAACCATTTTACCACCCCTAGTCTGGGGAACCCTACACATGCAAAATAACATGTTATACTATGTGTAACACCCTTCTCGAGTGCTACATTGTACGTGACATTTTAAGGCCGAAGAGTAGGTTAATTAAAATTGGCTATAAAAGAATGGGGTAATTTTTTTCCTTTTTCTTAAGTCATAAATATAACTATTTTGATTTAAAGGAATGGACAATAAAATATTCCATTATCATAATTAAGGTCATGAGTTCGAAAATCATTTACATAATACCCAACCCGACTCAAAACCAGAAATCATAGAAATGTACAGACTCAACATAAAGATATGGAGACGCAGCTCCTAAAATACAAGATACTTGGAGTCGCAGCTCCATAAACGTTAACATTAACTCCCAAACATACCCATCTGGCCAAACGAAAATAGAAAAGACAATCCTTTCTCGTACATCGTGAGAAGGATAAACCCAATTGACGAGATATAGTGGAAACTCTATTTGAGTCCACTATCGACGTCGTCATAAAAGACACTACTAGAGTCACTACAAAAGTAACTCTTGAACTAAGCCCTTTCCTCTTCCAAGAGGAAAAACATGGTCTACGAACCCATCAACAGTCTGGAAGACGTCCACTAGAAACTCCAACATATTGTCCGCATGGCCGAACCTCAATCTCTACGATGCGTCAGTCAAGGGACATCTTGACATCTCAATCTTCTCAAAAGAATACAGAAGACACCAGCCGACATAGGCAATCTAAAATAAAGAGGTGAGATTTCCATTTATCTTACACATAAGACAGACATGCAGTGGTATGACTCACAGGTACATAATACAATAGTCATATATTCCTTTTATCTCCCATCTTAATTCTGCAACTTAAAACTCCGAAAATATACTATACCAAACTCAACGGTAAGCTCATCAATCATACCGGACACGGTTTGTCCATCGAGGGACAGGAATAGAGAGAAACTGACTGAAACCATATAGTCACATACCTACACAGCCTTAAGGAATATCCGATTCTAACATCAGAGCTAATTTGACATTTTGGAAGGAAATGGTCAGTATAGGTTTCACATCCCCCCACCTCAGGCACCATGTATGGCTAGCTGACTAGGCACACAAGGCTTAAATCATAACGTACATACAATCATAATCACATGTGATCTCAAACTCTTTGTAACCCATCAGGCTCTTTATGAAACCTCTACAATCGGAACTCGACTTTGAGACACCCCGTTGTGCCCCTATGTTTTATTAGATTAAATCCTTCCTAATTAAATTCTTAACAGTGTACGTAACATGAAAATACATAAAAATTAAAACTTGAATTAAATAAGCATACTACTTTGATTTTATTAAGCATCACACCCTAGTTAAGTGATGCTTACACACATAAGTTTTACAACATAATACAAAACACTGTTGAGGGTATCCTCACAGTAGGATCCCTTACAAGTTCATACTTAAACAAACTATTATTTAGCGGAAAATATAAAACGTCTTGTAAGACTCACTGGCCCTAAAAGACTAAACTACATTGCCGGAATCCATAGCTCTTCCTCCCGTATCCGGTTCATACGGAGTTCCATCTAACTCCTCCGCAACTGGTTCCTCCGTTGGGCCTTCTCATACGATCACATCAAAAATACTATACAATAGACAACATATAGGGGATAAGAAACAGTTCTATCATCAAAAGCGGAAAAGAGTAATAGTAAATTCTACAGTAATTGTTACAGACATAACATCATTCAACACCTAACTTACAAAGCATCCTCAAATTAATGTATCGTCCTCTACCCCAGTCTCGTACAACTAGACTTTCATACTGACGTGGCCACTACTGATTTCTTTCACGCATTCCTCTCGGGGAATGTCAGTCAGATGTTCAAGTGACAGGTTCCAAATTCCCGGTGCACATTCTCTTTCATGGGGAGAACGCTCACGCTAAGCATGACACTATAGCTGCACAATGCTCTCGGTGCACACCCATTCCACTCCCGAGGGTGCTCAATGAAATTCAATGACACTATAGCTGCACAACCTATTTCTAAGGTGGAACAGTCTCTCGAGAACTCTTGACCTCGTGTATTATATTACCAATACACGGTTGTGAACAACAACACCGACCTCGTGTATTATATTACCAATACAGGTGAATCTCACCAACCCATTTTAACAACATCCCAGTGCCTTAACCTTCCACTAGAACTCAACACATATTCTAGGTCACCATTATTCTCACACCCCAAACAAACAACTATCTCTCAAACAACATATATATCTTTGCTTAAAATCCGCTAAGCACAATATTAACAACCAGACAGATCATGCATAACATAACATTAGAAAATATTCAAATCTAGTAAACCATAAAGTCAGACTCTGTCACGACCTAGCCGTGATAGCCATCATGGTCGTGACAGGCATCAAAGGCAAGCATTTATAAAACACAGAACCTGTCACTGAGACACCCCGTTGTGTCCCTTTGTGTCATTTAGTTTAAAACCTCATTATTTAATTACTTAATCGTACGCTTAACGTGAAAATTACGTAAAAAAAATTGAAACTTAATTTCTTAAGCAAATAGATTCATATAGAACAGAATATGAAAACATAAATATATTAAACATACTTAAAGAATCAGAGTTATCAAAACACTGTTTCAGGGCATCCCATCAATAGGATCCCGAACTGGTGCATAGTTATACAAAAACATAAGCGGAAAGATAAAGCTTCACGACACAAACGCACTGGCCATAACTAACTAGACCCTAATCACCATGGGTCACAGCTCGTCCTCCGGCATCCGGTTCGTAGGGAGTTCCATCCAACTCCTCCTGGTTACGTTCATCCACAGGGTCTTCTCGTACGGTTCCACAAGGAGACAAAATACAACATAAAAAAATATACAGGGGATAAGAAACAGTTCTATCATCAAAAGCGGAAAAGAGTCATAGTAAACTATACAGTAATTATCACAGACACAACATCAGTCAAGTCATCCATCTTCCATAAAATTCTTATATCCATCCTACCCTCACTCCTGCAACTAAAACTTGATATTGAAAATGGTTATGGTTACCCTATCATAGTTATGGTTATCGATCAGTCGTCCAAGCGACACGTCCCATTCCCGGTGCACATCCTTAGTCATGGTGAGAATGCTCATGCAAAGCAATGACACTATAGCTGCACATTAAACCCGGTGCACACCCCGGACCGTGGGTGCTCATGCAAAGCAATGACACTATAGTTGCACGATTATCCCGGTGCACACCTTAACCATGGTAAGAACGCTCACGCAAAGCGTGACACTACAGCTGCACGATGATCCCGGTGCACACCTCTTCCACTCCCAGAGGTGCTCATGCAAAGCAATGACACTCGTAGCTGCACAAGTTAAGTTTACCCTTTGGACGGTCCCACAAGGACTTAGGTTCTTGTATGTGTCCCACATACGGTTATAGAAACAACACAACTTATGAACCTCGCAGACTCCTATGGTCATAACCTAGTGCCTTAACCTCTCATCAAGACCTCAACACATGCTCTATGTCACAACACCTCTTTAACATATTTCATGTAGGTTAGGCACCTCTAAAAAAATCATCATGATCCTCACGCCCAAAACAACTCATCTCTTAGACCACATATATATCTTAGCTTAATCCACTAAGCATAAAGTAAATACCACACAGATCATGCATAACATCAAGTCAATCAAAGATATTTCAGAACATCAACATAGCACTAAATCAGTTCAATAAATTAGGTAATAAAACTCAAATCAACCATCAACAGTATAAACATCAACCTAATATCGATCAACCTACAATCCCCGAATCACCATGGATGTTTTATAAAAGCAATTTAAAGCGATTCTGGTCTTGTCGATTATTCGACTTCTAGTAGGGTTTAGGTCGCCCTATTACTACATAATCTACTACTTATCGATTCCGACGATAGGTTGATTCTTTACCCCACCTGGGTTATCACCGAACTCCCGAACTTGAAGCTCCTCGTCGTCACACCACAAAGTATTAACTCACCTTCTGTGAAGGTAAGGAGATTAGATGCTCGAAGAGGTATACCACGAACGTCCTCGTTTCCTCCGTGATGGAAGTCTAAGGTTACAAAAAATGAAATCATGAGTTAAAACTCAATCAAAGAACACTAACCACAAGGTATAGGTTCGATTCATACAATAAACTAGGATTACGGGTTTCCGAAATTTATGCGACTCTTGGATTTATGATCCTTAAGTGCTAGAAGTTCATAAACAACAATATTTTAACAAAGTTGAATTAAAAATCCCAATAAGTACTTAACTTAGGGTTTCGGCCAAGCATAGATAAATAGGCTAGGAATTTCTAAATTTTCCAATCTCTTTAGGTTAGCATCCATACATAGTAAGGAGCTTGAAACCATGATCATTTTGGAAATGGAAAAATCAAATGTCTTAGACCATGAACCCTTAGGTTCGGCCTTAACAAGTTTGTGAGGTTAGAGATCTTTAAATCATCCAATCTTTTGGACATAGCATCCTTTAACATGAAGGAGCTTTAATCCATAATCATCTTGGAAAACAAAATAAAATAACACATCCTAGGTCAAATGTTACATTCGGTCATCATAGGAAAATAAAGCAAGAAAATATTTTAAACTTTCCAATCCCTTGGATTTAGCATCCTTATACATCAAGAAGCCTTAATCCATGATCACTTTGGAGAAACATCAACTAAGCATCAATGTCTTAAACTACTTAAAGTTTAGGCCTTTACATGAAAATGTGTAAAATCTCTAAACTTTTCCAATCACTTAAACCTAACATCCTTTAGTACAAAGGAGACCTTGCTCATGATCATCTTGGAATAGAACTCAAATACAAGTCCATACAAGCAAAGTTAAACAAAACCCACCAAAACCAAAAAGCATGGTTTCTGCCTCATCAAGAAAATAGGGTTAGAAATTTTTGTTTTACACAACCTTTTAGTATGTTGTAGTAGGAGTAAAAATAGGAACATAGAAATTGGTTTCAACTCAAATGGAGTTTTCTACCATTTTTAAGAGATTTTAGAAGTTTGAAAGCTTAAAGGAAATTTAAAACAAAACTATGAACATAAAGACAAGAACTTGAAAAATAGACAACATAGGATCATTACCCTCAACAATATGAAGAACTTAAAGTAAAAAAATTGATAAAAAGGTGAACTTTAGAAGAGAGAAGAAGAAGAGATGTAATAAGGTGTAAAGGTGAGAAAATGGAGGAAAAGTGGTGAAGTGTGAAATGAAGAGTATTTATAGAGAGTGAGAGAGAGGGGCGTGGTTTTAGAGAGGAAAAATAAGAGAAAAAGAAGCTTTGCTTGTAGGGAAAGAAAGAAGGTAAGGTGTGGTAAGGTGGAGGTATGGTGTGGAGGTATGGTTGGAGAGAGAATGTAAGAAAAAGTGAGATTTTGAAAACAGTCAAGATTCACTTTTGAGATGTGTCATATCATTCACATCAAGTCACTCCATGTCACTTCATCCTCTTGATGCTCTGCTCCATTGCGTATCAGATGACTTCCCCGATCGTATTTCCCGATGATTTTGCTCGGGAAATCCTTGAGATTTGGCCCCAAACAAGATTTTTCAAAAAACTCCAAACCCACACAAAACATCATAAAAATACTAACCGTCTCGTTCACGAATTAAAATTTGGTCTCTAGCTCAGTAAACTTGTACTGGCAGTGAGAACGCAGACCGGCTTTCGTCTGAATTTTCAACCGAAATTTTTACTGTGGCTTCATATGATAAGGTGGATTAGGAATATGATTTTATTTTATTAAAACAAAATATTTTCTACTTTCATATTAAAATATAATTACTTATATTTTAATTGATTAAACCGTATAATGAAAATCAGACTGTTACAGCCACGACCTGGCCATGCAGCCATCACGGTCGTGACAGAAAAACAACCTCCTCAATATCATCAAATATTCAAACATCGAAAACAATACGTCACATGCAGATGGAATACCTCAACCAGCGTATCACAGTAAATTCAATAACATAAATTCAAACATCATCAAATACCTATAATCAACCTAATATCGATAAACCTACAATCCTCAAATCAACATTGGTTTTAAAGAAACAGTTTCCAATGTGATTTTGGTCTTGTCGATTACTCGACTTCTAGTAGGGTTTAGGTCGCCCTACACAATTATCATATAATCTACTACTTATCGATTTCGACGATAAGTTGATTCTTTCCCCCACCTGATTGACGTGTGTGCTTTCCTGTACAAGCTCCGAATGCATCCACGCTACTGCCAATAACCTCAGCACGCTGTCCAATAACATCCATAAATCTGCCACCATCCATCGTTCCGCTTCTATCCCGATTACACGTACGAGTAACACAATTCGCCAGAAACACCAAATACCAACTTAATTAACAATAGGGTTTCAAATAAATAAATATATTTGAATCAAGAGACAAAATGGATGGAAAAACTTACGAGAACAATGGCTGAACTTAGGGAAAATCGGATTCAAAATAAGCTCATGAATCCTAAGGAAAAGCTACCAAAACAGGGCTATTGTTCGAGTTCCATTCCTCTGGCAACAGAGCTCTATTTAGAAAAAAATGGAGCCAATGAAGGACTATCCTTCCTAAACCCTCTCACAGAGTTTCAGCCCGATCCAACGGTTAAAACATCTTGGATCGTAATTCTTTGGTGACAGCTTAGATGGTATCAGGGTTGAGTTTCTCACCTCCTAGGCCTACTATACGAGCTTCCTATCTCACACTCTGGAGGTTTGTTACATATTCTGACCGTTGGATATGAAGAACCACAAGTCTTGAACATTATTCTAAAATTTTAGAAGGATCCAACAGTGGAAGAGTGTTTGGAAACTCTCTCCCTAAGACTGCTTCAACTAGGTTTCAAAGCTTCCAACAAAGGCTTCTTGTAACTATTGAGGTTTCTCTCTCAATTCTTCTCCTCTAATCCGAAGTAGTGGGTGATAAAGAGAGTTAAGAAGATTAGGAAGATAACTAAGATTATAGAAGTGAGGGTTTACCTCTAGATAATGAAAGAAAGTGAAAGAATGATCAAGTTGTGTAAGAACAACAATGACATTTTTGAAGCAAAAATGAAGAAGAAATGGAAAAGATGAAGTGAGAAATGTGGAGGGGGCTGCTGCTTCGGTTTGGGGCTTAAATAGGGTAGATCTTAGGCTTTTTTTGGTTATAAGGAATTGGTTTAATGGGTTTTGTGAATATTTAATTAATATAGGCTTAACCATAGTTAATAGTAAACTTAACTAGGGTTATGTTACTAACCAGGTTTAAAAAGTATGTGGCTCACAATTAATGTAGGTGTGTCTGATTTTGGGCCACATCTAATGAGTCATCCATGACTCATTGATCCCGTCCATTAACGGTTCCTGAAAATCTCTTACGCAGCTCCGTCATTTACCCGATTTCGGTTTTTGAGGGGAAAATGATGAAACGAAAGCAAAATGAAATAGCTATGGTTTAGTATATATGGCTGCACGAAATTGAGGAGATGTGGGAGGTTTACAACCATGTAAAATGAGTGGTTAAGAGTGCGTAGATGTGTCTTGTTAATAACCGCAAAAGCTTGGGGGTATTTTGGTCATTTTACCTAAAAGTCATGATTACTAGCATTTAATGCTCATAAATGCTTGGTGACTCATCCTCCATGAGTCATCATGTATGAATCGTTGTCACGATCTCTTGACGGGTCTCTACAGTTCCGTTTTCGACTCCGTCGGTTTCCCGATTAGGGTTTCTGTCTGTTTTTCGATCGAAAATTTTCAAAATAACCAAACTCGTTAGAAATATGACTTGAACATAAACCATTTTGTTCACGAGTCAAAATTAGGTTTTCTGATCATTAAAATCTTACTGTCAGTGAAAACACGTACCGTTTTCCATCCAAACTTTTACCAAAATTCGTCCATATAAACATAATATTTTTATTTCTGATCAGAAATTTGGAAAGTAAACTTCCTCACGGACAAAATAGAAAAAAATCTACAAATTTCAGTTTTCGGGTCAGATTAGGGCTTTCTGTCAGTATAAAATTATACTGTCAATTAAAATCGCAGACCGGGCTCCATCAAAATTTTCAACCCAAAATTTCACCGTAGCCTTCTACCATAAGAGAGACTATGAATATGATTTTATTTTATTTAAAATCACATTCTAACTCTTAGGCACCATGTGTGGCTAGCTGACTAGGCACACAAAGCTTAAATTATAACGTACGTACAATCATAATCACATGTGATCTCAAACTCTCTGTAACCCATCAGGCTCTTTATGAAACCTCTACAACCGGAACTCGGCATCCTGGGCACAACGACCTCACCGACCATAGTATCAACTATGTATCTGGGTAAAATTGCAGGAATACGTCCAATTGGTCTATCCATCAGATAACTTCGTGACTCCACTAGAATCCACTCGATGTCAATCTCTGACGGACGATATTCTTGGGTACAAATCATCGGCCCTTCACTGATCCATAGTTCTCAAACAGACTTGTCATGTTTGTGTAAAGATGTTTTAAGGCACTTGCTTACAAGTCCTAACACATTATGAAATTGGATCAACAATCCAATCATTTATTTCTTTCCACTTTTCTAATTGAGTCTTTCTCTTGGGTTCCAAGAAATCAAGTAACTCTTAGTCCATTAAATATTATGGAGGTATGGATAATGAATTATCCACACTTTACGACAAATGGTCTTGCCTCACCATAAGTCATAAATCATTAAGTTCATATTTTCGCTAAGTCATTTATGACGTAGGTTTTGCACTTTGATGTAAATACTAGTTTTTGAAGACTAAAATTCTCTTTTGTCTTGAAACTAAAACCTTTGGTTAAAACCAAACCATTTTCAAATCAGATTTATCAAAGTACATAAGTACTAAATTCCTCAAAACAGTTTCTTACAAAACATCGAAACTCCTAAAATACCATTTTACCGCTTTTTACTGTATTTCAACTTAAATTCCATATTTTCACAAATATAATCATTTTTCTCAAATACTTCACTTTCCTAAGTTACCATACTTATGTTAAAGTATTAAAATACTAATTTCAAACTTTACGTCATGGTTTTCTCAAAAATCTTTAAAAATGTTTGACGACGGTTTCGTCGTTTTTTACTGGTTTTAGGCCCAAAAACCATACTTTTGAAAATATGGTTCTTCACCTCAAATCTATTACTCACCTAGGTTATAATACTCATATTAAGATGTTGAAACACTGCTTTTACAGTTTCCTTTCCATGTATACGAAATTCCTAAAAATTTGACCGAACGTCGTTAAGTTTGTAAATCGCGTAAATCTTTTTTCAATGATTTTAAACTCTAATCGTCCAAAGCTCATTTTTGAGTTTTAGAATAGTTAAATATGTATGAAAAACAGTTTCTAACTGTCCAATTAAATTTATTTTCGAAAATTACAGTTTAGTCCCTAAACTTTCATTAATTGCAAAAAAGGTCATTATTCACTTAAAACCTTATAACTTTTTATTTATAACTTCAAATCACACCAAACCAACTTCTATAGAAATATTTTTCAGTTACCATCAAATTTCCAGAAATTACATTTCTTCCCACATATTTTACAATATTTGCAAAAAGGTCCTTGTTGACTAAAAAGCTTATATCTTTTTATGTATTAATCCAAATAACACCAAACCAATTTCTATGGTCTTATCATATTTATAGTTTAATGAAACCATGAATGATTAGGAAGAGAAAGAACTTTGTTTCATAAACTTGGTTGGTTAAAATAAATGAAATGAAGATGTATGGTGGTGAGATGAGGCCGTGTAGTGTGGTTGGAAGAGTAGAAGAATTGATTGTTAACATTAATGATAACCCTGGTGAAAGAACCAAAGCTTGGTTAGGTTAGAAAATAAATTATTATAACATAGCTAGGCTTAGGAATCATTAGGCTATGAAATGAATATGTGGTGGAGGTACTCTTAGGGTGGTGTGGCTGAGTTATACACCACATGGAGGAAGAGAAGTCATATTGGAATTGCCTTGTGAACCATGGTTGATGTTAATTAGACATAGATTAGGTTAAAACTCTAAATATCTAGATATTATAGTATTGGGATTTATGAGCATTGATGACGGAGGTGAGTCACTACCATGACTCACCATGGTGACTCATCCCCTATGAATCATCATGGATGACTTGCCGTTCTGTCTCTCGGTGTATCTCTGCACATCCATGTCCCATTCCATTGTTTACCCGATTAGGGTTTTTAAGAGAAAAATGATGAAATGAAATCAAAATGAAATGAGTTTGGTTCAGTAGAGGGGCTGCACGAAATTGATTAGGTGAGAGGGTATTTTGGTCAAAAATTCACTTAGAGACACTTTTGGAGTTTCACTTAAAGACCAAGGGCATTTTGGTCTTTTCACTAGAAGAAATATCATGATATTTTGGTGTCATCTTGATAAATGAGTGGGGATGGTGAGTATGAGGTGTGGTTGAATTGTGACCACAAGTGAGGAAGAATAAGCAAATTTGATAATGTCTTGCCTTAACCATGGTTGTCATTTAACTATGATAGGTTAGGTTAGGGGCATTTTAGTCTTTTCACCTTAACCATCATTACTCTTCATAAATGCTAGGCGAGTCACCCCTATGACTCACCACCCTAGGTGGCAAGCTGTCCCATCATCCGGAGTTCACTTTTGTCTCTGTACATCCGTTCTCGACTCTGTCGATTACCCGTTTGTTGATGATGCGCCCGATTGAAGTATAATAACTTATTTATTTTGAAAATTATCAAAATAACCAATATCGTTGAAAAAATAATATAAAACTAAATCATTTCGGTCACGAGTCCAAATTAGGTTTACTGATCAGTAAACTTTTACTGTCAATGAAAAATACAGACCGGGTTCCGCCTGAATTCTAAACCTAAAATTTCACCGTAACTTCCTTCGGTATAGAAGGTCTCAACTATGATTTTGTTTTCTTCAAAATAATTTTCTAGATCCCCGGTAATAATATAAAATATAATTACCGGTCAAGACGCGAGAAAATGGGGTGTTACAATACTACCCCTCTAAAAAGAATTTCGTCCCCGAAATTAACTCGTCTAAGGAAAACGAACATGAATATCGTTTCTTATATTTCGTGCTCCAGATATACAACATACTCGTTTCTCAAAACGTGACGTGAATTATTTCCGATATTAGACCGTCACTCTGACTTATACCGTACTCTCTAAACCTCCTGATCAAACAAATCAGGCAAACCTTTTTTTTAAACTCTCAAGACTCGAGGCACACTCGAATAATTCGTATGTCAATAGAATGAAATATACCAACCTCAGATAGATTTTGAAACTTGAATGATACCAATCTTTGACTCCCATTTTCGATGGCGATTCTAACACACCAATGGTAAATAAGAACTTAGAATTCGAACAAGAATTCTTCGGAGAGAGAAAATAATGCTCTAAACTTTACTTTCACAAGAAAGAATAAAGTACAATGAACAAAGAATGTTCTCATATGTGGAAAAGTTCTTCAATAGATTCCTGAATGTAAAGTTCCAGGCCGGTACAGATTTACAAACATGACTCTAATAAAGCTATTGTTCCCACAAGAACTCCTTTCGAACGAAAAATCTTTGAAGGCAGTGATTTGCTTTCTTTCCAAGAGTCTAAGACTCAAGTCAAACTTACTCTTGGTTTTTAAGAAAACCATAGTAAAAGAATTTACGAGTTTCTTCACTTGAAGTAACTCCAACTCGTTTGTCACAATTACAGAATGAATTGGCAAATTTTTCATCTGTCAGAAAATTTATAACCCTTTACCCACACATTCAGCTCTTAAGAAGATCAACACTTATCCCTCAAAGCTGGAAACTGTAGGATTTTTCCATTACAAGATTGCTTTCCTTATTTCGAACTTTAGATCTTCCTCTATTTCTTTATATTTTCGTTCATCATTGGAATCCTCCAAATACAACTCCTTAAACTTAATAAGTTCTTCAAACTTAGCAGCAAACGTTCTAATCGTCATGTCACCTTGTCCTTGCTGTAGGAACTCAATATCCTTATTATGACCCGTTTCAGTGGAACATACTTCTCCAGAAACTTACTCCGAAACACATCCCAAATAATCACTCTCTGTTTTGCCACTAATAGCTGGTGAATTTCTTCCCACCAAACCCAGCATATCCTACCAACAGAATTGTCGCACAAGCTACCTTCTATTGATCAGGATATTCCAAAGTTCCAAATACTTTCTCCATCTCCTTAATACAGAGTTCAGCTTCCTCCGGGTTAAGTTCACCATCAAATTGATATAGATTACTACGGCAGAACTCAGCTACTCCTTGCCTCTCAGTAATTTCCACATTCTAACGTGCCACAGTTTCTGCTAGATCCCTCAGGACTTGTACAATCGCAACCATATCTTTGGGATCCTTGATTGCAGAACCAGGTCTACTCGTTCCCGGACTAACCATAATTTTCTAATCAAAGCATGGTAGTCAGAACTAGGAAGAAAACAATATAACAAAATCTGTCCAATATTATTCCTCCTTAGGAATAATGATGAAAAGATCAACAAACAATGTTGTATCCTTTCGGAACAACGTCATGAAAAACATAAACTCAGCCAAGGATAGACTAACGTCATTATCCTTTGAAACATTGGTTCTTTATTGAACCAAAAACACAAAACAACACAAAACACAACCAGAGAAGACACACCAAAAACGACAACAAACCTAAACCCCAAGCCCCAAAAAGACTCGGCCAGCTCTGATACCAAAAATGTAACACCCTTCTCGAGTGCTACATTGTACGTGACATTTTAAGGTCGAAGAGTAGGTTAATTAAAATTGGCTATAAAATAATGGGGTAATTTTTTGTTCCTTTTTCTTAAGTCATAAATATAACTACTTTGATTTAAAGGAATGGACAATAAAATATTCCATTATCATAGTTAAGGTCATGAGTTCGAAAATCATTTACATAATACCCAACCCGACTCACAAACAGAAATCATAGAAATATACAAACTCAACATAAAGACATGGAGACGCATCTCCTAAAATACAAGATACTCGAAGTCGCAGCTCCATAAACATTAACATTAACTCCCAAACATCGTGAGAAGGATAAACCCAACTGATGAGATCTAGTGGAAACTCTATTAGAGTCCACTATCGACGTTGTCACAAAAGACACTACTAGAGTCACTACAAAAGTAACTCTTAAACTAAGTCCTTTCCTCTTCCAAGAGGAAAAACATGGTCTACGAACCCATCAACAGTCTGGAAGACGTCCACTAGAAACTCCAACATATTGTTCGCATGGTCGAACCTCAATCTCTACGATGCGTCAGTCAAGGGACATCTTGACATCTCAATCTTCTCAAAAGAATATAGAAGACACCAGACGATATAGGCAATATAAAATAAAGAGGTGAGATTTCCATTTATCTTACACATAAGGCAGACATGTAATGGTATGACTCACAGGTACATAATACAACAGTCATATATTCCTTTTATCTCCCATCTTAATTCTGCAACTTAAAACTCCGAGAATATACTATACCAAACTCAACGGTAAGCTCATCAAGCATACTGGACACAGTTTGCCCATCGAGGGACAGGAATAGAGAGAAACTGATTGAAACCATATAGTGCTATACCTATACAGCCTTAAGGAATATCCGATTCTAACATCGGAGCTAATTTGACATTTTGGAAGGAAATGGTCAGTATAGGTTTCACATCCGCCCACCTCAGGCACCATGTGTGGCTAGCTGACTAGGCACACAAGGCTGTCCAATTAAATTTATTTTTGAAAATTGCAGTTTAGTCCATAAACTTTCATTAATTGCAAAAAGGTCGTTATTCACTTAAAACCGTATAACTTTTTATTTATAACTTCAAATCACACCAAACTAACTTCTATATAAATATTTTTCAGTTACCATCAAATTTCCAGAAATTACATTTCTTCCCACATATTTTACAATATTTGCAAAAAGGTCCTTGTTTACTAAAAACTTATATCTTTATATGTATTAATCCAAATAACACCAAATCAATTTCTATGGTCTTATCTTATCATCCAATTCAATTGTATGACATATTTTCATATTTATAGTTCAGTCCCGCAATTTTCCAGAAATTGTATAGAAGTCCCTAAAGACTCATAAATTCATATCTTTTAACATACATATCCAAATCAATCCAAACCAATTTCTATACTCTTATATACTCATTCAATCCTTATAAAAATTGTCCAAACAAATTCAATCCTCATGGAACTCACTGAAACAGTTATGGCCGAATGGCCTCAAATAATTATATTAGGCATTTTTCTTAACAAATCAAGCAAACAACAATCATGGTTCCAACTTAAGGTCATTGTAACCAAAACAACCATATGACATATCATACCACAACCAAGCATCAAATCAAATCCTCCAAGAGGATCACACAACCATAAACAATAATACATAATCCTAACACTTCGGATTTGAAAAACAACATACAAATATTTTAAACCACATACATATCTACATTAAGGTAGGATAGTAGTAACCTCCCCCCTTACCTCTTGTAGATCACTTGAAAGTCAATGAGTATAAGGATGTTGTTCACCTAAAGCCTCAAGGTTTGAATCAACCAAACCTATCCATGAACAACCAACATGAAAACAAGTTAAAGAATGAAGAAAATCATCCTAACCCATTTGAAGCATAGGTTTGGCCAAGAACAAAAGACTTAGCTAGGGATTTCTAAATTTTTCAAACTCTTGGATGATGAATATAGAAGTCATATGGAGATCATAGAAATTGATCTCACATTAAAATTGATTTTTCTATGATTTTCTAGAATTATTTGAAAAAACCAGATCTAGGAATTTGAATTTGTGAAAACTTTGAGATATGAAGAAATTTTGTGAAGAGAGATGAAGTTATCATCATGAGTCATAAGGCTATACCTTTGTAATTTTAAGAAATGATCAAGATCTTAGAGTTCCTTTGTAAATCACTACGAAGAACTATTAGAGTTTTGTGAGAGAATATGAACACATGAAGATGAAATGAAATGAAGTGAAGTTGTGTGGTCGAATGAAGATAGCTGTGAGGTTCACTTGGTGAGGAAGAGGAAATATTTTCATGCTTGGATCATTGTGGTTTAATGAAACCATGAATGATTAGGAAGAGAAAGAACTTTGTTTCATAAACTTGGTTGGTTAAAATAAATGAAATGAAGATGTATGGTGGTGAGATGAGGTCGTGTAGTGTGGTTGGAAGAGTAGAAGAATTGATTGTTAACATTAATGATAACCCTGGTGAAAGAACCAAAGCTTGGTTAGGTTAGAAAATAAAATATTATAACATAGCTAGGCATAGGAATCATTAGGCTATAAAATGAATATGTGGTGGAGGTACTCTTAGGGTGGTGTGGCTGAGTTATACACCACATGGAGGAAGAGAAGTCATATTGGAATTGCCTTGTGAACCATGGTTGATGTTAACTAGACATAGATTAGGTTAAAGCTCTAAATATCTAGATATTATAGTATTGGCATTTATGAGCATTGATGAGGGAGGTGTGTCACTACCATGACTCACCATGGTGACTCATCCCCTATGAATCATCATGGATGGCTCACCGTTCTGTCTCCCAGTGTATCTCTGCACATCCGTGTCCTATTCCGTTGTTTACCCAATTAGGGTTTTTGAGAGAAAAATGATGAAATGAAATCAAAATAAAATGAGTTTGGTTTAGTAGAGGGGTTGCACGAAATTGAGTAGGTGAGAGGGTATTTTGGTCTAAATTTCACTTAGAGACATTTTTGGAGTTTCATTTAAAGACCAAGGGCATTTTGGTCTTTTCACTAGAATAAATATCATGATATTTTGGTGTCATCATGATAAATGAGTGGTTGTCATTTAACTAGGATAGGTTAGGTTAGGGGCATTTTAGTCTTTTCACCTTAACCATCATTACTTGTCATAAATGCTAGGTGAGTCACCCCTATGACTCACCACCCTAGGTGGCAAGATGTCCCATCATCCGGAGTCCACTTTTGTCTATGCACGTCCGTTCTCGACTCCATCGATTACCCGTTTGTTAATGATGCGTCCGAATGAAGTATAATAACTTATTTATTTTGAAAATTATCAAAATAACCAATATCGTTGAAAAAATAATATAAAACTAAATCGTTTCGTTCATGAGTCCAAATTAGGTTTTCTGATTAGTAAACTTTAATGTCATTGAAAAACACAGACCGGGTTCCACCTGAATTCTAAACCTAAAATTTCACCGTAACTTCCTTCGGTATAGAAGGTGTCAACTATGATTTTGTTTTCTTCAAAATCATTTTTCTAAATCCCTGGTAATAATATAAAATATAATTATATGTCAAGGCGCGAGAAAAAGAGGTGTTACACTATGCTTGCCTCCCCGGCTTGATAGTCACTTTCTACCCACCTTGTATACACTTGTACCGAAATCTCGAACTTTGGGAACGAGTCCCCTCGAGTCCTCTAAGTTGCTGCCACGTGTTCCTTGGTGCTCTGAAATTTGCCTTAACACATGGACAGAGTCTCGACAATGTCATAAACCCTAATCTTGCAACAGTTTTCCAAACAGAGCAAGATATCGGAGGAGGTAGCTGATAACAGATAGCGAATTGGATTTGAAGTGTTTGGTAAAATTAGCGATTGAACTAGCTGATAAATGTAAATGACGCAAAATGACCTATTTGAAATAGACAACTATAAACACGAGAAGGGGGGTTGAATTGTATTTATCAGAATTTAAGCAAAGATGAAATTTTTTTGCAAACAGAAAGCTAGCTTTGGACGAGTGGAAGAATACAGGATGGACGGGTGACTATTGCAAACACACCACTTGACAGACGCAAGAAAACTAAAGCAATTAAAGAGTTTAAGGGAAGAGAGATTGACACGGTGATTTATCCTGGTTCACTCTTCAAATCAAAGAGCTACGTCCAGTCCTTGGCAGCACCAAGATTTATCCACTATAACTGATAAGGTTACAGACTCAAGTATTATTTGCACACCTAGCCTCTTCAGGCTCAAGACAAGTACCGTTTTTACACCTAGCCTCTTCAGGCTCAAGACAAGTATTGTTTGAGAGATTGGGTTTGTAAAAATACAACTTCTCACAAGCAGAACTTTCACTAACACTCAGAGAGTGGATTAAATGTGAAGTCTAGGAAAGTATGCGTAATAATCTTCAAATGTTTAAAGAATACAGAATGAAAGAATTAATGAGCAGAGTAATGGCGTTTTAATGCAGTGTGTATTCTCTTTTTCTTCATCTTCAATGACTTCTGTATTTATAGTCTTCAAATATTTAGGATCCGTTAGAGACATTCTCTTAGATGTTGGCTTCAAGCAGAACTTCATTAAATGAAATAGAGTCGTTCTGAGCACCCATTAATGCAATAGAGTCGTTATGAGCATCCATTAATGCAATAGGAACATTGGTTGTACTCTAACTTGTAGGATCATGGCTTTATGAATCGAGATACAGCCATATCAGAGTTGGGCAGAGAGCTTTTTATACTTTGTTGAGTACACTCCCCTTTTTCGTGGAATAAAGCATGTTGGAAGCATTCTTTTAGATTATCCAAGGTTTCTTTAGAGAGTAGTCTTCTGACTTTTCTTGATAATCGTGAAACTGAGTAGGAGAGAAGACTTCAAGCTTCTTTCTGGCTTTTGAAAAAACGATTCTGATAATCCTTAGAGAATTCGCGTTCATAAGATAAGTGCTTCCATCTTGAAAATAATCACGTCTATCTAGTCATTTGAGTTTTCATTCGGGCTAGTAGACGAGCTCCATATTAAGGACTTAGCAAGTCCAAAGACTAGTGGACGAGCGCTTCTATCACCTTTAGTGGACGAGCACTTCTGTTACTCGTGGACGAGAGCTTCTGTTACTCTAGTGGACGAGAGCTTCTATCACCTTTAGTGGACGAGAGCCTTTGTTACTTTAGTGGACGAGAGCCTCTGTTAGTCTGGTGGACGAGAGTCTCAGTTACTCTGGTGGACGAGAGTCTCAGTTACTCTAGTGGATGAGAGTCTCAGTTACTCTGGTGGACGAGAGTCTTTTGCCACGTCATTGGACGGATACAATTTGACCTTAATGGACGCGCTGTTCTGATACTTTAATGGACGAGCTCCAAGTGCCACGTCATTGGACGGATAATTCTGATGCCTCACTGGACGGGCTTTTCTGATACTTTGATGGACGTGCTCCAAGTGATATTTTTAGTGGACGCGGCCTTCTGATACTTTTAGTAGACGCGGCCTTCTGATAATTTAGTGGACGCGGCCTTCCGACACTTTAGTAGACGCGGTCTTCTGATACTTTAGTGGATGCGGCCTTCTAATACTTTTAGTAGACGCGGCCTTCTGATACTTTTAGTGGACGTGGCCTTCTGATACTTTAGTAGACTCGGCCTTCTGTTACTTTAGTGGACATGGCCTTCTGATACTTTTAGTAGACGCGGGTTTCTTTCTCTTGTGTTTTCGACGTGCGCTTCAAACATTTGCGATGGACGTGAGCTTCAATCACTACAGTGTTGGACGTTTGTTTAAAAACACTTGTGTGTTGGACGTGAGTTTTTATCTTCAAACAGTGTTGGACGAATGATTCTCTTATTTAATCTGCACACTCGATAGATAGGTTAGCAACCAATATGAAGGCTAATTAAATCATTAACCAATGTTTAGTTCTCATCATAACTTAGGGAAATGCACATCAGACATTTTAGAGACTTAACAATCTCCCCCTTTTTGATGATGACAAACATTGAGATGATTTAATGAACCTCAGAAAATATCAACAAAGAAAATAGCATATATAGACAGGTTGAAATTTTCTTAAGTGTGAACAGGTCATATCATATTCATTCTATTTCTCATATTCTCCCATTCTCCCTATTCATTTCACCTTTTCTCCCCTTTTTGTCAACATAAAAAAGGGTTATCAAGTTTTATTTATGAGATATGTTAAAGGCAAGATAACGTGTTAAGAAAATCATAGTAATACAGCAAGCTTATTAGACATATTCCACTTAACTTATTGTATCATTACTCCCCCTGAACTAATGCTTAGTTAAAAGAACATGTATATAGGAGTAATGACAGATTTAGCATAGACAGTTTAACATTTATACATGTCATTCAATAATGCAATGCATGTTTAGATTATCTATAATAAATAAAAGCCTATCTTCTGCGAGGGGTTTAGTGAAAATATCAGCCCATTGATTTTCAGTTTTAACAAACTTAATATCAAAAATGCCTTTCTAAACATAATCCCTAATGAAATGATGTTTGATTTCAATATGTTTAGCCTTAGAATGCTGAATTGGATTTTTAGTTAAGCATATAGCACTCGAATTATCACACCATACAGATATGTTATGTTCATAAATAGAGTAATCCTCAAGTTGATGTTTTACCCATAAGAGTTGAGAGCAGCAACTAGCAGCAGAGATGTATTCTGCTTCAGCAGTAGATAGGGCAATGGTTGTCTGCCTCTTGCTTGACCATGAGACTAAACTTGCTCCAATGAAGTGGCATCCTCCACTGGTGCTTTTTCTTTCTATTCTGTCTCCAGCAAAGTCAGCATCACAATATCCCACTAATCTGTATTCTTTTGATCTTAAATACAGCAAACCAAGATTAGTAGTTCCAAGAAAATATCTAAATATTCTTTTAACAGTCTTAAGATGAGATTCTCTAGGATCATATTGGAATCTAGCACACACACAAACACTAAATTGAATGCCAGGTCTGCTTGAAGTTAAGTACAGTAGAGAGACAATCATACCTCTGTAGACAATTTGATCTACCTTTTTACCTTCATCATCTTTGCTTAGTTTTGCATTGGGTTGCATAGGGGTTTTCATGAGCTTTGCATTTTTCATTTTGTATTTCTTGAGTATCTCCTTGGTATATTTTTGTTGATGAATGTAAATTCCATCACTTGTCTGCTTGATTTGTAATCCAAGGAAGAACTTCAATTCCCCCATCATGCTCATCTCAAATTCAGCTTACATTAGATTTGAAAATTCCTTGCACAGCTTTTCATTAGTTGCTCCAAAAATAATATCATCAACATATATTTGAACTATAATAAAGTTCTCTTTAGAGCATTTTTTGAACAGAGTAGTGTCTACTTGTCCTATAATAAAACCATTATGCATGAGAAAATAACTGAGTCTATCATACCATGCTCTAGGTGCTTGTTTCGAACCATATAATGCCTTTTTAAGTTTGAAAACGTGATCTGGTTTATCAGTATCCTCAAAACCAGGGGGTTGTTTAGCATACACTTCTTCTTCAATTATACCATTTAGAAAAGCACTTTTTACATCCATTTGAAATAGGGTAATTTGGTGTTGTGCAGCATATGACATTAAAATGTGTATGGCTTCTATTCTAGCTACAGGTGCAAAGGTTTCAGTATAATCAATACCTTCTTGTTGGTTATAGCCTTGAGCTACTAACCTTGCTTTATTTCTGACAACTTTACCATCTTCATCTAATTTGTTTCTGAAGGCCCATCTTGTTCCATTAACTGACTTGTTTTTAGGCTTAGAGACAAGAGTCCAGACATCATTTCTGGTGAACTGGTTAAGTTCTTCTTGCATAGCAAGAATCCAGCTTTCATCCTCAAAAGCTTCTTCAATGCGTTTAGGCTCCAAATCTGAAATAAAGGCCACATTGCTTGATTCTCTTAATGTGGATCTGGTTCTTACTCCCTCAGAAGGATTTCCAATAATAAGATCCTTAGGATGATGAGTGTTGAACTTCCAATCCCTTTTGAGATCGTCATGAAGATCTTGACTTGTCTGCTGACTCGCTTGTTCCACTTGTCTTTCAGCCTCAAGCACAGGTTCTGTTTTGGTTAGATCGGGTTGTTGACTTTCTGGCTTGTTTATATCAAGACCTGCAAGATCATCTTCTAGATCTGAAAGTTCTTTATCAGTCTTTAAACCATCATTGAATTTAACATGAACAGATTCTTCAATAATACAAGTTCTTGAATTATATACTCTAAAAGCCTTAGACTTTTCAGAATATCCT
Source organism: Sophora flavescens (assembly GCA_030762895.1). Lineage (NCBI taxonomy): Eukaryota > Viridiplantae > Streptophyta > Magnoliopsida > Fabales > Fabaceae > Sophora > Sophora flavescens. The sequence continues at coordinate 165,845,163 of CM061062.1, read as the reverse complement.
ACGAAAATAAATTTATCTACCTTAGAATCAAACTTTCCAAGATTATCTCTGGTATCCAGAATAAAACATTCACATCCAAAAGCATGAAAATAAGATATGTTGGGGCTTTTTCCTTTCCACAATTCATAAGGAGTCCTTTTTAGAAAAGGCCTAATAAGTATTCTGTTTTGTGCATAACAAGCAGTGTTTACAGCTTCTGCCCAGAAGTAATTAGGGAGATTATTTTCATTGAGCATAGATCTAGCCATCTCTTGCAGGGATCTGTTCTTTCTCTCAACCACTCCATTTTGCTGTGGAGTTCTAGGTGCAGAGAAATTGTGAGAGATTCCATTCTCCTCACAGAACTGTCTAAACTGCTCATTTTCAAATCCTTCCCCATGATCACTTCTAAGGGTAGAAATACAGAAACCTTGCTCATTTTGTACTCTTTTATAGAATACTGAGAAAGCCTTAAAAGACTCATCCTTGTGTGTTAGGAAGAGTACCCATGTGTATCTAGAATAGTCATCAACTATGACAAATCCATATTTTCTTCCAGTCAGGCTGACAACACTAACTGGTCCAAACAGATCCATGTGTAATAACTGAAGAGGACTAGAGGTTGATACTTGGTTTTTAGATTTGAAACTTGATTTTATCTGTTTACCTCTCTGACATGCATCACACAAGACATCTTTCTTAAAGCTAATATCAGGCAATCCTCTCACGAGATTATTCCTTTTTAATTCAGAAATTAGTTTCATACTAGCATGTCCTAGTTTCTTATGCCATAACCATCTCTCATCCTCTTTAGACATCAGACAAGTTACACTTTGATCTGAGAGATCAGACAGTTCAATCTTATAAAGATTTTGTTGCCTTTTAGCTGAAAAGAAGGTTTTGCCACTACAGTCTTTAACTATGCATACATCCTTGGTAAAGGAAACATCAAAACCACTATCACATAATTGACTTATGCTAAGCAGGTTGTGTCTTAATCCTTTAACCAAGAGAACATTAGATATAGAGGGAAGAGGGGGTTTACCACCAATAGTACCAATTCCTATAACCTTCCCTTTCTGATTCCCTCCGAAGGCAACGTGTCCTCCTTTCTTAAGTTGGAGGTCTAGGAACATAGACCTTTCTCCTATCATATGTCGCGAGCAGCCACTGTCCAGGTACCAGCAGTGGTGTTTTCTTTGTCTTGTTGAGGACATCTTCAACAAAGATTATTTGATCTTTAGGTACCCATATTTTTCTGGGTCCTTTTCTGTTAGTTCTAGGAGTCTGTGAGGACTTCCTTCTCTTCTTATGGATACACTTAGACATAACATGCCCAGTTTTTCCACAGAAGTTACAAATAGGTGTTGATTTGGTTACAGTTGACTTAACAGATACTTTAGAAGCTTTAGTTGATACTTTATGATGTGTCTGATGGACATATCCAATACCTTCTTTGTTAAGAGAGTGCTTCTGACTACCAAGTAACTTAGTCAAATTGTCTCTACCATTAACAAATTTGGCAAGATCAGAAGTGAGCTCTTCCACTTTCTGTTGAAGTTTTTCAACTTCTTCAGATGGTGATGTTTTAATTGAGATCTTAGCTTCATTAGACTTTTCGTCTTGACTCACTTGTTTTCTTTTTGACTTCTCGCACTCTTGAGATTTCTGTTTATGCTCACCGGTGAGCTTTACATACTCTCTCTTGAGGGATTTGAAGGCTTTAGATAAGCAGTTGGATTCCTCCATCAACTCCTTATAGTCATCAAGTAATTCCTCATAGTCAGGATGTACCTCATCGTCAGAGTCTGAGTCAGTGTTGGCCATCAAACAGAGATTGGCTTCTTCCTCAGTTTCTTCATCAGAAGATGTTAACTCCAGATCCTCCCAAGTAGCCATCATTCCTTTCTTCTTCTTCTTGAAGAATTTCTTAGAAGGGGCCTTCTTGAGTTGAGGACATTCAGCCTTGAAGTGACCGGGCTTCTTGCACTCATAGCAAACAATTGGACTTTTGTCTGTTGAGGTGGATTCTTTGAAGTTCTTGTCCTTGTTGAACCTTCTAAATGGCCTATCCCTCTTGAACTTCTTTTTCTGTAGGAGAAGCTTTATCTTCCTGGTCAGGAAAGACAACTCTTCATCGCTCTCAGAATCCTCGAGTTCTGATAGGTCAGCATCACTGGATGACTCATCTGCCTTCAGAGCCTTGGAAACTTTTGCTGACTTTTGATCAGCTTTCAGAGCAATTGACTTGCCCTTCTTTGGTGCAACTTCATCTCCAAGTTCTTGCTCATGAACAGTGAGTGTTCCAAAAAGTTCATCCATAGTCAAGGTAGTGAGATCCTTAGCTTGGGAGATAGCAGTGACCAAAGGTCTCCACTGTTTAGGTAGACTTCTCAGAACCTTTCCAACCTTCTCAGCATTGGTATAGACTTTGCCAAGAGATTTCAAATTGTTTATTATAGTTTGGAATCTTCCTATCATCTGAGCAACAGACTCACCTTCCTCCATGATGAACAGTTCACACTTTCTGGCAAGTATGGCAATCTTTGATTCTTTGACTTTAGTTGTTCCTTCATGAGTGACAGCCAAAGTGTCCCATATTTCCTTCGTAGAGTCACAAGCACAAACCTTCTCAAACTCCTCCAGACTGAGAGCACAGATGATGTTATATCTGGCTTTGTGGTTAAGCTCCCATTTTGTCTTTTCAGCACCAGTCCACTGAGCTTTTGGTTTGTCAGTGTTATCATCATTTTTGGGAATGAATGGACCATCTGTGATGGCATCCCAAAGATCAGAGTTTGTGGATAGAATGAACCATTGAAATCTATCCTTCCAGTAGTTGTAGTTTTCTCCATTGAATTAAGGAGGTCTGGTTAGGGAAGCTCCTTCAGTCTGATGACTTCCACTTGTACTAGCTCCAACCGTCATGTCTATTCTTCAGGACCTTTTACCTCTACACTCTTAGATGCTCAACCCAGAGGCTGAGCTCTGATACCAACTGAAATAGACAACTATACACACGAGAAGGGGGGTTGAATTGTGTTTATCAGAATTTAAGCAAAGCTGAAATCTTTTCGCAAACAGAAAGCTACCTTTGGATGCACTAGTGCAATAAGTGCTTTTTACGTCAGTTAAAATTGATTTTTTACGTCAGAATACCGACTGACGTAAATACAACTGACGTTAATAGTTAATATTTTAACGTCAGTTGAGAACTGACGTTAAATATAAAACTATTAACGTCAGATCTTTAACAAAACTGACGTTAAATTTGTAAAAATTAACGTCAGTTATGTAAACAACTGACGATAAACATAAAACTATTAACGTCAGTTCTTTAAGACAACGGACGTTGATTTTGTTAAAACTAACGTCAGTTGTTATAAAGAACTGACGTTAAAGGTATCATTTTAACGTTAGTTGTAATAAACAACTGACGTTAATAGGTTTTTTTTTTAAAATTCAGTTTTAAAATATCACTCCCCTCAGCTATCCCCCGCATTCAGCCCGTAAGAATACGAATATCACACACATTACAGGATTGCAAAGGAAAATTGAACAATGGGGGGACTTAAACCCAAAACCCATGTATATATATAAATAAATTTTAGTTCCAATGTCTAAAAAACAAAACTATCTAAGGATATATATATATATACATGTTATTAATTAGTTTCTAAAGTCTAACAAAAAAACTATTCATCTAAGTAATGCGGAGGTATGTTGTCAATTCCTTTTTCAGCCGCATACTTGAAGAAGAATTCAGCGAAGCGCATCCTCAAGTCTCTTAACTCTTCTTCTTCAATAGGCGATTGGTCGATAAATGCCTAGACACGTTCAAATAATAACAATAACATCAATGCAAGTCATCTTCAAAACTATAATATATAATTTAACAAGTTGTTTAAATATTACCTTCTTCCATCCATCCGTAATAGATGCGGAGACTATGTTCAGCATATGAAGCATCACATAATAGCCGCACGACCACCCGTCAATTTGAAATCGAGACTACCAACAAAATTAATTTCAACGTCAGTTGAATATACATATAAATTAGTAATTATAATATTAATTATTTGATAAATAAACTACCAAACCTTGAGGATGTTCCATACAGGATTTGCTTTAGCCTTAGAAGTCCTACTTCTCCCGTTGGCGCAACTTATGCTAGTCGCCTTCAACGCGCTATCATAAACAAATAATCATGTCGATCAATTAACAAACTCATATATCATGTGTGTAAAAAACTAAAAACAACTGATATTAAAACTTAAATTAAATTTAAGATTAGTTACTTACTTATTTACAGCTTCCACCACCTTCGGTGGCGGATCTTGGTGGAGAGAGCAGAAGAATATGACAGTATGCCTAGACGGGTGAAGTACCAATAACTTCCAATGGCGTTCCATACAGTAGGGAGCCAGATATAATTCTTTCGGATTGTCTCCCAACAAGTTCCCTAAGTATTTACTCAATGCATCTTTAGCAAAGAATTCGGGCACAAGGATTGACGGATCTAAGAAACCGTAAACTGATGCAACGCCCTTATCAAGCTGAAGACGATGGAGATACCTAAGATATGAAAAGGTGTGGATGTTAATTACATAATATATATATTGAAATTAAAATAAATTATTAAATGGAAAAATACCAAAAATAAATAAGTAATAAAATTAAAATTAACTTACGTGCACCAGAGACTGATGACATTGCTGTTCATTGATAAGCCTCTGGCTCATCTAGTTTTATGGCTAGTATGACCAGGGTTTTGTGCAAATTATATCCTATTTTCACCCAACTTAGATTAGATTGTCCTCAAGCAAGGTTTTGAGTCTCTAGAGTAGTTTTAGGTTAATTTAGCTAGATTTGAGTTAAATAATACACTTATAGTTATTTCTTTGTTTTCAGGTTAAGTGAAAGTCAAGAGAATAAGGAAACAGGGGGTTCGCCCCGCGAATGCTTACTCGCCACGCGACCCCGAAGCCTGACTGTTCCAAGAAAATGCAAGGTCTCTGGTTCACCCCGCGAAGAAGGTCTCGCCCCGCGAGTCTTGCAACCCTGAAAAGTCAGAGACGATCACGGCTTGCCCGTGTTGAAGGTCACGGCTGTGGCAGTTTTGAAGTTGAAGAGTCTCGCCTCGCGAGAATCCATTCGCCTCGCGAGCCTGGAAGTCAGAAAGCATCACGGTTAGCCCCTGATGTCCATAACGGGCGTAACAAGAAGACTCTTCAGTTCCTCGCCTCGCGAAGGATTGTTCGCCTCGCGAGAATGCCAAAGGTTGCAGACTGTTCGCAGGAATCACGTCGCGAGAGAGGCTTTTTGTCATGGAGAACTAAGTTCTAGGATTAGTCTACTGTATGAGAATTCTATATACTTGAGGTTTTGTAAATCCCTATTTTAATTGCTTTTCCCTTTTCAATACCATATTATACATTTCTGTTTGTTATTTCAGGAGTGTGTAGTATTGTATTGATTTGTTTCAGTGATGTTATTTTCCTATACTTAATCGCGTTTGTTAATTCGCGTGTGTTCATTCATGTTCGTTTGTTCATGAGATCTTAACCCCGTTTGTTATTTCGGGAATAGGAACTTGCATCCATAGTAGCAATTACGTTGTTAGTTGTTCTTTAGAATCGAAAGGGGATTAGAATCGCTTAGGGCTTGGGATTACATTAACCAAGGATAGTTGGGAATTCTTTGATGAGATTAATCGTTGTTTGCTAATTGATAATCTCTTTTCAACTGCCTTGTTTTTAATTGCTCTGTTTTGCTTGTTTCTTATTTGCACTCCAATCCAAACTCCCCCCCAAAACTGATTTTTGTGAAAGGTAACACTTTCAGAGTCCTTGAGAGACGACATCCGAGTTGTCACCCTAAACTACAGTTTTAAACCCGCTCGTCCTTTTTGGCGCGTCTTGATGACAAAGTGACCAAAAATTGGCGCCGTTGCCGGGGACTCTGAGTTGTTATTTTTCGCAATTTGTTTTTATTTTATTTTCTTTTCTTTCTTTTATTTTCTGTCTTGTTTTGAATTGGTCTGGCTACTAGGTCTCATTGCCCTGAACTGTGTGATTTTGACCCGGAAATTGAAAGAACACTGCACACACTCCGTAGGGAATTTCGGGCTAGCACTAGTAGTGATTCCAATTTTAAAACTGTTTTTGAAAACATGGGAGACCAGAGGACATTAAGACGACTTGCTGCCCCTGATGTCAACTATAATGGATTGTGTATTTCATATCCTGGTGCTGACACTCCTTTTGAACTGAAATCTGGTTTTATTCACTTGTTGCCCAAGTTTAATGGTCTTGCAGGTGAGGATCCACACAAGCACTTGAAGGAATTCCAAGTTGTATGCTCCACAACCTCGAGATCAGAGGGAGTCACTGAGGATAGTATCAAGTTGAAGGCTTTTCCGTTTTCACTCCAGGGAGCTGCAAAGGATTGGCTATTGTATCTTGAGCCCAACTCCATCACCACTTGGAATGATTTGAAGAGGGTGTTCCTAGAAAGATATTTTCCTGCTTCAAGAGCTGCTTCAATAAGGAAAGAGATATGTGGCATCAGGCAAGGGAATGAGTCACTAGCTGAATACTGGGAAAGGTTCAAGCATTTGATATCCAGTTGCCCCCAGCATCAAATTTCTGAACAACTCCTGATCCAGTACTTTTATGAAGGATTGCAGCCGATGGATAGGAATCTTTTGAATGCTGCAAGTGGTGGAGCATTAGTTGATAAGACCCCAGCTGCTGCCAAGCAACTCATTGAGAATATGTCATTGAATTCCCAGTAGTTCACTACCAGAAGAAATTCAGTTGAAACAAGAGGTGTGCATGAGATTCATAGGTCATCTTCCAACCAGGCCGCCATTGAAAATAGATTGGATGAGCTGACTTCTTTTGTAAGGCAATTGGCAATAGACAGAGTTCAGCCTGCACGGTTGTGTAGCATCTGCAATTCACCTGAGCACCCACATGATGCATACCCTATCCAGAGAGAAGAGTTTGTCAGTGAAGTATCTCAAGCCTTTGCAGTCCATCCGTATAATCAATGCAATAACCAGAACAGGTACAACACTCCAAACCTCTCAACAAATAGGTACCATCCCAGTTGGAGTAATCATCCTAATCTGCGGTATGGGAACTCATCCCAACAACAACCAATGGCACCTCAGAATCCTCCAGTGACCACTTCTGCACCTTCTGGACCATCATTAGAAGACTTGGTAAAGCAAATGGTTGCATCTAGTATACAGTTTCAGCAGCGGACAGATGCTAGCATTCAAGATTTGAGGACACAGATTGGACAGATGGCCACAGACATAAATAACATAAAGCAAGCTCAAAGGACAAGCCAGCTGCCAGCACAGCCAGTGATAAATCCTAATGCCTCCAACCCTAATGTGAGTGCCATATCCCTGAGATCTGGAAAAGTTGTTGAGGCCACCTCTGGAAAGGATGAAGAAACTAGTAAGACAACTCTTGAGCCTTCAGTCGATGTTAAAGCTGAGAAAGTGTACAGAACACCAATCCCATTCCCACACAGATTGCAGAATAATAAGAAGATTGGTGGTGAAGATAAGGAGAAGGAAATTCTTGATGTGTTAAGAAAGGTAGGTGTTAATATCCCACTGTTGGATGTGATCAAGCAAGTGCCCAAGTATGCAAAATTTCTCAAGGACCTATGCACCAACAAGAGGAAGATGAAGAATAATGAGAGGGTTGATTTGGGAATGAATGTCTCAAAGACTTATCCAGTCTAAACCGAGAAAGAGTTTCTTTGTTATAGCCCCTACTCAGGCATTACCACAGAAGTGCAAGGATCCAGGCGTATTTACTATTCCATGCACTATTGGGGACAAGAAGTTTGAAAATTGCATGCTGGACTTGGGAGCCTCTATCAATGTCATGCCTACCTCCATCTTTAACAAACTTGATCTTGGTCCCTTGAAGTATACGGTATCACCATTCGGTTGGCCAACAGGACCGAGTGCGCCCCATGGGAATGGTGGAAGATGTGCTAGTGCAAGTTGATGATCTGATCTTCCCAGCTGACTTCTACATCCTGGACATGGCAGGAGAGACACATTCCAGTAAATCACCAATCATCCTGGGCCGACCATTCATGAAGACAGCCAAGACTAACATTGATGTTGATGATGGGACCATGTCTATGAAGTTTGGGGATATAGTTGCAAAGTTTAACATATTTGATGCTATGAAACATCCAGTGGAAGAGCACTCTGTATTCCACATAGAGCTGATCTCTGAGACTATTGAGGACACCCATGAGAACTTGTTTTCTAATTTTCCACTTAATTCTGGCTGCGATGATATTTTTTCTTGCCCTGATTGTACTAACGCTAACCATTGTGCGGTTTGTGCTGAGATTGCTGTATGTCTAGCAGGTGATAAATTTGTCAGTTCAGTGGATGAGAAACATGCAAAAGATGAAGCAGCACCGGAGGCCCTACCTACCTGTCTGCCACCTCCCCCTGCGAAACCACCAGAGGAAATAGATTTTGAACCATGGATAGTTCAAGGGATTGAAGCCAAATTCTATTGGGAGGACTTTGTTGATGAAGCGGTCGTCTTTGACCCAAGAGGAGGTGATGAGTCCGCCGCATTGAGCAAGGTCGCCATCATTGTCAAGTGTTTACTCATATATCAAGGCTACAAGTTATGGGACCATGAAATGAACTCTACCTCTTTAGCCTTAGACTGCAAGGAATAGGATCCAGGTGGCAGCTCCCGCATACACTGCACTTATCAGGGAGTACTCTTTTTCCTTTCCCTCACTCTGATTGTATAGTTCTGTTGTTCATTGGGGACAATGCATGTTTTAAGTGTGGGGGAGGGAATTAGTTGTAGTTTTTTCTTTTCTTTGAATAAAGCTCCTGAATAATTTGAGAAGCTCAGGAGTATTTGTGTGTTGAGTCTTTTGTTGGCAAGTTTGATGGATTTTGATTGATGTTGCACAGATTGCTTGCATGATTGATATGTGATGATTCCCCCTAGGCTGAAAAATTTTTGTTTTTTTGAAAAGTGATTCCCATGTGAAATTGAAAACTGAACTTTGAGATTTTGTTATGATGGCATGATGTATGATAAGTTTGGGGTGATAGGGAGCACACACTAGGGATAGAATCTCTGTCAAATAATTTGCAAATAATGTCCAGGTGAGGTTTTGAGCCTCCAACATGTTTTTGACTGTATGAAAATCACTTTTAAGTTGCACTTTCCCAAATTTGCTTGAATCTCTTTTTGGTTTGCATGATTATGTGTTTGCTTCAGATGATTTAGGCATTTTCTTTGTAAATAGCTACTTGACCTGAATAAAACAATTCCTAATGCATGTTCCCTAGTTAGCCCCATTGAGCCTATTAGCCTGTTAATTCTTGATAACCTAATGTTATAAGCCCAAAAATCTGGAAAACCATGTTAACCCGATCTTAGGATTAGGAGAGCATGTAATCTTAGAATGGGTGCAAGAACTAAGTTTGGGGTGGCTACAAGGTGTAATATGTTGTTGGGATTGAGAAAAAAAAATACAATAAAAAGGTTGGAGCCAAAGGCTTGTGAAAGAAAAAGTGTACAAATGTTGAAAAAAAAAAGAATATAAATACAAAAATGCCAAAAAAAAGCTATTGGAAATAAAAAGGGCTGTAGCCACCCAGAAGTATAAAGAAAAAAATATAGAAAGGAACTTGAGTGAATTTCAGAGTGTAAATAATGTTCATGCTCTCTTAGTTCCTAGGGTCTTCAGCCTAGTACCTTTGTATATTCTACCCTTAGCCAGGCCCCATTACAACCCATAAAAGACCTTTTGATGTTGCTTGCATGTTTTCTGTGGGAACCGTTTTGAGATGAAAATCAAATTTATGGGAAGTGTTCTTAAAAGTGAAATTGAGTGCAATGTTAATAGCCTGACAAAAACTGAGTGATTGAGTGAACAAATAATGCCCTTGTGAGGAAGGCAGTTGTTTGAATTTGGTGATCTCCCTCTTGTGTGTAACTTAGATCCCCTTCTTAGATTTCTGATTGTTTTCATGATGAAATTCTCAATGGTTTGGAATGAATGAATGTGGGGATTGCTTTGCTTGAAAAAGGGGGACATTAAAGAAAACTGTTTTGATGTATTGCTTGAATTTGTGCAATGTTGATTGAATCTTTTAAGCTTGCCAGGTCTTGAGTCTTTTTGATTTTTGAGTCTTAGTTTGCTTGGGGACAAGCAAAGTTTAAGTTTGGGGTATTTTGATAAGCCTCTGGCTCATCTAGTTTTATGGCTAGTATGACCAGGGTTTTGTGCAAATTATATCCTATTTTCACCCAACTTAGATTAGATTGTCCTCAAGCAAGGTTTTGAGTCTCTAGAGTAGTTTTAGGTTAATTTATCTAGATTTGAGTTAAATAATACACTTATAGTTATTTCTTTGTTTTCAGGTTAAGTGAAAGTCAAGAGAATAAGGAAACAGGGGGTTCGCCCCGCGAATGCTTACTCGCCACGCGACCCCGAAGCCTGACTGTTCCAAGAAAATGCAAGGTCTCTGGTTCGCCCCGCGAGTCTTGCAACCCTGAAAAGTCAGAGACGATCACGGCTTGCCCGTGTTGAAGGTCACGGCCGTGGCAGTTTTGAAGTTGAAGAGTCTCGCCTCGCGAGAATCCATTCGCCTCGCGAGCCTGGAAGTCAGAAAGCATCACGGTTAGCCCCTGATGTCCATAACGGGCGTAACAAGAAGACTCTTCAGTTCCTCGCCTCGCGAAGGATTGTTCGCCTCGCGAGAATGCCAAAGGTTACAGACTGTTCGCAGGAATCGCGTCGCGAGAGAGGCTTCGCCTCGCGAATAAGCTTAATTTCTGACTTGTATAAATTGATGTTCTGAACAGTTTAGAGAGACTTTTGCTTCTCCATTGTTTAGTTTTACATTTTCTCTGTGTGATTTCATTTTTGTCATGGAGAACTAAGTTCTAAGATTAGTCTACTGTATGAGAATTCTATATACTTGAGGTTTTGTAAATCCCTATTTTAATTGCTTTTCCCTTTTCAATACCATATTATACATTTCTGTTTGTTATTTCGAGAGTGTGTAGTATTGTATTGATTTGTTTCGATGATGTTATTTTCCTATACTTAATCGCGTTTGTTAATTCGCGTGTGTTCATTCATGTTCGTTTGTTCATGAGAGCTTAACCCCGTTTGTTATTTCGGGAATAGGAACTTGCATCCATAGTAGCAATTACGTTGTTAGTTGTTCGTTATGAATCGAAAGGGATTAGAATCTGCTTAGGGCTTGGGATTACATTAACCAAGGATAGTTGGGAATTCTTGACAGTAGATTAATCGTTGTTTGCTAATTGATAATCTCTTTTCAACTGCCTTGTTTTTAATTGCTCTGTTTTGCTTGTTTCTTATTTGCACTCCCATCCAAACCACCCCCCACAACTGATTTTTGTGAATGGTAACACTTTCAGAGTCATTGATAGACGACATCCGAGTTGTTGCCCTAAACTACAGTTTTAAACCCGCTCGTCCTTTTTGGCGCGTGCGCGACAGCGCGACCATTCATCCAGATGTTATTTCTGCAGGCGTTCCCGAGATCGTCACCAACGAAGGAAAATATCCTCTGTTGATCTGGGCGTGCCACCCATCCATCGTGATCCAATGGACATACAAAAATCTCAAACGCATAATCTTCACCAAGTGAGAACTAACGAGTGATAGGTGACAATGACAAGCGTCGATTTGGCCTTCAGTTTAGGAAAAATAAAATAGATAAGTTGTTGATAATTAAAAAAAACACAAGTAATTATTTGACTAATTTGGACATTAATAATGAATAAATACCTTTGTTAACATTTCGAGCTCACGTCGTTTGGAGTCCAACTCAAGCTCACGCCTTTTCATTTCCAACTCATGCTCATGGCGCTGGACTTCCAACTCCCGCTCCCTAGCCGCTAACTCTCATCGTCCTCCACATGTGCCCTACTAAAACTCTCTTTTGTGCTCACATGTGAAGGGTTGGCAAGCCCTGCGGTGTCCTGGGATGTACCGACGGAGGAAAGCTCTCTGGCAAGCGCCTGCTTGAATTCTGGGTTGGATATTAAGCCTTGCATCAGATGTGATGTAATAGCTGGGTTGGACATGAGGTGCTGAGTAATGTCAGCCAAAATTGATGCTTCATTGACCACCCGCTTTCGTGAAGCAGACTTGCCATAATATTATTTGATGGTCACGTTCCCAGGAACACCGAGAACCCGACCAGGATGGTCTTTCTTGCCTAGAGTAGTCATCAAGACGTCCTGCCGTCCAGAAGGGACGAATGCGCCCTGGGAGGATTTTGCTTTAAGATCCATCTACAATGAAAAAAAATGAAAAAACGTGCAAGTGAAAAGTGTTGCAAATATCTATACAAATATCAATTGAAATCAAGTTAATTATTTACTTACAAGTTCCCGTATATTAATTACATTATTTCCAATATTGATTCTGCACGTTTATAATATATAGGGTTATTTACGCCAGCTATTTATTTAACTGAAGTAAAAATCAAACTTTTAACGTCAGTTTTTTAAAAAACTGACGTTAACAATAAATATTTTTTATTTTAAAATCACTTTTAACGTCAGTTTTTTTAAACAACTGACGTTAAAAGTGTATAGATATCTGCAAAAACATTCATTCCTTTGACTCTTTGTGCTACTTACCCATGCACCTTGTAACTCAATCCTCTTAATGAGCATTAAGTTTATAGATAAGTTTTCAAGAAAATCGGAATAGCTAGCTTAGTAACTTTTCATCCACTTGCTCCTATAAATAGCTTCCTCCCATATATCCTTTTAATTTTCTCGCTTCACAATATGGCTCTCGTAGTGAGATTAACTTCATCACTCTTTCTTCCTATTCCTAGACTCAAAGGTCTTTGTCTTAATGGTCAAACAACTTCTGAGTTTGAGTAAATTACATTACATGGGTGATAAGTTTGAGTAAACTACATTATGTGAGTTGCTCACCTTATCACCTTCCGGAGAATCATCTTGGAGGGCTAATCGGGTGCTCGGGGGTCACAGTTCCAAAACCTCAGCTTTGGCAGCAAGTGACCGTCTTGGAAGTCTCTGGAACCACTATCTTTGCTTGAAACAGATCTAGTGCACCTGTTTTTGCCTCTCTCTTGAGCTCTCTCATGCCCCCCAGTTTTCTGAGGTCTTCGGAGTATATATAGTTTTCCCTTTGGCATATTTCATAAAACTCTCTGATGGGATGTAGCTTTAATGTTTAGGATTTTAAACCCTTTCAATTTAACTTTTTATAGGATTTTAAACCCTTTCAATGTAACTTTTTATAGGATTTTAAACCCTTTCAATCTTCTGTATCAGTCTGTATTACACTTCATGAATGAGATCTGGTTTGGGTTATTGATTCATCATATATTTCGCACATATATTTTAGTTTTCAAAACAGAAACACAAAATATCAAAGCAATTCATGTGAAACTGAAACTTTGAGGAAGGCAATGCGGAAGGGATCGTATACTAGATAAAAAAATTTATTAAAATAACCTTTAACGTCTGTTGATGTAAGGACTGACGTTAAAAGTGAAGTGACTTACTTTTAACGTCAGTTCTTTATCGAACTGCCGTTAAAATGTTCACTTTTAACGTCAGTTCTTTATTGAACTGACGTTAAAAGTGAGTCACTTCACTTTTAACGTTAGTCATTAAAACAACTGACGTTAAAATTGAATTAATGAAGTCTGATATTTACAAAACTGCCACCGCCTCCTTTTTAACGTCTAGCTTTTGGTTAACTGACGTAAACCTTTACCGTCTAATGTATATTTTCCACTAATGACGAGTGGAAGAATACAGGATGGACGGGTGACTATTGCAAACACACCACTTGACAGACACAAGAAAACTAAAGCAATTAAAGAGTTTAAGGGAAGAGAGATTGACACGGTGATTTATCCTGGTTCACTCTTCAAATCAAAGAGCTACGTCCAGTCCTTGGCAGCACCAAGATTTATCCACTATAACTGATAAGGTTACAGACTCAAGTATTATTTGCACACCTAGCCTCTTCAGGCTCAAGACAAGTATTGTTTTCACACCTAGCCTCTTCATGCTCAAGAGAAGTATTGTTTTCACACCTAGCCTCTTCAGGCTCAAGACAAGTATTGTTTGAGAGATTGGGTTTGTAAAAATACAACTTCTCACAAGCAGAACTTTCACTAACACTCAGAGAGTGGTTTAAATGTGAAGTCTAGGAAAGTCTGCGTAATAATCTCCAAATGTTTGAAGAATACAGAATGAAAGAATTAATGAGCAGAGTAATGGCGTTTTAATGCAGTATGTATTCTCTTTTTCTTCATCTTCAATGACTTCTGTATTTATAGTCTTCAAACATTTAGGATCCGTTAGAGACATTCTCTTAGATGTTGGCTTCAAGCGGAACTTCATTAAATGCAATAGAGTCGTTCTGAGCAACCATTAATGCAATAGAGTCGTTCTGAGCAGCCATTAATGCAATAGGAACATTGGTTGTACTCTAACTTGTAGGATCATGGCTTTATGAATAGAGATACAGCCATATCAGAGTTGGGCAGAGAGCTTTTTATACTTTGTTGAGTACACTCCCCTTTTTGCGGAATAAAGCATGTTGGAAGCATTCTTTTATATTATCCAAGGTTGCTTGAGAGAGTAGTCTTCTGACTTTTCTTGATAATCGTGAAACTGAGTAGGAGAGAAGACTTCAAGCTTCTTTCTGGCTTTTGAAAAAACGATTATGATAATCCTTAGAGAATTCGCGTTCATAAGATAAGTGCTTCCATCTTGAAAATAATCATGTCTATCTAGTCATTTGAGTTTTCATTTGGGCTAGTAGACGAGCTCCATATTAAGGACTCAGCAAGTCCAAAGACTAGTGGACGAGCACTTCTATCACCTTTAGTGGACGAGCACTTCTGTTACTCGTGGACGAGAGCTTCAGTTACTCTAGTGGACGAGGGTCTTTTGCCATGTCATTGGACGGATACAATTTGACCTTAATGGACGCGCTGTTCTGATACTTTAATGGACGAGCTCCAAGTGCCACGTCATTGGACGGATAATTCTGATACCTCACTGGACGGGCTTTTCTGATACTTTGATGGACGCTCTCCAAGTGATATTTTTAGTGGACACGGCCTTCTGATACTTTTAGTAGACATGGCCTTCTGATACTTTAGTGGACGCGGCCTTTTGATACTTTAGTGGACGCGGCCTTCTGATACTTTAGTGGACGCGGCCTTCTGATACTTTTAGTGGACGCGGGTTTCTTTCTCTTGTGTTTTGGACGTGCGCTTCAAACATTTGCGATGGACGTGAGCTTCAGTCACTACAGTGTTGGACGTTTGTTTAAAAACACTTGTGTGTTGGACATGAGTTTTTATCTTCAAACAGTGTTGGACGAATGATTCTCTTATTTAATCTGCACACTCGATAGATAGGTTAGCAATCAATATGAAGGTTAATTAAATCATTAACCAATGTTTAGTTCTCATCAAAACTTAGGAAAATGCACGTAAGACATTTTAGAGACTTAACACTATTTATATATATTTTTAAATAAATTCTATTTATGTATATATATTATTTATTGTTTATTTTAAAATAATTATAACTTTTAATACTCTAATTTATTTTGAACTAGTATCATTTCAAAAATTAAAATATTAATTTTAAATTTAAATTATTTTAAATAAATAAAATGAGATAATAAAAATTAAATGATATGTTGATACGATTTTTATATGAAATTTATTTGTTTACAGATAAAACATAAAAGTATATATTCTATTTTTTATCCTAAGTATATATCTAGGTAGTATTTTTTTTATTTAGCTAGGATAAATGAGGAATTTAAATAAAATAGTAGGGATAAAAATAGAAGAAAAAAATGATAAGTTGTAATTATAAGCTTAAATTCTATTTCAAGTAGTGTCGGAAAGAAACGCTATAAGTTAGTGAAAAAACGTTATAAACTAGTTAGAAAAATTGTTACCAAACTGGATTAATTTTTCATCAGCTATAAGTTATATGCTTTAAGCTAGCATATTGGCCATTCTAAATATACTCCCTGCGTCACCTTAAAAATATGAGTAATGCTAGTACACCTGAATTTTGGACATATGAGTGACACCTAGTTAATGGTGTACAAATTCTTGGTTAATTCATTTCAGTGGATGATTAACGACGAATTATGAATCATTGTACCCATTAACCAAGTCCAACACATCATTAACCCATGAATGTGAATGATGTTAACCACCCATGCATCCTACATTGGTGCATGTTAATTTTTTACACCTTCAAACTTGGTTAACAATGTTCATAGTCATGATTAATGGTGTCTTAAACTCGGTTCATGGGTACAAGTAGTCACAATACATTGGTAATCATCCATTGAATTGAATTAACCAAAAAATTGTACATCATTAACTAAGTGTCGCAGGTATCACCCAGTTGTCCATGCAAATAACATTACCCAATAATATTATATTGTCCTGAGTTGGTAACAATTTAACTATGAAATAAAGACATGGAATTGAAAAAAGAATGTTGCTTTCCCAACCAAGTGGGACGGTTAACGTAACAATTAACAACCACAGCCTCCATACATGGCTGTAGGCAGCCCTATTCTTATGCCCCACTCTGTGGTCCATCGTCCTGGCGAGGGCACCAATTGGGACCATTAGCATTGGGTGTACGGTCAAACCCCGCGCAAAGGAAAGAATCTATCAAACATTCAAAACCCATACCTTGTCCATAACAGACTTTGAAAGCTCCATATCTTCCTATTCATATTGCCCACAGTTTTTCTTATTGCACCAAAACCAACCTTAGCGTGGATTTCCGGATAATATTTATTAGGAGAATACTAACAAGTATCCTTACGATATTGTTTAAGGAGCCAAAAGAGGAAAATTTGTATGAGAAATGATGTATTTAGCATTTCGAATGATGTAACACTTAGTTTTTCAATACGAATTTTCCTTTTGTGGATTCCTTAATCAATGCCCTTGGGACACTCGTTAGCAAGACCCTATTTATTATTCCATAAAATATGCCACGACCCTACATCATAAATTTTAGGTTTAATTATACTTTTGTTCCTCTATTATTGGTCATATGCAATTTTGTTTTCTATGGTATTTTTTAGGACATTTGATCCATGTAATTTTTTTAATGTTGCTAATTCGGTTTTCTAGTTAAATGTTCGTCAATCTTTCAATGACCAATAGATAGAAACCATTATTTTAAGTGCATAAAAATTCAGGTTGAGTTTCTATAATAAAGGATCCTGTGATGAAACCGAAAAAAACCTAGAAAAGAGAGACAAAATCTATTGGTAAAGAAAATCATTGTATCATGTTGAAGCGGAGAGGGAGGGTAAGGAGAAACTCAACAAGAGCTTCTATGCACTTACAACATTGGTTCCTTTATGTCAATCATTGAAAAAAACGAAATGATCGAATTTGCAACATTAGAAAAATAAGGGGACCAAATGTCCTAAAAATAATCATAGGGACAAAAATCACACGTAATAAATAATTAAGGGACCAAAAGTATAATTAAACCTAAATTTTAACTGATAAAAAAGTGGACATCCTTTTATGGTGAGATTAAGTTTAAAAGAATTACTCTAAATTTTCATCATTCATCCTTCAATTTATTCTAAATAATTTGAAAGACAATGAGTTATAAGGTGGATGAGTTAGTTTTGGGGAGGGACCGTGTTTCTTTTTTCTTTTTCTTTTTTAATAAGAGGGACAAAGTTTCTAGTGATAACTGATAAGGAGGTCATGAGTTCAATTCCTCCACTAACATAATACACTAATTAATTACTAACATTTGTCAATAAAAAATAATTTAATTATTAAAAGAAGAGAATTTATTTTATCAAAAGAGTAACATTTCTCCTTTTGTTAAAAAAAAAACAACAACATTTCTTATTAATTAATTGATTAATTATTCAAAATTCATGATACAAATTGTGGCCTGATGAGTTCATATTTTGTCCCATGATCCTTGGGTACACAATTAAAACAACAAGGCACAATCACAACCACAACAAGCACCAAATCCAAACCCTACCTTGTTCCTTGAAGTCCACCTCTCTCTCTTATCTATAAAACAAAACCCCTCCTCCCACCTTCTCCTCCTCACACACCCATATCACCTCTCAGATTCACATCTCCACAGACACCTTCCTTCAATCTCCACTTTATCCCAAAAACTGGCACCTTATTGTTGTGTCTAACAGAGAAGCAATAATTAAAAGAGAGAGATTTTGTTTGGGGTTGGGGTTAAAAACCCGGGGTTGACGCGTTGCAGACATCACGGCTATTCACAGAATTCCTCGGCCTCTCATTCATGTCCGTTGTGTACGACGGAAGGGTTGTGTGACAGAAAGCATCAACCCTTCACCGCACGGCGGGCGTGGCGCCTTACCTTCCGAAGGCGGCAGCCCTTCTGATCTCCTCTTCCTCGCTGGTGGCGGTTACTTTTCTTCGTTCCTTCTAGTTTAGGGTTATATTAGGATTCTAGTAGTAGTTATTCATAGTACTCAATTTTAATATTCTATACAAGATCTCTTTTGTTGTTGTTGTTTTTGGGGCATTTTTGGTGTTTAATTTTGCTTGAAAAAAGGAAAATAGAGAAGATGTTGAGGATTAAGAGGGTTCCCACTGTGGTTTCTAATTATCAAAAAGAGGAGACAGATGAGGCTGCTCTCCGTGTCAGTGGTTGTGGCAAGAATTGCCTCAAAAGTTGTTGCATTCAAGGTATTAATTTTCTCTTTTTTGGTTAATATGAAGAAAATTCTCACTTTGGTCCGTAAAATATGTGGTGGCCTTCACATTAAGAAAATCTCATTTTAGTTAAATTGGTCCTATGTGAAAGATGAGGTATGATGTTTTTTGATTAGGATCCTTTCATTCTGTTCTCTGATGTTAGAGAGAGAAAGACATGAAAGCAAGTTTATTTTGTGTTTAGAGTCCATTAAAATGTGTTTATTTGTTTGTGGATTAATGTGAAGGAAGTCTCATCTTTTAGGATTGAGGGTTTACTTCTATGTTAGATGGATATTTGTTTGGTTTAAACTCAGTTAGGGGTTTTTCTTTTTGTGCTGTTTTGGAACAGAAGCAAAGCTCCCTTTGTATGCTTTCAAAAGTGTTGACAAAAAGGACTTGCCTCTATTTGAATGCAAGGAGCAACCTGTGGCCTTTCTGGACTCGATTATTCTTGGGGAGGTAGTTATGAAATTTTGATGATGGAGAGTGATTAACAAATTTCAGTTTTTTGTTTTTTGTTCTTGCTTTTTTCGTTGTTGTATCGTTGTGTTATGTGTTGAAGTTTTTAAGCTTTGATGGTGTAGTGGGAGGATCGCATGCAAAGAGGGCTTTTCCGTTATGATGTTACTGCCTGTGAAACCAAGGTTTAATTTGCTTCTTTCATTTTGTGCTCTTTCTAGTTCTGTTATGGCTTTTCGGTTTGCATAGATATTATCTGTTGACTTAGCTTCATGTGTGTTATTTGGGTTAATTTTGGTGCAGGTGATTCCGGGTGAGTATGGTTTCATTGCTCAGCTGAACGAGGGTCGCCATCTCAAGAAGAGGCCGACTGAGTTTCGAGTGGATAAGGTCCTCCAGCCTTTTGATGAAAGCAAATTCAACTTCACCAAAGTTGGGCAAGAAGAGATCCTGTTTCAATTTGAAGCCAGCAATGATGGTGAAGTCCAATTCTTTCCAAATGCACCAATTGATGTTGATAATTCTCCTAGTTTTGTTGCCATCAATGTAAGTTTCTTAGCTTTTGTTTACATTTTGTCCTTGAGGGTTTAGTAGAATAGGTGCTTATATGATGTTTGTGTGTTTATTTACTCTCTTTACAGGTCAGTCCTATTGAATATGGGCATGTGCTACTGATTCCTCGTATTTTTGAGTGTTTACCTCAAAGAATTGATCATGCCAGCTTCTTGCTTGCACTTCACATGGCTGCTGAAGCAGGAAATCCATATTTTCGATTGGGTTACAACAGCTTGGGTGCATTTGCAACTATAAACCATCTTCACTTTCAGGTACTTAATGCTGGATAACTTCAGATTATTGCCTTATTGTTCATGTTGATTATTGGTTGATTACATTCCTTATCTAGTCCTCTGTCAGTAATCAAATTGCAATTTTGTGATTTTTGGCATATTTAGGCATATTATCTGGCCATTCCCTTTCCCATTGAGAAGGCTCCTACTAAGAAAATTGCGAAATTAAATGGTGGTGTGAAAATATCTAAATTGTTGAAGTATCCAGTCAGAGGTCTTGTCTTTGAGGGCGGAGACACGCCGGAAGATTTATCAAACATTGTTTCAGATGCTTGCATCTGCCTTCAACACAACAACATACCTTACAATGTTCTTATTTCGGACCGTGGAAGGCAAATCTTCCTCTTACCACAGGTAAAACAAAATGGTTTTGGAACTATCAATTTACTTAAAATCACATTCATTAGCTGCATGAGTAATAATTCTGATAACTTATGCCAATGGATTAACAGTGCTATGCAGAGAAACAAGCCCTTGGAGAAGTCAGTGCTGAGCTTCTGGACACCCAAGTTAATCCTGCTGTGTGGGAAATTAGTGGGCACATGGTGTTGAAGAGGAAGAAGGACTTTGATGAGGCATCTGAAGCCAACGCTTGGAGGCTTCTTGCTGAGGTCTCCCTCTCTGAAGAGAGGTTTCAAGAAGTCAGTGCTCTTATTTTTCAAGCCATTGCATCTGGTAAGCTGGATGTCAAATCTCAATGTCCTGAGGAAGTCGATGCAATTAGCTCGAGCCCTTGCCCTTCTATGGTTGCTGGTTCAAAAGAATGTCTTGTACTCCGGTAACAAGGCTCTGATGAACTAAGTCATAGTGATTATAAATTGCTATATTATGTTTCCTGTTTAAACAAGTACCTCCCATGGGAGCAATTACTTGAGCTTTTGAAGTATTATGTGTGCTGTAAGGACCTGAAAAAATAAGTGTTTTGCATTTATTTTCTGCGTGCTGTATGACGTTTGGTTATGCTTTATGGTGTATGTAAAAATATACTATTATGTAATAGTTGCTCTTTGGAGCTTATTGACTAGCTATAATTTGTGGTTGTATGATAGTGCTTGACTTGTCCATTCGTGTCTGCGGTACGTCTCGCCTCGTGCGAAGTCTAATAGACTCCATACGGATTGCCCCAAGAGGTTTAACGGGGGGTAGTTTCGGGTCTTGAAGACCTGGCCCTCTCTGCCAAACCATCAAGGCCAGAGTGTATGTCTGGACGAGCGTTTGACAAATATGATTTTGGATGAAAATTATTTTTGTATAATTGATTTTAATACAATTGAGTTTAAGGTTATGTGATTTATGTTTGGATGTTTTTATTTTGAAAGTAAGTTTGATATTAAACTTGGTATAATTTTTCAATCTAAAAGAAGCTACTTCAAGCTTTTTCTGGTATAATCAATTTTGGAAACTTGTAATCAAACATTTCTTTTTTTTTATCAGAATCACGTTTGAGAGATGTAGAAACACTTTTGATGTCTTCAGAAGTGAAACCAGATGCATACGAAGTTAGTCTTTGTTATTAGGAGTTCTCCCAATCTGTTTTGGTATTTTGCACTTCAAAATTTATATTTTATTCACAATTTGAGACCCGAGATCCCACTGGCTAAGAGGATTTTTTTTTTTCTCTATTTGATTCCACGCGTATTAATATAAATGAGATGTCCTATCCTGCAACAAATTTCAAATATATGGATAATATACCATGCTTAATTAATTAACAATTTTTTTTTACATATGCATTTGACACTCATGAGACACTGTAATATTTAACTTTTTTTTTTTTTACAAGAATATATAATTATTTATGTGAGTGAGGTTGAATATGAACGTGTATTATATGTGTAAATAGAGTATAATATCCTCATCTGGGTGTTATATTCTGAGTCTTCAAATAATGCAAATCATTAATTAAATAATATGTTACATGAAAGTTGAGGATAAGACTTGATCTGGCAGAATGCATGTGGGAGGTTTTAGCAGAATTATTGTTCTCTAAAAACTGAAATCGTATATTTGAGGTCTCAAAAGCATATGGGATGTTTTAATCCAAAATTGGATAGCAAAATTGGTGAATTATTGGTGCGTAAGTAGTCGAAAAAGCTCAATTATTGCCTGCAATAATTGCTGTTCACTGTTGACTTTGCTTGACTACTAGCTCAATCTGGGTGTTATATTCTGGCAGAATGCATGTGGGAGGTTTCTGCACATCATTGACGAACAACATGATAATCACAAACATTGACCATACCATCAACCAGTTAGCAATTATAATAATTAACTCATACAACCAGACAGATCATGGCATCAACAACAGTTTAGGCATAGTCATACTAAACGTAGCAATATCGATAACAATTAATAACAACATATAACGAATTGGCATTCATAGCAATTAACAACAATAACAGGGTTATGGGGACCCCTCATCTTATTCCCAAAACGATAACGTTGACAAACTAGACACGTTCCCTCGAGCGGCTAGACGAGTTCCTTAAGCCTTGCTCAAACAAGAAGGGGAGAGATTATAGTTCCTCAAGCCTTGCTCAAACAAGAAGGGGAGAGAATAATCAACTAATCCCCAATTCAAAAGAAAGGGAAAAGGAGATTAAGGAGGGATAACTGCGTTACCTTAAACGATGCTAACACGTGTAACTTCCATCCCAAACGGACTCACAAACTCCAAGAACTTCAAGGGGTTCAAGGGAAAACTAAGAAAGATGAAGAGAGACAGCTATTCTGAGTTTAACAATGTGAGAAATAGGGTTTAGGTCGAGTTTTATGGTATAAATACAAGTTGGGGCATAATGGGCTCCTATTTCATCCCAAACTGTATACAGATTGGTATTTTGATCATAATGTGGGCTACAAGTTTGCGATTGAGGCGTTCTTGGTGTAGTTAAAAAGCTCAGAGAAATATCTACAAATTAATATCTAATGATCGAATCCTAAATCGTACTCTAAGATGGTCAACAGTTCAATGAAAGTTTAGCAACAGATTTGGTAGTTATTCCTAGATAGGATCCTTAGGAGATTATGATAAGATCTTAAGAGGTAACCAAAAAGAGG
Organism: Sophora flavescens; assembly: GCA_030762895.1. Classification (NCBI taxonomy): domain Eukaryota; kingdom Viridiplantae; phylum Streptophyta; class Magnoliopsida; order Fabales; family Fabaceae; genus Sophora; species Sophora flavescens. Next base: position 165,821,985 of record CM061062.1, on the reverse strand, counting down.
ATTATCCTCAATTAATTTCAAGTCTTAGATCTATTTCTTCAAAACAATCATGCAAAAATACTTAGAAAAATGATTGATGAGTTATGACTCTAGTTGTCATCTCTCTTATACCTATACTTTCATTATCCAAGAGCTTGAAATCAAAAGAAATTCCTAGCCTTATTTTGCTCTCTTGCCGAAACCCTCACCCTAGAGGTTAGAGGATTTTTTTCATATTTTTAACTTCTAGCAATTTATCTATGCTAGTTAATACTCTAGTAATTAGAATCCAAAAGATGGAATTGAGAAATTAACCCTAGCCCTATTTTGAATCGTTGGCCGACCTAGCATGAATTTGTCATAGTTGGATTTTGTTTAATTTATTTGTGTTATGTTGTTTTGATTGAAGGTTAACCATTAACCGTGGTAGAGTAACGAGGATCGGAAAGTTCAGGACTTCGGTGATAAGTTCAGGTGGGGGAAAGATTCAACCTATCGTCGGAATGGATAAGTAGTTTATAATATAATAATTGTGTAGGGCGACCTAAACCCTACTATTGGTCAAGTAATCGACAAGACCAAAATCGCATTGGAATCTTTTCCGTAATACCAATGATGATTTGGGAATTGTAGGTTTATCAACGTTGGGATAATTTTAGAATATTTGAGGATGTCTAACTTTATTATTATTGACTGATTGTGATGCACTGGTTGAGGTATTCTACTGCTTGTGACATTTTATTTTAATGTTTGAATATTTTATGATGATTGTATTATGCATGATCGACCTGGTTTGATAATGTACTTAGTTGACTTTTAAGTAAGGATATATGTTGTTCGGGGGATATGTATGAGGGTGAAAGAATGAATGAGACTTAGAGGTGCATAGCGTAATCAGGTTGTTTTATGGATGAGATTATGAGATATGATTTGAGGATTTATACAAGTTTCTGGTGAGAGGTTGAGGCACTAGGTTAGGACCTTGCAAGAGTCGGTGATGCTTGAATCATTACATTGTGTAGCAATCGGGCTACCATCATCATTACATTGTGTAGCAATCGGCCTATTATCATTACTATCATGTGCAGCAATCGGGCTATTATCATTACTATCATGTGCAGCAATTGGGCTACTAATATTATAGTATATTATATTATATTATATATGATAGAGGGAAGTGCTCGCTCGGACAAAGGACTAACCTTCCTATTATGATGGAGATGGTGTGACACGATTGTAGTGGTCATGTTAGCATAAATGTTCAGTTTGCACGAGATTAAGGGTAGAGGACGATATTATGATTTGAAGATGATTGTTAGTTATGTGTGATGTGTGTCTGTGACTGTTATTATATTATGTGCTATGTATTCCTTTCCGCTTTTGATGATAGAAATATTTATTATCCCCTATATTTTTGTATATGCTATCTTTTACTTATTATGTGATCGTACGAGAAGACCCTGTGGAAGAGCTTGATACTGAGGAGCTGGATGGGATTCCGTATGAACCGGATGTGGGAGGACGAGTTGTGGATTTCAACGATGTAGTTTAGTGTCTAGGGCCAGTGAGTCTTATAAGACGTTTTATATTTACGCAAATGTTAGTTTATTTAAATATGCACCTGCAAGGGATCCTGTTGCTGGGATACCCTAAACAGTGTTTTTGATAACTCTGATGCAAGACATATGTGTGTATGTATTTATTACATAAAGTGTGATGCTTTAACTTTCAAATGTTATATGTTTTATATTTAAGTTTTTAATTTTTACGTATTTTATGTTAAGCGCACGAATAAGAAATTAATAAATAAGGTTTTAAGTTAATGGCACAACGAGGTGTCTCATTTGGTGGTATCAGAGCAGTTACGTTCTAATCGGACTGTGTGGTTTAGGATGTTGTTACTAGCCGTGTCTAGTTGAATCCATATCGGATGTAGACTATGCTTAGAAGTTGGGTAGTGTGTCCGAACTCGATGCGATAACTGACATTAGTATGGCATATAGTATTTATATACTTGTTTATGTAGTATTATATGTCATATGGTTGGGAGTTGATGATTTCCTTAAACATGACCATGGCTCGAGGAAGAGGACGTAATACAATAGTGGTGATAGGACTCCCGAAAGAATTGTCGGAGCTGACAATGTTGAGAATAATCATACTGGAAATGGAGGAGAGTCATCTGTGACTCACAACACCATGGAAAATATAGCTGCTGCTTTATTACTACAAACATAGCTGAATGTTGAGATGCTGCAGATGAACAAAGAGCAGCAGGAACTGCAGAATCAAAGGAGAGTTGCAGCAACTGAAGATGCTGGAATGGCTACCTTTCTGAAAGGGCAGCCATCCCAATTCTGAGGAGATTATGACCCGGAGAAGGCAGAATGGTGGGTACAAGAGATAGAGAAGATATTTGATACCATGCACTGCAGAGAGGATAGGAAAGTGATGTATGCTGCCATCATGTTAACTGGAAGAGGAGAATCTTGGCGGAGAGGCAAAAGAAGATTGCTGGAGGATGAGGGCAGAATTATCACTTGGCAGTTATTTAGCGAATGTTTCTTTGAAAAGTATTTTCCGCGTCTAGTTTGATGATAGAAAGAGAGGGAATTCACGAGTCTCAAACAAGGCAACATGACTGTAGGTGATTATGCATCACGATTTGAGGCTCTGATTAAGTACTCATAATTCTATAAGAGGTTCCCAGATGAGGATTGGAAATGTAGAAGGTTCGAGGAAGGAATGCAACCCGAGCTGTAAAGAGCAATAGTGTCTCTCGATATCTAAAGTTTTCCGGAGTTAATGGAGAGATGCAGTGCCATAGAAGGCTAGATCTTAGGCAAGCTGCTGAGCAGAGGCAGCAAAGGAGTGGAGGTCCCATTCGATCAGGTCTCCAGAGGAGAGAAGGTAATGGTTCTCAGGAGAGACAATGACCATATATCAGACCAGTGCAGACCCTTGCACCAGCACCATATGCTACAGCACAAGTGGTTGGAACGTGCCAGCAATCGTAACGCCTAGTTTATTTCAGATGCGATGGACCGCATCAGGTTAGAGATTGCATTGAGAGACCTAGTTGTTTCCACTGTGGGAAACCAGGTCATATAGCCCGAGATTACGGACAACAGGCCACTGGGAGAGTGTTTACGGTGAGGGGAGTTGAATCCTCTCACTCTGTATATCTCATATAAGGTATGTGTAATGTTGATATAATACAGAATATTGGGATACACTCAAAGGAACTAAGACGGTGAATGGATACTTTGAGTAGGAAGTTACGGTAGTATTGATCTTGGTGTTAAATGTAGGAGGTATATGTGGAAGTAAGGTTTTCTAGTGGACTAGTATTAAGAAGATAAAATGATTAAGTTTTGACGATGTCCTTCAAGGATGATAGATTAAGGTGAAATGTTAAGGACAATGAACATAATGTATTGAGGGATTGTTTTAATGGATAAATAGAACGATATAAGAATGAATTCGGTTATGAAGTTACCGCTGTCACTTAGGGGGAAAACAGTGATGAGAAATACAATGAAGGATCTTTAGATTAAGATACGACTACAAGATATTGTCTAGTTTTGATTTACGAAATTCCGAGGATGGAATTTTTTTTCTAAGTGTGGTAGTAATGTAACAGCTCGATTTTCGGATACACTGTATTAACAGTAAAGATATATTTATTTATATTTTTATATGAGACCTAGGAAATGATTTTGGAGAAAACAAAATCATATCCAGAACCTACTCTATGGTAGGAAGCTCTGGTTAAAATTTATGTTTAAAACTCAGATGGAAAACGGTCTGCGGTTTTACTGACAGTATAATTTTATACCGACAGAAAATCCTAATTTGACCCGAAACTGAAAAATGGTATATTTTTATATTATGTCCGTGAGGAAGTCTAGTTTCCAAATTTATAATTAAAAATAAAATATTATATTTTATTAGGACGAATTTTGATGAAAATTGACGAAAACCTGCGTTTTCACCGACAAGAAGATTTTCTTCGAGAGAAAACCTAATTTCGACTCGACAATGAAATGGTTAGGTTTTATATCTCTTTTCCAACAACTTTCATTATTTTGGAATTTTTCATTCGGAAAACGAAATAATATGATTTATTCGGGCGTGAAACCCAAATCGAGAAATCGACGGAGTCGAGAACGGAAGTGCAGAGACAAAACCTGACACCGAAGGAGCTGAGTCATGGAGTGAGTCACCACCATGACTCACCAAGCATTTATGAGCATTAAATGCTAGTAATCATGCTTTTTAGGATGAAAAGACCAAAATATCCCCAAGCTTTCATGGTTAGAAACAAGCCACATCTCCTCACTTTTAACCACTCATTTTACATGATTGTAAACCTCCCACATCTCTTCAATTTTGTGTAGCCACATCCAATAAACCATACCTATTTCATTTTGCTTTCGTTTCATCATTTTCCTCTCAAAAACCGAAATCGGGTAAATGACACAGCTGAATACGGGATTTCCGGGAACCGCTAATGGATTGGATCGATGAGTCATGGATGACTCATGACATGTGGTGCAAAATCAGTCACACCACTCCTTCATTCTTCACCACACATTTCTTAACTCAACCATGATTACAATTAACCATAGTTAAATTGTTATATTATTTTCTAACTTAACCTATGTCAATTAACTTAACCTTAGTTCATTTTAATCAATCAAAAAACACATTTTCCTCTCCTCGTACACTCAATTTCGCAGCCAACCCGTCCCCACACTTAATACATTTCATTTTCTTCCTATTACACTTGTTCTTCACCAAAAACCTAAAGAACACCATACTTGTTCTTGCTAAGTTCATCAAATCCCTTCATTTCCTTCATATAACTTCTTCATTCAAAGGTGCGAATCATTTTTCTCATCATCTTAGCTTCATTAATCATGCATCAAATCTTCATTTTCATCAACTTATCACAAATCTCCATTTCTAGGTCTAGATTTTCAAATAATTCTAGTGAATTGTAGAAAAATCATTTTAATGTGAAACCAATTTCTATGATCTTGATATGTCTTCTATTTTCATAATCAAAGAGCATGTAATCAAAAGAATTTTCTTTCGTAATTTTCTTACTAGGACCGAACCTATGCTTGAATGAGCAAAGGAGATTTCCTTCAATTTTTAACTTAGATGAGGTTGGATCTAAGCTATCCAGGGTTTTTATACTCTTAATCCTTAATTAATTTCAAGTTTCATCAAGTTTTTCTCTATTTCAAGTCTTAGATCTATTTCTTCAAAAAAAATCATGCAAAAAATACTTAGAAAAATGTTTGATGAGTTATGACTCTGGTTGTCATCTCTCTTATACCTATACTTTCATTATCCAAGAGCTTGAAATCAAAAGAAATTCCTAACCTTATTTTGCTCTCTTGGCCGAAACCCTAACGCTAGAGGTTAGAGAATTTTGTTTCAAATTGTTAACTTCTAGCAATTTATCTATGCTAGTTAATACTCTAGTAATTAGAATCCAAAAGATGGAATTGAGAAACTAACCCTAGCCCTATTTTGAATAGTTGGCCAAACCTAGCATGAATTTGTCATAGTTGGATTTTGTTTGATTTATTTGTGTTATGTTGTTTTGGTTGAAGGTTAACCATTAACTGTGGTAGAGTAACCAGGATCGGAAAGTTCGAATCTTCGGTAATAAGTTCAGGTGGGTGAAAGATTCAACCTATCGTCAGAATGGATAAGTAGTTTATAATATAATAATTGTGTAGGGTGACCTAAACCCTACTAGTGGTCGAGTAATCGACAAGACCAAAATCGCATTGGAATCTTTTCCGTAATACCTATGATGATTTCGGAATTGTAGGTTTATCGACGTTAGGATAATTTTAGAATATTTGAGGATGTCTGAATTTATTATTATTGACTGTTTGTGATGCACTGGTTGAGGTATTCTACTGTTTGTGATGTTTTATTTTGATGTTTGAATATTTTATGATGATTGTATTATGCATGATCTGCCCGGTTTGATAATGTGCTTAGCTGACTTTTAAGTAAGGATATATGTTGTTCGGGGGATATGTATGTGGGTGAGAGAATGAATGGGACATAGAGGTGCAGAGCCTAATCAGGTTGTTTTATGGATGAGATTATGAGATATGATTTGAGGATTTATACGAGTTTCTAGTGAGAGGTTGAGGCACTAGGTTACAACCCCGTAAGAGTCGGTGATGCTTGAATGATTACATTGTGTAGCAATCGAGCTACTATCATCATTACATTATGTAGCAATCGGGCTACTATCATTATGATCATTGTAACACCCCGTTTTTATTATTTTTCATTATCGGTAGAATTTTTAATTCTTTATATTTTATCTAAGATCTAGAAAATGATTTTGGATAAAATAAAATCATAATTTTACACTACCTTATGGTAGAAGGTTTTTGTAAAAATTTAGGTTTAAAATTCAGACGAAACCCGGTCTGCGTTTTAATTGACAGTAAGATTTTACTGATCAGAAAACCTAATTTTGACCCGAGAAAGAAACCGTTTAGATTTTTATTTTATTTCCATCCATAGTGGTTATTTTGAAAATTTTCAAAATAAGTAAGTTATTATACGTTATTTGGGTGAATACTCGACGATTGGGGTTCGAGGGAATCGAGAACGGAGGTGCAGAGATAAAACTCGATGCCGGGTGGATAAGCACGATGACTCATGGGGGTGAGTCATAGGGGTTAGCCATCATGCATTAAATGCATGTAATGATGGTTATGTGTGAAATATCCAAAATACCATTAATCCTTCATTGTAATTTCAAGTGTGCCATGACAATTAACAACATTTTACCCTATTCTCCCTAGAAACCCACGGCCACACCTTCATAATATACACTTGGTCATTTCATTTTACTCCATTTGGTTCATGTTCTTCAACATTCTCACAAAAAACTCTTAAGTTCTTCATAATGATTTTCAAAGGAAGTCTTAGATCTTGATCATTTGCAAAGGTATAGCCTTATGATCCATGATCATGCCTTCACTTCTCTTCACAAAATTTCTTCCAATCTCAAAGTTTTGTTCAAGTTCAAATTCCTAGATCTAGTTTTTCAAATAATTCTAGAAAATCATAGAAAAATCATTTTAATGTGAGATCAATTTCTGTGATCTCCATATATCCAAGAGCTTGAAAAATTTAGATATCCCTAGCTATTTCTTTTTGATTTGGCCAAACCTATGCTCGAATGGGTTTAGGTGATTTTCTTCAATCTTTAACTTAATTTCTCGTTGGTTGTTCATGGCTAGGTTTTGTGGGTTCAAAACCTTGTGATTTAGGTGAACAACGTCCTTCTACTACTTGCATTTCAAGTGATCTACAAGAGGTAAGGGGGGATATTACTACTATCCTACCTTAATGTAGATATGTTGATGGTTTAATTAATGTATATGGTTTTGTAACTCATAAGTGTAAATTATTGATTTATATGTGTGTGATCCTCTTGGAGGATTTGATTTGATGTTTGGTTGTGGTATGATATGTCATATGGTTGTTTTGGTTCCAATGACCGTAAGTTGGAACCATGATTGTTGTTTATTTGATTTGTTAAGAAAAATGCCTAATATATTTATTTAAGGCCATTCGACCATAATTGTTTGAGGGAGTTCCATGAAGATTTAATTTGTTTGGATAATTTTTATAAGGACTGAATGAATATATAAGAGTATAGAAATTGGTTTGGATTGATTTGGATATGTATGTTAAAAGATATGAATTTTTGAGTCTTTAGGGACTTTTATGCAATTTCTGGAAAATTGCAGGAATGAACTATAAATATGAAAATATGTCACACAATTGAAGTGAATGATAAGATATGACCGTAGAAATTGGTTTGGTGTTAATTGGATTAATACATAAAAAGTTATAAGCTTTTTAGTAAACAATGACCTTTTTGCAATTACTGTAAAATATTTGGGAGAAGAAATTTAATTTTTGGAAAATTGATGGTAACTGAAAAATATTTCTATAGAAGTTGGATTGGTGTGATTTGAAGTTATAAATAAAAAGTTACAAGGTTTTAAGTGAATAAGGATCTTTTTGCAATTAATGAAAGTTTAGGGGTTAAATTGAAATTTTCGAAAATATATTTAACTGGACAATGATAGACTGTTTTTCATTCCTAACTAAGTGTTCTAAAACTCCAAAATTAGTTTTGGACTATAAGAGTTTAAAATTGTTGAAAAAGGATTTATGCGATTTACAAACTAAACAACGTTCGGTCAAATTTTTAGGAATTTTGTATACATGGAAAGGAAACTGTAAAATCTGTGTTTCAACATCTTAATATGAGTATTATAACCATATATTTGAGGTTGAGAACCATAGTTTCAAAAGTATGACTTTTGGGCCTAAAACCAGTAAAAAGCGGAAAACCGTCATCAAGCATTTTTAAAGATTTTTGATAAAACCATGATGTAAAGTTTGAAATTAGTATTTTAATACTTTAACATAAGTATGGTAACTTAGGAAAGTGAAGGATTTGAGAAAAATGATTATATTTGTGAAAATATGGAATTTAAGTTGAAATACCGTAAAAAGTAGTAAAACGGTATTTTAAGAGATTCGATGTTTTTCAAGAAACTGTTTTGAGGAATTTAGTAATTATGTACTTTGATGGAATCTGATTTCAAAATGGTTTGGTTTTAACCAAAGGTTTTAGTTTCAAGACAAAAGAGAATTTTAGTCTTCAAAGACTAGTATTTACATTAAAGAGTAAAACCTAAGTCATAAATGACTTAGTGAAAATATGAACATAATGATTTATGACTTATGGTGAAGCAAGACCATTTGTCATAAAGTATGGATAATTCATTATCCATACCTCCATAAGATTTAAGGGGCTAAGAGTTACCTTATTTCTTAGAAGCCAAGAGAAAGGCTCAATTAAAAAATTGGAAAGAAATAAATGATTGGATTGTTGATCCAATTTCATAATGTGTTAGGACTTGTAAGCAAGTGCCTTAAAACATCTTTACACAAACATGACAAATCTATTTGAGAACTGTGGATTAGTGAACAGCCGATGATTTGTACCCGAGAATATCGTCTGTCAGAGATTGCCAGCAATTAGATTCTGGTTGAATCACGAGGTTATCCGATGGATAGACCAATTAGACGTATTCCAGCAATTTTGCCTAGATACATAGTTGATACTGTGGTCGGTGAGGTCGTTGTGCCCAGGAAGCCGAGTTCCGGTTGTAGAGGTTTCATAAAAAGCCTGATGTGTTACAGAGAGTTTGAGATCACATGTGATTATGATTGTACGTACGTTATGATTCAAGCCTTGTGTGCCTAATAAGCTAGCCACACATGGTGCCTGAGGTGGGCGGATGTGAAACCTGTACTAATGATTCCTTTCCAAAATATCAAATTAGCTCCGATGTTAGAATCGTATATTCCTTGAGGCTGTGTAAGAATAAGACTATACGGTTTCAATCAGTTTCCCTCTATTCCTGTCCTTCGATGGACAAACCGTGTCCGGTATGCTTGATAAACTTACCGTCGAGTTTGGTATAGTATATTCTTGGAGTTTTGAGTTGCAGAATTAAAATGGGAGATAAAAGAAATATAGTATTGTTGTATTATATATTTGTGAGTCATACCACTGCATGTCTGCCTTATGTGTAAGATAAATAGAAATCTCACCTCCTTATTTTTATATTGCCTAAGTCGGCTGGCTATGTGCCTTCTGTATTCTTTTGAGAAGATTGAGACATCAAGATGTCGCTTGACTGACGCATCGTAGAGATTGAGGTTCGAGCATGCGGACGATATGTTGGAGTTTCTAGTGGATGTATTCCAGACTGTCAATGGGTTCGTGGACCATGTTTTTCCTCTTGGAAAAGGAAAGGGCTTAGTTCGAGAGTTACTATTGTAGTAACTCCAGTAGTGTCTTTTTCGACGACGTAGGTAGTGGACTCAAATAGAGTTTCCACTGGATCTCGTCATTTGGGTTTATCTTTCTCACGATGTACGAGAGAGGATTGTCTTTTCCATTTTAGTTTGGCCAGCTGGGTATGTCTAGGAATCAATGTTACTGTTTTGGGAGCTACGACTCCAAGTATCTTATATTTTAGGAGTTGCGTCTCCATGTCTTTATGTTGAGTCTGTATATCTTTATGACTTCTGTCTATGAGTCAAGTTGGATTTTTATATAAGTGACTTTTGAACTAATAATCTCATTATGATTATGAAATATGTTATTGAACTTTTACCTTATTCCAACTAATTATATTTATGACTTATGAAAAGGAAAAAATTTCCCCATTCGAATATAGCCAATTTTAATTAAACTACTTTTCGGCCTTAAAATGTTGCGTACGATGTAGCGCTCGAGAAGGGTGTTACAATCATGTGTAGCATGTGCAGCAATCGGGCTACTAATATTATATTATGTATGATAGTGGGGAGTGCTCACTCGGATGAAGGACTAACCTTCTTATTATGATGGAGATGGTGTGACACGATTGTAGTGGTCACGTTAGCATAAAGGTTTAGTTTGCGTGAGATTAAAGGTGAAGGACGATATTATGATTTGAGGATGATTGTTAGTTATGTGTGATGTGTGTCTGTGACTGTTATTATATTATGTTCTATGTATTCCTTTCCGCTTTTGATGATATAAATGTTTCTTATCCCCTATATTTTTTTGTATGTTGTATTTTATTTATAATGTGATTATACGAGAAGACCCTGTGGAGGAGCTTGATACTGAGGAGCTGGATGGGATTCTGTATGAATCGGATGCGGGAGGATGAGTTGTGGATTTCAACGATGTAGTTTAGTGTCTAGCGCCAGTGAGTCTTATAAGACATTTTATATTTCCGCAAATGTTAGTTTGTTTAAATATGCACCTGCAAAGGATCCTGTTGCTAAGATACCCTAAACAATGTTTTTGATAACTCTGATGCAAGACATATGTGTGTATGTATTTATTATATAAAGTGTGATGCTTTAACTTTCAAATGTTATATGTTTTATATTTAAGTTTTTAATTTTACGTATTTTACATTAAGTGCGCGATTAAGAAATTAATTAATAAGGTTTTAAGTTAATGGCACAACGGGGTGTCTCATCTTTCCTATGTTTTTATATTGTTTAAAACTTTGTTTCTTGGTAAGAGAAACATAGTACCATTGAGAATGCAAAACTTTGTACTCTGATACCTTTCTTTGCAACAAAAGTGGGAAGAACACAAAGAAGGAAAGTCAGATATCAACTTTCGATGGACTCGGAGATGTGACATTCTACTTCTAGTAATTCTGATAACCAAGAGCATATTTCGCAGAAAGCATATCAAGCTATTAGTCTCAATAGATCTCAGCATTAAATGCTATCTCTAAACGGATATTTACTCAAGATCGTTGAAGAAAAGATGAAGATGTCTATATATAGTAGACGACCCCAAGAGAAGAAAGAACTGGATGCTGTGAACTTTTCAAAGTGACAAATCTTTGATCAAATTTCATTTGAATAATTTCAGTTGTATTCTTCCTGAACTTAAACTTTCATATTCTCACACATAGTGGGCTCATAGATCAAAATCTTAAATCTCTTTGTTAGAGTTAGAGCCTGAAGAGGCTTGGTAGAGAAAGAATACTTGTAGCCTGAAGAGGTGTTGAATACTTGTAATCTATTTGGAGAATAGTGGAGAAAACCTTTAGGTAGAAGGCACTGGGCGTAGCTCTCAGTTGGAAGAGAGTGAATCAGGATAAATCATTCGTGTGAATCTTCTATACCTAACTTTTACAGTTTTGTTTATATTAACTATAGGGATTTGAACTTAACTTTTTAACCTTTCTTAAAGTATTTCAATTTTCAAGTGTGTGTTTATATCGGCTTTGCTTGTCAAGTTTTTAAGAAAAGGCTTTTTCGAAAAACTGTTAACAAACACAATTCAACCCCCCTTCTTGTGTTTGTCTGTGTCAACTTCAACTGGTATCAGAGCTCAGCCTCGAAAGGGTTGAGCATCTAATAAGTGCTGAGGGAGTATGATCCAACAAGCATGGATCCTAAATGATAAGCAATCAACAGACCTCCTCTTTTTGATGGCACATATTATGACTACTGGAAAAAGAGAATTATGGCTTTTCTTAATGCACGAAGTGTGGACATCTAGGAGCTGATTGAAACTGGTTACACTAAGCCTAGAGGTGTTGATGGAGCTGTTGTTACTAGAGCAGATTGGACCGCAGATCAAAAGACCAAGCACCAGCTCAATCTCAAAGCTAAGCACTATCTGATGTGGGCTATCACCAGATCTGAGCATGACAAGGTTCACAGCTGCAACACTGCTAAAGAAATCTAGGATACTCTTGCCCTAGCTCATGAAAGGTCATCCCAAGTCAATGAATCAGAGATAAGCATGCTGGCTCACTAGTATGAGCTTTTAAAAATGGCTGATCATGAAACTATTGATAAGATGTTTGGAAGGTTTGAAACCATCACCAACAGTCTCATATCTATTGGAAAAACCAATGAGAACAAGGATCATGTCAGAAAGATCTTGAGAAGCCTACCCAAGCAGTGGAGATCTAAATTCACTACTATTTAGGAAGCTAAAAATCTTTATACTCTCACTTTGGAGGAGCTTCTTGGATCTATTAAAGTTCATGAGCTTGAGCTAAGTGAAGAAGATAGCACCAGAAAAGGAAAATCTCTTGCCCTAAAGGCAAAGAAGGCTAGCTCATCAAAAGTTCTCAAAGCTGAAGAATCCTCAGATGAAGCGCGCCCTTCTGACAGTGATGAAGGATTTGATGAGGATGAACTGTCTTTCATCTCTAGAAAGAAAGGTGGCTTCAATAAGAAGCAGTTCAATAAAAAGTTCTCTAAGGAGAAATCAGACTCCAGAGAAAAAGGTCCACCTCTGTGTTTCGAGCGCAAAAAGCCTGGTCACTTCAAAGTTAACTGCCCAGAACTGAAGGACAAAAAGAAGAAGGGTTTGATGGCTACTCGGGAGGATCTGAATCTATCTTCATCTAAAGAAGAAGATAAAGCTGAGGAAGAGGCAAATATCTGTCTCATGGCTGGAACGTCCTTAGAAAGTGAATACACTGATACAGAGGTAATGAAATTTGACCTGTCTACTCTTCAAGAATCATTTGATGAGTTATTACATAACTCCTCCATTCTGTCTCATAAATATAGAAATCTTAAAAAGAAATTTTCAAAATTAACTAAGGAGTATGATAGGGTTTGCATAGAAAAACAAGCTTTTATTAGTGAAAACAAGAAGCTTGAGTCAGAGAATGTTAGTCTAACTGTGTGAGTCTGATGTCTCTTGTGAAGTTGCAAAACTGAAACAAGATGTGACATATCTGACAGACACCATGTCTAAGTTTGTAGGTGGCTCAGAAAAATTGAGCTTAATACTGAGGTACTCTAGGTCACCTCATGATAAATCGGTCTTGGCTATGACAAAGAGAAGCATGAAACATCTCATAAAATGTCAAAACATCATGCACATAACAAAGTTTCTCAAACTCCAACTCAACATGCTAGGAAAAAATAAAACTCGTCCAACACCTTTTGTAAAGTGTGTGGAAAAAGTCAACATATAACATCTAGATGCATACATAGAAAACATGTAAAACATGCTCGTCCAGTGACCACTAACAAGAAAGGACCCAAGTCAATCTGGGTACCTAAAGATAAGATTATCTCTATTGCAGATTTGCTTAACAACAGGAAAGAAACAAGCGTCTTGGTACTTGGACAGTGGAAGCTTACGTCTCATGACGAGAGAAAGGTGGATGTTCCAAGACCTTAGACACAAAGATGGTGGCTGGGTTACTTTTGGTGGTAATCAGAAAGGAAAAATCATTGGAGTAGGTAAAATTGGTAAATATCATTTTCCCTCCATTTATAATGTTATTTTAGTTGATGGTTTAAAACACAATCTGTTTAGCATAAGTCAATTAAGTGACAGTGGGTTTGTTGTTTCTTTTGATAAGAACATGTGTAATGTCAAGAAGGTTGATGGATCACTCTTATTCACTGCCAAGAGCCAAAACAATCTGTATAAGATTGACTTAGAGGACCTCACAAATCGAAGTGTCTCATGTCTAGTGTCCCTTGAAGATGAGCGATGGATTTGGCACAAAAGGCTAGGTCATGCAAGCTTGAAATTAATTTCAAAGCTAAATAAGCATAACCTCGTGAGAGGATTACCAAACCTTAAGTTCAAATCTGATGCTCTCTGTGATGCATGTCAAAAGGGAAAACAAGTCAAAGGTTCCTTTGAATCTAAGAATGTTGTTAGTACCAATAGACCACTAGAGTTGCTACACCTTGATCTCATTGGTCCGACGAGGACTGCCTCTATCAGTGGTAAGAAATATGGTCTAGTCATAGTAGACGACTACACTAGATGGACATGGGTTATGTTCCTAGCTTACAAGGATCAGTCATTCAGGGTCTTCTCTGTATTCTGCAAACGTGTACAGAATGAAAAAGGCATGTGTATCACTTCAATCAGAAGTGGCCATGGGGGAGAGTTTGAAAATGGGTTATTTCAAAAGTTCTGTGAAGAAAGTGGTATACTTCACAACTTCTCAATACCTAGAATACCACAGCAAAATGGTGTGGTAGAGAGAAAGAACATATCTCTTCAAGAGATGGATAGAACTATGCTCGATGACAACTCTGTCCCTAGACACTTCTAGGTTTAAGCTGTTAACACTGCCTGCTACATTCAGAACAGAATATACATCAGACCAATCTTGAATAAGACTCCCTATGAATTGTGGAAAGGATGAAAATCCAACATATCTTACTTTCATCATTTTGGTTGTAAATGCTTTACATTAAATACAAAGGATCAACTTGGTAAGTTTGATGCTAAGGTAGATAATGGTATCTTGTTAGGATAGTCTGAGTCATCCAAAGTCTTTAGAGAATATAATTCTAGAACTTTAGTAGTTGAGGAATGTATACATGTCAAATTTGATGATAAGCAGCCTGATAAGAAATTATCAGAGCTTGATGAAGCTTTTGTAGATCTTGATCTCAATAACTCAGGAAATCTAGCAAATATAAAACCTGATGATCAAGTGGACGACCCTCAACAACCTGAGTCAGAAACTTCAACTTCTCAACAAGAAAATGTTCAAAGATCTTGGTACTTCAAGAACTATCATCCTAAAGATCAAATCATTGGAAATCTCAATGATAGGCTAAGAACCAGATCAACATTCAGAGAGCAAGATGATTCTTCTTTAGTCTCTGTGTTGGAACCTAAGACAGTAGACGAGGCTCTACTAGACGAGGGCTGGATTCTGGCAATGCAAGAAGAACTGAACCAGTTTGAAAGGAGTGAAGTTTGGACTCTTGTGCCTTTGCCAAAGAACAAATCAGTTATTGGAACCAAATGGGTCTACAGAAACAAGCTTGATGAAAATGGCAAAGTGGTATGAAATAAAGCAAGACTTGTTGGTCAAGGTTACTCACAGGAAGAAGGTATAGACTACACTGAAACTTTTGCTCATATTGCTAGACTAGAAGCAATTCACATATTATTATCATTTGCTGCACATCATAATATCATGCTATATCAAATGGATGTAAACAGTGCATTTTTAAATGGCTTTATAAATGAGGAAATATATGTTATGCAGTCTCCGGGTTTTGAAAGTGAAACCCAACCTGAACATGTATATAAGCTAAAGAAGGATTTATATGGCCTAAAGCAAACTCCTAGAGCTTGGTATGAAAGGTTAAGTTCATTATTAATGGACAACAGATTTAGTTGAGGAAAGGTTGATAAAACCTTGTTTAGAAAATCCAACAAATATAGTTTTATAATTGTTTAAATATATGTTGATGACATAATCTTTGGTGCTACTAATGAATCTATATGCAAAGATTTTTCTAAGCTAATGTAGAAAGAGTCTGAAATGAGCATGATGAGAGAACTCAAGTTCTTCCTTGGACTTCAAGTTAAACAAATAGTGGACGAGGTGTACATCCATCAAACTAAGTACACAAAGGAACTTCTAAAGAAATTCAAGATGGATTATTGCAAACCAATAAACGCTCCTATGCATCCCACGTCCATACTGAGCAAAGATGACAAAGATAAAAAGGTAGACCCGAAGGTATATAGAGGTATGATAGGATCTCTTCTATATCTTACTGCGTCTAGACCTGATATTATGTTTAGTGTATGTTTGTGTGCTCGCTTTCAGTCTGATCCTATAGAATCTCATCTATCAGCAGTTAAGAGAATATTTAGATATTTGAAAGGTACTACTAATATGGGTTTGTGCTTTAAGAAAAATGATGATTACAGATTAGTTGGTTTTTGTGATGCTGACTATGCTGGAGATAGAATTGAAAGAAAAAGTACCAGTGGAGGATGTCACTTCATTGGAGCTAACCTAGTATCATGGTCAAGTAAAAGACAAAGTACCATTGCATTATCAACTGCTGAAGCTGAATATATTTCAGCTGCAAGTTGCTGCTGACAACTTCTATGGATCAAACATCAATTGGAGGACTACAATGTATTTTTAAGTAGTATTTCACTCATGTGTGATAATATCGCTGCAATAAATCTATCTAATAATCCAATCTTTCATTCTAGAGCTAAGCACATAAAGATTAAACATCATCTAATTAGAGATTATATGCAAAAAGGTGTTTTTGATATACAATTTGTAGAAGCTGACCATCAATGGGCAGATATCTTTACTAAACCTCTTGCTGAGGACATATTTATTTTCATCAGAAAGCATCTTAACATGATATGTGTGGATTGATAAGTTGTCCAGTAATGGGCGTCTATTGTATGATGAATGCACGCCTAATGCTTTACGCATCTAATGTATATGTGTCCAATGCCTGTTTTCATTCTTATATTTGACCCGTCCATATGTTTTAGTTATTATTTGCATTTATTATGTCTCAAAGACATATTTAATTAAAATTCTCTCTGCTGAGTCAGTTATTTCCATAAATCCCATCACTTGCTTTTTACAATTTCGAAAAACAAGCGATGTGTCAGCATTTAATGCATGTCTCTTCACACATCTATCTTTTCTTTTCTTTTTGAATTATTTTCAAAGATAAACTCTTCACATTTCGAAACCTTTTTTAAGCAAGTCTTTTCCCTCTGAAAAACCTTTTACTCTCTTTGATCCTGAAATCCCTTGCAAAGAACTCTCTATTTCCCCTGCTTCTCAAACCCTAACCTTCAAACCTCAATAATGGATTCTTCAACTGTTGTTTCAACCTACAATGTCAACAAGCTAAACATAAGAATTGAATACCATTTCGAGTTTGGGATTCTAAAAGAGTACAGCGTTGATGTAAGCCAATACATCACGACTACTGGATGGGAAGGTCTCTTCATTGAGAAGGTCTCGGTGTACCCAGACCTAATTAGGGCCTTCTGAAGGAACACCCATGTGACTATCACTAAAATCTTTGCTGAAGTTTTGAGAACCAGGGTGGTTGTATATGAAGCAACCATTGTTGCTGCTGTTCCTTGTGCCCAGGAAGGGCTAGTTATCATAGAAGAATGGGAACAAGAGTTGGGAGGACCAGAGGTCATTGTTGCATTTCTAATGAGGCCAGACACAGTGAGGAATCACTCTTGGAAGGCTGTGGAGATGAAGAATAAGGTTTGTATCCTTCACCAGATCTTGAACAAGTCTATCCTACACAAAGCTGGTTCTAAAGACAATCTATCAGCTTTGCACAAGTTTTGTCTCTGCCACCTGATCACAAAGACCAAAATCAAACTGCCTCACATACTCTTTGGACCATTCAGAGAATATATGATTAACATGCAACTGCAATCCCCTTCTGCCACTTGCTATCAAAAATCTTCAAGGCTTAACAAGTTTATGCTACTCTGGAGGCCAAGACTCCTGAGGAACAAGCTCAAATCCTCAAGGAGAAGGGCATGTCTGCCTTAGTATTTGGCAAAGTAAACTTGACAAACATGAAGCTAAGTACTGTTGCTCAGGTTGATCTGGCAAAGAAAGAGGAAATGCTGAAAATAAAAGATGAACATATAGAGCTCAATGAAGCTGAGACTCTTGGTCTGAAAAAGAAAATTGTTGGACGACGAGCCAAGACAACTCGTCTAGCAGGTGCCAAGAAGCCTACTGCTGTTGGAGTGGTCATCAGGGAAACAAGGTCTGATGCACCACAGACTGTTCCAAGACAGAAGAGGACCAGGAAGGTGATCCTGTCCGACAATGAAGATGATGATGAGGACAATGTCCCCATAAGATCAGTTCGGAAGAAACAGAAGAAAGCTGCTGTTGCTGCAGCTCCAACAAAATCTAGGCAGCATCCCTCAAGAAAAGTAAAGTCGGATGTGACTTCTGAGGTAAGCACCCCTGCTAATGATCTTGTGCAATTAGCAGTAGATGCATTAGTTGAAAGTTTTAATGATACTGTCAACAGATATGCACCATGACAATCACCACCTCACCTTGACACATAAGTCCAAACACTTCCACCTCAACCTACAGATGAACCACAACCCTCCCCACAACATACAGCCTCACCCCAATATTCACCATTCCATTCACAAATCCAAACATCCCCAACCATACCTCAATTTCAACCAATTATACATGCTGATGATCCATGGTTTAACCAATCAGATGATGTAAGGATTAACCCTGGAGCACCTTTCCCAAAATTCTCAAAGTCATCTTCCCTTACATTAACCCTTCAATTCTGTTTGATGGCACAACTGAAAGCTTAGCCAAAGTTAAAAGGGATTGGAGAATCCTCTACCACACTCACCAACCTGAACCAGAATCAACAAGACCATTCTATCCCCCACATGAATATGAGTATTCACCTGAACCCATATACTACCCATGGCATGTACCTATACCCTATGTAGGAGATGGTCCCATTCCATCTGCTCTGTATAATGCCTATGGACCTCTTCTCACTCACCTGCCACAACAGAAACTCCCACCAAAGAAGATCTACCCCAACCTCACCAAATTTCCACCCTTCAAACCCCACACATATGGTGTAGACAAGCACATTATTCTAGTATGGTGGACAATTCCATACAAAGCTACTTCTCAGTATGTTGAATGCCAAAGATCCAGAACCTATGGGAGAGAAATGTTCATTCTAGATAAAAACACCAAATGAAAGCAATTTGTGCATCCTGGGGAGTATAGGAGTGCTGTTGAAGTGTGCGATCACATCATGTATGCATATCTCAAGGCAGAGCTTGAGCTGCCAAGATACATCAGATCTGACAACTATGTTCCTCTTACTTGGTTGTTTCACACTCTCAGGGACACAAAAGTTGGCATGCAACCTCCCAGAATTTGTCCAAGACTACCAATGATAGATTTTAACAAGGACAAAGATGCTGAGAAGCAAAGAAATACAAACACGATGCCTGCTGATGGTTCTTGTATGCTGGAGCACTGCCCTGATCCTTGGGCTGATAAACACATGATGGAGTTCTTGCTGTCATAACAAGAAGAAAAGAGGAGTAATCATGATGCATGAGGCTTCTGGGCTTGCCACTTAAAGATCTGCACCAGAGAAGCATCTTCCTCTAGACTCAGTGAAGATGACAAGAGAACCACTCTAGATGTAAGATGAAAGTTTGGTTTCTCTCATGTCAGATACTATATTCATGAGGACACTCTTGGTATACCCTTGATCAGTCCAGTCTATAAGGAAGTTCCAATCCACTGGGCCCTTGACTTGCCTACCCCTGCACCCTCTTTACAAGCTTCTGCAGCATCATCTGAGCACATTGAGGAGATCATTGTTGAAGGTCCTGATATGAATAGGGAAGTTATTCAGACCGAGGATATGAATGAAGAAGTTGCTGAATCAGTTAGAAGATAAGGCACTTCTGGCAAGCATTCTTCACAACCTTTAGCTCTAGAAGTTGTTCATCCTGAAGCATGACCTCAACTGTAACACCCTGTTTTTCGTATGCTTCTTTATCAGTAAATACATGATTTAATGTATTTATTTTTGATAAAACCCAGAGGATGATTTTATTTAAAATAAAATCATTTTCTTGTGTTGTTTTATCGTATGAAGTCAGTAAAATTTTCGGTCGAAAATTCAGACGAAAACCGGTTTGGGTTCTCACTGCCAATACAAGTTTACTGAGCTAGAGACCAAATTTTAATTCGTGAATGAAACAGTTAGTGTTTTTATGATGTTTTGTGTGGGTTTGGAGTTTTTCGAAAAATCTTGTTCGGGGCCAAATCTTAGGGATTTCCCGGGCGAAATCGTCGGGAAATACGATCGGGGAAGTCATCTGATACACAATGGAGCAGAGCATCAAGAGGATGAAGTGACTTGATGTGAAGGTTATGACACACCTCAAAAGGTGAATCATGACTTTTTTTCAAAAATCTCACTTTTTCATCTTTCTCTCTCCAATCACATCACATCACCTTAACTCCTTATCCTCTATACAAGCAACCCACCTTCTTTCTTATCTTCTTTCTTCCTCTCCCAAAACCATGACCCTCTCCTCTCACTCTCTATAAACACTCTTCATTTCCACACTTCACCACTTTCCTCCATTTCTCACATTTACACTTTACTACATTTCTTCTTCTTCTTCTCTCTTACAAAGTTTACATTTTTATCAAGTTTTTCTCTTAGAGTTCTTCATCAAAGTTGTTCATCTTTTTAAGGGTAATACTTCTATATAGTTCTTTTTCAAAGTTTCATATTTTGTTTAAAAGTTTTCTTCATATGTTCTTTATGTGCTTTTAACTTCTAAAACCTCTCAAAAATGGTAGAAAACTCCTTTTGAGTTGAAACCACTTTCTATATTCTTATATTTACTCATACTATCACATACTAAAAGGTTGTGTAAAACAAAGTTTCCTAACCCCTTCTTCCTAAGGAGGCCGAAACCATGTATATGGTTTAGGTGAATCTTGTTTCAACTTTTACATGTATGAGTTTGTATTTGAGTTTCATTTCCGAGATGATCATGGACCAAGGCTTCCTTATGTTAAAGGATGCTATGTCTAAGTGATTGGAAAGTTTAAAGATTTTTACCCTATTTTTTTTATGTAAAGACCAAAACCAATGAGTTTTAAGGCAATGGTGTTTAGGTTTTGTTTTCCAAAATGATCATGGATTAAGTCTCCTTGATATAGAAGGATGCTAAGTCCAATAGATGGGAAAGTTTGAAGATTTCTGACCCCTATTTCTTGAAAAGGCTGAAACCTTAAATGGTTATGGCAAAGATGTTGAGTTTTGTTTTCCAAAGTGATCATGGACTAAAAAGCTCCTTATGTTAAAGGATGCTATGTCTAAGTGATTGTAAAGTTTAAAATATTTTCTTGGTTTATTTTCCTATGATGGCCGAATGTAACATTTGACCTAGGATGTGTTATTTTATTTTGTTTTCCAAGATGATTATGGATTAAAGCTCCTTCATGTTAAAGGATGCTATGTCCAAAAGATTAGATGATTTAAAGATCTCTAACCTCACAAACTTGTTAAGGCCGAACCTAAGAGTTCATAGTCTAAGACATTTGATTTTTCCATTTTCCGAAATGATCATGGTTTCAAGCTCCTTACTATGTATGGATGCTAACCTAAAGAGATTGGAAAGTTTAGAAATTCCTAGCCTATTTACCTATGCCTGGCCGAAACCCTAAGTCAAGTACTTAGTGGGATTTTTAATTCAACTTTGTTAAAAGATTGTTGTTTATGAACTTTTAGCACTTAAGAATCATAAATCCAAGAGTCGCATAAATTTCAGAAACCCCTAATCCTGGTTTATTGTATGAACCGAACCTATACCTTGTGGTTAGTGTTCTCGAGTTGATTTTTTTTAACTCATGATTTTATGTTGGTAACCTTAGACTTCCATCGCCGGAGAAGCGAGGACGTTCATGAACCTTCTTTTCAAATCCAAAACTCTTAACTCCGACGTGAGGTAAGAGGGGATTTCCTAAAGATATTCAATAACTGTATGCATGTGTGTATGTGTTTAACTGGATATTTATATGTTGATTGAGCTTACTTGGTTATCTAATGTACTTGAACTGTTAGGCTATTATCTGATGTTGAATTGTGCTTGTTCTAATTGTTATAATGCATATCTGTGATGAACTGCTTTCAACTGTGATATTAGCATTGAACTGAGAATATATACTGCTGTTGATTGAAAGTTTACTAAGCCAGACTTGTGTCAGTGCTCAACTGTTATAAGGATTAAAAACCTTAATAAGCTTTGAAGATGAAGGGATTGGTGTTCTTTTCCAAAATCTCATTAACTTAAAGTACTTATTTTAAATGTTGAAATGGTTTTGGTGAAATATTGTTATACAAGACAAAAATCCTTTTCAAACTATGTGTCTTCAAGTGAAAACTTTCAAGATTATTTGGCAATATCCTATTGGGGATTTTCAAAGATAAAATTATTTCAAAGATGCTTTATAAAAGATTTTCAAAGAAAAGGTTTTCTCCTAAATGTTTTAGAAACTTTCTGATAGCCTGGATAGGTTATCGAGGATTCGGTTTTGAATTTGATTTTCACCGGACGAAAAATAAGTACTTAAGAAAGAGAATCTAGTACGCGAGACGTCGCCTCTAATATTCAGTTATATGCATGTGATCTTGGATCAGTGTTAATTCGGGGCCATGAGTCCTATTCATGATGTTCTGGACTGAGAGTCCAATTCTTGAAATCGAGGACAGTGTGTTCTGATTTCGTTGTTGTGGGCTATTGTCCTTATTATGTTAAGTTTAAAACATGAATAAAAGCATAAGTGATTTATATGACCAGAACCCTTGACTGCGGCATCGGTCTCGGGTGTTGTGATTGAGCATTCGGACTGTGTGTCCTATGCTTATGAGTTTTCAAGTGATGGGGAAATGATGATTAAGTCGTTAGCTTTGATCTGCGACAGTGAAAATGAATGAACACAAAGAAAACCTTTTGAATAAAATATTTTCTCATGTGCATTTCTCCATGCAGACGTGTTTTCTTACATATCAGATACAAGGTGGTATCTGGGAGTCAGTCCATGTGACCGGTTCAGAGGCACATGTGACGTTGCTCGTCCTGAGACCTTAAATGCATGAGGGTATGGAGGCAACTGCCCGATGGGCTAGAGATTGACCAACTCTAATTCTTCTCCAATGGAAAACGGTGTTGACATCTCATGAGATTAAGTTATAGCCTGATATTGAAGTGCCATGCATATTTTCAAAGGTTGACTGTGCGGGTTTGAAACCCTTTGATATAACACTGTTATGTTATGTATATGCATGATTTAACTGCTTATATGATTATGTGATGTATGTATCATGTATATGGTTGTTGTGGGATATATCTTATGACGGTATCTCACTCTTGCACGTCTGTATGTTCTGTTTTTTTCTTCTTGTATCAGGTATGCGCGTGCTTTTAGATGGATCTGAACGTTCCCTTGGCACAGTCGAGCTCGATGAGTGAAGTGTTTGATCATGCTGGGACGGCAGGGAACTTGACTATACATAAGGGTGCGACGATCGCGACGTATCGAGGACCAATCACGACTATCGAGACGAATGCTAACGGAGTGCCCGTACGAAGGATTCATACCGTCGAGATGAGGACTGTGGCGCTTCCACCTCCATGGTACTACCTTCATACGCTACAAGTCACTAATCTCCTTCATGAGCATTTTGATCCAGTTGAACCGCTTGCGGAGGATCTAGTGGAGGAGGATCCCGAGGAAGAGCCTCTTGAGCTGATAGAGGTCGAGGACGAGGAGGAGGAGGAGCCAGAGTACCATCCGCAGGATCCTGGAGATGACGACGTCCCTATCGACGATGGCGGTGATGTTATCGATCCGGCATCCAATATCTTGTCTGGGGGTAGCGTCTGTGGTCACTCTGCATGCAGGAGGCATTGGTAGATCGTTTGTCGGCTTTTGAAGTTGTCCCGATAGTCCCTAGGCCTTTAAAGCCATCTTTTGAGTCTTGTACCCAGTTCTCTATCCCCGGTTTGATGTTTCTTTTTTTTACCTGTTTCTTCAGTAGCTGTTTTAGTGTATGTTGGCCGGTTTGACAAGGCCTATTCTGTGATCAAACCTAAGATCCCAAGTGGGACAATTATATTTATATGAATGATGTTTATTTTCATGTTCCGAGTGTTCATCACCTTTTCTTAACTTCTTTTACCAAAAAAATTGAGTACCCTTTTTTAGTAACTCTGTATAAAAAGTTATTTTTCCGAAAGCGACCAGCGTTTTAATAGGTTTCTTTTCCGCAACGGGTAACCATGTTATGCTGGGTTTTAGGGTGACACATCAACATTCTCAGGCTCTGAGCATTTTGCAAGGACAAGGAAACAATGCTACTAGCTCCAGAACCTCCTTGCCACCTGACCTGGTGATAGTGTGATTTTACATCATATTTTCTGTACACTTTTGCATGCATATTTCATATAGATTAGGCATTCTTTATTTGGTTTTTATTAGATTTTCCCTTGGAACGGGTGAAGCGGTTTCTTGGTGTTGTTTTGCAGGAATTAAAGGAAAACTGTGCAGATTTGGCCATAATAAAGCTTGGAAGAATTTAGAGCTTGAAAAGAGAAGAAATTGGGCCAAGCAGAATTCTGAAACCTCGCCCCGCGAAACACAATTCACCACGTGACCCTGAGAGCTGACTGTGCCAGGAAAATGCAACTTTTTCGGTTTCGCGTCGCGAAGACACTCTCGCCTCACGAGAGATCCATTCCTGAAGACGAAAAGTTTAATATTCGCCTCGCGAGAAGACCTTCGCCTCGCGAGCGAGCGCAGAACAGATTGGTATAAGTTGCTGTTTTAGGGCAGAATGCAAAGGGTCTTGGAGTTTTTTGGAGTTTTTTAGTTTTAGTTTGAGGAAGCACTTGGGGGACTGCGGCTGGAAGAGGGTTCCAACCCTGAAGGGGGATGTTTTCCTTGCTCTGGGACAGGAAGAAGATTGGAGGATCCTTCTATGGAGTTTGCTTCATCCCTTCTCTCTTTCTCTTTGTATTCTCTTTTTATGAGTAGTTAAATCCCTGTTTGTTGGGATTAGATGTAGCCAAACTTATTAACATGTATTTATCTTGACTGATTATTCTGTGTTCATGTCTTCATATTAGTGATTAATTTTCTGTGCTTAATGCTTGTTGTGGCTAGCACCCCTATGACTCGATTAGTGTTTTGGTATGTAATGGAGACGTTCATATCAGAACCGGAACTGAAATTAATCACCTAATAACCCTTGCGTCTAGAGATGGAGTTTGGTTTACTAGTAATCGTGTAATCCCTAATCCTAATGCAATTTCATTAATCTAGGCCACCTAAGAGATTAGGGTCTATTAGTGGAATTAGGCTCTTGTCATCCGAGAGATCGGGGCTTGAGTAGTTCAGTGGATTGATTTTAATATTTGAAGCATGAATGGGAGGTATCTAGTCCTGGTAGTATATGAGATAGAGGTTTGGTGAAGTCTAGTCCCAACATATCCTTTCTGCACTCCAAGTGTTCGATAAAAATACAAAAAGATTTTATTTCTTTTCTTTTGGTTGTTTTGATTTCTCTTCATAGTCTAGATAGTTGCTGAGTTTGTGAATTGGTACTTGACATCCAATACCCGTGGATACGATAACCGGTCTCACCACCGTATTACTTGCACGACTGGGTATACTTGCCCAGATTCGTCAACAAGTTTTTGGCGCCGTTGCCGGGGATTGGTTTTGCCAATATCATTAGTAACAAAGGAGGCAACTAATTTAGACATTTTTATCTTTTAATTTTCTGTATATATATATTTGACAGTCTCTTTGTACAGATTTAATTTTTTTCTTTTGAGTGTTTGTTTGTGCAAGGAGCAGGAAACACATGGACTATCATTACCATCCAACTTGGGAAGCTCAACTTGACTGGATCGTGTTTGATGGTATCACTGTTAAGCACGTAAAGATTTACTTCAAGGAGGAATGGCAGTGCTATTTGTCATCCTTGCAACCACCACCACACTTCGAGTTGGATCCGGATTTGCTAGAGATTCTTTGGGATATAGATGCTTATCCTCTGAGCTTGAGCATAGAGCGTAGCCTAGAGGAAATTGGTTCCATGATGCAGAGGGCTGAGATGCGGGCAGGAAAAAATGCTAGTAATATAATGACGTCGCTAAGCGACATCTTTCAGAAGTTGGAAGAACAAGGCAGTGAATTTTTTAAATTACCAGCAGAAAAGCCACATGGAATGCAAACTGAAGAGAATCTATTGGCTAGCATGGATATGAATGAAGATGAAGTGGTGGTGGTAGAAGAACAACAAGAAGAGGAATGGGAATGGAAGGAGCAAACACCGTTGAAAGCTGCTCTAGAACAATATTCCCAAGAGCTATCCACCTCTGAGGCCAAGGCAAGAGCCAATTGTGAGAGTATCAAAGCTGTGATGCAGAACTTCGAAACGCAAGTTGAGGAGATTTGCAAACAGTTAGTACAAAAGTCACCTGAAGCCCAATTTGAGGAAAATCTGGTTTGGGGGATAGTTCAAGATGAAGACGAAGTGGTAGTGGATTCCACCATGCTTGCTAAGGAATTTGAAATTTCTGCATTGGACAAATATGTCGGCTTGCATTCATGTGTGGACAATGGTAAGTTAGTCCCTTCCATTTGTCTGGCAAACTTCCTGGTGAAATTGCCATTTGACCCGCTAGGAAGTGAGTGCATTATTGTGGTTAAAGAGGTCAATGGTGCTTTCACACAATGGCTGGGTGGAGTTGAAGATAAAGTCATTTTACTGCTACAATCTCCACTCCAAGTTCCATTTGATCCGGGAGGAGGATCCTAGAACGTCAAGCTAGTGACGTTAAAGAAACGCTTATTGGGAGGCAACCCAACTTTTCTTAACCCTTCTCTTTAGTTGTTTTCATTTTCTTAATAATTTTGTTTTTGATTTTAACCTCTTGAATAATTTGAGAAGCTCAAGAGGAAAAATAATAAATAGAGAATTGCCAAGTTTTTCAGGGGAGGAAGGAAGGAAGGGAGAGCAAGAAGACAAGGAGAAGAGCAAAATGGGCAGAGAAAAGGCAACGTCAGCACCCGCTACCACCTCGGTAAGTCGTTCCATTTTTATTTTATTTTTCCTCTCTCCATCTTGATTGTTTACATTGGGGACAATGTAAATTCTTAAGCTTGGGGTAGGGGTATTTTTGCATCTTGCATGTTGCATTCATATAGTTTTGCATGATAGCATTGCATGATCACACAATTAGATTACCCTTGTTTAGATTTTGTATCCAATTGTGAGAACTAAGTGCCAATTAAATTGAGATAGTGAATTGTTGAACCCAATTTGTTATTCTTGTGATAAGGCTGCAAATGAAAATGTTTGAGATAATTTGTGATAGTTGATAATTAGCATATAGTTTCATAGATCTGTGTTTTTCATTGATTTCTGAACCACTAAAATGTGAGATTTTGAGCCATAAAGGGGTACTCACTAAATTTTACCCCATTCTTTGTGTTAGAGTGTTATTCCTCTTGGTTTGTTTTTTCTAGAACTTGACTTCAAACCATTTTGAAACTTAAAAATTTTTGAAAACATTTTTGAAAATGATTGAGGCACTAGGTAATTTTTCTGGCCTTCTGAGCTTTGAATGATGAAATGCTACCCCTTAGTTACCCAATTTTGAGCCTGAAAGAATAAAATGCTTTTCTTGGTACCCTAAAATGTTTTGATAAATATGCTTGATAGGATACCTTCTAAAGTATTACAAAAGGGTAAAAAGGTAGTTGAAAAAAAAAAGTTTGGGAAAGAATCAGAAAAAAAATAATTCTCTTGAGTTGAAAAATCTCCCCTTCTCCAAGCAAAAGAAAAATAAAAGAAAAAGAGAAAAAGAAATAAAGTAGAGAAGGGGATGAAAAAAAAAAGAAATAAAAAGAAAAAGAAAGAAAAGAAAGGTGGAAAAATAAATCGAAAACCCAATAAGGTATTTTAGAAGGTGTCATGTGTTGAAATGTTTGATACTTTGTGTAGCCTTTTGAAATATCCTTTTCTTGATTTCCCCACCTAAAGATTAATCTCATGGCCACGTTACAACCAAAATAAAGACCTCTTGATTCTTAGGTGTTTTCATTAATAAAGTAGAGATTTGGTTGATAGTCAAGCCTATGGTAGGATTCATTCCTTGAGGAAAATTGAGCGAAATGTTATATACCCCTGAACACTTGAGTGAGGTAGGTAGAGAGCCAAGCAAATAAATAAGCTTGGGGTGATCTTCATGTGAGAAAGAGTGCCCAAATCAGTGAGAACATGAGTCTAAGGAACCTAAGCCTCTAATTGGACTTGAATTGATTGTCTCTTGCTGAATTGTTTGAATTGCCTATTACTTGGATCATTTACCCAGGTTCTTAGTTCACTATCCATGTTCTGTTTTCTTCTACTGGCCTTGGTGATTGCTTGAGGACAAGCAATTGAATAAGCTTGGGGTGATTTGATAGTGTGATTTTACATCATATTTTCTGTACACTTTTGCATGCATATTTCATATAGATTAGGCATTCCTTATTTGGCTTTTATTAGATTTTCCTTTGGAACGGGTGAAGCGGTTTTTTGGTGTTGTTTTGCAGGAATTAAAGGAAAAATGTGCAGATTTGGCCATAATAAAGCTTGGAAGAATTTAGAGCTTGAAAAGAGAAGAAATTGGGCCAAGCAGAATTCTGAAGCCTCGCCCCGCGAAACACAATTCACCACGCGACCCTGAGAGCTGACTGTGCCAGGAAAATGCAACTTTTTCGGTTTCGCGTCGCTAAGACACTCTCGCCTCACGAGAGATCCATTCCTGAAGACGAAAAGTTTAATATTCGCCTCGCGAGAAGACCTTCGCCTCGCGAGCGAGCGCAGAACAGATTGGTATAAGTTGTTGTTTTAGGGCAGAATGCAAAGGGTCTTGGAGTTTTTTGGAGTTTTTTAGTTTTAGTTTGAGGAAGCACTTGGGGGCTGCGGCTGGAAGAGGGTTCCAACCCTGAAGGGGGATGTTTTCCTTGCTCTGGGACAGGAAGAAGATTGGAGGATCCTTCTATGGAGTTTGCTTCATCCCTTCTCTCTTTCTCTTTGTATTCTCTTTTTATGAGTAGTTAAATCCCTGTTTGTTGGGATTAGATGTAGCCAAACTTATTAACATGTATTTATCTTGACTGATTATTCTGTGTTCATGTCTTCATATTAGTGATTAATTTTCTGTGCTTAATGCTTGTTGTGGCTAGCACCCCTATGACTCGATTAGTGTTTTGGTATCTAATGGAGACGTTCGTATCAGAACCGGAACTGAAATTAATCACCTAGTAACCCTTGCGTCTAGAGATGGAGTTTGGTTTACTAGTAATTGCGTAATCCCTAATCCTAATGCAATTTCATTAATCTAGGCCACCTAAGAGATTAGGGTCTATTAGTGGAATTAGACTCTTGTCATCCGAGAGATCGGGGCTTGAGTAGTTTAGTGGATTGATTTTAATATTTGAAGCATGAATGGGAGGTATCTAGTCCTGGTAGTATATGAGATAGAAGTTTGGTGAAGTCTAGTCCCAACATATCATTTCTGCACTCCAAGTGTTCGATAAAAATACAAAAAGATTTTATTTCTTTTCTTTTGGTTGTTTTGATTTCTCTTCATAGTCTAGATAGTTGCTGAGTTTGTGAATTGGTACTTGACATCCAATCCCCGTGGATACGATAACCGGTCTCACCACCGTATTACTTGCACGACTGGGTATACTTGCCCAGATTCGTCAACACCTGGATGAAATTATCACAAGGAAGGTTGAAGCACAAGTAGAGAAGCAACTAAAGCCTACCAATGCTATGCTCAATCAGATACTCCAATTGCTCACCAACTTTCAACAAACTCAAGGTCAACAAGTTCCACCGCCTCCTTCCTCCAAATCAGAACCCTCCTCCACCTCCTCCACCCTCTTCTTAGTCTATTTATTTCTTTTTCTTTTTAACCGACAATGATGCTCCACTCCTGTTTCCTTTTTGTCTGATGATAAAAAAGGGGGAGAAAGGATAAATAGAGAATTAAATTTTATAAAGTCAGTTATTTGATCGACGTGTTTTCTGCATATCAGTTTTTAATTGCTCTTTATTTGATATGATGCATGCTTCTATGCTTTTCTGATTAAACATATGCTATGATACTATGTTTGCTCTGATACTATGATTTAGTACTTATTTTCAATGATTTTTATCTGATGATTGAATATATTATGTTTGTGAATGCTTTATCTTAGGGGGAGCCCTGTAGCTCTCTTAGACTTTGCTCACTCAAATTTAATTGGTTTTTATCATCATCAAAAAAAGGGGAGATTGTTAGAACCAAAGTGGTTTTGGCTAATTAAATCTCTTAAGTTTTGATGTTAACAAAAAGGTTAAATTTGTATGGCAAAATTGTGTCAAAGATCTAACTTGTTTATTCTAACTTGCAGGTTTGTTAACGTATTGCTAGATGAGGAAACCTATATATAGTTTCTTAGTTTTACTAAGAAACTGTATCGGGTTCAAGTTCTCAATCTCTAGACAAGTCTTCAAAAACATGGTAAAATTCTGAGTGTATAAAGTTATCGCTAGATGAGGTATTAAAATTGCCTAAGTTAAATAACACTAAACGAGTGTCTAAATCTATGAGTAAAATAATTAGTAGGCGAGCTAATTAATAACTCTTTAGAAAATAGCAAGTCCAAAGACTTGACTCTAGACAAGAAGCTAACTAGACACAACATCAGTAGACGACCTAGTTCTCTTTCTTTGTTAAAATTGCGCGTCCAAAGACTAGCGCGTCCACTGGTCACTAAAACTGAACCCGTATAGTAGAAGTAAATTTATTTCAAATGATTGTATATTTAATTCGAAAGAATGTTTGTCTCTTTCCTTTGTTTTTATATTGTTTAATACTTTGTTTCTTGGTAAGAGAAACATAGTACCATTGAGAATACAAGACTTTGTGCTCTGACACCTTTGCTGCTGCAAAGATGGGATGAACACAAAGAAGGAAAGTCGGATATCAACATTCGATGGGCTCAGAGATGTGACACTCTACTTTGAGTAATTCTGATAACCAATAGCACATTTCGTAGAAAGCATATTAAGCTACCAGTCTCAATGGATCTCAGCATTAAATGCTATCTCTAAACAGATATTTACTCAAGACTGTTGAATAAAAGATGAAGATGTCTATATATAGTAGACGATCCCAAGAGAAGAAAGAACTGGATGCTGTGAAATTTTCAAAGTGCCAAATCTCTGATCAAATTTCATTTGAATATTTTTCAGTTGTATTCTTCCTGATCTTAAACTTTCATATTCTCACACATAGTGAGTTCATAGATCAAAATCTTAAATCTCTTTGTTAGAGTTAGAGCCTGGAGAGGC
The DNA here is from genome assembly GCA_030762895.1 of Sophora flavescens. Lineage (NCBI taxonomy): Eukaryota > Viridiplantae > Streptophyta > Magnoliopsida > Fabales > Fabaceae > Sophora > Sophora flavescens. The sequence goes on along the minus strand of CM061062.1, from coordinate 165,790,587 downwards.
TTGGTAGAGAAAGAATACTTGTAGCCTGAAGATGTATTGAATACTTGTAATCTATTTGCAGAATAGTGGAGAAAACCTTCAGGTAAAAAGGACTGGACGTAACTCTCGGTTGGAAGAGAGTGAACCATGATAAATCATTCGTGTGAATCTTCTATCCCTAACTTTTACAGTTTTTGTTTATACTAACTGTAGGGATTTGAACTTAAGCTTGTTAACCTTTCTTAAAGTATTTCAAGTGTGTGTTTATATCGGCATTGCTTGTGAAAAGTTTTAAAAAAAAGGCTTTTTCGAAAAACTGTTAACAAACACAATTCAACCCCCCTTCTTATGTTTGTTTGTGTCAACTTCACATGCTATTTTAATCCTAAAAGTTATAACATTTGAGGCAAATATTATGAAATAAATTTAGGAGGTGGAAATTTACACAAATATTTATATTTTTAACACACACAACCCTCCCCTAATTAACACCTTAGAAGATTTCACAAAATCCTTATTGCTTAGGACATGTTTACTTTATAAAATCATTTTCAATTTTCATTTTCTAAAATTTATATTAATTTTAGTATTTCCTTCACTATTTTCTTTTTCATTTTTTTGAAAACAAATATAGTATTTCAAGAAATTTTAAAATGTCAAAAAAAAAAATTCTTTGTTTCCGGAAATGTATTTTCCCCGACTAGCCTTCATCTTCTTTATGTTACAATTAGTTATTTGTATGAGTCTTCAATCTTCTTGTTAACAATTTAAAATTAATATAAATTTTAGAAAATAAAAATTGAAAATGTTTATGCAAAGTAACCGTATCTTAGTTTTCAACTTTTAGGAAATATATTAACTGATAAATTAATGATTGTTGTAGGATTCAGTTTACTCATATTATAGTTAATTAAACTTTTGTCGTGTAACCAAGCCTCTTGGTTCAGCGATTGTAAGACTTGCCCTGAGACACTCTAGGGGTCGACTCGGTTTGCTCCCGGGTTCGATTCCTAACAGCACTAAAATAATGCTTGGCCAGCGGAAACCACGCTCCTGGGTACGTGTGGCACAATTGGTAGGTAACTGGGCCCCTTAAGCATGTGGTCAGGGGTTCGGTTCCTGGCTCATGCAGATGGAAAAACATATATTGGGATAGGTCAACCCCTTAAATGGATCTCAATATCTCGAGTGATTAGTCTTTGACTCTCGACCGGAGGATATCCCGGTTCATAAAAAAAAAATGTAGTTAATTAAACTTCTGTCGTGTTGTTTATTAAACAATAAAGGTGTTACACGCATGGTCTACGGTCAGTGACTGTTTATGTGCTTAAAAACTGGAAAGCTTTTCCTTTTTCATGTGAAATAGTATCCATCCAACGTGATGCCTCAGGAGTCCAATAATGATTATGAGCATCACGCAAAATCTATCAAGAAATTCAGAACCTAAATTTGTAAAGAACTCTACTTCATTTAAGGATTGATCAACATAAAAACTCACGTTAATCCTAATGCATTGGTTAAAAAGCCAATGACCATTTTCCTAGCACCAGGCTGGCATCAATGCCCACCACCCATACGAATGCAGATCCACTGCAGCGTGTTTTTCAAATTTTGTTCATAATAATAAGCCTACCGCATGTTGTATGAGTAAAAATAAATAAAATTTGCTGCACGCTATAGCTGCGTGAGAGGGTTCGAGTCCCCACCCATACCACGAGCCCACAGTATCACATATAACATAAGAAAAACGAGAATCCCCATGTCCTCATGCTTCGGCCACAAACTACTCAAGTGGCGTACATTCAGTTCTCAAGGACTTTCATGAAACTCTAGTTTTTAAACAGGATCAACTAGAACATTTACAACTCAGAGAACCCTTAACAAAAATCTCAGGATATACTCTCCATTATGTAAGAGCCTCAAAATAACCCAAGAGATATACCCTCTCTTGTTTGGTAACCAAAAAAGTGGTTTGACTCAATCCGACTCTTACCGAGATAAAGCACTATCAATAGTGCAGATAAACAAATTGAAGAACAATGAAGTACACCTCAAATGTACAACAATACAATCAAGAACCTAATGATATTCAAAGTATAACAATGGCTCTAAGTATTTCCAAAATAGAGATATTGGTGCAATAAGTGCTTTTTACGTCAGTTAAAATTGACGGGAATAGAGACACTAGAGACACTAATGTAATATACGGGAACGTTTTACGTCAGTTGACCATATGTTTGACGTTAAAAATGAGGTGGTGACAGTTTTGTAAATATTAAATCACTATTTGCGTCAGTTGTGTAAAAAACTGACGTTAAAAGTGATTTTAACACTTTTAACGTCAGTTGTTTATACAACTGACGTTAAATGTGTGATTTTTACAGTAATTAAATAAATAACTAACGTAAATAATTATGAAACTCATTTCTTTCGTTGTCATCTCCCTGTTGTCACTCTTAACGCAGATCACTCCATATAGTGCAGTTTATTTCTAAACCATTTTTTTAAACAAGTTTATTTTCAATGTTAATTAATTAGCTTGAATTAGTAAACAAATTCTTGTGCAAATTAAAATAAATAAACACTTAACATAAAACAAGTTATATGTATAATCATATCGTATCTCATTGAAGCGATTCATAAGTTACAATTACATGATTAAAAGATAAAAAAATTATGCAACATAGCCCTAAAATATAAAAAAGTTTCTGCTTCAACATCATTTTCTTCTCAGTCCTCAGAAACTCCAATTAATGGATGCATCTCCTCCCTCACTTGAATTCCATGATGCATCGCGTGTGAATCCACAGTCACTAGCAGCGAAAGCAAAGTGAAATGGATCTTTGCATCACCTCCTTCACTAGAATTCCTTGATGCATCGTTTTGAATCTACAGTCACTTGGGGCCAAAGCAGAGTGAAAGGGATGACTGGGATGAAATAAAGTGAGGGAATCACATTACATGATTCACCCAACCTTACCATCCATGTTACGTGATTTACTCAACCTCAGAAGTTTGTTGACCATTAAGACAGAGACTTTTAAGTCTAGGTATAGGAAGAAATAACAACACCTCAAATATGATAGAGGCATATTGTGAAGGAATAGAAAAAAAACGAAATATAGAGGAAAAGAAGAGGGGGGTGTAATACAGATCGGTCGATCTGAGAAGAATATGGTTCTTTATATAGAGAAGAGAGACTACCTGAATTTCTTGAAAACTGATCTAAAAACTTAATGCTCATTAAGAGGATTAAGTTACAAGGTGAATGGGTAAGTAGCACAGTAGTCAAAGGAATGAATGTTTTTGCAGAAACTTATACACTTTTAACGTCGGTTGTCTTAAACAACTGACGTTAAAATTGTTTTTAAAATAAAAAATATTTATTTTTAACGTCAGTTTTTTATACAACTGACGTTAAAAGTGTGATTTTTACTTCAGTTAAATAAATAGCTGACGTAAATAATCATATATCCCTATCTGAAATGCCCTGTTGTCACTCTTAACACAGGTCACTCCATATATATAGTGCAGTTTATTTCTAAACTTTTTTTTAAACAAGTTTATTTTTAATCTTCATTAATTAGCTTGAATTAGTAAACAAATTCTTGTGGAAATTAAAATAAATAAACACTTAACATAAAACAAGTTATATGTATAATCAAATCGTATCTCATTGAAGCGATTCATAAGTTACAATTACATGATTAAAAGATAAAAAATTTCTGCAACATAGCACTAAAATATAAAAAAGTTTCTGCTTCAACATCAATTTCTTCTCAGTCATGTCCTCAGAAACTCCAATGGATGCATCTCCTCCCTCACTTGAATTCCTTATGCTCCATCTGCTTTATCCACAGTCACTTGCTGCGAAAGCATAGTGGAATTGATGAGGGGATGAAATAAAGTGAGGGAGTCACATTACGTGATTCACCTAACCATACCATCCATGTTACGTGATTTACTCAACCTAGAAGTTTTTTGACCATTAAGACAGAGACCTTTAAGTCTAGGTATAGGAAGAAATAACAAAAGTCTCAAATGTGATAGAGCCATATTGTGAAGGAATAGAAAACGCACGAAATATAGAGGAAAAGAAGATGGTGTATTACAGACTGATATAGAAGAATGACACTTTATATAGAGAATAGAGACTCTCTGATTTTCTTGAAAACTGATCTATAAACTTAATGCTCATTAAGAGGATTAAGTTACAAGGTGCATGGGTAAGTAGCACAGTAGTCAAAGGAATGAATGTTTTTGCAGAAACTTATACACTTTTAACGTTAGTTGTCTTCAACAACTGACGTTAAAATTATTTTTTTAAAAAAAATATTTATTTTTAATGTCAGTTGTTTATACAACTGACGTTAAAAGTTTGATTTTTACTTCAGTTAAATAAATAGCTGACGTAAATAATCCTATATCCCTATCTGAAATGCCCTGTTGTCACCCTTAACGCAGGTCACTCCATATAGTGCAGTTTATTTCTAAACTTTTTTTTTAAACAAGTTTATTTTTAATCTTAATTAATTAGCTTGAATTAGTAAACAAATTCTTGTGCAAATTAAAATAAATAAACACGTAACATAAAACAAGTTATATATGTATAATCAAATCGTATCTCATTGAAGCGATTCATAAGTTACAATTACATGATTAAAAGATAAAAAAATTCTGCAACATAGCCCTAAAATATAAAAAAGTTTCTGCTTCAACATCATTTATTCTTCTCAGTCCTGTCCTCAGAAACTCCAATTAATGGATGCATCTCCTCCCTCACTTGAATTCCATGATGCATCGCGCGTGAATCCACAGTCACTAGCAGCGAAAGCAAAGTGAAAGGGATCTTTGCATCACCTCCTTCACTGGAATTCCTTGATGCATCATCTTGAATCCACAGTCACTTGGGGCCAAAGCAGAGTGAAAGGGATGAGTGGGATGAAATAAAGTGAGGGAATCACATTACGTGATTCACCCAACCATTTTTTGACCATTAAGACAGAGACCTTTAAGTCCAGGTATAGGAAGAAATAACAAAAGTCTAAGAGCCATTTTGTGAAGGAATAGAAAACACACGAAATATAGAGGAAAAGAAGAGGCTGTATTACAGACTGATACAAAAGAATGGTACCTTATATAGAGAACAGAAACTAGCTGATTTTCTTGAAAACTGATCTATAAACTTAATGCTCATGGGTAAGTAGCACAATAGTCAAAGGAATTAATGTTTTTGCAGAAACTTATATACTTTTAACGTCAGTTGTCTTCAACAAATGACGTTAAAAGTGTTTTTAAATAAAAAATATTTATTTTTAACGTCAGTTGTTTAATACAACTGACGTTAAACAATGACTTTTAACGTCAGTTTCTTAAGACAACTGACATTAAATAAATGACCTTTAACGTCAGTCGTTACAAACAACTGACGTAAAATGTTGTTTTATTTTTGGTTTTTGATTATAACGTTTACACACGCGCGCCTTCTGCACTTCGCTCTGTACATCTCTGTTCTTCTCTTTTCATCACGCTCACTCTCACTCTCAACTCTCACTCTCTCTCTGCCCTAATCGCGAGGTCATCTCCACCGCAACCACCGCGAGGGGTTACTTGTCACCACCATTGTAACACTCTATTTCACTATTTTAAATAACAGTAATACATATAAATAGGTTTATAAATTTATTTGAGTTTTAGAAAATTATTTTTAATAAACGGAGTTTACTACTCAATACTACTTGAATGTAGGAAGCTACGATTAAAAGTTAGGTTGGAAAGTCAGGCGAAACCCGGCTCGCGAATTCCATTGACAGTATAATTATACTGCTCAAAAGACCTAATTTTAATTCGTGAACGAGATGAAAAATGTTTTTATCGTATTTGCTACGATACTGGAAGTTTTGAAAATTTTGGTAAAAAAAATTAAAATATTATATTTGTTACGGGCGTATACGTCGAGATTATCTCTAGGAAACACCTGCGCCAGATGAAACCCGGAGTCGGAAACGTAGCTGAGATAATGGATTTGACCGACTTGACGAGCTTATCCGAGTTATAATGGCGCATTTATGACAAAGTGAATTTTTTCTATGAAATGACCATTTTACCCTTGTCTTTTTATGACAATTACAAGCCATGCCATTGGAAAATTTGACCAAATCCAACCCAAAACTCACGGCTTCTTCCTCCATTCAAATCACTTGGACATCACTTTTCCTAAGCCATAAATGACACTTATGTTAAGTGGATGAGTTATAAGGCAAAGTCATTCTCTCATCAATCACCCGAAACTGCCACGAAATTCTGACAAGTTTATGCTCTGATTCTCGGAAAACTTTCAACATGAAAGTTGTTCATATTTCTCTCTTCTTTCCAAAGACATAAAGATCATACAAAATGGACAAGTATGTTGAGAGATATACCCAAATTACTAAAACTGTTCTAAACCCTCATCATGTTCATCTTCTTCTCCAATGTTCTCAAATCTTCTTCAAGTTTCTTGATTCTTCTTAACCTATCTTTGACTCAAAAAATCAGCCAACTTTGGTCAAGATAAGCTTGCATTAAATGTGGCAAAATCATCATCATGGTACTTTATTGACAATTTGCAAACTAGTCCTTCAACTTTTGGAATCTTTGCAAATTGGTCCTTAGAACTTAATTGCATTTGAATCCTTTACCAAGACAACTCATCATCATCTAGATCCTTCCTAAGATGGCACCACTACCTCTATAAATACCATACTCTCACTTTTCACTTAGTTTCTTTTGCCATTTGTTTCAAAAACCCTAAGTTTATAAGTCTTCTAATGTTAGATTTGTGAAGCAAGTTTCTTGGATTTCCTTTATCATTGATCTTAAAGAGGTAAATCCTAATATTCTTCCTTAATCATGCCTATGTTATTTATCAAGTTTCTTGATTCAAAGTTTGTTTTATAGGTGTTCATCATTTTTCAAGTTTCTAACCCTAGAACTTTGAAAAGTCATAATAAATTCTAGAAAAATCTAATGATGATGAAACTACTTTCTATCTTCTTGATATCATTCATATTATCTAAATCTAAGAGCATGATGTAATCAAAAATTTCTTTCCTAAAAACCTAGCTTTGGCCGAATCTATCAAAGTAGGTTTGGTAGAGTTTTGTTCATGGTTTTCATTAATGATCTTGTTAATCAAGCTATTAGTATGTATGATTAATAAATCCAAGTTGGTTTATTAAACTAAGAACCCTAACCCTTGGATCATGTTGAGGCCGAATCCTTGTATAAAAGAGTTAGGAAGTTTTGAGTTTCAACTTTAGTTGTTTAGTCACTAATCCATGATTTAGGTTAATCAAGGATCATTAATCTATGACTTAATCATGATTAGGAATTTTAAGGATTTTGAACCCTAAAGGTCAGCCCTTGGTCGAAACCCTAACACTAAAGGTTAGAGGATTTTGTTTCAAATTTTAGTCTTGTAATAAGTAATCTATGATAGTTAAGACTCTAGTAATTAGGATCCAAAAGATGACATTAAGAAGATAATCCTAAACCTATTTTCTAAGTCTTGGCCGAACCTAGCTCTAAAGTGTCATAGACGGGTGTTAGTTGATTAATTATAAGTATGTTGTTTGGTTGAAGGTGGTTATGTTAACTCGTGGCGGGATAACGAGGATCGTCGTGTACGTGTTTCCGGTGCAAACTCAGGTGGGGAAAAGAATCAACCTATCGTCGGAATCGATAAGTAGTAGATTATATGATAATTGTGTAGGGCGACCTAAACCCTACTAGCAGTCGAGTAATCGACAAGACCAAAATCCCATTGGAAACCTTTTCTGTAAAACCAATGGTGATTCGGGGATTGTAGGTTTATCGACATTAAGTTGATTTTAAGTATTTGAGGATGTTTGATTTTATGTTATCGAATTTATTGTGATACGATGGTTGAGGTGTTCCATCTGCATGTGACGTATTGTTTCGGTGTTTGAATAATTATGATAGTCAGGATGTTTGCTGTCTGTCACCGCCGTGATGGTTGTCATGGCCAGGCCGTGACAGGTTCTGTTTTGTAGAATTCTTGCCTTGGTTGTCTGTCACGTCCGTGATGGCTATCACGGCCAGGCCGTGACAGAGTCTGACTTTGTTATTGATTTGGTTTGATTATTATGAGTTGGTTGTGATAAATTGCTTTATATGATATTGAGATATTTGAATATTTTCTGATGTTATGTTATGCATGATCTGCCTGGTTGTTAATATTGTGCTTAGCTGATTTTTAAGTAAGGATATGTGTTGTTCGGGAGATAATTGTTTGGGTGAGAGAATAAAGGTGATTTAGAGGTGCCTAGCCTAATTAAGTGGTTTTATCTATGAGGAAGAAGGTGTTGAGACTTTGATGGAAGGTTGAGGCACTAGGTTGTTAGTGATGTAATTTAGGGAAGATGGAATAATGATGAGAGGAAACGTGATGGAAAGGTTCGTCATCCTGCTGATTCTATGCAATGGAAGAATATAGATACTATGTTTCCGAATTTCGCCGATGAGCTAAGAAACCTAATGCTGGGACTTGCTACGGATGGAATGAATCCTTATGGTAACATGAGTAGTATTCATAGTTCATGGCCTGTTCTGTTGATAATTTACAACATGCCCCCTTGGTTGTGCATGAAGCTCAAATACATGATGTTGTCTATGATGATTTCGGGCCCAAAGCAACCGGGAAATGACTTAGCTGTTTATCTAAGTCCCTTGATTGAAGACTTGAAAACGTTGTGGGTGGAAGGTGTTGATGTAGTTGATGGGTATTCTCATGAGACTTTCAAGCTTCGTGCCATGTTATTTTGCACCATCAACAACTTTCCAGCATACGGTAACTTGTCCGGGTACAGTGTCAAGGGGCATAAAGCATGCTCTATATGTGAAGAAGGCACATGCTACACTCAGTTGCATCATAGAAAGAAGACGGTTTACCTTGGGCATCAGAGATTTCTTAGACGTGATCACCCATATTGTAAGATGAAAAAAGCTTTTAATGGATGCCAAGAGATAGAAGAAGCTCCGACGGCCTTAATTGGAGAGCAGGTTTATCAGAGGGTAAAGGGCATCGATGTTATATTCAGCAAGTCCGAAAAGAAAGGTAAAGCTGCTGAGAAAAACATATGGAAGAAGAGGTCGATATTCTTTGATCTTCCATACTGGTGCAAGCTTGATGTCAGACACTGCAATGATGTGATGCATGTGGAGAAAAATGTGTGTGATAGTGTGATCGGGATGCTTCTCAACATTCAGGGTAAGACAAAGGATGGTGTCAATGCTCGTCTCGACCTCGTTGCTATGGGTATATGAGAGCAGTTAGCTCCAGTTGTTGAGGATGGTAAGCGGACTTATTTGCCGCCAGCATGTCATACTTTGTCAAAAAAAGAGAGACAAAGTTTCTGCGGGTGTCTTCACGACATCAAAGTTCCACATAGTTACTCTTCAAATATGAAGAGGCTTGTCTCTAGTGATCTTAAATTGGTTGGCTTAAAGTCTCATGATTGTCACATCTTGATGCAACAACTTCTGCCCGTTGCTATTCGTGGTATTACTCCAAAAAATTTGAGACATGCCATTACTCGGTTGTGCTCATTCTTCAATTCTATATGTAGCAAAGTCATTGACCCCCGTATGTTGGATGACTTGGAAGTTGAGGCTGCTACAATCTTGTGCCAATTGGAGATGTATTTTCCTCCTTCCTTTTTCGACATAATGGTTCACTTAATTGTTCATTTGGTGAGGGAGATTATATTATGTGGTCTGGTTTTTCTGAGATGGATGTACCCAGTTGAGCACTACATGAAGATCTTGAAAGGGTACGTGAAGAATCCTCATCGTCCGGAAGCATCTATTGTTCAAAGGTATGTTTCAGAAGAAGCTATTGAGTTTTGTTCGGACTACCTTCATAACACGGATCCTATAGGGGTTCCTAAGCCTCGGCATGATGAGATCAGATGTCAAGGTAAGGGTACACATGGCTTAAGAATTAATAGCAAGGGTCGGGAGGAAGTGCTTCAAGCACATTTGTATGTATTGAACAACATCGATTGTGTTCAACCTTTCTTATTTGAACATAAAAGAAAAGTCAATCAAGAAAACCCTCGAATGAGCGAAAGGTGGTTGTTGAACAAGCATAATAAAACTTTCTTACCATGGTTCAAGGAAGAAATGCTTAAGTATGGTGGTACTGCTTCTGATGACATAAGATGGCTAGCACGTGGGCCTAGCTTCAACGTCATATGTTGGAGCGGATACGACATAAATAACTTTTCCTTTTATACAAAGGAACAAGATAAAAAGACTATCATGCAAAATAGTGGGGTTATGATCGTGGCCGAAGCAATGCACTTCTCTAGTGCAAAGGACACAAAATCCGTTAAAGCACCGACACCTTACTTTGGATATATTGAAGATATTTGGGTGCTCGATTACACTAAGCTTACGGTGCCGGTTTTTAAATGTAAGTGGGTTGATAGTAATGGTGGTGTACAAATTGATGAATTGGGGTTCACATTGGTAGACCTCAACAAGTTAGGTCATATAAATGAGCCTTTCATAATGGCTTCCCAAGCAAAACAAGTGTTCTACATCACTGATCCTTCTAACAAAAGGTTGTCCGTGGTTCTCCAAGGAAAAAGCATGTATAATGGTAGTGATGAAAATCAAGATTCAAATCTTGATATTCCCGAGACTCCTTCTTTTTCAACAAACATGCCTACTATAATCGAGGAGACACAGGTGGACGATGTACATGCCACTCATGATGATCATCACGAAGGGATATTGATATAGGTAGTTTAAACTTAGTATACATTTATTTTTATTTATACTTCTGTATTTATTTTGAGTTATAACCTATGTTAATAAATATATATTGTTTCTGAACAGGCATACATAAGGATCAGTCGGATAGCCCACATGCACGGGGAGGATCTTGTGGGGCCTACGCAGGACCCGATCGCGCCTACGCCTGATTCTAGTGTAAGTTTACATGTTATATACTATCTTTAGTCCTTATTTTTAATGTAAGTTTATAATGTTACTACCCTCTATTTTATCATTTTTTTGTCCATACAGACATCACAGGCTCATAGGAAACGGGGTAGAGGAGCCACGACGTTGAAGAAACTAGAGAAGGACAGGCAAAGCGGACAGAAGCTTGAGGTGTCCTTCGATGCTAATCTAAATGCCCAGGGACCCCGTGCTAAAGAATTTAATAAGTGGGTGTTTCTACAAGCGAAGCAGCACGTAAGCATCAACTACAACCACTGGAATGACGTTCCAAAGAACGTTAAGGATCAGATTTGGGAGGCTATCACGGTATTTTACCTTTACATTCGTTTGATTTAAATTATTAGATAATTATCCGAGTTATAATCCATCCAGTTGTTATGTATTTAATGTGTAGGTAGCTTGGACTGTGCCAAATGACAAGGATCATCGTCATAAATGTATGAAATGGCATCAAAGCGTTGGAATGGGTTCAAGCATGATCTTACCAGGTACTATGTATCTGGGAAGAAGCGGCTTGATAAAATGTTCTCGAATTATCCCTGGATTGATCAGGATACTTGGGATATGTTTGTTAGGAGTCGACAGGATGGAGAATTTCAGGTTGGTTGATTAATTTAATTTTGTATGCTTCTTATAGATCATTTAACTGTATTTAATTATGTGTTTTTGTTTGAATAGGCCAAGGCAGATAAGGGTCGGCAGAATCAGGCGAAGAACGTCCACCGCCACACCATGTCTCAGGGTGGATACCAGAATCGAATCGAGGAGATGATGGCGGATAGGCTGAGGGTGAAGCAGGAAGAGCACTCTGCTAGGATTGAAAGAGGAGAGGTGCCTGAGGGCACACCATTAAGTCCTCCGTCGGACATCGACCATGAGGATGTCTGGTTAGACGGCCGTAGGATAAAGACGGGATCTTTTAAAGTTGATGCCACTTGCGAAGTGGCAGATAAGATTGTAAGTAAATAATTAACTTGATTTCAATTGATATTTGTATAGATATTTTTAACATTTTTCACTTGCACGTTTTTTCATTTTTTTTCATTGTAGATGGATCTTAAAGAACAATCCTCTCAGGGCTCATTCGTCCCTTCTGGACGGCGGGACGTCTTGATGACTGCTCTAGGCAAGAAAAACCATCCTGGTCGGGTTATCGGTGTTTCTGGGAACGTGACCATCAAAGAATATTATGGCAAGTCCGCTTCACGAAAGCGGGTGGTCGATGAAGCATCAATTTTGGATGACATTACTCAGCACCTCATCTCTAACCCTGCTATTACAACACATTTGATGTAAAGCTTAATATCCAACCCAGAATTCAAGCAGGTGCTTGCCAGAGAGATTTCCTCCGTCGGTTCATCCCAGGACACCGCAGGGCATGCCAACCCTTCACATGTGAGCACAAAAGAGAGTTATAGTAGGGCACATGTGGAGGACGATGAGTTGGCAGCTAGGGAGCGGGAGTTGGAAGTCCAACGCAATGAGCTTGAGTTGGAAATGAAAAGGCGTGAGCTTGAGTTAGACTTCAAACTACGTGAGCTCGAAATGTTAACAAAGGTATGTATTTATTATTAATGTCCAAATTAGTCAAATAATTACTTGTGTTTTTTTTTATTATCAACAACTTATCTATTTTATTTTTCCTAAATTGAAGGCCAAGTCGACGTCGGTGTCGCTGTCACCTGTCACTCGTTTGTTCTCACTTGGTGAGGATTATGCGTTTGAGATTTTTGAATGTCCATTGGAGCACGATGGATGGGTGGCACACCCAAATCAACGGAGGATATTTTCCTTCTGTGGTGAAGATCTCGGGCACGCCTGCAGAAATAACGCCTGGATGGCCAGCACGGTTTTGAGTCTCTGGTGCACGTAAGTTAATTTTATAACTTATTTATTTTTGGTATTTTTCTATTTAATAATTTATTTTAATTTCAATATATATATTATGTAATTAACATCCACACCTTTTCATATCTTAGGTATCTCCATCGTCTTCAGCTTGATAAGGGCGTTGCATTAGTTTACGGCTTCTTAGATCCGTCAATCCTTGTGCCTGAATTCTTTGCTGGCGATGCACTTAGTAAATACATAGGGAACTTGTTGGGAGACAATCAGAAAGAATTATATCTGGCTCCCTACTGTATGAAAAACCATTGGCAGCTGTTCGTACTTTACCCGTCTAGGCATACCGTCATATTCTTATGCTCTCTCCACCAAAAGCCGCCACATGAGGTGGTGCAAGCTGTAAATAAGTAAGTAACTAATCTTAAATTTAATTTAAGTTTTAATATCAGTTGTTTTTAGTTTATTACATACATTATATATGAATTTGTTAATTGACATGATTATTTGTTTATGATAGCGCGCTGAAGGCGAGTAGCATAAGTTGCGTCAACGGGAGAAGTAGGACTTCTAAGGCTAAAGCAAATCCTGAATGGACCATCCTCAATGTTTGGTAGTTTATTTATCAAATAATTAATATTATAATTACTAATTTATATGTATATTCACCTGACATTGACATTAATTTTGTTTGTAGTCTCGATTTCAACCTGACGGGTGGTCGTGCGGCTATTATGTGATGCTTCATATGCTGAACATAGTCTCCGCATCTATTACGGATGGATGGAATAAGGTAATGTTTAAACAACTTGTTAAATTATATATTATAGTTTTGAAGATGACTTGCGTTAATGTTATTGTTATTATTTGAACGTGTGTAGGCATTTAACGACCAATCGCCTCTTCAAGAAGATGAGTTTAGAGACTTCAGGATGCGCTTAGCTGAATTCTTCTTCAAGTATGCGGCTGAAAAAGGAATTGACAAGATACATCCGCAATACTTAGATGAATAGTTTTTTTGTTAGACTGTAGAAACTAATTAATAACACACACACACACACACACACACACACACACATATATATATATATCCTTAGATTGGTAGTTTTGTTTTTAGACATTAGAGACTAAAATTTATATATATATATATATACTTGTAGATAGTTATGATTTTCCTATACATGGGTTTTGGTTTTAAGTCCCCCATTGTTCCTTTGTATATTTCTTTTCTTTTTGTTAATATTGAAATTTAAGGGTAGTGTTTGCAATTCTGTAATGTGTGTGATATTCGTATTCTTGGGATATTTCTTGAATGCGAGGGATAGGCGAGGAAGTGATATTTTAAAACTGAATTTAAAAAAAAATCTATTAACGTCAGTTGTATCAAATAACTGACGTTAATAGTATTTTATAAAATATCCAGTACACTATTAACGTCAGTTGCAATAAAAAACTGACGTTAAAATTAAAACTTTTAACGTCAGTTCTTTACCACAACTGACGTTAGTTCTAACAAAATTAACGTCAGTTGTGTTAAAGAACTGACGTTAATAGTTTTATATTTAACGTCAGTTCTTTACCACAACTAACGTTAAAATATTAACTATTAATGTCAGCTGTATTTACATCAGACAATATTCTGACGTATAAAATCAATTTTAACACACTGCACTAGTATCAGATATACATTATGCTTGTTTGAATTATGCCCTCCTTGATTCACGCCTGAACTCTCTCCTCCCTGCTGATTCTGCTCCGCCGCATCCTCCCTTCCTTCCTCACACAGCCACTGACATCCGCCATTGCCTCCACCTCTGCGTTTCTCAACGCGCAGCTCAGGTCCCCAACCTCTCACACCATCATCCTCCTCCATAGTGAACAATCTAGGACACTTTATATCCGCATGACATAACAACCCACAGAAGAAACAAAAAGTTGTTAGTCTTTCGTATTTGAAGCGGACCATTTTTTATTCTCCTCCTTCTCTCGAAACTTCTTCCCCTTTTTCAAAGGTTTGCGAACATCAATCTTAACTCTAATCCTCATGAAAGTCCTCCAGAAGTTCGAACTATTCTTTGATTCATACTCCACAAATTCTCCTATGTAATTCACAAGACCCTTCCCAACCTCCATTGACATAAAACTGATCGGTAGATCATGGACTTGGACCCAGAAACATAAATAGAAAAGTGGAACCTGTGCAGGTAACTCTACTGCACTAGCTAAACCCAGTACCAGAAGGTGACCATCAAAAGACCATGGCCCCCCATTCATCACTCGCTGCATATCTAGTTTATGGAAGAACCGAAACACAAAAATCCCCTTCTCAATCTCCTTGATCGAAACCTTCCTTCCAGGTTGCCACACAATAGCCATTCGTTCTTTCATAATGTGTGATCGAATAGGTTTTGTTGTGAGGAACCTACCGACCAGACATAGATTAAGGTTTTCAAAACTTGCCATGATGCTTGTTCTCAGCAAGCAAAGACAGTGACTAGAAAACGGCTTCTCACAGTCAGGAGAGAAAAACCCAAGGTCATCTCATTGAGAGAGAAAAAAATCATCCAGACTTGCACAGATATTCTTTTGAATTCCACGCGTATTGATATAATGAGATGTCCTATTTAAGTATTTATGAGCATAAGTTTACATCTATTCGTAACACAAGGCCACAAGGGTATAAATATCAGAAGATGAACTAGAAGACATGAATTTTATTGCATAGATGTGGGGACATAAATTTCAAAAGACATGTTTAAATTCCATGCACGGTCAATGTAAAGGATTTTTTTACATACATTCAATAATATCTTGATGAATTAATATTATTATTATTTCTCTATCTTAATTATTAAAATAAAAAGCATATATATTAAAATGTTAGTGACTGTCAGTGTAAAACTTTTTATATTGACATGACATGCTATTTTAATCCTAAAAGTTATAACATTTGAGGGAAATATTATGAAATAAATTTAGGAGGTGGAAATTCACACAAATATGTATATTCTTAACACACAACCCTCCCTGATTAACACCTTAGAAGATTTCACAAAATCCTTATTGCTTAGGGCATTTTGTTTTATAAAAACATTTTTAGTTTTCATTTTCTAAAATTTATATTGATTTTAGTATTTTCTTGACCATTTTCTTTTTCATTTTTTGAAAACAAATATAGTATTTCTAGACACTTTTAAAATGTCAAAATGTTGTTTTCATTGTTTTCAGAAATGCATTTTCCCTAACTAGCTTTCATCTTCTCTTTTATCATCTTGTTAACAATTTAAAATCAATATAGATTTTAGAAAATGAAAATTAAAAATGTTTCTGAAAAGTAAGCATGTCCTTAGTTTTTGACTTTTAGGAAATATATTAGCTGATGAATTAATAGTTGTTGTAGGATTCAGTTTACTCATATTGTAGTTAATTAAACTTTTGCCGTGTAATCATGTCTCTTGATTCAGCGGCCGTAAGACTTGTCTTGAGATACTTTAGGGGTCGACTCGATTTGTTCCCGGGTTCGATTCCTGACAGCGTTAAAATAATGTTTGACCAACGAAAGCCACGTCCTGTGAACAGTGATTAGTCTTTCATTGACAGTATTGGGATATACTGGGTTTAGACAAAAAAAAACTTCTGTCGTGTTGTTTATTAAACAATAAAGGTGTATACACCCATGGCCTACGGTCAGTGACAGTTTGTGTTTAAAAAATGGAAAGCTTTTCCTTTTTCATGTGAAAGAGTATCCATCCAACGTGAAGCCTCAGGGGTCCAATAATGATTATGAGCATCACGCAAAATCTATCAGGAAATTCAGAACCTAAACTTGTAAAGAACGCTACTTCATTTAAGGATTGATTAGCATAAAAACTCACGTTAATCCTAACGCATTGGTTAAAAAGCCAATGAACATTTTCCTAGCACAAGGCTGGCATCAATGTCCATCACGTTATAACCTTATTTACTTTATATATAAGTTTACTTTAGAGAGTTTTACTCGATATCACATAATATATATATATAGCTTTTAATACCAAAGTCATTTAGCTACATTTTTCAAGATGGGTATACAAGTACAAGCTCTAGCAATTGTGACATTATTGGTCTTGATCCAAATAGAGGGAAATTCAATACCAAACGCATTGCACCAAAATGACACCAATGTCTCATCATCATTTTCGCCATGGCTGAACAAAGTTGTGAAAAGAAGACCTTCTGGGTGCTATGGCAGACCATGGGTATGCAGCCAAGGAAAATTCCCACCAAGAAGTATGTGTTGTAGAAATCGTTGTGTGAATGTGACTTCTGACACAAACAATTGTGGGTTTTGTGGGATTAGATGCCCATTCAATTGGCAGTGCTGTAGAGGTTTATGCATTGATACAAACTTGAGCATTTTTAATTGTGGCAGATGTGGACATAGATGCCCCTTTGGGGTATTATGCTTCTTTGGGATGTGTGGATACGGGGAGGGGCCTTCTCCATTCCTTCCTAGGTCATCAAAGCAAAAGCCACCAGAGCCACAACAATTTGGTCATTCCTCAGATTTTCCACCTACAACTGCAAAAGAGAAAATTTAATTGATTGCGAATATTGTTTTTTTTTTTTAAGTTGAAAATATAATGATAATTCATGTTATCCTGTTTTATGAAATAAATTTCCTATTATATTGTTTATTCTATTATGTTCAAATTGTCTACATTGACATGGCAGCAATTGAATGTCTTGATAAACGACACGTATAAGGTTAATTCTCTCATTATTTGTTGATTATTTGTTGAAGACCCTTTAACAGGAAAAACTGTATATGCAAATCTCAAAATAATTTAATGGCTAAATTTAATTTTTTGTCCCTTAAGTTATTTTCAGTTTCATTTTGATCCTTTAACTTTAAAAAATTTCATTTTGGTCCTTCAAGTTACAAACGTTACCCATTTTGGTACTTTCGTTACTAATCCCATTAGCCCCTCTCCTACGTGGCTATTAACGTCTGATGTGCCACTACCAGTATGGAGGATTTTGTATATTTTCAAGACAATTCAACTTAGTTATATATAGGGGTATACATGAAAAAGATTGATCAGTTATACCTTGGGTTTATAAAACACTTATTATTTTGAAACAAAAACAAAATAGATTTTTTACCCGTGCGATGTACGGAAGAAATTTGTGTAAAGAGAAATATGAGTTTATTCTAAAAGAATTGTACTACTTAAATATAGAAAATAATAAATTAAAATGGCAAGAAAGAAGTTTTTATATAGTAGATGAATGAAAAATAAATACAAAATTTGTATAAAATTTTATTATAAATAAGTATTGTATAAAATTTGGCTCTATTTACTAATATACAAAAACAATATGTATAATACAAAAATCAATTTATCATCTGTTGTTGTATGAATATTTTTGTCGCTTTACTTGTAGAAGAGTCACTCATTCTCAATAACTATTTTATAAACTATTCCTTTCACCTGCAAAAGAATTAGTATGACATGCTAGTTGTTATTAATTAAGTTATCTATACTCTGATTATCTTAAAGTTGCCAAATGGCTTCATATAAAACACATATTTACAATACAATAACTAAAGGAATCCAGAGAAACAAAAGACAGAAATTAAGAAGTTAAATATTGATATAGATCAATCCAACATTCAAGTTCATCAACAACCTTTTGTCAACATTTTCTAAAAATATGTAATTGCCTGTAGAAAAGTCTTCTCACCTACCACCTAGAAAGTGGTATATTAGTAATAGAAATAAAATCATTCAAAAGCCATTGTTCAACTCTGATACATTCAGGACTCAGTTAATTGTCTAAACCTTATTTAGCAATTTTTTAAGAAATAGGGATTGAATATTATATTGTCAATTTATATGTGGCTTGCCTCTACGCTTCAATTGTACTGGTCTTTTTTGGTGATATAGTTAATAATAGAAGGGAAAATATCACATTTGGGACCTTTTCTTTTATTACCACATAAATATGTTGGTGTTTTTGAAGGACTTTTTTGCTCAAAAATAAGGAAGGGTATGCAAAATCTATAACTTTCCACCTGTGATATCTTTTCTGTGTTGGAGGTTGAGAATGCCATAAAAGAATGTATTGCATTGAAATTTACATATTGGACACAAAGTTTATGCTACGATATTGGTGATTGGATATTGTATTGGACACATGTTATAGTTCATATTGTTGAAACTTCTCTTTGCGGAATATTTTAATTATTCACTTGAGAAATTTAATGAAAGAAAAAGGCATTCTCTCCAAAATAGGCATTATCCTTTCTTTGTTTAATTGAGATAGTTTGCTTTCAATGACCTGAATTTGTTTCTCCTTTCTTTCATTTTATGGCACTTCTTTGTAAACTACTTTGCTGCTTTGTTTTGTCCTGGCTGCATTTTAAGGCATCACCAACAATGAATTTGTTTAGGTTGCTTTCAATGACCTGAAATTGTTTTCTCCTTTCTTTCACGCTTTTCAATCTAGCATAGTCATTTGCAAAGCTATTTAGGTTATGAGAACATGCTATGCATTTATGAGCTACACATTTTATGTAATCTATTAACAGGGAGCTCTCAGTCAAGTATCCATTGAGTGAATCTCCTCAATGGTTTTTGCATTTGATTTGTTTTACATGATTTTAGATCTGTTCTTCTTTTTCCTAATTTAAATAAAAAATATGGAACCATAAAGCTTGGTTTTTTATATCTTAAATTAAATGTGTTTCTAATTAGCTGTGCTCCTAAACAGGTTCTTGACTTAAACTGATTGTTTGTTGGCAAAAAGTGCTTGAAACTACTTCATTTTATACTACTTCTATGAACTGGGATAAATGGAATGGTGCAATACTGATTCATCATTTTATTATTGGTTAAGAAACGTAGTGATGTAATGTTAGTGTGCCATTTTTTAATATTTGAGATTTAGAAAGATCATTTTTTAATATTCAAAGGATTAATGAATAAAATCTGCTCATTTATCCCCAAAGAGATAGAATTGAGACAGAACATTATCAGTGAACTCTCAGTCAAGTATCAATATGGTTCTAGGTAGTTTGCTTATGGATTTACATCCTGTTTCTCATATTCTGCATTTATAAATGAACCATTGTCTGCATTTTTTACGAATTATCTACTTAGAAGTCTGTTGATGATCCATCAAACAAGGACTGGTGGAGGGGTGGAAGAGCTGCTTCCTTCGATATAATTCATACTCTTTAGTAGATCTCTTTAGTAGATTGGAATCCCCAAAAAAAAAAAATCTCTTGCAACTATAATCAACATAGTATTAAGGTTGATAAGTCTTGCTTATGATATTATTCAAGCATATCTATTGAAATTGTTGTTAGAGTCCATTTTTTGTGAAAGAATAGGATTAAAAATATTCTGATAAAAGTTTGGAATGAAAAGCATTATCTGCATTCTGCGAGAAGGCAAACATGGTGAGCAATGGGTGAGACATATAAGAACATTAGAGTCTATTTGAACTTATTTTTGCTCTCTTTTTGTTGCTTTGTCTCTTAGTTATTTTATACTTCATATATTGAATAGCATAGGTTGCAACTTTGGACTAAACTTGATATGAAGTTTTTTGCTCTTTACAACATTTGATTAACTTTAATGTCAGGGTATCTTGGTTGCACCAACTCTTTCCTTGAAGAATTTGCTAGAGAAAACGACCTTTCTTTGAAGAATGTTTGGCATTTCATTTTATATGAATGTGAAGAGATGTTGTAATCACTAAGTATGATTAATTGTTGAATAATCAATTTTCTGACTTCATTTTTATTTTTGGACTTCCTATGGTTTGAATGTCGTTTTTATTGTCCCATTATGGTTAGGTGGCTGTGGCTGGGGTTAGAAGATTTAATTGCCTGGATGTTAATGGTATACGAATTCTCCAGACTGTGGCAGTAGCTTTTCTCATTCTCAACTAACCCCTGTTTTGTTTCACATTGGAAGTTAGTTGTCTCTAATAGTCTGTGTGTCAACGCTACATCAAATTAAATGAGGAGAAGAACAAGAAGTTGAATGATCTTCTTGATGTACGGGGCTTAAATCGAATTTTTATATTTGTGAAAAGCGTTGGGAGGGCAGCTGAGTTGGACAAATCACTTGAATTTGGGTATATTTTTTGATGTGAAATAGGCATCACTTTAATTTTTTAATCATGGTAGATGAAACTTGAAGATGAAAATACATCAGGTTCTTTGACAATGCTTATTCTAATATTTTCATTTTTATGAATTTTATCTGTTGTTCTTTGAGGATCACAAACTAAATACATGTCAAGGACCAAAACCGACCCAGTCTTCTACAAAAGTCATATAGTTATGAAATGTTTTGTCCTTGGTAGTGACAAATATATAGCAGGAAATTATTGTTTGTTATACATGCTAATATTCCATGTGTTTTCAAGTTTGCCCGGAAAACATGTCTTGGCTTGGGGCTATACACCCGGGAAGCATGCTTTGGCAGAATTGAGTTTGCCGATATAGCTTCATAGTATTTGAGCACATATCAATTTTATGTTGTCATGAATATACAGAACATATATAAATTCTTGTGAACTGAAAAGTTGTTATATTGTTGATGCAACCTTTGTTTTCTTCATAATAGCTGTTAGTATACAAACATATTAATATATGATAGATTATGTTTTGAACATGCGTAAAAAAAGTAGCTCGTGCAAATGCTCGGGTACTTGACTAGTTAATGACCAATTGTGTATCAGATTGTTCCTGAGTCAGAGTTCTAGTAGCAAGTAATAACAAATAATCACATGTTTGGCTTCACAAGTTGTAAAAAAAAAAAAATTGTGCCTATATTACCCTTATTTACCAACCCCGAGGATTAGAAACTGGAAAAGTGATGGGTTCCAGTTTCACTTTGATTTCGCCTTGTTACTTAGGCTGACAGTCACACGTATATCAGTATGATCATTCATTCATTAGCTCATTTGCAAATCACCTCACGACACTTAAGTCTCTGCTTTGTGAGTATTTGGAAATGTCCAGCACTTTGGTGAAATTCGTTAATCTGTTTCTGATGCTCATTTGCTTGAAGAAAAAAACTTGCACATTGCTTTTATTTTGTGATGATATATCATTTTTATAAACATATTTATACATTTTGAATATTTCAATTAAGTGTTTTTCTTTTATTGTGTCAGCTAATTGATGCTGCAAGTGAGCCAACTTCGCCTTTAGATACAAGAGGATCATCAGGCGCTAGCAATATTTGATGTTCTTTTTATGCTGATACAAAACTATTTTTAGGCTATTATGAATTCAAGTTGTATTTTATAAATTATAATTGATATTTGAACTACAATTGTTTGAACCATACTTATGTCATTATGGTTATAATTTTAATTAAATTTTTGTGAGTATTTTGTTTAATTTGATAAATATTTTTCAATTACCACAAATTAGAAAGATGTAGAACGTTAGCAAATAAATACATTTGAAAAAAAACATCAAAATCACATCAAATGGCGATATATATATATATATATATATATATATATATATATATATATATATATATATATATATATATATGTTCCAAGTCCAAAATATCTCGGATGAGAGATACTTTACTGGAAAGAGTTAGAAGGGATGTTTTGGAATGTGCTTGACAGAATTGAGAGATTCTGCTCCTACGTATCCAAATGGGAATCAAAGCAAACGTAGTTCTCAATGGAGGGGTTGGACCCCTATTTATAGAGATGTTTAGAATCAGGCTCCGAGTTATACGGAGAGATATTAGGATCAGGCTCTGATTATGCAGAGAGATATCAGGCTCCTGATTATGTGGAGAGATATCAGGCTCCTGATTACGCGGAGAGATATCAGGCTCAGCGAGATGTTCGGACCAGTTAGTTGTGACTGGATATCTCGGGGCCGAGGTATCTTCGTTTGCGGTCTGGTGCGGAATAGGGCCAAGTAGTTGTTCTCGGGTGTTGAGTGTATTAACGGGTCTTCGGCTTTATGGGAGTTCGGGTGAGTATCCTCTTACGAGAATAAACTCGGTCGTATTGTCAATCCTCGGTCTTATATCTTTGGCCGGTACACAAGCCCCCCGAGCTCCGACCTTAAACAAGCGAAAGACCTGATAAGTATGAACCCGAGCTTATTCTTCGGCCACACAAACTTCTGCATTCCCAGCTGTCATTTCAATCAGATCTTTCCTCTTTGTCAGAGAAAGCAATCATTCCCTCTAATACTTCTGCGGCACGCTTTAGGTAAGAAACCCTAGAGTTCCGCGCCCATTTAATGAGGGGAAAATCAAAAGTCGCGCCCTTTTGGGCCTGATGGGACGTGGGCCGTCAACCGCAGGCTACAAATATCCCTTCGGACTCCCACTCCCTTCTACCCTGCTTATCCTTCTTGGCCTTTCACCTTCGTCTTCCGGTTTTCGCCATCACCCTTGTGCTTGTCATTTTTCGTGTACACCCAGTCTCCTTCTTCCCCTCGTACTTCTCGGTTTAATTTCGCTACCAGATGAGTTCATCCATGTCCTCTGAGTCAAACACCTCGCCTCTAATTGAGCGCGAGGTTTCCCCCATTGGGGGTTCTCCCTCCACCTCTTCGATTCCTTCACGGGAGTTGAACGTCGGAGAAGGGGAAGCGTCCTCCTCCGGGTCGTCTTCCCCTGGGTCTGATTCCTCCGGGTCTGACTCCAAGTCCGACCCTCCCTCTCCTCCGGTGTCCAAACCCGCCGCTCGTAAGCAACGCCTGAGGGTTCCAAAAGACCCTATTCCGGATATTACTCTTCCTGGGTACACCTGGGTTAAAGGCGAGGTTGGGACCTTTTTTTCTGACTTCCAAACCCCAGAATCAATTGATCAACTTCGGTCCCAAATTAATATCTCGGCGTCAGGGGACGAGTCCGAGTTCATTTGCTCCCCATGCTCGGGTACCGAGTGTGTCTTCCTCAGGGCTCGTCCTTCCGAGCCCCCTTTTACATACATGTACAAAACATTGTTTGATAAGCTGCATGTATCTCTTCCTTTTACCGAGTTTGAGTGCGATGTTCTAAGAACCATGAACGTCGCTCCTACTCAACTTCACCCCAACAGTTGGGCTTTTCTGAAAGCCTTTCAGATTCTATGTAGATACATCGGGATGGAGCCCACCACTCCAAAATTTTTGTATTTCTACCAAACAAGGTTTGGTGAGAAAATGGGGTGGATTTCTCTTAACGGGATGAACCGGAGAGGACTGCTTAGTTTGTACACATCATCGTACAAAGATTTCAAAGTTGGCTTCTTCCGAGTTCGCCCCTCGGGCTCTCATTCCTCCCACTTTTTTGATGATGACAACTGTGCCAAGTTTCCCCTATATTGGCAATCCTCCCCCACAAAATTTGTTGGTTTTGAGTACCAATCCCTCCCGGTCGAGGATAGAAGGGACATATACATACTAGAAAAACTTCCTCGGTCCCTCCATTGTGGACGCCTCCTGAAACTACCCTTCTCATCAACCCCCAGAACTGACCTGAAAAGTAAGTACTCGGCTTTTTAGTTTTGGAATTTTTTTTGTATTTGTTGCTGAACTAACAACTTTTTCTTTTTGGCAGTCATTATGGGGAAATTTGACTTCTCCAAACTTGTAAAGGCTGCTGCTAAAGAGGGTCAGGGTCCCTCTTCAACTGAGAAAAAGCAGAAAAGATCTCCTCCCACCAAGATCTCTGCGAAGGGAACTTCATCATCTGCCCCCCCAAAAAAGAAAGAGGGTAGAGGTTGTAGTTGACACCAAAGACTCTCCCCCACCTCACCCGAGTCCCCCACGCCCAACTACTCAGGAGACCGGGACCGCGCGGCGGGGAGAACAACCCCCTCCCTCCACCAAGCAAAAATGGTACAACAGTTCTCTAAAGACGGGGACCTCATCCCTCTGGGGTGAAGATTTCAACCCGTTCCCTTCCTTTGACTCGAACTTCCTCAAACCTGCTGACCTCCGGTTAATCACGCAGCAAGGGGCTCAGTCCAGCATGGAGGCCCTCTCGGCCTACTGCATCTGAGCCGCCGCTCTAGCCCGCTTCTGCAGCCGAGACTTGGTGGAGTCCGAGAGGAAATCCCAGCATCTGGAAGCTGAACTTGCTTCCATTGAGAAGCTGAAAGGGGATTTTGCCCGGACCTCCAGAGAGCGCGACGAGCTGGCCAAGGCCAATAATCTCCTGACTACAACCATCACCGAGCTGAATGGCCAGAGCTCCGAGCTTGAGACCAAAGCAAAATCTACTGAGGAGAGTAAAGCTCAGGCTGAAGAAGGTAGAGCTCGTGCCGAGGAGGAGCTTAAGAAGGCTCAAGCTGAAATTGAGCGACTTAAAGCTGCCTTGGAGGCCGAGACCAAGGCCAAGATGGAGCTTCAGGAGGATGTGAAGGAGGCCACTAGCTGCATTATTATCGAGCACCGAAAAGGTTTCGACAAGGCAATTGCTCAGGTTGAGGTTCTCGCCCCGGGGGTTGATCTTTCGGGAGTCGATGTGAACAAGGAGGTGGTGAACGGGGAACTTATTCCCATATTTCCTGAAGAGGAAGAGGAGGTGGCGGTGGAAAGGGAGGAAGACTCTCCCGGGGATCACATCGAGGCCGAAGATGGTCTTAGGGACGAGTAGCTGTTTAGTTTTTGGTTTTTTGTTCATCCCTTGTAATGGGCTTGTGCCCTTGTAACTTCGTTTTACTTAATGAAAATTGTTACTGTTTTGCTGACTTTCCTTTTTCCTTGTAGCCTCTTGTTTGGCCGAGATACACTTGAAGTGTTTTTTTATCTTCCATCGTTGTGTTTGGCCTGTTAAACAAATCTTCGGCTAAGACCGAGGTATTCTTTCGTCCCTATCAAAAATGGATGGTGGTTGTTACACGTGAAACACATGTTTCACACCTTACGCATGCAGTCACGCATTAAATGCTTTGGAAACCGTAATGGGTTCATGCAATTACTGCTTTTTGCTTAGTTTCGAGATTTGTTTTTCCAACAAACCTTTTCCCACGCATACTTCTTCCTTCCCGACGCCTCTCCCCCCTTATAAATAGGGATGTTTCACTGCTGCTTTCATTCATTCTTCATTCTTTCCCACCAGCCAAATTCGTTTCTCTTTCACCCGAGTAGTTCTATGGTAGTGTTAGGGGTTTACGCTCCCCTATCCCAGTTAACATCCTTTTTTGAGTTTCATAGCTGCCAAAAAGGATGTAAGTGGGAGATGGGTTCCAGAATTCCTTTTACGATTCAATCCTCCAAGAAGGATGTTAATTGGGAGAATAGCAGACTTCGGGAGTCGCAAAAGGGGTAGAGGCCGTCTACTCCCTGAGCGGGCCGAGCACCTCATCATCCAACTTTCTCAGGGGGAAGTGACTACATCCTCCCTTAAGAGAGAGTCATGGTGTTGGGTTGGGGAGACTGGGGGCCGACTGGACTTGCCCCTACTCTAATTGGGGGAACCACTGTCCTGCCGAGCGGCCCTTATTTTCAATTTCAGCGCTGTGCTCGGTTCCCTTAATATCTTCACCTGTTTGTACTTTTCAAGAGTCAAACTTGGCCTTATTTTTGCTTTACGCATTGTACTCGGTTTCCTTAATAAAATCATAATAAAATCATGGCTCATATTCGGCCTTTAAATTCGGACTTTGCTCTTTTTTAATTGCTACTCGTATTCGATTTCAACAATTTCGCGGCTCGAACTCGGCCTTAATAACTCGATAGCTCGAACTTGGCTAATAGGCTCAAACTTGGCCTTAATAACTCAATAGCTCGAACTCGGCTAATAGGCTCAAACTTGGCCTTAATAACTCAATAGCTCGAACTCGGCTAGGAGGCTCAGACTTGGCCTTTAGAATTTAACGGCTCGAACTCGGTCTTCAGGCTCAAACTTGGCCTTTACAAATTTAATGGCTCGCACTCGGCCTTCAGGCTCAAACTTGGCCTTGAATAACTAAAACGGCTCGAACTCGGCCTTCAGGCTTAGACTTGGCCTTAAAACGTTTAATCGACTCGAACTCGGCCTTCAGGCTCAAACTTGGCCTTTAAAAATTTAATGGCTCGTACTCGGCCTTCAGACTCAAACTTGGCCTTTAAAAATTTAATGGCTCGTTCTCGGTCTTCCAAATGAGATGTTTGCAGAGTATATACATCGACAAAATAAGAGAGCATAGCAATGTTCATAATAAATTCCTTTATTGAATAAAAAGAAAGTCTGCGGTGTGTCTCGTTAAAACCTTCTCGGTCAAAACCCTTTTTGGGACAAAATACCGAGGTAGGAAAAAGAGTACATCACCTGACTATATACATCAACTATAATAAAATTTTAAATGCGAAGGATTCCAAGTCCTCGGGATAGGCTTTCCGGACAACTCTTCTAACCTATATGCCCCGTTTCCCAGGTTTTCTGCTACCCAGAATGGCCCTCCCCAGTTTGCTGCCAACTTGCCTTCCGTCCGATCCTTCCTTGCTTCTCCTTTTATTCTCAGCACCAAGTCTCCACACAGAAAACTCCTCAGCTTTACTCTTGAATTATGCCTTCTGGTTGCTCTCTGTTTGCAAGCTTCTTCTCTGATTTTGGCCTCCTCCCTGATTTCCTCTACCAAGTCAAGTTCGACCCTTAACTCGCTTTCATTATCATTCGGCTCATGTTGCATACGTCGGAAAGACGGTTCCCCAACCTCCACGGGGATCATGGCGTCTGTTCCATATGTCAGCCTGAAGGGCGTTTCTTGGGTGGTCGATTGAGGCGTGCAGTGGTAGGCCCAGAGGATACTTGGTAATTCCTCTGCCCAAGCTCCTTTGGATCTTCCCACCCTCTTCTTCAGTTCTCCGAGAATGACCTTGTTGGCTGCTTCGGCTTGCCCATTGGTCTGGGGATGTTCAACCGATGTAACGTGATGTTTAACACCGAGGTTGTCATAGAATTCCCGTAATGTCTTATCTACAAACTGTCTTCCGTTGTCAGTGACGATTGCAAAGGGAATTCCGTGTCTACAGATGAGGCTTTTCCATACAAATTTTTGCACTTTCTCGGCGGTAATCTTCGCCAAAGGCTCTGCTTCAATCCATTTCGTGAAGTAGTCTACTGCTACCAGGAGAAATTTGACTTGACCTTTGGCCACAGGGAATGGCCCCAGTATGTCCATTCCCCACATAGCGAAAGGCCAAGGCGAGTTTAATGTGTGAAGTCTTTCCGGAGGGGTACGACTTATATTGGAGAATCTTTGGCACTCATCACATTGCTTCATCCACTCAATGCAATCTGCTCGAATGGTAGGCCAATAGTACCCTGCTCGGACTACCTTGGAGGCCATTGATCTGCCCCCACAATGAAAACCACAGATTCCTCGGTGAACCTCTTCCATGACGTACTTTGATTGTGCCTTCGTCAGACATTTTAGTAATGGTACCGAGAACCCTCGTTTAAACAATTCTCCCGAAATAATAGCAAAGTGACTAGCTCTGAGCCTAATCTTCTTGGCCTCAGCATGATCTGGGGGGGGAGTTTCTGAGGATAAATACTCCCAAATGGGTGTCATCCATTCTCGGTCAACCGGTTCGCTGGCCATCACCTCCCCAATTGTGACACTCGGCTCACTTATGGTTTCTTGAATAACCGTCCTATGGTGGCCCGGCTTCTTTGTATTGGCCAATTTGGACAGCAGGTCGGCCTGAGTGTTTTCTTCTCGGGGAATGTGCTCAATAGCAAATTTCTCGAAGTTGGAAACTAATTGGTTGACCTTGCATAAATACTTGGTGAGCTGAGGCTCTTTCTCTTGATACCCTCCAGATATTTGCCCAGTGACTAGCTGTGAATCACTCCGGCATCTAATGACCTTCGCCCCATTTCCTTTGCCAAAGATCAATCCTGCTATCAAAGCTTCATATTCGGCTTGGTTGTCGGAGGTTTTAAACTCGAACTTTATTGACTGTTCCAGGATCAGATCTCCCGGGCCTTCCAGAATCACCCCAGCTCCACTGCCCCTGACATTCGAGGATCCATCCACATACAAGTTCCACCATATATCCTCGGTTATCGGCTGCGGGTTGAGCTCGGCTACGAAGTCGGAGAGACATTGAGCTTTCAGAGGGCCCCTCAACTCGTATCTCAGGCCGAACTCGGATAACTCTACCGACCACGCAATCATCCGTCCTGCCAACTCAGGCTTTTTGAGAATCTGCCTAATCGGGTGATCGGTTTTGACGATCACCGGGTGACTTTGGAAATACGGGCGCAATCGCCGAGCTGCGGTTACCAGGGCCAAAACCAGCTTTTCAATGAGTTGATACCGAGTTTCAGCATCATGAAGGACCCTGCTGATGAAGTACACCGGCATTTGAACTTTCTCTATTTCTTGCACAATGACTGGACTGATGGCATACTCGGTGGCTGACAGGTATAAGTATAACTCTTTCCCTGGGATGGGTCGAGTTAAGATCGGTGGTGAAGACAAAAAGGCCTTGAAATCGACGAAGGCCTTCTCGCATTCCTCTGTCCATGTGAAGGTTTGAGGCCTCTTCAGTAACCTAAAGAAAGGCCGAGCTTTCTCTACTGATTTGGGTAGGAACCGAGATAATGATGCGAGCCGTCCTGCAAGTCTTTGCACTTCTTTAACATTTTGTGGGTTTCTCATCTCAATCACAGCCCGACATTTATCAGGATTGGCCTCGATTCCCCGGTGTGTCAGCATGAAGCCGAGGAATTTTCCACCCTGGACACCGAAAACACACTTCTCCGGATTCAATCTCATATTATACTTCCTCAGCTGCTGAAAAAATTCCTCTAGATCTTTTGGGTGGCTGTTGGGGTCATCGGATTTCACCACCATGTCATCCACATAAACTTCCATAGTTCTTCCGATTTGTTTTTCAAATACCCGGTCCATGAGCCTTTGGTATGTAGCTCCAGCATTTTTCAGTCCAAACGGCATCACCCGGTAACAGTAATTCGAGCCCTCAGTAATGAAAGCTGTTTTCTCCTCATCTGGAGGGTACATTCGGATCTGATTGTACCCCGAGTATGCGTCCAAGAAACTCAGAATTCTGTATCCGGAAGCTCCATCCACCAATCTGTCAATACTCGGCAAAGGATAGGAATCCTTTGGGCAAGCTTTATTCAAATCTGTGTAATCGGTGCACATGCGCCACCTGCCGTTTGCTTTTTTGACCAGAACAACGTTGGCCAGCCAGGTAGTGTATTCTACTTCTCGGATAAAATTGGCCTTGACCAACTTCGCTGTTTCCTCTTCCACAACTTTTCTCCTTTCTTCCCCAAGTCTCCTTTTCCTCTGGGCCACTGGTTTCGCCTCGGGACAAATTGCCAGTTTATGGGATAAGAAGTCGGGATCAATTCCTGGCATATCAGATGTGGTCCAGGTGAACAAATCGGCGTTGATGCGTAGCACTTGCTTTATTTCTTCTTTCAAATTCGGCTCAAGGTGTCCGCCGAGTTTGGTGCACTGATCGGGCTGTGAATCGAGCTGAAACTTTTCTAACTCCTCAATAGGTTGTGGACGTTGTTCCTGCGTGTCCATTCTCGGATCCAGTTCAACAGAGTTAACGGAATTTACCGACTTGTCTTTCCCCCTGTCTAGGGTTTCTGCAGGCGTAGGTTTAAGTTTGCTCACACGCAAACTATCGGCAGAACAACTGTCCCGGCCATCCTCCCGATTAGCCCGGACAACAACAATGTCCCCCGAATTGGAAGGTAATTTCATCGTGAGGTGAGGAGTAGAGACCACAGCTCCTAGCTCGTTCAAAGATGGTCTTCCGATCAGGATATTGTATGATGTTACTGCATTGACTAACACATACCTGACCATGATAGTCTTGGATGCTTTGCCATCCCCAAAAGTAGTCAGGAGGTCAATGTACCCCCGTGTATCAACTTGTTCCCCTGCAAAGCCGATGAGCTTACTGTCGTACGGTTGAATAGATTTCTCTGGGATACCGAGCTTCTGAAATGTTGAGTAATATAAGATATCTGCCGAGCTCCCCTGGTCGACAAGGGTTCTTTTGACCGAGAAATTAGCCAACTGCACGGTGATTACCATGGGGTCATCTTGATTAGGATCCACCCCTACAAAGTCTTCATCGGAAAAGATAATAGGTGGGGAATTTCTCGGGGGTTTGCCGGATACCGAGTTGACAGCCCGAATAGCCCGCAGGTGCTTTCTCCGAGCTGAACTTGTCGTGCCTCCCCCTGCGAATCCGCCTAAAATAGTGTTTATGACTCCTCGGACCACATTATCCTCCTGTCGCCTTTCATTCTGGCCCTCTCTGGTTTCTGTTCTTTCATTATTTCGTTGACCGCCGCCCCTTCTCGGGCTTTGGTCACCTCCTCTCCTTCTGCTTCTGCCATATCCCTCACCATTGTTGTGGTTTCTCCGAACAAAATTATTGAGGTGACCAGCTTGCACCAACTCTTCAATATTATCTCGTAGGACCCAGCACTCCTCGGTGGTATGGCCATAATTACGATGATACCGACAATGTTTCTGTCGGTCAGCATTCTGGGGGGTGTGGCCACGATTAGGGAGCTGCAAAAGTTCTGCATTGTATGCTTCCTCAAACACCCGAGCTCGATTTGTGTTGAGGGGAGTATAATGTTCATACTTTGGTCCCCTATGCAAATGCTCGGACGGGCCTTTGAATTTCGGCCTATCACCTCCGGCCCTCCTCTTCTCTCTCCCTTCTCGTCTGTCAGCATCATCAGTTCTTTCCCTTTTCTTCGACTCCTCAACCTCCTCCATATTGATGAATCCCGCAGCTTTCCTCCTCAACTCATCCATACTGGTTGGTGGCTTCCGAGCCAAGTGTCTGGCGAAAGGGCCGGGCCTTAACCCGGTCAAGATGGTGTGTAGTGCAACATCGACACTGAGATTCCGGATGAGGACTGTCTCCTTGTTGAATCTGGCCATGAAATCATGCAGGGACTCATTCTTTTCTTGCCTGAAGTTTACCAACGAGGCCGAGGTTTTTTGGTGAGCCGGCTGGTGGCAAACCGAGCATTGAACTTATCCATGAATGTATCAAAGGAGTCTCATCGACGCCGGCGGTAGCCGGGGTGTACCAGTCAACGCAGCATCCTTCGAGTGGTGGTCGGAAAGACTTTACACATGACAGCGTCGTCATCGTGAAAGAGGTACATCTCGAGTGGTGAAAGCGTCCCAAGTGGCGCTCGGGTCCGAGGTGCCATCATATTTGTCAATGCTAATTGGCTTGTAGTTGGCTGGTAGGGGAACCTCCATGATAGCGTCTGTGAAGGGATGTCTCGCTTCCGCACGCTGGCCCTTTCATTAAGTCTATTTGCCCGATGATGATTCGGGGGCCTGCCTAGGAAATTCCTCCTCATCTACCCGGTCCATATGATGAGAAGCCCGGAGTTGTGGGCCTCCTTCTCTGTGCGAGTTTCTGGACCCCTCATTCTCAGGAGTCTGACGCTCTCTCTCAAGAGGAGACGAGACGGACCTTTCTCTGCTCTGTCCCGGTTCGCGACGACTATTCTGTCGCCTAATCTCCTCATTCTCCTTCCTCAACATGGCAATCTGTGCAAGAAGCTCCTGGATAAGGGGGTTGTCGGTCGTCATAGCCGGGTTTATGGACCGTTCCCCATTATCCCCGTTGTTAGCATTTTCTGGCTCCTCTCTCCTGCAGTTTCCGCTCCTTGTTCTCACCATGATTTGTGGTATGGGAAAGTTTTGCTTCGTTTCCCACAGACGGCGCCAAATGTTCCGTCCAAAATATCTCAGATGAGAGATACTCGGCTGGAAAGAGTTAGAAGGGATGTTTTGGAATGTGCTTGACAAAATTGAGAGATTCTGCTCCTACGTATCCAAATGGGAATCAAAGTAAACGTAGTTCTCAATGGAGGGGTTGGACCCCTATTTATAGAGATGTTTAGAATCAGGCTCCGAGTTATACGGAGATATATTAGGATCAGGCTCTGATTATGCAGAGAGATATCAGGCTCCTGATTATGCGGAGAGATATCAGGCTCCTGATTACGCGGAGAGATATCAGGCTCAGCGAGATGTTCGGACCAGTTAGTTGTGACTGGATATCTCGGGGCCGAGGTATCTTCGTTTGCGGTCTGGTGCGAAATAGGGCCGAGTAGTTGTTCTCGGGTGTTGAGTGTATTAATGGGTCTTCGGCTTTATGGGAGTTCGGGTGAGTATCCTCTTACGAGAATAAACTCGATCGTATTGTCAATCATCGACCTTATATCTTGTAAATATATATATATATATATATATATATATATATATATATATATATATATATATATATATATATATATATATATATATATATATATATATATATAGTTCCATTCCATGTTTTCTTCATATAGGAGGTCAGGTGCTCAATGTTCCTTCAACTATCAACTTCCCTAATCAGCTTTATATCTTCGGCCGGTATATATATATATATATATATATAGTTCCATTCCATGTTTTCTTCATATAGGAGGTCAGGTGCTCAATGTTCCTTCAACTATCAACTTCCCTAATCAGCTTCTTACCTCCGCTTAGACCGATCTAAGGGTGAGGTCACTAAAACCCTTATTTTAGAACTCGTTTTGAAACTTTATATAATATGTATGCTACGATTACACGACAATGCTTGGTGGAGCATGTGGTAAAGTTACCTGCTTATAACTCCTTGATCTGTTTCCAGGGATAGGCGTTTTTTTTTATCTTTTTCTAACATATTGCAAAAGATCTCCTAGTGCTGGTAGGTACGTAGGCCTACTCTTGCACCCACATCTCTTTTTTTCTTCTTTTATTGTCTTCTTTGATTTATTCTTGAGGCATTTGTTTAATTATATATTTAATTTTATTTAAATAATATCAAACTATTAAACAAAACAAAGTTAAAAATAATGGAAAGGAACCTCTGTTTGTTTAAGATTAAAGTAACATTTACATTGTATAAAAAGATTACTTTTTTAAAATTTTTATTTAAATCAGAAATTAATTTGTAATTATTTATGATTTTGAAAATCACTTTTTAATTTTTATAAAAATTGCTTATTTATAAAATATTATTAGTGGTTTAAAAAAGGTTTCACTAAGAGTCCGTTTTAGGTCTCAATTAGTGTTAGGCCGGTCGTGCCTATGCTTTTCTCTGTTTTTTCTAACTGTCTTCCTTCTCTATATGACCGGATGGACTTTGCAAAATTGTAATGTAACCATGTGTGTTACTAATTTAGTTAATAATATGATTAAATTTGCAAGTTATCGATATTTATTTATTTGTTTTCTTCAAAAATTTTGTGCAGTTACCTGAAAAACAGCTTTGAAAAAGGAGGTAGTATACAACTATACATGTTATTTTAATATGGGACCACTAATTTTCATACCTTCGTGTCCACTTTTTTATTTGTTCAAAAATACCATTTTTCTAATAAAATAACTTTGTCAATAGGGTATATTATTTATAACTTAAGATTATCAAATTTACTGAAGAAAGAAAATATTAGGTTGAACTTTAACGATCAAAGTGAGCTGGACACTTCTCATTATCAAATTATCTCTTGGACAACCCTACACTAATATATATATATATATATATATATATATATATATATATATATACCCTATGCTAATGATTTTCAATTTAGATTTTATATGTAAAAAACATCAAATTAGTCCTACACGTGACATAGACCAAATTGAAGATGATTATCATATGTAAGGATCAAATGAAAAATGATTATCATGTGTGGGGACTGAATTCAATTTTTTTGTTCATTTCAGTCTTAATATGTTGTAATCATTTTCAATTTGATCCCTATATTTTAACCGAAACAAATGACGTTATAACATCAATAAATGACGGTGATCAAATAAAAGATAATTGTACATATTGAGGCTGATTTAAATTTTTTTACATATAAGGATATATTGACTAAATGATTGGTTTACCCACTATAATAATATATGTCACTTCATACACTATTGATTTTATTGAATATATTATTTAAAATTTAAAAAATATATATTATCACTCGTTCGACTGCAATTAATCATGATTAAGGATTTGTTTGTTTTAGATTTTGATAAAATGATTTTGAAAGAATTGATTTAAAAAATTTTCAAGTTACAAAAAATGATTTTGTGTTTGGTAACAACTAGTTTTGTACCCGTGCAATGCACGGGTTATGAATTAGATAATCAAATTATTTTTGCTTTCTAATATGTTTATATTATTTATATTGTTATATATAAATTTTTTATATATATAAGATATTAATATATTATTATATTTTTATGAAATATTTATTATGTTACATATTATATTATATAATTATAAGATATAAGATATATCATAAGATATTATTTTTGATTTATTTCTTCTTTTTGTATCGTATAAGTTAATTATTTTTAGAAAATATATTTATATATCATATTATTTTTCTTTTATCTTGAAAATCTATTTGATTTAATTCTCCTCTATTCCCATGCAAATTAATCATTTTTAGAAAATATATTAATTTATCATTTTATTATTTTTTCTCTCTTGAAAATTTATTTGATTTAATTATCCTCTTTTTCCCGTGCAAATGAATTATTTAAAAAATATATATTGATCTATTTATCTATGTACTATATATGAATCGTTGTTTGAAAGTTACTTCATTAATGAAATAAGATAATTAAGGATGGTAACCCAAACTACTCAGTCCAACCCAATCTCTACCATTTTCTTACCCTCAAATTTGGGGGTTAGTGATTTTTCTCCACCCTCTCATTCAACTTGCAAACAATAGAGTGATATGTTTTGATGTTTCTACCCCACTCCATTACTAATACTTTACTAAAATATCATTCCATTACAGCTAATAGGATCCCCGTGTGATGTACCGGCATATAAAAATACATTAAATTACGATTCTATTTTTTTAAAATATAATTTTAATAGATGCAAGATATGTGATTAATGTTTAAAAATTAAAGTAAATATATTAATTATACTTATTTATAATTATAATACCATTATAAATATAGACACATTTTAAGCATGAAAGCCACAAATTCTATTCTATTATTGGATTCCCTCTAATTCCTTCTAAGTTACCTGTATAGTACCTCCAACCATGTCCTGTGGTTTTCACCAAATGACAATGTAATACTTGCGGTGAAGATCGTACACATTTATTAAGCTCAATTAAAATTTCAAAAAAAAAAACCTAATAAATAATTTAAATATGATAATATACAATTTTACTATATTGGAACATTCTAAAATGCTTTCACTAATAAGCATAATCTAAATTTGAAATTTTCATCAATGAAAAAATTTATCTTATTTATAATCTAGTAATATGAGATTCCCATTTGTTGAGAGACATCCTAGATTGCAACGGGAAATGTAAGATTTCCATGGTGAATTGTTCCAACTTCCAATGTACAAAACATGATATCTTCCATAAACATGTCATTATTTGGAATTGACATCTCAAGTTTATGGTGAAACCGACCTGTATCCCTTCTACCAAAAGTTGTCTCTACTTTATATCCAGTTAACTTAATGTTGATGCCTCTTTGATTTTGTCTCGTTATTTATCATTTTAGTACAGAAATGGATACTGTATAAATTAGGTTCGCCATAAAGCTCTTGAAGTCCCTAGAAGGGCCATTTTGGTTGCTATTTCACTAATGCGCAGGTGTGCTCTTTCTATCATTTGATTTAGTTAGACAGGCACCAACACATATGAGAATTTAAATGACAAATAACAATTCAATTGCACAAACCAAATTAAGAATAATGAAGATGGAATGTTCACAAACCTAAAGAATCATTACATATTAACTAAAACACTATTTTTTATATTTAAAATAAGTAATAAATAAGTAATAAGTAATAATTAAGTTGCATCTAGTGCTAGAGCTAGGTACTCAGACAGTTATTAGCCGATCTATCTTTATCTGGTGAAAGATGATAAGCCAAAGTATGCTATCATAGTCAACTCTTGTTATCTTTTACCATCTTCGGTAAGCACAACCTTGTAAGTACAGCTTCTACGCCCTATACAACATGAAACAATCTTGTCATAATATGGTACAAATTATTCACCTTGATATCAGCAGAAATTAATAACAATCACAGCAGATATAACATATAGTAAATATAACATATACCACATGGCAGATTGCACATAGAATATCATCACCAGCAATTAGAAAAATGACAAACTAGTTGGAAGAACTTTGTTCGAACATGACAAAGATGCCATTTTAAGATGCATTGCCAAGCAGCAATCATTACATAATAGTATAATAAAGATTCCATTTCATAATAATACCTACTTTATTTTATAAAAATTGTATATAAAACTTAGTTAATTGCATAAAGTTGAGAGATGTTCTTGGAGGAACTTAACTTGCGAGCCATTCATTGCATAAAACTCAGTACATGATGTGGAAACAAATGGAGCACCCATAAAAATACATGTATAGTTATGCCAAGAGATAACATTAATTTGCACATTTTATTTTCATCAACTCTATCATCTTATATGTAACATTGTACAGTCCAAGTGAATAATATGGTATCATGCTCAGAAATCAAGGTTAGCAGCACAAGACCACTTGATAGCTATTTCCTTTAAGTAAAGGAGCCCTCAACCTTTAGCATATTACTTTTTCCATTACATTTAGCCACCAATAGCTTAACTTCAGCAAGCGCGAAAGATCTTGCATCACTATTTATTCTAATCATAGTCCCTACTTCCATATCAAAGTTTTGCTGCACTCCATTGACGTTACAAATGTATGAAAATTTAAAACAGCTAACATATGTATATATCAAGTTCAACGAATATTGACAACATAGATTATTTACTAACCTCATGTTGCTACCCACTCACGCCCACCTTTAACAGTGGATAACTTGAACCTACAATATTTCTACATAACAAAATATTAGATTAACCCGGGGAAAAAACTTCAGATATTAACAAAATGACTTCATTTTAACAAATTCATTGAAATATTGTTAAATACAAAAATTAAATTAGAGGGATAAACTATTTTGCTAAATGAAATCAAAAAATAATTTTGTTGTTTTCTGAAAGTTCACACTATTTAATCAAGGCATGTCTTGTTAAGACTATAAAATATAATGCTTACAAAAAAAGGACTCAAATACATAAACTGAATGAAGGAATTGTTGAAATAAACAAAGGTTGCATAACATTAAATGTAGCGAGGCACATAAATTTCCAACATGTGCAATCGTGGCAATGAATATGAATGTTTAAAGTTTTGTCATGGGGATAAAAAAACCATTGTCTTGATAGCTACCAAGTCATTCCTTTGCCACATTATGAATACCAACTTCTCATTATGAGAAAGACTCTTTTTACAGATTGATATGAACAAAAGGCTTCCAAGTAGCTACTATGATTGGTATAAGCCCAAAATCCTCCTCTTAATGGTTAGAGAAATAAACCAACATTTGCCACAGAATTGCATAGTTTCGCATTGAATAGTTGTCTTAATAAGTGCTCCATTTAAGTCATATCTCCAACCCTGCAGAAGTCATCATCTTTCAAATATAAGTTTCCAAAAATTAAAATAGAAAGAGAGGTAAAGTAGCACAAAACCCAAGAGATCGTGCATAATGCCAAATTTAGCAGAACAACAGCCTTAATTACATTCAAAGGACTAATAGAATGTACTGAAAAGTTAAATTGGGTACAAAAAATAAGTTACAGTAGCCATACCTATCCTACCTCATCAATTTGCAAGGAGTCTCCTCCTCTTTGCACCACTTCAAAGCCCGCAAAAGTGGTCTTTTCATAGATTCATCAAATTGCACCATAGTCATGGTTATTAATTTCTTTTACCTTCACAAAAACAGAACCAAATAAAACCGTTGGGAGTTACTTTTGTGAAAAGAATATAAAGCAAGAGATAATCATCGACATCACTCAGCTGAAGCAATTAAGCAAACCATCATCTTCTCTAAAAAATAGGATGGTAGGGAAAATAAAAAAGGATGATAGAATAGGATACCTGTCTAAAAAATTATAAAGCATTGCCTGGATTGCCACCTCCTTGAATATGAGAAAATAATTCACAAAGTTAGGGTTAAGATAGGATTTGTGAGCCGAGCACACAAGTATTATTAAGAGAAATTGATGAATTTATGATATGAGTGAGTACCTTCAAGTTGGTGGTTCTGATTTTGTCATCTGGGTTAGGATAGGCGGCAACCGCATCCAAGAAATTAATGGACGCCGCTCCACACCCAACCTACACACACATCTGGGTTTTCTATGGCTTTTTTTTTTTAGTAGGCATCTCTAGTGGCCTACTCTCACCCCAAACTTTATTTGCTTGCTTGTCCCTACGCAAGAGAACAACCCCAAACTTAAGTCCAAACATTCCTCTAAGCTAAAGTAGTGGGACAAAATGGTTTTTTTCGCTTTTTGGCTTGTA
Source organism: Sophora flavescens (assembly GCA_030762895.1). NCBI lineage: Eukaryota > Viridiplantae > Streptophyta > Magnoliopsida > Fabales > Fabaceae > Sophora > Sophora flavescens. Next base: position 165,751,293 of record CM061062.1, on the reverse strand, counting down.
ATGTGCTATCATTCCAAGGAAAATAGGCCCAGGCTCAATTGGGCTTAACAATGGTAAGTGATAGGTTGGCAATTATGGCACTAAGCTTAAACAAAGAATTATTGCCTCAATCATTTATGCATATGCAAAAACATTGCAACAATGACAAGCATGCAAGGCAAGAAAAGGTGAGAACATGCAAGTTCGAAATGAAAAACAGTAAGTCACACAGATAAAACTGATTAAAGTCCTAGACACTAGGGTGCGTCCTCATTCTCTTCAGGTCTTTGGCTCACTGCCTCATCCTCACCCACAGGTTCCTCTTCTATGTCATCCCCTATCGAGTCATCAAAATTAATCATCTCCAAAATCATTTGCTCGGTTAGTGGTCCCACCTAAGCAAACCTCCCCTGTGGTTCAACAGCCACTCCCTGGTTTTCTGCCATGCGGTGGATCATAGACTCTAGTCCTTGTTGAGATTGGAGAATGAGGGTATTCAGCCGACACATAGCTTGAACATTCCGATCCAAACGCCCTTGGCGAAGTGCTACACGTGCCCGCCTGCCCGGTGACTTTGGTGAGGCCTCTCTCCACATGTCCCAATCTGCCCAAGAAATCATTGGTTTGTTGCTTTGTCCCTGTGGTGGGTCCTGTTCTTTGTGTGGGGGTCTTCTTTGTTGTGGTGGATTTGCAAGGGCAGGTTCTTTGTCCAATCGGCCCACTTTCCAGCTTCTGAATGTAGCTTCCTGTAACCGCAAGCATGGGCTTTATTAGTAGTTCTTCCCTAGAAACCTCGACTCCCGCCTTCTCACAGAGCAGAGCAATCAGCGAGGCATGTCCAAGAGCTGCAATAGTAGACTGTGCAATCTCATAGATATCCTGAGCCAATATTGCACCTACATCAATTTTCCTCCCCTCTACTATGCAATATACCAACTGTGCTCTAGAGACAATGACATCCGAAACATTGGCACATGTTTGCAGTGTGTGGTGCACAAAAGTACACCAGGCTCTCGGAATGGGCTTGAATTGGGATGCTTTGAGCTTTCTTGGGGCCCCACTTCTGTTATAGATCCATGTTGCTCCAGGTCGGCATAGTGTGGTGATTAGAGCATTAGCATCCACCTGTTGGTCTTGAATTGCTTCATATTCACAGTCCTTTAGTGTGGGGGTCCGGAGGATAGAATTGATGACGCTGGCATTATAACGGATTTCCTTCCCTCGGACATAGCTTACATACTTAGTCCCTGTTGGTGCTTCAGTTTCAAAGGCATTGGCATAGAATTCCTTTACCAACACCTGAGACACAGGTTTTGGGAAGCTCACCAATGTGTTCCACCTTCTACTCTCAATCTGCTCAACTATATCCGGACATTCAACCCTCCCCACCTTAATTACTTTTTCACTCTGGATGTTCCTAGTGTTCATAAACTCATTATACGTTTGTTCATGTTCCTCAGAGCGAAACAAATGTGCATTATAGGATGGGGAGGCTGCAGTCTTCTTTCTTTTCTTTTCTGATGGAGTAGGAGCCATGGTAGCCTGTTAAAATGGATCAACATAAAGAGCATAAGCAGGCTATTTCATAGTTTAAATTCATCAATACTACTCAGCAAAGGTGACCATCATCATGATGATTTAGTTTCACTTTATAGAACAATCATGTGACTATCCCTAAAGCATGCAATTTGAGATTTCTAATGAGTGTGAACACCTTTTATCAAAGACATGAAATTTATAGGTGTGAAAATCTCAAAATCATCATGAGTCCATTATTCCATTATTCATGCCAATTTATCCAATAAAGACCAACAAACAAAACTTGTTCACTTGTAGGGGCATTTCATCAAACATGTGGTGTGTGAGTGTGTTCATGCTTATGGGCATTTTATCAAACACATGGTGTACATGTTTTTGGTGGTTGCAAACATGGCCTCATTTGAACCTCTCTTGCCCTCCAACAATCAAATAAGTAAAAAACTCAGCCCAAACCAATTCCTAATCAGTGATTAAACTTTGAATATGTGAAGGCAAACATAAATTGGAAGTGGGTGATGTTCTACGTGAAAAACATTATGAAGAGAGGACCAAATCATGATTCCAAATGGTGAGATAGAGGGAGAACAAGAACTCATACCTGTTTGAGGAGATTAGAAGGCACAAGAGGGTCCTTACTTGCCTTGATTGTGGCTCAGAATTGCAAGGGAGAAGAGGGGTTAGGGTGAAAATAAGAACTTGTACGCGTGGGTGGGGGTTTAAAACACCCAACCAGCGCCCAGCGCTGTCCCCAAGCGCCCAGCGCTGTCCCATAGCGCCCAGCGCTGTCCCCTAGCGCCCAGCGCTGTTCTGTCCAGAAGATGCAGGAATGTGCAGCGCTCGTCCTTCCTGTGGAGCGCCCAGCGCCACTCATCATGGTAGTCTCTGACTTTTCCTACGCTGGGCGTCAAGCTGAGCGCCCAGCGTTAGCCATCCTGGTGGTCTCTGACTTTACCTCTGCTGCTGATTCTTTTGCTTATTCAAATCTGCACCAAATGTCAGAGTGAACTTTACCCAGTAAGATGCATCAAAACAGTTCACGATGAAAGCTTAAATGCAAATGAACAACAGAATAATGAGAAAAGAAAAAGAGAGATAGAGAGAGAGAATCATCTAGATATCGCAGATAAACTGATCAAGGTTCAGAAAACTTACCTTTGTTCTATTCCAACTAATTAGAGATTCTTTCACTTCAACTTTGAGCTTTATCTGATTCATGACTTTTTTAAATATCAAAACAACCTCTTCATATTTTTTAAATCAAAAGGCTAAGCTAGGGAGTGTCATGAAGAAGTAACACATTTGAATAAGAAAAAAAAAATCCAAATTTATATTTGAAAGGCATATGATTGTCATGAAAAAAAAAACATATAACACACAGAATCACACCACTGCACACAAAGTTAACCTCTGTCTAAGTTGGTCAGCCTCTTGACAAACAGGATCAAAGATCAACTTAGTGCAGCCCATACAATTTTGAATATGATCCTTATCTGCATGAATGATAGAAATACCAATGTTATTGAAAGCCAACATATAACCATGGGCAGCAAACAGAGTTATATACAGGTTTAATATGCGATATACCTTGGAAAGTCTTAACTTTTTCAAGCTGAATAACTACAACAACATTTTGGAAATCTCCAGAAGCTAGGAAAGTATTGAGCTCATCAACATAATTCTCAAACAGAGTACACTGAATCCTATGACTATTGAAAAAACAGCAATGAAAAAGAAGAACATCAAAAGAAGAAAAACATAAAACACAACAAAAAACAATAATTATAAATACATAAATTCATAAATTAATAATAACCTAATCAATACTCTTGGCCAGATCATATAAAAATCAACTACCAAGCTGAAAAGCTGTGACACAGAACCCATCAACAACACAAAACCGGGGAACCAAATTAAAGAACAAATAAATATGCATATCGTCATGTAAGAAAAATCTTTGAATAATCCAAGTAATAACATCTAAAATGAACCCTGTTTCTCAACGATAAAAAGAAAACTGAGAGGAAACAGAGAGAGGAAATAGAGAGGTACCTCATAGAGGAGGGAGAAAGATAAAAAGAAAACCAAGACGGAGACGGTGGCCACCTTGATTACCTTCACATGCACCTTGAAGCTCACCCTTACGGTGATGTTCATCATCTCCGGTGACAATCGTTTTAATGCTTTCTCTTTATCTCTCTTGAAGTTCTCTTCTTTGTGGGTGTGAGAGGAGTGATGGCAAGGAGCGATGGCAAGTAGTGACGGCGAGGATTTCGAGCGATGCCGGAAGCGAGAGGAGTCTCCGAACTGAATCAGAAACAAAAGAAGAAAGAATGAGAGGAGAGGAGTGAAAAAAAAAACTGAAAAAATGAGAGATGGAGAAAGGTGAATCGTGGAATGTGAGAAGAGAAGAGGATAAAGATTGTCTTTGATAATAAAGTGGGTACTTTATTCAAAGCATTGAAATTGAAGAATGAAAAGTGGCGTCGAAATTAAAATTTGAAATTTGAAAAAATCATAGAAACATACCAACAGGGACAAAACTTACTTTTATATTCAATCCCTCCAAACTTTCCAATTTTGGCAAATAAATGAAAGTTAGTTTTTGAAGCAAAGTCTCACAAGTTGACACGTGTCAAAACTTTCCAAAACAATGTCTTCCAATTGTATATTTCTATGATATTTTAAAAGTGAATTTAGAAAAACAAGTTTTATTTGGATGATAAAATAAATATAAAGATTTTTATAGCTTTAACATCTGGAATCAATTCTATTTAATAGAAAAACTAAGAATTCTGACTTATCTTAAAATCAATTATAGCCAATTCATAATGGATATAATTGAACGCAAAATTTAAAACAAACATATTCTTAATCCCAAATCACTTCCACGGAAAATAAACGTGATTTTGTGAAAAAAAATCTAAACCAAACATGCACTAAACCTGTAAACCGGACGGTTTTTAAAAGATTGTTTTAGACAAAATGTTCCAGCCTTTTCCATTTGCCTCAATTTCCTCCACAACCATCGGCTTCTCTGCTAGTCCCAAAATCCTTGAGGAATTCGATCGTTGAATCACCTTCGTTTGATGCCATCGAATGCTCCACTCTCACTTCGCTCTGCACCGCCGCCGCCACCATCACGAACTCAACCGACACTTCAAACAACTTCTCCACCACTTCTCCACCACCACCACCACCACCACAACAACAACAACAACGACAACCCCTTCATCACTACCCTCTTTAACCTCAACCAACCAACACGACAACACCCAAATACACTTATCACGTGTCGACTTCCATGGCATTGCTCAATCCGTTTTATCCAAATGTTCCCTTTTGGATAACAAAGCTAAGTACCACAACACCGATGCTTCTTTGAAAGATCTTCTTTTGGAGTTGTCCACTGTGATCCCCGAAACCACTCGCCGATTCTGGCGCGCTCCCGTGTTGAAACCCGAACACATGCTTGAAATATTACTGGGTTTTCAATCTGAGTGTGCCAAAGTTGGGTTTCAAGCTGAAAAGGTTAGATTTTTGTGGCAAATTTTCAAATGGGGTGTTGAAAAAAACATGGGTTTCAATCACTTTTTGCAGTCTTATGAGGTAATGGCATCACTGCTTGTTCAAGCTAGGTTGGTTAGGGAAGCTGAGTGCTTGCTCTCTGCGTTGGAGGGTCAAGGAATTTCATTGGGTTGTCATGAGATTTTCCACAATCTGATTGAAGGGTATGTTGATATGAGAGAATTGGAAAGGGCAATTTTTATGTATGATAGTATGAGGGGTAGGGGTATGGTTCCTTCGCGGTCCTGTCATCGCGTACTTATCGATCTTTTGGTGCAAATGAAGAGGACAGAGCTTGCATTTCGGGTAGCTTTTGATATGGTGGATTTGGGTGCACCATTGGGTGGTGCTGAGATGAAGACATTGGAGAATGTCATGATACTACTTTGCAGCAGTGGGAAGATTCAGGAAGCAAGGAGCTTGGTCAAGAAGGTGTTGCCTTTTAATTCTGAGGTCAGTAGCTTGGTTTTTGATCAAATTGCATTTGGATACTGTGAGAAGAAGGACTTCAAAGATTTTCTTAGTTTCTTTGTTGAAGTAAAGTCTGCCCCTAGTGTAATAGCTGCCAATAGAGTTATTCATTCTCTATGCCGCAGCTATGGTGTAGAAAGGGCAGGAATGTTTATTCAAAAGCTAGAAAATTTAGGCTTTAATCCTGATGAAGTAACCTATGGGATTTTAATTGGTTGGAGTTGTCGTGAGGGGAAGTTGAAAAATGCATTGAGTTATTTGTCAGTTATGCTATCAAAAAGCCTTGTGCCGCATAGATATACTTATAATGCTCTTATAGGTGGGTTGTTTAAAGTAGGTATGTTAGAGCATGCTCATGACATTCTTGATGAGATGATTGATAGGGGGACACCACCTGATATTTCAACATTCAGTGTTCTTTTAGCAGGGTATTGTAAGTCTAGGCGATTTGGTAACGTGAAAGCTCTGATACTTGAGATGGAGAACCGTGGTTTAATTAAACTTTCTCTGATGGAGAGTCCACTTTCCAAGGCATTTCTGATTTTGGGCTTGAACCCTTTGAGTGTGAGATTGAAACGAGACAATGACGGGAGACTTTCGAAAACAGAGTTCTTTGATGATATTGGAAATGGACTTTATTTGGATACAAATGTAGATGAGTATGAGAACCACATGAATTGTGTTCTTGAAGAGTCCATGGTATCCAACTTCAGTTCATCTGTTAGGAAGGAATGTAGCAATAATAACCTAAAAAATGCGTTGATTTTGGTTGAAGAAATGCTTTCGTGGGGACAAGAATTGCTGTTGCCTGAATTTTCAAAGTTAGTGAGACAACTTAGTTCATCTCGGTCACAAATCAAGTCAGTGATCAAGCTTTTGGAGAAAATGCCACGGTCTGCCCATAAACTTGACCAGGAAACTCTCAACTTGGTTGTACAGGCATACAGCAAGACGGGCTTACTGTACAAAGCAAAAATTATACTGGATGAAATGCTTCAAAATAAATTTCATATCGAGAATGAGACATATACTGCCATATTAATGTCTTTATGTAAGAAAGGAAACATGAGGGACCTTACTTATTACTGGGGCATTGCTTGTAAAAATAAATGGTTTCCAGGATTGGAGGAATTTAAACATCTTCTTGTCTCTATCTGCCATTGGAAATTGCTTGGGAAAGCATTACAGATTTTTGAAATCATGCTTCTATCATACCCTTACCATAGGTTTGATATATGTCATGCATTTGTACAAGTACTTTCTGCTACAGGTCTTACAAGCATTGCACTTGTAGTTTTAGAACAACTACCACATTGTTTCATATTGGATCATACTGATTATAATAATCTTGTAAGGGGCATTTGTAATGAGCGAAAATTTTCTGTAGCCTTTACAATACTAGATAATATGCTAGATAAGAATTTAGCACCTTGTTTGGATGTTTCGATCTCGTTAATACCTCAATTGTGTAAGGCTGATAGATATGACAAAGCTGTTGCGTTGAAAGATGTCATTTTGAAAGAGCAGCCTTCATATTATTATGCTGCTCATTGTGCATTGATATGTGGATTGTGTAATATAAGGAACATTGGGAAAGCTTACTCCCTGTTACATGATATGTTGTCCAAAGGACTAATTCCAGATGATGAACTGTGTAATGTGCTTATTAGGGGCCACTGCCAGGCTAATGACTTGAGGAAAGTCAGGGAGCTACTTGGTTTTGTAATAAGAAAGAATTGGGAGTTGTCCCTCTCAAGTTACAGGCATTTGGTACGGTTGACATGTATGAATGGTAAAGTCCTATTTGCTCTGAACTTAAAGGACCTTATGCTTGCACAATGTTCACTTGATGGCCTTATCACATATAACATTCTTATTTTCTATCTTTTATCAGCCGGAAACAGTTTGGTTGTTAATGAGATAGTAAATGAAATGGAAGAGAAGAAAGTTGTACTCAATGAAGTTGGTCATAATTTTCTTGTCTATGGTTTCTTGCAATGTAAAGATTTATCTAGTTCTCTTCATTATCTGACTACCATGATTTTGAAGGGACTCAAACCAAGCAATCGCAGCTTGAGGAAGGTAATAAGCAGCCTGTGTGATGCCGGCGAGCTGCAAAAAGCCCTGGAATTGAGTCAAGAAATGAGACTTAGAGGTTGGATACATGATTCTATCATTCAAACAGCTATTACAGAAAACCTTCTTTCCTGTGGTATGATACAAGAAGCAGAAAACTTTTTGGACGGGATGGGAGAGGAATCTCTAATTCCTGATAATATCAGTTATGACTACCTGATTAAGCGTTTTTGCCAGTATGGAAGATTGAACAAGGCAGTTCATCTTGTGAACATAATGCTCAAGAAACATAATATTCCAAATTCCACCAGTTATGATTTTCTCATCCATGGATTCTGTGCACAAAATAAGTTGGACAATGCTTTGAGTTTTTATTCTGAGATGTTAAATTGGAATCTCAAACCAAGAATTGACACAGTGGAAATGCTTGTCCATAGCTTCTGCCAAGATGGGAGGACAGAACAAGCAGAACAACTCCTAGTGGACATGGTTCAGAGAACTGAAACTCCAACCAGAATAATGTATTGCACTGTAATCAGGAATTACCACATGGAAAAGAATCTTAGCAAGGCATCAGGGCTCATGCAGGCCATGCAGGAAATTGGCTATCAGCCTGACTTTGAGACACATTGGTCTCTCATAAGCAACTTAAGCAGTGCCAAAGCAAAGGACACTGAGAATGGCAGGAAGGGATTTTTATCAAGGCTTCTTTCTAATAGCGGCTTTCCTCAAAAGAAATGATCCAAAGGCTACGGCTGGAGTGGCCCTCGGGTTGTCAAAGGGATATTTGTTGGTTGATTGTATTTTGTAACCATACTGATGATTTTATATGAAAAAGTTTCAAAAAGACCACTGAACAACAATATTTATTATAGAGGACCCATCAAGTATTAACTACTTTTAGTAGTTAATTAAACACTTTTGTACTTCATGTACATCAATTATAGTTTTGGAGTAAAAAACACATCTTCAAATTTCTATATTTTTATTCTGTAGTTCTTGGATAAAACAAATCATATACATGAACTACTAACACAACTTATGCACAACTATAAACACAAAATTTTGACACTAGATATTGACCCATGTGATGCACCGGTGTATAAATAAAATTGATTTTATATTTTGCTTAGTTAGACAAGTGTTTGGCGCGCAAACAACATATTGAAATAGAGTGTTCTGTTTTGTTCTCTTTGGTTCCACCATTTTTTAATAAATCAAAATGTTCAGTTTTTTAATCTTAGGCATTGTTCTATTTTATTTATAAAATACACTAAATATATAATAGAATCAATATTTTATGCTTTGTCCCGTTTTAAAAGTCCACCAAATGCTATATTATGTGTTTCAATAACTTTATTTTTAGTAACTATAATATTTTTTTTATAAGCAAAAAATGTATTTAGAATAGAGTACAAGTGGTATTCTTACCCCTATTACATAGTTCACCGGAAAGTTATCAAGCAATTACAAACAGCAACCCCCAAAACAAGCCACCCTGTCATTGCTAAATCTGCCCCATAAAAAAAGTTTTTAGAGGATATAATGTTGACCATATCCGAAACAGCTAGAAAAACTGAGTTCAATAATGTCCAGAAAACACAATAACAGGGCATTTTAACAAGTGGCATACTGTAAACAAGCCTGAGGATTGATGCTCCAATCCAAAAATGAGAACCCTCCTTTCCTTAGCCGTGCATTACTCCAACTCCATACTCTAATTTTGATCAATTCTATCACCTTGTCGAAATCTTTGGAGCCCTCTGAGAATATAATTTCATTCCTAAGAAGCCAAATTGACCTCAAAATAGCAAACCAAAACATCCTCCAAACTCTTTTCAACTTCCTTCCCACAAAATGGCCATCATTGTTAGAACCAAAGTGGTTTTGGATTAAAATAATCTCTTAAGTTTTTATGTTAACAAAAAGGTTAAATTTGTATGGCAAAGTATTTGTCAAAGATCTAACTTGTTTGTTATAAGTATCCAGGGATTACTTTATGCGAGTCAGAGGAACTAAAATTTAAAGTATGGTATCTATAGATTCTAGTTCAAACCTCTAGACCAGTCTACAACTCTTGATAAAATTCTGAGTCTTTAGCTTTATGGTAGACGAGATCGTTAAAATAAGAATAGACGAGGTATTAGAGTTAACTAAGGGAGAAGTGTTACTAAAACACAAAGTAACCTAGTAGACGAGTTCCATATGCCACGTCATTGGACGGAGCTTCTCATTAAGGACTTTGCAAGTCCAAAGACTTGAAAATAAGCGCGTCCATCCTGCCACGTCAGCAGACGAGTGCTATCCTTAAAACTCAAGTATACATTCATAATGTCTAACTAAAATTCAGTAGACGTCCACAGTGCCACATCACTGGACGGAGTTTCTCTAAGGACTTAGCAAGTCCAAAGACTTGTGTGGACGAGCGCTTTTGTCACTTGTGTGGATGAGCACGTCTATCACTTCAGTGGACAGGCGCTTCTGTCACTTCAGTGGACGAGCGCTTCTACCACTTCAGTGGATGAGCATATTAAAATCTTGTATAGATGCATTCTTAAAACTAAGTAGACGGCTATATATGTTTTATGTCTTTACTACCTTGAATGTGATTTAATGCAATCTGGTCCACAATGAATTTATTTCAAATGATTGATATTTATTTCAAATGAATATTTGTTCTTTCCATTTGTCTTTATCCAATTTAATGTCTTGTTTCCTTTGAGAAAATTCATAGTACTATCAAGGAAATACAAAAAGCAAATAGTATAATTGGAATTGCAAAACGATCTGTACGATGACATCTTTTTTGCTGAACAAAAGCTGGGTTATACACAAAGGAGGAAAGAAAGCTTTTAAGGTACAACTGCTCAGAACAGTGAGCCTCCATTTTGTGATTCTATGATAACCAAGGATACTTTTCAACTCGCCAAAATCAAGCTATCAGTCTCAACGGATATCATGCATTTAATGCTATCTGTAAAAGGTATTATTCAAAGTAACCGTTGAAGAACTATAAGAGAAGAAGAAGGACACTATATAAGTAGAAGACCTCAGATACTGAAGAACAACTTTTGCGAGCTCAACATTTGCCAATACAATTCTTGAGTAGACAAACTCTTATTCTTTCATTCTTTCAAAAGCAAAAGTATGTAATTTATTAGTTTGAATATTGTTGTAATATTCAACTGATCTTAAACTGTCATACTCTCACACTTAGTGAGTTAAGAAGATCAACTTTTAAATCTCTATGATAGAGTTAGAGCCTGAAGAGGCTTGGTAAGAAAGGAATACTTGTAGCCTGAAGAGGTGTTGAATACTTGTAAAGTTATTGGATTATAGTGGAGAAAATCCTTCAGGTAGAAGGGACTGTACGTAACTATTGGTTGGAAGAGAGTGAACCATGATAAAACACTTGCGTGAATCTTCTAAACCCTTATCTTTTACAGTTTTTGTTTATACTAATTGTGGGGTTCTGAATCTGAGTTTATTACCTCTTCAAAAACGTTTTCCTGTTTGTGTGTTGTTTATTGTTTTTCTTGTAAAAGATTTGAGAAAAGACTTTTTCGAAAATCTGTTAAGAAACACAATTCAACCCCCCTTCTTGTGTTTCCCTGTGTCAACTTCAATTGGTATTAGAGCTCAGCCTCGAAAGGGTTGAGCATGTAGCAAGTGCTGAGGGAGTATGATCCAACAACATGGATACAGAAGGACATGCTATCAACAGACCTCCTCTCTTTGATGGTAGTTATTATGACTACTGGAAAAAGAGAATGATGACTTTTCTTGATGCACAAAACATGGACATCTGGGAGCTGATTGAAACTAGCTACACTGAGCCAAGAGGTGATGCTGGAGCTGCTATTCCTAGAGCTCAATGGTCTCTAGAGCATAAAAATCAACATCAACTCAATCTGAAAGCTAAGCACTATTTGATGTGTGCTATCACCATCTGAGCATGATAAAGTCCACAGCTGTAACACTGCTAAGGAAATATGGGATACTCCTGCCCTAGCTCATGAAGGGTCATCCCAAGTTAATGAGTCAAAAATAAGCATGCTGGTTCATCAGTATGAGTTATTTAAAATGGCTGAGCATGAAACTATAGATCAAATGTTTGGAAGATTCCAAACTATCACCGACAATCTTAGATCTCTTGGAAAAACCTATGAAAATAGAGATCATGTCAGAAAAATTCTGAGGAGCTTATATAAACAGTGGAGACCTAAGGTCACTGCTATTCAGGAAGCAAAGAACCTCAATACTCTCACTTTGGAGGAACTTCTTGGATCCTTAAAAGTTCGTGAGCTTGAGCTCAATGAAGAAGAAAGTTCCAGAAAAGGAAAATCTATTGCCTTAAAGGTAAAGAAGGCTAGCTCTTCCAAAGTTCTTAAAGGCGAGGAGGAATCATCGATGAAGCAGACCCCTCCGATGATGTGATGAAGGATCGATGAGGATGAAAGCTGTATTTCATCTCCGAGAAAGATTCAACATATGTGGAGAAAGAAAGGTGGATTCAGAAGGAAGAAGTTCAACAAAAAGTTCATCAAAGAAAAATCGGACTCTAAGGATGCTGGATCTGTTTTCATCGATGAAGAGAATGAAGCGAGAGGAAGAGGTAAATATCTGTCTCATGGCTAGTACATCATCGTAAAGTGAATACAATGATCTTTGAGGTAATGGATTCTAACCCTTCCATTCTTCAAGATGTTTTTGATGAACTATTGCATAACTCATCAATTCTGTCTCATGAATATAGAAGTCTTGAAAAGAAATTTTCAAAACTATCTAAAGAATTTGATAGGGTTTCCATGGAGAAAATAAGTCTTGTAAATGAAAATAACAAACTGAAATCAGAGAATGTCAGTCTAACTGACAAACTCAAGTGTGAGCCAATTGTCTCCTGTGAAGTTGCAAAACTGAAACAAGATATAACATATCTGACAGACACTCTGTCTAAATTTGTAGGTGGCTCAGATAAGCTTAGTTTAATTTTAAGTTACTCTAGGTCACCACATGATAAGTCTGGCCTTGGTTATGACAAAGAAAAGCATGAAGCATCTTATAAAAAGTCAAAGCCACATGTGCATAATAGAACCTCAAAAGCTCAAACACAACATGTCAAAACTAAACTATACTCGTCCAACACTTACTGTAAAGTGTGTGGAAAAAGTGGTCACATAACATCTAGATGCATACATTATAAGCATATTAAACATGCTAGTCCAGTGACTACTAACAAGAAAGGACCCAAGTCAATTTGGGTACCTAGAGATAAGATTGTACCTGTTGCAGACTTGCTTAACAACAGGAAAGAAACACACATCCTGGTACTTGGACGGTGGTTGCCCACGTCACATGACGGGAGAATGGTGTATGTTCCAAGACCTTAAACATAGGGATGATGACTGGGTTACCTTTGGAGGTAATCGAAAGGGAAGATCACTGGAATAGAGCTTGATGAAGCTATTGCAGATTTGAATCTCAAGGACTCTGATATTCAAGAAAATGTCAAACCTGATGATCAAGTAGACGACCCTCAACAACATGAGTCAGAAGCTTCAACCTCTCAACAAGAAATTGTTCAGAGATCTTGGTTCTTCAGGAATTATCATCCACAAAATCAAATCATTGGGAATCCCAATGATAAGCTAAGAACCAGATCTACATTTGAAGAACAAGATGTTTCTGCCTTAGTCTGAGTTAGGACAAAGACAGTAGACGAGGCTCTATTGGACGATGGTTGGATTCTTGCAATGCAGGAAGAACTGAACCAATTTGAGAGAAGTGAAGTGTGGACTCTTGTTCCTTTACCAAAAGACAAATCAGTTATTGAAACCAAATGGGTGTACAGAAACAAACTTGATGAAAATGGTAAGATAGTAAGAAATAAAGCGAGACTTGTAGCACAAGGTTATTCTCAAGAAGAAGGTATAGACTATACTGAAACTTTTGCACCAGTTGCTAAATTAGAGGCTATTCGCATCTTATTATCATTTTCTTGCACATCATAATATAATGTTATATCAAATGCCTTTCTAAACGGTGTTATTAGTGATGACGTATATGTTATGCAACCTTCGGGTTTTGAAAGTGAAACCCAACCTGAACATGTATATAAGCTAAAGAAAGCTTTATATGGTCTTAAACAAGCTCCTAGAGCTTGGTATGAAAGGTTAAGTTCATTCTTAATGGACAATGGATTTATTAGAGGAAAGGTTGATACATACTTATTTAGAAAATCCAATAAATCAAGTTTTATTGTTGTTCAAATATATGTTGATGACATAATCTTTAGTGCTACTAATGAATCTCTATGTAAAGAATTCTCTAAGCTTATGGAGAAATAGTTTGAAATGAGTATGATGGGAGAACTCAAGTTCTTTCTTGGACTTCAAGTAAAGCAAACAATGGATGAGGTGTACATCCATCAAACTAAGTATACAAAGGGATTATGTGCAAAAAGGTGTGTTTGATGTTCAATTTATAGATACTGACCACCAATGGGCAGATATCTTCACTAAACCTCTTGCTGAGGACATATTCATATTTATTAGAAAACATATTAATATGGTTTGTGTGGATTAACTATACGTCCAATGCTTGCGTCTATTGCATAAGTGCGTCCAATGCATGTTGCATGCACGTCTATTGCATGAGTGCGTCCAATACATGTTGCATGCGCGTCCAGTGAGTATTGCGTATTTTAATTGTTTGCATGGTTTTATCAGACTCGTCTATGCTATCTATTGTTATATTTGCATTAATTTATGTCCAAGACATATTTAAAAATATCCTTATGCTGAGTCAGTTAATTCCATCAATCTCATCAATAGCTTTTTATGGTTTCATAAACCTGCACCGCATCAGTACTCATTATTCCCTCTGAAAAACCTTTCACAATCTTCTCTTTTGAACCCTCGAGTGTACTCTATTTTCTTGCTTCCAAATCCTAGCTCTCAAACCTTCAACAATGGCTTCCTCTTCTGGTGGTTTCAATGTGGACAAGTTGAACCTTGCTTCTGAACATCATTTCAACTTTGGGATTATGCAAGAATACAACTTGGATATGAATTGATGAAAATCAAATAGGAACAAGTTGAATAGAACAATGTTGATGTTCTAGGACTGAAAAGAACAATGAGAAAGAAGACTACTGCTGTTAGGAAACCTTATGCAAGAAAGCCTGCAACTGGAATTGTGATAAGGGAACCTGAAGCTGTTGCCCCTCAACATGCTCCAACTTGGAAGAGAACAAGGAATGTGATCTTTTCTCATAATGAAGATGAGGATGATGAGGACAGTATCCCCATCAGTGCTGTTTTGAAGAAGCAGAAAATTGTTGCTGTTGCTACTGATGTTTTTGGTCCTACCAAGAGAAGGCAACCCTCAAGAAAAGCTTAGTCCTTTGTGACATCTGTGGTAAATGTCTCTACTAGTGATCATGTTCAATTAGCATAAGATGCCTTGGTAGAGAGTTTAGAAAGTAGGGATGATACTGGTACTGCTGCTATGGTTGTTGACACTGATGTGCACATACCCATTCCATCCACTATGAAAACCACAACAATCCTCTTCCATCCACTCTGCACAACCACATTGGACCCGCCCTTACTCACCTTCCACTACAAAATTCCCACCTAGAAAAATCTACCCAAACCTCATCAAATCCCCTCCCTTCAAACCTTTCACAGATGGTGTCAACAGGCACATCATACCTGTGTGGGAAACTGACCATTGCAAAGCAAATGCTCCATCAATCATCCATAAAAGGTTAAGAACAAAAGGAAGACCTAAATTCATTCTGGACAGAGAAACTTCTTGGGAGACTTTCAGATATCCAAGTATTTATGACAGAGTTGTGAGTCTTGTGGGCCACCTCATGTATGTCTTCCTGCAGAATGAGTTTGAATTACCAAGATATGTCAGGGCTGCAAACTTTGTCCCTCCAACTTGGCTGTTTCACACCAAGAAGAAGACAAAGATTGGTGTCAGACCCTATATGATTGATCCAAGATTACCAATGATAGATCTGAACAAAGACAAGGATTTGAAGAAGCAGAGGAGCACTGCAAAGAAACTAGAAGACAGTTCCTACTTTATCAATCCTGATACTATTGAACCTTATGATCAATATGATTAATTTCTGGTTGTCACAGCCATTTGAAGACTTTGATCAAGATTCTGCTTTTGCCATTTGGGCAAATCACATACTGGACTGTGTCAAGGAAGCTTCTTCTTCTGGTCTGAGTGACGAAGAGAAGAGAAGAATTCCTAAAGTTAGAGGTAAATGTGGACTCTCAAATGCCATATTCTTCATTTACAAGGATACTCTTTGGATTCCTGTCATCAGTCATGTCTGTGAAGAAGACCCTGTCCACTGGGCTAAAGAGTTGCCTCCTCCTGTACTCACCTTTGCTTCATCACCACCACCATCTCCACCTTCATAGCACACTGATGAGGAAATAATAATCGAAGACCTGTTATGGATGTTGACTCTGTTCAACCAGTTGCTGAGGTTGAGCAAGTTACTGAGTCTGTTCCTAGACCAAGCACTTCTGAGAAACACTCATCTCAGCCAATGGCTCTAACTTCCATGCATCCTAATGAGCACCCTCAAACTTCCAGAACTCTAGACACTGTTCCAAGCCGAGCACATGCTCAAGACAGTGCTGAAAGTTCAAGGCCCTCACTGCCTCCAAACTTTGAAGAGACAGTTGGAAAAATTATAGAAGAGAGAGTAAAGGTTTAGGTCAAGGAACAAGTGAGAGAGCAAGTTGCAGAATCCCTGGCTCCAACGAATGTAATGATCAACCAGATGATGAGCATTGTGCAAAGTTTTCAACGGAGTCACAATCTGCCAACTCAACCTCATCCACCTCCACCAAACCAGAACCCTCCTTCACCACCTCCACCTTTTTCTTAGCCTTCTTTTATTCCTTTATACTGACTATGATGGTCCACTCTTGTTTCCTTTTTGTCTGATGACAAAAAAGGGGGAGAAAGGATATAGAAATTAAATTTTATATAAAGTCAGTTTTTGGTTATACATATTTGTTTTCACATGCATACTATTTTGCTACATACTTGTGCTTAATATGATCTGTTTTTCTATCTGTGTTTGGACTTATAAGCTCTGTTAAAATAGTTAACTCTGATACTAAGTTTTCGACATGACTGATCTGATATGTTAAAACCATTATATGCTGCTGCTTTTCTATTTTACTCTTTAAGTTTGAATGCTTTGTCTTAGGGGGAGCTCTGTAGCTCTCTTAGACTTTGTTCACTCAAATTTAATTGATTTTTGTCATCATCAAAAAGGGGGAGATTGTTAGAACCAAAGTGGTTTTGGATTAAAATAATCTCTTAAGTTTTGATGTTAACAAAAAGGTTAAATTTGTATGGCAAAGTATTTGTCAAAGATCTAACTTGTTTGTTATAAGTATGAAGGGATTACTTTATGCGAGTCAGAGGACCTAAAATTTAAAGTATGGAATCTACAGATTCTAGTTCAAACCTCTAGACCAGTCTACAACTCTTGGTAAAATTCTGAGTCTTTAGATTTATGGTAGACGAGATCGTTAAAATAAGAATAGACGAGGTCTTAGAGTTAACTAAGGGACAAGTGTTACTAAAACACAAAGTAACCTAGTAGACGAGCTCCATATACCATGTCAATGGACGGAGCTTCTCATTAAGGACTTAGCAAGTCCAAAGAATTGAAAATAGGTGCGTCCATCCTGCCACGTCAGCAGACGAGTGCTATCCTTAAAACTCAAGTATACATTCATAATGTCTAACTAAAATTCAATAGACGTCCACAATGCCACGTTACTTGATGAAGTTTCTCTAAGGACTTAGCAAGTGCAAAGACTTGTGTGGACGAGTGCTTCTGTCACTTGTGTGGATGAGCGCGTCTGTCACTTCAGTGGACAGGCGCTTCTGTCACTTCAGTGGACGAGCAGATTAAAATCTTGTATAGATGCGTTCTTAATACTAAGTAGACGGCTATATATGTTTTATGTCTTTACTACCTTGAATGTGATTTAATGCAATCTGGTCCACAATGAATTTATTTCAAATGAATATTTGTTCTTTCCATTTGTCTTTATCCGATTTATTGTCTTGTTTCCTTTGAGAAAATTCATAGTACTATCAAGGAAATACAAAAAGTAAATAGTATAATTGGAATTGCAAAACTATCTGTACGATGACATCCTTTTTCCTGAACAAAAGCTGGGTTATACACAAAGGAGGAAAGAAAGCTTTTAAGGTACAACTGCTCAGAACAGTGAGCCTCCATTTTGTGATTCTCTAATAACCAAGGATAATTTTCAACTCGCCAAAATCAAGCTATCAGTCTCAATGGATATCATGCATTTAATGCTATCTCTAAACGGGATTATTCAAAGTAACCGTTGAAGAACTACAAGAGAAGAAGAAGGTCACTATATAAGTAGAAGACCTCAGATACTGAAGAACAACTTTTGCGGGCTCAACATTTGCAAATACAATTCTTGAGTAGACAAGCTCTTATTCTTTCATTCTTTCAAAAGCAAAACTCTGTAATTTATTAGTTTGAATATTGTTGTAATATTCAACTGATCTTAAACTGTCATACTCTCACACTTAGTGAGTTAAGAAGATCAACTTTTAAATCCGTGTGATAGAGTTAGAGCCTGAAGAGGCTTGGTAAGAAAGGAATACTTGTATCCTGAAGAGGTGTTGAATACTTGTAAAGCTATTGGATTATAGTGGAGAAAATCCTTCAGGTAGAAGGGACTGGACATAACTCTTGGTTGGAAGAAAGTGAACCAGGATAAAACACTTGCGTGAATCTTCTAAACCCTTATCTTTTACAGTTTTTGTTTATATTAACTGTGGGGTTCTGAATCTGAGTTTATTAACTCTTCAAAAACGTTTTCCTGCTTGTGTGTTGTTTATTGTTTTGCTTGTAAAAGGTTTGAGAAAATACTTTTTCGAAAATCTGTTAAGAAACACAATTCAACCCCCTTCTTGTGTTTCCCTGTGTCAACTTCAGTCATGTTGTTGAAGTAGCACCAAGAGGTTCCCTAATAACACTGTTTGTACTCGTAGCCAGTAATTAATGTGCATCCAAACTGAATAAGAGAAATTACATGAGTGGAATATATGTGAACTGGTTTCAGCTGCTGAATTGCAGAAACAACACGTTTGAGGACCACTTGTTGTGAATATTCCTCTTGTTACCAAGTTAGTGAAAGTTGGAATCCTGTTTAGTATGGACCTCCATCAAAATGCCCCCACTTTTAAGGGAATTGACCTGTCCCATAGTAGTTTATGTGGAAAATCCTGCTGCTGCCCCCCAAAATTTGTAATGACAGTGTATGTTGTTTTTGCAGTGTAGCATTGTTCAGAGTTGTTCATCCAACACCAAGAATCAGCCACTAGCCTACCCGGTTTTTTTCTCTTAAAGGAGTGCCATAAAGTTCTCTATAAGTCGTTCCTCCCAAACAAAAAGATGTCTCCTCCATTGCAGCTTCCAAGACCACACCCCTCCACTCCCATCACCCATTTGTGAGACTTTAAGTTCCTTACCCAGTGAAAGTAAGTATAATCTGTTGAGCAAATTTGACAAAGGTATTGTACCTATCCAAGACTCGTGCCAAAATGAAATAGATTCCTCATTCCCAATTTTCCTCGCAATTCCATTTGATAACCATCCCTCCTTCAGTGAGTTTTCTCCATCTAGTCTACCTAAATCACACCACCACGAAGAACCTGAACCTCCATCAATTGATTTCATCGGCCAAGTTGTCCCCCAATTTGAAGGATTCTCATATCTCACCGTAAGTAATTTTGACCAAAGTGAATATGTTTCCGTAAGGAAGCGCCATCTCCACTTTCCTAGAAGAGCAAGGTTGAATGTATCAATATTTATTTTCCATAAACCCCCCCTCCTCCCTTTTTTTACAAACCAAGTCCCACTTAACCCAACAAATTTTACTAAAACTCCCCCCCCCCCCCCCCCAAAGAACCGTGTTTACAGCTAGATAATCCTGTTAATAACCTTCTTCGGAGCTCTATAGAACGAGATGTAATATATAGGTAGGCTTGCTAACACTACATTGATGAGAATTACTCTTCCTCCAAATGACAAAAATCTGTTTCTCCATCCCTGCAATCTGTTCCGAAGAGTGTTTAAAAGTGGATACCAACTCGAAGCCCTCCTCAGGTTCGCCCTAACCAGGATTCCAAGGAGTTTGAAAGGCAACATTCCTATTTTACAATTAAGAATACTGGCGTCATGGTCAATAACTCAGCTGTTTGCATTTAGACCAATTAGCCCACTCTTCTGGAAATTAACTCTCAACCCAGAAACCAACCCAAAGTTCCTCAGGATGCACTTTATAGCCTTTGCATTTGATAAAGACATTTCACCCACCAAATTTGTGTCGTCAGCATATTGGATGTGAGAAATCCCCAAAACTTGTCCATTTCCCGAAATTGTTGCCTCCTTGTAGATATTCTTTTCGACAACACTCCGAATGATCCCATTTAGTCCCTCTGCCACAATAAGAATCAGAAATGGTGCCATCGGGTCTCCCTGTCGATTACCCTTAAGACATTGAGAACTCCTTTGTAGGGCTCCCATTGACAAGCACCGAAACCGACGAAGAATGTAAGCATGCTTTTATCCAAGATCTCCATTTGATATCAAATATCATCCTAAGAAGCATGTAGTCCAGAAACTCCCATTTTAAATACACGTTTTATTGTTAGTTCAGATTTTTCCAAAATCATTTTTCTAAACTAAGTTAAGACTTAAGAGGAACTTTTAGCTTTTTCATGATAATGTATAAAGCTCATGTGTTTCACTGACAATATTAATCCATTTTTATATATAGTTGTGTGTAAATTGTATCTTCAAAAGTATCATCATATAGTGTTGCTTACTATTTGCTTGACTTTCTAATGAATAATTATGTTTATAATTAAATATCATGGAAGTGTCATTCCATCCTCGTTCAATCTTTTATATGATTAGAAATTCTATATCTTAAAATTGGATCCTAATACTCTACCACAGAGGGCCTAATACTCTACCACAGAGGGCAAGCGGGCTGGCTGTGAACTAGCCTTTTGACAAGGCCCAGGAGAACACTATAATGCTAGCATCACTACCTGCGCAAATATAGATGATAAATAAATTGGAGTTAACATTATTCCAACCGTTGTTACAAAAGTAATTCATATTTTTGTCACTAAAATATATTTCTTCCTAGTAATTATTCAAAAAAAAAAAAACTATTCTTTCTGTAACAAACAACTCATGCTCATTAAATGGAAGAGAACCCATCAAGAAGATACTAAAAATCGTGAATATTTTTTTCATTGGGAAAACTATTCCGCCCATTTCGTCGAGATAAAGATGACCGAGTCTATCATAACTAGTTCTTGGCCAGAAAAAAAGTGACATTCCAATAAATCCATGAGAGATTATTTGTAAAATGACTCCATTGAGCCTCGTATCACTTATAGAACCAATTCCTATAATTATGAAACCAATACAAGATACTAAGGAATAAGCTATATATATTTTTAGATTACGTTAACAAAGAGATGTTGAAGTCGCATAGATTATTTGAATGGAATATAATATCATTAACCAGGGGAAAATAGAGAATGAGCACGAGGTAATAGTTCCATATTAACTCGAACTAATCCATACGCTCCCATTTTTAATAGCACTCCGGCTAAAAGCATACAAGTGTTATAATGTGCTTCTCCATGGGTGTCTGGTAACCATGTATGGAAGGGTATGATCGACGATTTGACAACTAAAGCAATAAGAAATCCTATATAAAATATTATTTCCAGCACCACATGATACAATCGAATAGTTTCGAAATTTAATGTTGGTTCATTTGAACCATATAAACTGATACCTAGAATTCCCATTAATAAAAAAGCATAACTTCTCGTAGTATACAAAATAAACTTTGTAGCTGAATACAAACGTTTCTCCTCCCCATATGGATAAAAGTAAACAAACATGAATTAATTCTAACTTCCACATGATGAAAAAGAGTAAAATGCCTTGAGAAGAAAAGTCTTATTTGACCATTATACATTGCTAACATCAGGAAATTGAATAATCAAGATTTAGCCGGCTGAGCCGCTAAAGTAGCTGAAGTGGTAATAAATCCTTTAGTAAAATAGCTCATGTAGAGAGTTCATCTATTTCGAGTCTCCGATAAAATAAAAATAAAATGATCCATTTATAATTCTCCATCAGTTGAATTAATGGGTCATCTAATTTGAAATGATAACAAAATACATATGTGGTAAAAAGAAGATCTATTAAGCATATACAAATGTTATACCACCATATTACCTCATTTCACTCTCCCCTATTCTTGGTTGTTCAGAAGTTACTTTGTTATTTGACTTATTTCGAAGTTATTCCATAGTAAAATAATTTCTCCATTATATATTAGTGTTGCCTATTAAATAATCAATCTGTGGAATAAAGACAATCATGTCTAATTTCCCATTTATGAGATCTTAATTTAATTATCCGCGGTATCTAATATATCTTTTTATTTTTTATTTTTGAGAAAAGCCAAATCACTTCATTTCACTATCAATAATAGAGGAAATATAGTGTGGAATAAGCTAGAAATAATGGAGGCTAGGCATAGAAGGTGCCACCCTTACTAAGCAATGAACTGCTTTGGCTTGCCTCCTAATAAGCCTCACACCAAGGTTTGAATAAAAAAGACAGTAACCTAGAGCACTCTTGAGTAATAGAACCAAACTCTGAATAATCTACTCTAGGCTTATTAATGCAATCCACCACAAACTTACAATCAGATTCTATAATAACTGAAGTAAAACCCATCTCCAGTAGCCGCTGGATGGACCTCAAAACACCTAAAGCTTCACCAACAGGAACTGGAAAATAAATAGGCTGCCACATAGTCTTGGCTGACATAAACTCTCTTGTATCAGACCTTAAGCAAAGACCCCAGTCAGTAATACCATCATTCTTGTTGAAGGAGGTGTCCACATTACATTTCATGAAGCCACCAGGTGCAGCGTTCCAAGTGGTGCAAGTAGCAAGCGCTGGAATAGACTAGTTGTCACCATGAAGGGTCCTAGCATTCTTCCAATCATCCAAGAAAAAAGAAGCCTTGTTACATCTGGGTAGAGGAATGATTTTCATTCTCCCAAAGGAGAGCATTCCTAGAGTACCACAAGCTCCATATAACTGACGCAAAAATAGAAGAGAGGTTACTATCCAACACTTTCAACATATTGAAGCACCATTCCTTGAAACAATGAGCATCGATCATATGGCATTACTCACCTGAGTTTGGAGACCAAATTTGGTCCAGCACTGAACACTACTAGGACATGTAATGAATAAATGCCAAGCATTCTCCAGCGCTGCATCACAACGAACTCACAGGCTGCTACAATTTACCTGTCTCGACCGCAACTTCTATAAGGGAGAGCACCTCTGCAGGCCCGCCACAACAACAACTTCACGCGGGGAGGAGCATGTAAGTTCTAGACAAGGGGTGCGTTTGGATAAACAACTTAATTAAGAGTTTATCACATAAGACCTTATCGTATGAGAGCATATGCCATAAGCGTTTAAAGAAAGAAAAAGAAAGTAAGGGGCATGAGATGATTCGAATAGTGAAAAACACGGAGAAAGTGTTTAGTGCATAAGCTCTTATGATAATTCCATAAGCTTCTCCCAGTGACTTATGAAAATAAGTCAAAAGCTCCTTATGGGATGACATAAGTTATTTTTATAAGCTCCGTCAAACACACTACATAAGAGCTTATGTCATCAGATAAAGTCAAAATGAATTTAAATAAACTATTCCAAATGCCACCAAGGTCCCAATCACCATCACTTCTAAGGTGACTACAATCCAGGTTAGACATTGCCAAATGGTAACCACTCTTGACAGAATACAACCCGTTGGAATTATGCATCCATATACGCTTATCCTGTTGGATAGAGTTGAAAAGAGGTGTTTTCAGAATATTGGCAGCTTGCTCATGAGAAAATAATAAGTGAACTAAGTTAGTGTTCCACACCTTTTGAACTGGGAGCCAAAGATCTTTAACTTTTAAAGTTCCAACACCTTCCGCTGCATCATTAAACCGCAGCATCTTGTTAGAACCACACAGCCAAGCAGGGTTTCAAAATGCGGTCTGCAACCGCTAATGCGGCCGCAATATTGCGGTTGCGAACCGCACCGCAACGGCATCGAGCCGCAATTGCGGTGGGAATCCAAATCACCCGTTACGGCCGCAACGTAACGGCGTAACGGCCGCAACGTAACGCCGTAACGGCCGCAACGGCCGCATCAGCCGCAACGGGGTTCCAAAAGCAAACAGAGCCAACAGAAAAACAGAGCAAAAGCAAACAGAGCAGAGCCAAAAGCAAAGAGAGCCAAAACGAAAAAGGCCAAAACAGTTTCAATGGAACCAAATTCTCAGAATCAGAATCAGACAAAATCAATTCAAAATCTATTTGTACAGATTATATTCTCCTAACCTTTTGCCTTTATCTCCTTTTGCTTTATGCTTCTGCTGGTTCACTTCACTTCTTCACTCAGACTCTGTCTCATTCTTTCATCTGCTTCACTTCACTCGTATAGTATAACCTCTTCGATCATTCCTCAGTCTCACACTCCTCCAGTGGATCTGCATCTGCTCATCTGCTCAGGTAAGATCTTCATTTCCTCCTTTGCTCTGCCGTCGTCCTCCGGGTGTGGGGTTCAGTGGGTGAGTCCTTGAGACCGTGACCGTGAGTCCGTGACTGAGGAGGGCCGTGAGGTGGAGGCCCGAAACCGTGGGTCGTGAGGCGGAGCCTGAGACTGAGAGAGAGAGGGGAGGCTGAGCCTGAGAGAGGGGGGAGGGGCCGAGGGTGGCCGCGATCTGGGTTTTGGCCGGTGGGTAGCCGCGGCGCCGGACGAGTGACGGAGGAGGAGCGAGGGTAACCGAAGAGGGGTGAGTGGTGAGTGGTGATTGGTGAGTGCCGTGCCACCGTGGTGAGGGACGAGAAACAGAGGAGGGTTGCAGATCCATGCAGCTAGGGTTGCAGAAAAAGAAGAAAAAAAGAAACAGAGGAGGGGAAGAAGAAGAGGTGAGACGTGAGAGACTGTGACTCTGTGAGAGTGAGTGAGAGTCTGAGAGACTGAGCTGAGACTGTGAGGGACGAGAGAGGGTCATCAGAGACTCAGAGAGTCAGAGGGACAGGGGAGGAACCGAGGAAGACTGAAGGGGGACAGGGGAAGGGGGAGAAATGGTGAGGACCGTGACTCCGTGAGGCGTGAGGTGAGGGACAGGGGAAGAAACAGTGAGGAACTGAGGACCGTGAGGCGTGAGGTGAGGGACAGCCGGACAGGGGAAGAAATGGTGGGGAAGAAATGGTGAGGAGGAAGAAATGGTGAGGATTGAGGAACCGTGAGGCGTGACCGCATGAGGTGAGGGACGAAGTGACGAGAGTCAGAGAGAGAGGATAAGAAGAATCCAGAACCAATCTTATCCACTGTGTGTGCCGTGTGTGTGGGTTGGGTTGGGTTGGGTGGGGTGGGAGGACTGAATTGGGTGGGGGGAATTTTTTGGGAGGGAATTTTTTTTTAATTAAAAATTTTAGGTGGGAAATTAATTAAGATTTGTGAATAATATAGGAAAATTTTGAGAGAGAAATAAAATATATATTGATATATTAATGTAATTACTGATTTAGTATATGTTTAACTAGTATTTATTGTCCAAATTATATGCTAATAAATGATTTGTTGTATTAAATAATTTACTGTAATTATTAATTAGATTATCTGTGTTTTGCTAATTACTAGTTTATATAAAAGTTTTCTTTTTGAAGGCTAGTTTAGATTAAAGTTGTAAGTTTGGTTGAATTATTGATTGATGTTTATTTATAAATATTGAACAGGTTGTATAAAATTTACACAATGCCTCAAAGAGAAGAATTTCCTACACAGAGATTAGATGGTGCTCCGAGTGATGACATTGGATGGCATTTTGGAAACCCAGTAGCCGGAAGTCGTAACAATATCGAATGCAAACTTTGTCACAAGATAGCAAGAGGTGGCATTACAAGATTGAAACAACATATAGCACATATGAAAGGACAAGTGTCTGGCTGTGCTAGAGTGAGCAAATTGGCTAGAGAAGGTATGATGAAGCTTCTTCTTGAAGGAAAAGCAAAGAAAAATGACTCCAAAAAAAGAAAAGAAGAATTTGAAGCACGCCTGAGAGGAGAAGATGAAGATGAAGCTGAAGATGTGGATCACCTTATTGATGAACGAATGAGGTTTGCTACACAGGAAAGCCTTAGATCACATCGCGAATGGGAAGACAGGCAACAATTTAGACAACAAACAGGAGGGCGTGGAAATATATATGAACAAGGTGGAAGCTCTCATGCGAGTGTTGGTGGGGGTGAAAGGCCTGAAGATATCACTCTAGAGTTGAGATCTACAAATATTGATCTTATGAGGAGCAAAAGCATGAAGCAACCAAAAATCAGTAAGGGTATCATGAAGACATTGAGGAGGAAGCTAGGAGAGGCAGTAAGCAAGTTTTTTTATTTATGAACGCATACCTATGAATTTAGCTAACTCTCCTTGGTTGCATAATTTGATTGTTTACATTTCTTGAGGTAGGTAAAGGGGTTAAATGTCCAACCCCTTATGAAATCTTAGATGTATATTTAGAGAATGAATACAGGGAAATGAAGAAGTGGTTGAACGTATTGAGAGGTACATGGAAAGAAAAAGGGGTGACAATAATGTGTGATGGTTGGACGGACGATATCAACCATACTCATATTATGAATTTTTTGGTGTATAGTAGTAAGGGGACAATTTTCTTGAAATCTATTGATGCTTCTGATGTTATTAGTAGAAACACAGATTACTACTTTCAGTTATTAGATAAAGTTGTTGAAGAAGTGGGGGAAGAGTTTGTTGTTCAAGTTGTTACAGATAATGAAGCAGCACTGAAAGCAGCTGGTCAGAAACTGATGGAGAAGCGGCCTCATTTGTATTGGTCTGCTTGTGCGGCTCATTGTTTAGATCTTTGCTTGGAGGATATAGGAAAAAAGAAAAATGTACAGAAGTTATTAACTGATGCAAAGACTGTGACAAATTTTCTCTATAACCATATATGGACAGTCGATCTCATGAAAAAATATACTGGAGGTAGAGAAATTGTCCGTCCTGGTGTTACCCGATTTGCAACGCAGTTCCTACAACTTCAAGCAATTGTACAGCAAAAGCAAGGTCTGAGAAACATGTTCAACTCCGAAGAGTTTAGGCGATCTAAATTTGGTAAAGCGAGAAATGGACCGTCATATGAAGCAAGAACAATTGTTAATGACAGTGAATTCTAGAGTAAGTCCCAAGACATATTGAAGGTGTTTGAGCCTTTAGTAAAAGTTTTGAGACTTGTTGATGGTGACGAGAAACCAACCATGGGTTTCATATATGAAGCCGTTGATAGAGCTAAACAAGCAATTAGACAAAATTCTCGTTATCATTCCAGATATAATGATTTAATAGACAAGCGATGGAGTTACATGCATTCCGATCTTCATTCTGCCGGTATGTTGATATAATTTATAAATTTATTTTTATCATGTAATTTTATACTTATACTTTCATCCATAATAATATGTTATCCTTTTTTAGGTTATTTTCTTAATCCGCAATTTCAATACGGAGTTGAACATGGGGATGATGTCTATAAAGAAACGTTTGAAGGAACAAATAGAGTCATCTTCATAATAGAAAGAAACATTGATGATCAGATTAAAGCTCTGAACCAGGTTAGTAATGAATATTTAAATTTTTAAACTTATAATTCATTATTTATCAAATGAAGATATTTACATATTGATATATTATGTTATATTTCACAGTTAGTACTTTTTAGAGATAAGGTTGAAACATTTGGTACTCCTCAAGCTCAAGCAGCTTGGTCTAAGATGAATCCAGGTAAAATAATATTTTTTTATAAATCAATGAACTTTAACTTTATTTTTTAATATAATAACTAATAATTTGTTTACCTTTTGTTGCTCCTTTAAAAAGCTGAATGGTGGTCCTTTTTTGGTGTATGTGCTCCTGAGCTTAAACGTGTGGCTATAAAAGTTCTTAGCCAAACAACTTCAGCCACAAATTGTGAGAGAAATTGGAGCACATTTAGTTATATCCACACAAAGACAAGGAATAGATTGAAGTATAAAAAGCTGCAAAAGCTTGTCTTCACGCACTACAATATGAAATTGAAAATGAGGCATCAAATGAGAAAAAGTCAAGATGAAATTGAAGCAAGTTTTAATCCTATCAATCTTGATTATATATTTCAAGAAGATGCATTATCTCCATGGATTGAAGAGAGAGAAGATCCACTATTAGATGGAGTACAAAATGCAGAATGGTTGCCTCTAATGGATACAGATGATGAAGATGTGGAAGTTGTTGATGATAATGATGATTCTAATGAAGATGGTGGTGGTTTAAGTCCACCAAGTAATAATAGTGGTGATGGGGGTGGTGATGTAGAAGCTGAAGAAGGTGGCGGTGATGATGATGGTGATGGTGATGATGATGGGCAATTTCAAAATGATCCATCTCAAGATTCACCATATAATAGGCGTTATAGGAGCTTGACTGATATGGCTCCTTCTGGTAGTTCATTACCCGAGAGCAGCAGAGGTGGGTCACATTCGAGGAGAGGAAAAAGAAAACAGAATTTTCCACTTGAAGATTCTTCCTCTTCTAGTATTGCACAAAGTTTTAGTGACTTTGGTATTGATGATTCTTCTCAGAGTAGTCAACAACCTCATCCACCTTATTATCAATATCCTTATTTCAACACATATAACACATACGCAAGTGATCAAGCTCCCTCATACTACCAACCATCAATGAATTATCAAGATCCTTATCATCAGCAATCAAGTGGTGGATTTTTTGATTATGTCTTTGGACAAGGAGCTACAGAAGATGATAGCCAAAGTGAGAATAGAGGTTATGAACCACCACGTCATTCCACCATGTGGTAGCAATTATCATGTAAGTTCAATTTTTATTATCTTTGATTCATATATTTGTTAATTATTATTATTATTATTTTAAATTTATTAATTTATTTACTTTTTATCTTCTTTTTTTTTGTAGTGAAGACGTATCTCTAAGTGGTGACAATGTGACGTTATTTTAGAATCACAATTGCAGCTGGGTGTATGTATTCCTATATGTGACACTAATATATTTTTATTTGTGATTCATATATATTTATGCACTATTAAGTTTCTGACCTTCTTACTTCTTTGTAATTTTGTACTTATATATGCTTAAAAGTTTTATTTATAATTTATTTTCACTAAATTAAGTTTAAATTATTCATAAACATAATACAATGTATTAAAAATGAATAGAAATTTGTGCAACATCATTAATAAAAGATATATAAAGAATTACAAAAAAAAAATTGATTTATTTTCAATTTGTGAATTTTTCAAATCGTTTCACGCCGCAGCGGCCGCATTACGCATTGCAGCGGCCGCAATGACCGCAACCGCAGTGACCGCAACCGCGACCGCAACCGCAATTTAAAACCCTGCAGCCAAGGAGAGTCAAGAATAGGGATGGACTGCCCATTACCAATACACCATCGAATGCCTTCTTTAAGCAAAGTTTGGGAGGTTCAAAGACTCCTCCAGCTATAGCTTGGATTGGAGCCTAGAGTAGCATCCAAAAAATCACAGTTAGGAAAGTACCGTGCTTTAAAAATTCTAGAGACCAAGGCACTAGGACAATCAATAAATTTTAAAGCTTGTTTCGCAAGCATGGCCAAATTAAAAGCATAAATATTCCTAAAACCCCTACCTCCAAACTTCTTAGGAATTGTTGGTTTATCCTAATCCAACCAATTTATGCCTCTAGTACTTCTTTGACTTAGACCCCAAAAGAAAAAGTTCATCATTCTTTGAATTTCATCTCCTAGAGAAGGAGGAATAAGATACATACTCATGCAATAAGAGGGGATGGCTTGAACCACAGATTTAATAAGGACTTCTCTACTAGCCATACAGAAGGTCTTGCTTTTCCAAGAGCTTATTTTATTCCAAACTATGTCCTTGATAAAACTAAAAGTAGCTTTTCGGTTCCTACCAACCATCGACGGGAGACCAAGATATTTGCCAGCCCCTAATCTTTGAGTAACACCAAGGATATTAGCAAGGGCTTGACAAGAAACCTGAGGAACATTTGAACCAAAAATGACTTTTGATTTCTGAAAATTGATACTTTGACCTGACGCTCTTTCATAAATCTCTAAAATATTCTTCATAGCCAAAAATTAATTCTTGGTTGCCCGCATAAAGAGGAAACTATCATCCGCAAACAACAGATGGGATATAACCGGAGCTCCCCTACAAATACTCACACCATGAATATTGCCTATTCTCTCAGCATTCTTAATCAAACAGGTAAGGCCTTCAGCACATAAAATAAACAGATAAGGAGAGAGAGGATCTCCTTGTCTTTAAGGCCCCTACCTGGCAAGACACGGCCAACCTCCTCATCATTAAACTGAATGGAGTACTGAACAGAGCTAACACATGATGATCCAGTCCACTCATCTAGCATGGAAACCCATCTTAAGCATAACAGCTCTAAGGTAGTCCCAGCATTGTCAATGATTGATCTACCACTACCAGCCACAAAAGCATATTGCTCCTCAGAAACACACTTTGAAATAACTTTAGCTAACCTGTTTGCTAGAGCTTTTTCCAAGATTTTATAAGCAACATTACAAAGCGATATTGGCCGAAGGTCCTTCATGGTTTAAGGTTTATCACACTTAGGAACTAGAGCAATGCGAGTTTCATTCATTGCATCTGGGATTTAACCCTCCTCAAGCCCCGTGTGACAAGCAGAGATAACATCCTTCCCACAAGTACTCCAAAAATGCCTATAGAAACCTGGATTAAGCCCATTAGGACCCGGGGCTTTATCTGGGTGCATGTGGAAAGCAGCAACTCTAAGATCCTCATCTGAAAACGGTGCCATAAGAATCAAGTTATCAGCTTGCTCGATCCTTGGAGTAATGAGATTCACCGCCTCCATGACCTTCGTTTGTTGCTAGCAAAACATGTCAAGGAAATAGTCCTTAGCCAACAGCCCAATACCGGCCTGAGAAGTTATAGTCACACCTTCAGAATTATCAAGGTTTTTAATCTCATTTTTCTGCTTCCTAGCCGAGACCGAGGCATGGAACTCAACCAATGCGTTTTGGTCCGTTGTCTTAGTACTTCTCTTCTTGAACTAGCAAACGGTTAAGTTCAGCTTTCACATTCCTCAATTCCAAAATCGAATGATCATCATTACTGCCTAAGAGATCTTCAATCCTCCTCTTGCACTTATTAATATTGTAATTGAATTTTTCCTGAAGAGATTTACCCCAATGACCAACCTCATCACCACATCTTATTTTAGAGCAAAGATCATCACTAACCTGACGTTGCCAACTCCCAGCCACTACCGTATCAACACCATCTGTAAGACTCAATGACTTAGAGATTTTGATATATGACAAATACAACTTAATGTGTATGCAAGTGTTTTAGTGTCAAACTGCAAAGACAGGTATCAAGCAGTAATCAACAAGTTCAGTGAGCAATCACAGGAGAATATTCAAGGAAGAACTTGAAGGAAGCAAAGAGCAAAGACAGAGATCAAAGGATCATTAAGACAAGAGCTTAAAGGAGAAATTAGATTTAAGTCTTAGATGATTTGTAAGAGATGAAATCTCTTATTCATAAATAAGCTCAATTAAAAAGATGCATGAAAAAAATAAATTTTCATAACCTACATTAAAAGGAATAAGTTTTTGTTAATGAAAATGATTTTTGGAAATAAGAAGTGCTCGTCCAAAGCTCTCGTCCAACACAAGTGACAAAAGCACTCGTCCAACACAAGTGACAAAAGCGTTCGTCCAACAATGAAGTAAAAGAAGCGATCGTCAAACACTGAAGTAATACAAGCGCTCATCCACTAAAGTGACAGAAGCACTCATCCACTAAAGTGAAAGAAGTGCTCGTCCACTAAAGTGATACAAGCACTCGTCCACTAAACTGACAGAGAAGCGCTCGTCCACTGTAGTGACAGAAGTGCTCGTCCACACAAGTGACAGAAGCGCTCGTCCACAAAAGTCTTTGGACCTACAAAATCCTTAAATGAGAAGCTCCGTCCAATGACATGGCATATGGATCTCGTCTACTAGTTGGAGCACGTCCAATCATTTTGTGTTTTAGTACTCCCATCTACTAACGTGGCTAGATGGACGCGGTTATTTTCAAGATGGATGCGAATTCTATAAAAGCCGATGAAGAATCTTATTTCAAGAACCAGAATCAAGAAAAACAGATTCTGTTATCAGATCCAAATCCTGTTTTGATTGATCCCAACGATTATAACTTCTTTTCTATATAAAGAGGGATCAAAGGAATACTTTCATAAGAACGATATCAAACAATCACAACTAGATCAGAAATTTTATATGAAATTAATTGTGAAAATCATTTATCTTCTTGCTTGAGCTTATTGTGAAAAGAGTGTTTCGTTCTCATAAGTGCTTCAATTTGTTTATCTGACTTTTGAGAGTTAGGAATCAACTTTTGTTTTACTTTTGATTGTAAAGAGAGAGGGAGTCTCTCTGAGTGATTAGGGTGTGGTATCCCTAAGGTTGAACATTGAGGCTCTTCACAAGAGTATGGTATTTCGAGGTGAAGGAGTGCTCTGTGGTGTAAAGGTTTTTCAAGCTACCTGGCAAAGCTTGTGTGTTAGTGTGTGAAATCCAACAGGTGGAGTGGGGACTGGATGTAGGTCACTGTAACAGTCTGATTTTAATTATGTTGTTCAACCTGTTAAAATATAATTAATTATATTTTAATTTGAGAGTTAGAAAGTGTTTTTGATTAAAATAAAATCATATTCATAGCCTACTTTATGGTAGAGGGTTACGGTAAAAATTTCGGTTGAAAACTCAGACGAAAGTCGGTCTGCGTTTTCACTGCAGGTACAAGTTTACTGTGCATAAAACCTAATTTTGACCCGTGAACGAGACGGTTAGTGTTTTTAATATGTTTCCTACAACTTTGGTTATTTTGAAAATTTCCGTTCAAAAATGGAATATAATATTTTATTCAGGCGAAAACGTCGGAAGAATTACAATCGGAAAATACAACTGGGTAAAAATGGAGCAGATTAGGGAGAACAAAAGAAGTGAAGTGACTTGATGGGACTTGATGGAAATAGGTTATGACACACTCCAAAAGTGTAATCATCACACTTTTCAAATTATAACATATATTCTAAAAACCTATTTTTCTCTTTCCTCTTCAACCAAACAAGTCTTAAAGACAAAACTTGCTCTACAAGCCCATCCTCTCTCCAAAATTTTGTGCTCCCCTCTCCCTCCTCTATATAATCATCAACCATCTTCATTCTCTCATTTTCTTCCTCCATCTTCATACTTCTTCAACTTCTTCCATTTCTTCTTTTTTTTCAAATACTTAAAGCTTCCATTTTTATTAGTCTTTTCCACTTGAGTTCTTCATTAAAGTTATTCCTTATACTAAGAGTAATTTTCTCATATGAATATTTTTGCAAGTTTCCTCTTTTATTTCTTAGTTTACTTTATGTGTTCTTTATATGCTTTAAACTTCTAAAATCTCTCTAAAATGGTAGAAAACTCCTTTTGAGTTGAAACCACTTTCTATAGTCTTATATTAACTTATATTTTCACATACTAGGAGGTTGTGTAAAACAAAAATCTCTACCTATCTCTTCCAATGAAGTCTGAATGCTTGCATTTGTGACCTAGGAAGTTTTTGTTTCAACTTTTGGAATATGATCATGTGTTTGAGTTTCTAACTATCCATTGATCTTAAATCTATAAATCTTGGAAATTTTAATAGCTTGTTCCTATGATGACTGAAAATATGAATAAGTAAGCCTAGGATACTATGTTTCAACTTTCCAAGTATGATCATGGATTTAGAACTCTTAATACCTTGTGATTCTAAACCTAAGAGTTATTGTTAAACAAAGAATATTTTCCTCATCATCCTATGATGGCCGAAACTTAGTGTTTAGGTGCTAGGATGTTTGAGTTTTTATTTTTCCAAAATGGTCATGGACTTAAGATCCATAAGATATTTGGATGCTAAGTCTAAGAGATTAGAAAGTTTAAGGATTTCTAACTTGTTTATTCTATGTTATTAAAGCTAGGATGTATTACTTTCATTTTTCCAAGATGATCATGGACTTGAGCTCCATAAGATATTTGGATGCTAAGTCTAAGAGATTGGAATGTTTAAGTTTCCATTGTTTTCCAAAATGATCATGGACTTGAGCTCCATAAGATATTTGGATGCTAAGTCTAAGAGATTGGAAAGTTTAAAGATTTCTAACCTATAAATCCTATGAAGGCCGAACCTAGAAGGTTATGGACCTCGTATACTTTGTTCTTATTTTTCCAAAATGATCATGGTTTTGAGCTCCTTAATATATATGGATGCTAAACCTAAGAGATTGGAAAGTTTAGTGAATGCTAGCCTATTTTACTAGCCTTGACCGAATACCCTAAGTGTATAACTTAGTGGGATTTTAGTTCAACTTTGTTAAATGATCATTGTTTATGAACTCCTAACACTTAAGGATCATAAATCCATGAGTTGTATAATTTTCGGAAATCTCTAACCCTAAGAACTAGTCTTGGACGAACTTATACCTTGTGGTTTAGTGTTCTTATTTGATTTTAACTTGTGATTTTGTGTTCATAACCTTAGACTTCCATCACAGAGAAAACGAGGACGTTCGTGGTATACCTCTTCGAGCATCTAATCTCCTTACCTTCACAGAAGGTGGAGTTAATACTTTGTGGTGTGACGACGAGGAGCTTCGAGTTCGGGAGGTCGGTGATAACCCAGGTGGGGGAAAGAACCAACCTATCATCGGAATGGGTAAGTAGTAGATTATATAATAATTATGTATGGCGACCTAAACCCTACTAGTAGTCGAGTAATCAACAAGACCAAAATCACATTGGAAACCTTTTCTGAAAAACCAATGGTGATTCTGGTATTGTAGGTTTATCGATATTAGGTTGATTTTATATTATTGATGGTTGATTTGATTTTATTACCTTTATTGAATTGATTTTGTGCTATACTGGTGATATGGGAATATTTGGATTGATATTGTGTTATGCATGATCTGCCTGGTTTGTATTATTATGCTTAGTGGTTTTTAAGCAAAGATATATTTGTTGTCTAAGAGATGATTGTTTTGGGTATGAGGATAATAATGATTTAGAAGTGCCTAACCTAGATGATGTATGTTAAAGAGGTGTTATGGCATAAAATATGTGTCAAGTTCTAATGGAAGGTTAAGGCACTAGGATGTTGTTAAAACGGGTTGGTGAGATTCAAGTATATGTGTTGTTGTCCACAATCATGTATTGGTAATATAATACACAAGGACAAAAGTGTATTGGTAATATAATACGGAAGGACATCTGTGTATTGGTAATATAATACACCGTGTATTGGTAATATAATACACGTAAAACACTTCTGTGTATTGGTAATATAATACAAATATAATACACCGTGTATTGGTAATAGAATACATGTAAAACATTTCTGTGTATTGGTAATATAATACACCGTGTATTGGTAATATAATACACGTAAAACACTTCTGTGTATTGGTAATGTAATACACCGTGTATTGGTAATGTAATACACCGTGTATTGGTAATATAATACATGTAAAATCAAGAGTTCTCGCGAGACCACTTCCACCTTAACGGGAATGGGGGTGGAACACCTTAACGGGAATGGAGGTGTACACTAGGTGGAACATCCTAATGGGAATGAGGGTGTGCCCCGAGCAAATGAAGGATGGGGACAAGAGTGGTAGTGTCCACGATAACATAAAGACATGGTGACAGGATTAGAGAGGTTACGTTAAAATAACGTGTTAGATTGCCTGAGAGTAAGGGTAGAGGATGGTATATATTAACCTGGGGATGATTCGTTAGTTATGTGTGTTGATTGTGTGATAATTACTGTATAATTTACTATGACTCTTTTCCACTTTTTGATGATAGAACTGTTTTTTATCCCATGTATATTTCTGTATGTTGTATTTTATCTCCTTGTGGAATTGTACGAGAAGACCCTGTGGATGAGCGTAACCAGGAGGCGTTGGATGGAACTCCCTACTAACCGGAGGCTGAAGGACGAGTTGTGACCCATGGTGATTAGGGTATAGTTAGTTATGGCCAGTGTGTCTCGTGAGGCATATTTTTATTATGTTTTTCGCTGTTTAACATTTTGTCTAAGTATATGCCTGTGAGGGATCCTACTGATAGGATATCATCAACAGTGTTTTGTAATATGCATAATATACTTATATTGTGATATGTCATTCTATATGAAGTTGTATACATTATAAGTTAAGTTTTAATTTTTACGTGTTTTCACGTTAAGCGTGCGATTAAGTAATTAAATAATGAGGTTTTAATCTAATGACACAAAGAGGCACAGCGGGGTGTCTCAGTCATAGTGGAGGTAACTGAACCAGGATAAATCTGGTTGTGTGGTATCTCTAAACTCAAACTCTTTAATTTCTGTCGTGCACACATAACTATGATCTTGATGCTCTAAGTATTCAATTGATATCAGTTCTTGATCTGCATAATCAATATTTGAATTGAATCTTGCATCGTAATCACTGAAACTGAAACCTGCAAGTTCGTTCTTGATTGTTAATGCTTGTATCTGAAACTTGCATAACTTGTTCTTAATCTTAAAGGTTTAATCAGTTTCTGTATTTTGTTATTATTGAGTTTTGAACCCGAACCTATTCTGAATCAATCTTTCTTATCATGATCACCTTCTATTCAATATTTTATATAAACCCTTCATTGATTTTGTAAAAGATCCTGAGGCCACAAATCCGCAACTCTGATTTGAAAACCCTTGTGAAAAAGTTTTAAGAGGGAAATAATTTTTTGAAAACTCAATTCCCCCCCCCTCTTGAGTCATTGAAGCCAAAACAACAATTGGCATCAGAGCTAAACTCTTAAGTTTGGCTCAACAGCTATAAGAGTATGGCTTACAACGACTGTTTAAATAAAGAGGCTTCCCTTGCACGCCCTCCTGCCTTCAATGCATCTGAGTATATCTATTGGAAGGAAAGAATGGTAATCTTTCTTGAGGCAGCAGGCGTAGACATTTGGGATGCAGTAGAAAATGGACCATTTGTCCCCTCTACTGTAGAAGCTAATGGTGCTCCAAGAAATAAACCTAAAACTGAATGGAATGAGGATGATAAGAAAAGAGTTCAATATAGTGCACGTGCTAAGAATATTATAACATCTGCTTTAAGCTGTGATGAGTTTTTCAGGGTTTCAAATTACAAATCAGCAAAGGAGATGTGAGATACATTGCAAGTAACACATGAAGGAACCTCAGATGTCAAAAGAGCAAGAATGAACACCCTCACATGAGTATGAGTTGTTCAGAATGAATCGAGGAGAATCTATGACTGGAATGCAAAAGAGATTCACACACATTGTAAATCAACTGGTTGGTCTTGGAAAAGCTATATCGAATGAGGATCAAATTAACAAAGTAATGAGATCCTTGAGCAGGGAATGTCAACCTAAAGTCACTGCAATCTCAGAATCTAGAGACCTCTCATCAATGACCATTGCCACATTGTTTGGAAAATTGCAAGAACATGAATTGGAGTTGAACAGACTGAATGAGAGTGAAGAAACTGATAAAAGAAATAAGGGGTTGTCTCTGAAATCACAAGTCAAAGAAGTAGAAGACAATGATGATGATTCAGAACAAGAGGTTGAATCTGAAGAAGATATGGGAATGCTAGTTAGAAATTTCAAGAAGTTCCTAAAGAAGAAGGTCAACTTCAAAAGAAAGCCATCCACTTTTCAAAGGAGAAGTTTCAGCAAAGGTGACAACTCTT
The DNA here is from genome assembly GCA_030762895.1 of Sophora flavescens. NCBI lineage: Eukaryota > Viridiplantae > Streptophyta > Magnoliopsida > Fabales > Fabaceae > Sophora > Sophora flavescens. The sequence continues at coordinate 165,713,563 of CM061062.1, read as the reverse complement.
CCAACAACATCACATGCTATGAATGTGGAAAGATTGGCCACATGAAGCTTGACTGTCCATAACTGCAAAAGAAGGACAAAACAGAAAAGTTTGACTCAAAGGAAAAAAAAGTGGAGAAAGCCAAGAAAGACCTACATTGCTTGGGATGATAATGATCTAGATTCCACTAAAGAATCCGAATCTGAGGAGGTAAACTTGTACTTGATGGCCAGCAATCAGAGTGATTCAGAAAGTGAGGTAAATTCTTATTCACAACCTACTTTTGATGAATTGAAAGATACATTTGATGAGTTACATGTTGAATATCTTAAGATTGCTAAACAACTTGTCTCATCTAGAAAAATAATTGCTAAACAACGTGATGATTATGCATGCTTGAAAATGAAAGAAAGAGAACTAGAAACTAGGAATAAGGTCTTGATTGAATTTAACTCTAATTGTTCTAAGTGTTGTACATAGACTAATGAAGTTGAAAAACTGAAAAATGACTTAGCCAAGTTCACAAATGGTAGAGATAACTTGAATGCTTTGTTAGGACAGCAAAAGTGTGTTTATGATAAGGCTGGAATAAGCTATAAACCTAAGATACAAGAGAAATCTTTCAAGAAATTTTTTACTGCACCTAAGACATCAAACACACCATTTTTTAAATGCAATTTTTGGGCTAGAAAAGGTCACACGGCTTCTACATGTCATTACAGAAAATCTTCTTATAATGAGTCTAAGTATATATGGGTTCCTAAAGGAGCTATTGCTGCAACTAACTCAAAAGGACCCAAACAGATTTGGGTACTTAAAACACAAACATGATTCTGTTTTGTAGGTGTGTTGGAAAGCCAAGAATGTGAAATGGTATCTTGATAGTGGTTGTTCCAAGCACATGACTGGAGACAAAAGCAAGTTCATTTCCTTTACCCCTAAGTCGAGTGGTAGTGTTACCTATGGAGACAATAATAAAGGGAGAATACTTGGCATTGGCAACATTGGAAGTGACTCAACAACAATCATTGTGGATGTACTATATGTTGAGGGACTGAAACACAACCTATTTAGTATCAGTCAACTATGTGACAAAGGCTTCAAGGTAAAATTCAATTCCAATAGTTGCTTAATAGAAAATCAGCATGATGAAAATTTGAAATTAATTGGATATAGGACAGATAACATCTATATGCTTGATTTAGATAATATCTCTTCAAACACTGCATGCTGTCTTATTTCAAAAGAAGAAGAGAATTGGCTTTGGCATAGAAGAATTGCACACATTCACATGAACCACTTGAATAAACTGATTCGTAAAGATCTTGTAGTTGGCTTGCCTAAACTAAAATTTGTGAAAGATGGACTGTGTGATGCATGTCAAAAAGGAAAGCAAGTTAAGATCTCTTTTAAACCAAAGAACATTGTTTTAACAACTAGACCCTTGCAACTTTTACACATAGATTTATTTGGTCCGTCTAGAACCAAAAGCTTTGGTGTTAACTCGTATGCACTGGTAATAGTAGATGATTACTATAGATACACATGGACATATTTTCTATCTCATAAGAGTGATTCATTTGCTACATTTAATAAAATGGCAAAAATAGTGCAAAATGAAAAGGACATGAAAATTGTTTCTATAAGAAGTGATCATGGGGGAGAATTTCAAAATGAAGTGTTTGAAAACTTTTGTGATGAGCATGGCATTCAACATAATTTTTCTGCTCCTAGAACTCCACAACAAAATGGAGTAATGGAAAGAAAGAATAGATCATTAGAGAAGATAGTAAGAACTATGTTGAACGTCTCTAGCTTGCCAAAACTTTTTTGGGCAGATGTTGTCAATACAGCCTGCTATGTGCTAAATAGAGTCTTGATAAGACCAATCTTAAAGAAAACCCCTTATGAGCTTTACAAAGGAAGAAAACCAAATATAGCACATTTACATGTTTTTTGGTTGCAAATGCTTTGTTCTTAACAATGGAAAGAATAATCTTGGAAAATTTGATGCAAAGGCTAATGAAGGAATTTTCCTAGGTTACTCTCTATCTAGTAAAGCATTTAGAATATATAATAAGAGAACACAAACTATTGAGGAATCTGTGCATGTGACATTTGATGAGTCTAACCTCAAAAGGTTGGGAAAGGATTCTGTTATTGATGATCTTGCAAATTCAATTGAGAAAACTCTCCTAGAAGAGAAACAGGACAATGAAGAAGATGAAAGCTTAAAGAATGAATTACTGGAGCAGGAGCAAACGGAACAACAACCTGACCACCAAAGGAATGGAGGACTATCAGAAATCATCCAATTGATAACATCATTGGTGAAATTACAAAGGGGGTAACTACTAGACAATCTCTTAGAAATGCTTGTAATCCTATGGCATTTGTGTCTCAAGTAGAACCTAAGAACATAGATGATGCTATAATTGATGAACATTGGATGATGGCTATGCAAGATGACTTAAACCAGTTTGAAAGAAACCAAGTTTGGAAACTAGTGCCTAAGCCCAAGAACTGTCAAGTAATAGGTACAAAATGGGTTTTTAGGAATAAACTAGATGAAAATGGTATAATTGTAAGAAACAAGGCTAGATTGGTAGCCAAAGGGTATAACCAAGAAAAAGGCATAGATTATGATGAAACATATGCACCGGTAGCAAGATTAGAAGCTATAAGAATGCTACTTGCTTATGCTTGCATAATGGGATTTAAATTGTATCAAATGGATGTTAAGAGTGCTTTCTTAAATGGATTTATACAAGAGGAAGTGTATGTCGGTCAACCACCTGATTTTGAGAATAATGAATTACCTAACCATGTTTATAAACTGTCTAAAGCACTATATGGCTTAAAGCAAGCTCCTAGAGCTTGGTATGAAAGGTTAAGTAATTTTCTCATTGAAAAGGATTTAAAAGAGGTAAAGTTGACACAACTTTGTTCACTAAGAAAAAGGCACACAACATTTTACTTGTACAAATATATATGGATGATATAATTTTTGGTGCCACTAATGAGCAGTTGTGCAATGAGTTTTCAAGTCTTATGCAGAGTGAGTTTGAAATGTCAATGATGGGTGAGCTGAACTTTTTCCTTGGATTGCAAATAAAGCAAACTAAAAATGGAATCTTTGTTAGCCAAACCAAGTACTGCAATGGGTTGATCAAGGAGTTTGGCATGGAAAATGCTAAGGAGATGGCTACTCTAATGAGTACCTCCTGTTATCTAGACAAGGATGAGCAAGGTAAACCTGTTGATGTTTCTAAATTCAGAGGTATGATAGGCTCGCTACTTTATCTTACTGCTAGTAGGCCCGATATCATGTTTAGTGTATGCATGTGTGCTAGATATCAAGAAAATCCAAAAGGATCACACTTAACAGCAGTTAAAAGGATAATTAAGTATCTGTTAGGAACAAAAGACATGGGATTATGGTATCCCAAGGGAGCTACATGTACTTTAATTAGCTATTCAGACTCTGATTTTGCTGGTTGTAAACTAGATAGAAAGAGTACTAGTGGAACCTGCCATTTACTAGGAAACTCATTAGTATCATGGTTCAGTAAGAAACGATCTAGTGTGTCTTTATCCACCGCAGAGGCTGAATATGTAGCAGCTGGTAGCTGTTGTGCACAGGTTTTATGGATGAAACAACAATTAGTTGATTATGGTGTGCAACTAAACCAAGTTCCTATTAGATGTGACAATACGAGTGTAATTAACCTAACTAAGAATCCCATAATGCACTCTAGAACTAAACACATAGAAATCAGATATCATTTCATTAGAGACCATATTCAGAGTAAAGAAATTGAGATTGAATATGTTGATACAACTAAACAACTTGCCGATATTTTTACCAAGCCCTTGAACAAGAAAAGTTATTTTTCATTAGAAGAGAATTGGGCATAATTGATCAATCCTATATCTAATCCCTCTATCATAAACAATTTATATGATGTGTTTGAATTTTTAAATGCTTACCTTCTCTATTGCTTTGAATGTTTCTTTTCTTTACCTTTTTTATATTGCCAAAAGGGGGAGGAAAAAGTATGATATAGAGAAAGGGGATAATAACAAATTATACTAGAGAAAAAAATTATGATAGAGAGAAAAGGGATAATAACGAATTATACATGCATATGTTGAGGGAGAGCTTAAAAGCTTACATGATTAATGGGAAGTAAATCAAATTCTGCTATGATAATATTTTTTTGCTCTGATATATTTACTGCCTCGATCGCTCACGATACCATGATATAAATCTGGTAAAAACACTTAGCGTCTGCTACACTTATACTCTGATCTTATAATTTGTTAAAAGATTTGTCATAATCAAAAGAGGGAGATTGTAAGACTCAATGACTTAGAGATTTTGATATATGACAAATACAACTTAATGTGTATGCAAGTGTTTTAGTGTCAAATTGCAAAGACAGGTATCAAGCAGTAATCAATAAGTTCAGTGAGTAATCAAAGGAGAATATTCAAGGAAGAACTTGAAGGAATCAAAGAGCAAAGACAGAGATCAAAGGATCATTAAGACAAGAGCTTAAAGGAGAAATTAGATTTAAGTATTAGATGATTTGTAAGAGATGAAATCTCTTATTCACAAATAAGCTCAATTAAAAAGATGCATGAAGAAAATCAATTTTCATAACCTGCATTAAAAGGAATAAGTTTTCGTTAATGAAAATGATGTTTGAAAATAAGAAGTGCTCGTCCAAAGCGCTCGTCCAACACAAGTGACAAAAGCGCTCGTCCAACTGAAGTAATAGAAACGCTCGTCCAACAATGAAGTAAAAGAAGCGCTCATTCAACAACATCAAGTAATAGAAGCGCTCATCAAACGCTGAAGTAATACAAGCGCTCGTCCACTAAAGTGACAGAAGCACTCGTCCACTAAAGTGACATAAGTGCTCGTCCACTAAAGTGATACAAGCGCTCGTCCACTAAACTGACAGAAGCGCTCGTCTACTGTAGTGACAGAAGTGCTCATCCACACAAGTGACAGAAGTGCTCGTCCACAAAAGTCTTTGGACCTGCTAAATCCTTAAATGAGAAGCTCCGTACAATGACATGGCATATGGAGCTCGTCTACTAGTTGGAGCACGTCCAATCACTTTGTGTTTTAGTACTCCCTTCTACTGACGTGGCTAGATGGACGCGGTTATTTTCAAGATGGACGCGAATTCTATAAGAGCCGATGAAGAATCTTATTTCAAGAACCAGAATCAAGAAAAACAGATTCTGTTATCAGATCCAAATCTGTTTTGATTGGTCCCAACGACTATAACTTGTTTTCTATATAAAGAGGGATCAAAGGAATACTTTCACAAGAACGATATCAAACAATCACAACCAGATCAGAAATTTTATATGAAATCAATTGTGAAAATCATTCATCTTCTTGCTTGAGCTTATTGTGAAAAGAGTGTTTCGTTCTCACTAGTGCTTCAATTTGTTTATCTGACTTTTGAGAGTTAGGAATCAACTTTTGTTTTACTTTTGATTGTAAAGAGAGAGGGAGTCTCTCTGAGTGATTTAGGTGTGGTATCCCTAAGGTTGAACATTGAGGCTCTTCACAAGAGTATGGTATTTCGAGGTGAAGGAGTGCTCCGTGGTGTAAAGGTTTTTCAAGCTACCTGGCAAAGCTTGTGTGTTAGTGTGTGAAATCCCACAGGTGGAGTGGGGACTGATGTAGGTCACCGTGGAGGTAACTGAACCAGGATAAATCTGGTTGTGTGGTATCTCTAAACTCAAACTTTTTAATTCCTATCGTGCGCACATAACTATGGTTTTGATGCTCTAAGTATTCAATTGATATCAGTTCTTGATCTGCATAATCAGTATTTGAATTGAATCTTGCATCGTAATCACTGAAACTGAAACCTGCAAGTTCATTCTTGATTGTTAATGCTTGTATCTGAAACTTGCATAACTTGTTCTTAATCTTTAAAGGTTTAATCAGTTTCTATATTTTGTTATTATTGAGTTTTGAACCCGAACCTATTCTGAATCAATCTTTCTTATCCTCATCACCTTCTATTCAAGATTTTATATAAACCCTTCATTGATTTTGTAAAAGATCCTGATGCCACAAATCCGCAACTCTGATTTGAAAAGCTTTGTGAAAAAGTTTTAAGAGGGAAATAATTTTTTTGAAAACTCAATTCACCCCCCCCCCCCCCCCTCTTGAGTCGTTGAAGCCAAAACAACACCATCTTCATTAAGCCAGGCATTTTCAAATCGAAACTTGCGGTTCCTCACTCTAATCGGGAGACCATCAATATCAAGGAGGAGCGGAGAATGATTAGAAACAGAAGATACCAGATTATGAAGCCAGGCGTGCGGATAAAGGGCACCCCATTGAGCTGAGATGAGAGCCCTATCTAACCTTTCCTCAACCAGGTTACTTGATCCGCGGCCATGAGCCCAAGTGTATAGACACCCCTCCAGGTTAACATCTGTAAGCTGACAATCTTGAACTGCTTCTCTGAAACCACGCATAAGCCAAGGAGGATGAGCAACTCTCCCTCTCTTATCAACTGAGGAGAGAATATCATTAAAATCCCCTATGATACACCAAGGAAGAGGGGACATGTTCCTAAGCCGTCTCAACAACAAATTCTTTGGTGTAATAGAAATGGTAAATAGAAATCTATATTCTTTGGGGTAACTTGGTAGACTAATTAGAATAAGTGAAATACGTCCCCTAAGCATGACTAATGCCAAAGGAAAACTAACTAGAGGTGTTTGCGATTCGGTTTGGATCCATTTTAAGAAAAAAAGTCATCAAATTTAAACATGATAACTAATTGTGGTTCGGTTTGGATTGTATTATTTTCAATATCAAAACCAAATCAATTCAAACCACAACTTAATAAGTTTGGATCAGATTGAATTATTCAATTTTTGACCAGCAACTTAATAAAATGGCATCACAACTTGTTTTTATACAAATATATATAAGTCTAAATCAAATCAATCCAATCCTAGCTGAATCGCAACTTGTTTTTATTTTGGATTGAATGATATTTCGACTCAATCGATATTAATCGATCCGCAAACATCCCTAGTAAAATCAACTTCAATCTTTCAAAAATTAAAAAAAAAAAAACATTTTAAATTGTGGTTATTTATTATATATGTATAATTTTGGGTTATGGGCTTAATTCGTGTTGATTTCTTTAGGGTCCAAAACAAATGTTGGATGTAGCTGTCTCTCACAACACAGCCATAAAATGCCGCGACTCGTAAGTTCTCTTGAAAAAAATTCAAAAACTCGAACTTGGCTTGTCTCTGTTTTGTTGCTTCTGCTTCTGATTCTGAGAGAAACAAAGATTCTTCAATCATCACTTCATCAGAGACTAAGTTCACAAGGCAATAACTTCTTTTTTTTCACTTGCATTCTTCTCTTGTTTTCCTCTTTTTATTTATTTATTTATTTATTTTTCTTCCCTTTGGTTTTGCTTCATTTGGTGATGAATTCTCGAGCACTCAATCAACATAACGCTTCAAAATCGAATCTTTTATTGGAATTTCCAATCTTTATGTGATTTTCAATCATGGGTAGTACACTTCTTGCTATCATGGGTCGTGTGTCACCAATCTTTATGCATGATGAGGTGTAAAATGGTGAATGATTCTTGATGGAAAATCCATTTCTTTACAATGTGTTAAATCTGCTTTGGTTTGTGATAGATTAGTGTACTCAACTCAACTGTGTTATTTCTTTTGGCTTCAGTTGTCAACTTTCCTGATGGAGAGTGTTAGTAGCAATTCTCTCTCTTTCCTCTTGTATGAATGGTAGAAACTAGAAATAAGTCAACCTTATGCTACCTTTGTATTATGTATATGCACCAATTTATGCAAGCTGAGGACTACAAAAACGTTCATTCTAACCAAGTAAACACATGATCTGATTCTCTTATTTATTTGTTTTTCAAATCTTGTATGTTAAAATTTGCAACTGTGTTGGTGCTAGTAATGTGGGCATTGAACTTTTACATGATATGATTTTCATCCAAATTCATAATAAATGACTCATCATTCCTTTGACTCTTGGCAAATGGTTTATGCTATTGCATAATTGAACGCTGTGGTCATGATTCTGTAACAAGAATGAATCTTCTTCCTTTCATGTAGTGGGGGTATGGTATTTGCCATTTATGTGGTCCTTTTTTGTTTAGCAAACTTGCTTCCTTTGTCTGCATAGTATAAACCCTTTTTATTCACATGGGATTGAATGTCCAACAAATTATTGATATTCTTCAATATGATAATTATAGTTTTTGATCCGTGCATAGCGTGTTAGTGTGTAAGAACTTGATGGTTGGTTTTCTGATACATTGCTTTGATGAAGATATAGATATTGTACCTGGTAGATAAAATCTGAGATATGGTTATGTTTTGACAAATTTAGGACATGGTACTACAGACATCTGGTCTTTAGCTACATATGATTATACTAAGATAATTGTTGAAATCTCCAGGTAATGGCTTCGTCAAATCCTGCAAGTGCAAAAGGAAAGTCTGTGGCAGTGTTTGATGCACAGAGGAAGCCTCGGATTCTACTTGCCTGTTGTGGATGTGTTGCTGCTGTAAAATTTGGCATTCTTTGTCGTTGTTTCTCTGAATGGGGAGAAGTAAGAGGAGTTGTTACAAGAGCTTCTTTGCATTTTATTGACAAATTATCAATTCCCAGGGATGTTCCTGTATATATTGATGAAGATGAATGGTGTAGTTGGAATAAACTAGGTGATAGTGTGGCTCACCTTGAGCTTAGTAAATGGGCTGATATCATGATCATTGCTCCAATATCAGCAAATACACTTGGCAAGGTAACTGAACTGATGAATGTCCGCAGATTTGTCTCACTTTCGATACGTAGTTACATGATAAAAACATTACTCTGTAATTGGCTTGTCTAAGACTTACCAGCACATACAATCCAGTCGAATTCACACGATGTTTTGTGTTCCTAAGCCTAATGTAATTTGCAGTTGGCATGTTTACATTATATAAACGTTTATATGCATGTTTACATTTTAAATAGTTGAGTATTGCCGCTTTCTTCCTTTTCTTAATTTAAATATATACTGTTGTAGATTGCAGGAGGGTTGAGTGACAATCTACTGACGTGTATTGTACGAGCATGGGACTACAGCAAACCACTCTTTGTTGCACCATCCATGAACATTTCCATGTGGAAAAATGTTTCCACAGAACGACATTGTATGTCCATTGATGAGCTCGGCATTTCTCTCATCTCACCGGTTACATGTAGTGGTGAGAATGACAATTGTGCAATGGCTGAACCTTCTTACATTTACGGAACTGTAAGACTCTTTTATGAATTAAAGAAGCAGAAAAAGAATTCACCGAAAAAGAATACAGGTGCGGTTTAGCATTGCTGACAATTGTGGTGTGAATACGGATGGATGGCTTGCCATTGCAAGGACTAATTGTCTTGGCTTTTTGATTTTGTGTTAGTTGCATCATTGTTTTTAGCAGTTGTGTTTGTTGCACATCCAGTGCAACCATTATAGAAGTAGCATCATTAGGTATGAAATTGTTGCAAACATAAGATTGTTTCTGCATCTGTACAATGAACTCAAAATACTAGAGTTTTTTTTTTGCAGTTATGAATCAGAAATTACTGAATAGCAGATGGTTAAGGGATCCAGTGTTGGATATCTTTACAATTTTTGTGTATTGAATAAGTAAAATGCGGAATGCAAGCAGAGTTCATAAGTTCACTGCATTAAATTTATCATATCCTAACCAATCATGGAAATCGTGATATGTTGTCCAAAGGATCTAATTGCAGATGATGAACTGGGCAACATGCTTATTCATTTGCACTGCCAAGCTAATAATGGTCTTGAGGAAAGTTGGGGAGCTACTTGGTATTGTAATAAGAAAAAGTTGGGAGCTGTCCCTCTCAAGTTACAGGCATTTGGTGTTGCCAAAGGAATATTTGTTGGTTGATTGTATTTTGTAAGAACGCCGATGACTTTATTTGTTGAGATTTTGGGTGTCCGGGCGAATCGAAAAAATGATGCTCTCATAATCATTTGAATATTATCCTCAATCTTAACAATTTCAATTTAAAAAAACTTCTTTCAGCAGATGTCACACGGGTAGTTAAAATTATTCTATAAGTTATGCATGCATTAGGAAAACAATTAAACGTCTTCTTAGAACTCAATATCTTAAAGCTTCGTTTTGATTCTACTCTTAAAACCCCTCTAATAACTTTTAATTCTTCAAATAAAATTTCACCATCAAAATGATAAGAATTATTATATTTTAGATAAGTTTCAAGAAGTTTGCACCATAATCCCAAGATGAGGCGGAGGCTCACTGTGGCTGGGAAGTGGGTGACTCTCGATGGCTATGGCGGCTTGCAGATGGGTCAATGACGGTGATTGGTGTGTGATGAGAAGGGGAAGATGATAGAGGAACCGTGTTTTTTAGTGGCACAGAGAGATTAGAGAGAGCGAGACTGAGAAATTAGAGGGAAAGAGAGGAAGGTTTAAACGGACAACAAGATCAGCGATTACAGAGAATGAGAGAAAAAGACATGTGATAAAGAGAGATTGAGAGAAATGGACCATCACCAGACACTTATACAGTCCCCATTTTTCGTTGAGACCCCAATTTTTGCGTCTAAATGACTATTACCGTTTCAGTCTCCAAGATGGTGGTGTATTCTTGTTGATACAAGAAAAATGGAACGTCACTCATTAGTTAGTCACCCATTAGTGGACATTGTTTTAGGAACTTGTTTAATTACTGCTTTTGTTTAATTTTTTATAATAAAGTTTTTATATAATTTTAAATATATAAATTTTTTATTTTAATAATTATATATACTCCTAAGTAAAAAATAATAATTTGGTGCCCCTCAAAATATGGGGTTCTCGGCCGTCGCCATCCCAACCGTGCTCAGGGCCACCACTACTCAAATTTCTATATTCTTAACCTAAAGCATACATGAACTAGATGATGAATAGTCAATATTTCTCAATCTTTTGATAAGGGGTAGCCATGATTGTTTTTTCACAAATCGTCGTGAGATAGACCACCACTTGTAAAGACATAACCACAGAAAGACTGCCGCATGTAATGACATGCAATATCGTTTGCATCAATAGGTGCACAATAGTTCTCACAATGTACTTAGGTTCATGGGTTGCATACTCGCCGTTGTTCTGCACGGACAATAAATCATGCAGTAATATTTGCAGTTGATATATGTGATTTTTTACCCATTAAGTATCTTTAAAAGTATTTAGCAATTGATTTGCGTCATTGTGCAAATGAATTATTCTTTGGACTTCAAGTTCACATTGGTTTGTGCATGTATCAAGAATGAACAATATTGGTGTTTTTGAACAAATTTCTTAATTAGGTATACATATGTATTTCTATTGATACATTGCATCGTAGTTGAACTTGAATGACAAGGACAGTAATTCCAAAGTACAAAAGCTTTAAGATAAGCACTTTCGATGTCCTTACTTTTGGAAAAAGAATACTATAGAGATATTCTATATATCCCCTCATTTATGGTTTTATTGATACCATTTGCAACATATATCTTCGAAACTTAATAGATTTCTACAAAATCTACTAGAATACAATGCATCAAAATATAATTTTGTTCTATTTAGGAACATAATATGAGCTCTTTTAAAACCTTTTTTTTTTTTTTTTTACAAACATCTAGTTTTAATTAATTTAAGACTTTTAATTATTTTTGTAAACCCTTGGTTATTTTTGAAAGTAAGTATGCATATGACTATTTAGCTTCTTGCCATAAAATATAAAATGGTACACATGATTTATAATATTATCCATAAAATTCAACTCTATTTTTAGCTGGTAAATAGTCTTATAATCAACCTGCATTAAGAACACACAATACATAAAAACTCATTATATTGAAAAATCTTATGGTCCATCAATGATATTCTTATGAATCATTAATATTGATTTAGAATAGCCAAATCCACCATATGTCAAATAACAAAATTGTTTAGACTAGTAAATTTTTATTTACAATATAGTAAAATTTTGGTTTATACGTGCATAACAAATTTCCAGTTTATAGTATCATGTTGTCATATTGCCATGATCAGTGGAGCATCCACCCTACAATAGCAAGTTTTCACATTTCTTCGTTTTTAGGTCCGCGGATGATGATGCTGAAGAAATGAAGGACCTACTTGCCATTGTACCTAAATCTCTAGATAACTTGAGGAATAAAGAAAGGAAATGATTCTCACTTGAGGAGTTGCAGAGGAGCACGAACCCTAACATCAAAAGGGGCAGGAATCGGGGAGGACTGAAATGAAATGTTACAATGAAGGGTCACGTGACCCACTAAAATCCCTTTTTCAAATTTTTTATTTTAATCATTTATAATTCATTATTATAAATTAACTATTTGATATATTTAATTCCAGGTAGATGGACAACCTGGCCAAGCAGTTGGCAACTTCCATTAGGAAATTGATGGAAGATGGACAAATAGAAAAAACCATGGGACCAAATGTCATAAAAAAATCACAGGACCAAAAATTACACATGACCAAGAGTGGAATTAAGCCAAACAAATATATATTAAAAGTGATGTTTCTTTTAATTGATCGGAGACATAAACTCTTTATAAATATCAAATTGAAACAAATTTAATTTGTATGTACTGTTGAGTCTTTTAGTGTCTAAAGCTTTGTTACCTTGATTTTGGTGGATCCAAACATCTGTGTTAAATGATTTTAAGTGAACTATTGGAAATTTACTAACAAGTGTATTAAGTTTAAGTGTGCAGAAATTAGAATATCTTTGTCAAATAATCAAAAGTAAACTAAGTGTTGAGTTTACTAAACCAATCATCCGAGTGATGGCTTTGAGGACCTAATGCGCGATAACTGTCTGATCCAAATTTCAGAATAATTGAAGAACATGTTTTTGAAACTCCTCACTCAAAGTCAAGCAACCTCCTCAATACAAATTCAAAAATGCTGACTCAAGTACAAAATCAAAAGCATAAAACATATGCTACATTAACCCTTTTGCACGCTACAAACAGTTCTACTTTACATATCTCACTACTGCCCAAAAGAGGTTCACACTGCCCAAGCAATAAAAAGCACTGCACCTACTCTGACTCGTGCCTGCACTGATAAAGTATGCAAAGAAGTACGTTCCTTGTATTATGAAGCTCTCCAACGACCATAAACATTAAATGGAAGCTCAGAACGACTCTTTGGCATTAATGAATGAAAGAACAAAGCCCTGAACCTTGAAGAATATATCTCAACAGATTTATTGTTGATGGCTATATAAAGAAGACATTGAAGGCACTTGATACATAACTTAACAACTGCAAATATTCATTACAAGCTACGCATTCAAAGCTCTTAAATTTTTTCATTCATTCTTATAATACTTCTTGCTCAATCATTTGTATCTATTGAAAAGTTATCTGTATTCATACTAATCTTCATTAATATTCACTCTTAGAGTGTTACTCGGTTGACTTGCAAAGTTCTAACTTGAAACTTCTACTTCATAAACATTCTCTAAGTCTGTACAGTCTGAAGAGGCTAGCATTAAAGAATACTTGTGTTGGTGCCAGGAGAGGCTAAGTGTGAAAACAATTATACTTGTTTGTAACCTGATCAGTTAGAGTGTGAACACTTGATAAGGCAAAGGATTGGACGTAACCCAAGGTTTGGGGTGAACCAATATGAATTTCTGTGTGTTCTTTCTTACCATTATCTCTTTACTTCTGCATTGTTTAATTTTATTTTATTTTTTTGCTAACAGGGGTTTAATTTGTTAAGCTTAAACATGTTAAGTCTCTAAATGTATGATATGCATTTACCCTAAGTTTTGATGAAAACTAAATATTTATCAATGATTTAATTGGAGTTCATATTGGTTGCTGATCTATCTACTTAGTATGCAGATTATTCCCTTAGGTATATTTATAACCTGTCTGCCCTAAAAAACAACTTGATCAAAGTCAACCTGTCTGTTGACTGGATTGTTGACTATTTGTCAACTTGTCTAATGAAGCTCTCACTCGTCCGTGGTTCTTCGATGTGGAACACGCAAGGACAAATGAACCTTTTGGAGCTGTCAACTCATGCAGAAGTTATTGAAGCTCTTGTTGGAACCAAAGTGGTTTTGGATTAAATAATCTCTAAGTTTTGATGCTAACAAAAGGATTAAATTTGCTTGGCAAAGTGTTAGTTGAGATCTAACATGTGCTTTCAGCTATGTAGTAATATTTAAATATAAGTAAAAGAAACGTGGGATAAGTTCTCATTGAAAAATATGCGTCCACCCTTCTAGATGGGCTGCTCAAATATTTTGGTAAAGTTACTTGTTTATTTAATTAAGTAGACTGGTTTACTTAAGTAGACGAGGCTCTAAGTGATTACTAGACGAATACCAAAATAACTTGTTAGATACAGCAAGTCCAAAGACTTGATAATAAGCGCATCCATCTTGCCACGTAAGCAAACAGAAGTAATTAGTAGAAGTAAATGAATTGAAAAAATAAAGTAATCGAGTAGACAAGCTTTAACTACCACGTCACTAGACTGAGATCTTTGAGAAATAGCAAGTCCAAAGACTTGATAGACAAGAGGATATGCCACGTCACCAAACGAGCAAAATAAAATATTGAACAGACTTAGTCTCTCATATAATTAAGTAGACGGAGTTTTCTTTAGACGAGCTCCATCTTTGAATGAATTAAATGCAATCCGAATCTCTTGAATTTATTTCAAATGATTGATATTTATTTTAATAGAATATTTGTTCTTCACATCTATTTTATCTGCTTTAATGTTATACCTTGTTGTAAAAGAAACATAGTACCATCAAGAAATGCAAAAAGCAGAATCATACAATGAGATACTGCAAAACGATCTGTACGATGACATCTTTATGGCTGAAAAAAGCTGGATTATACACAAAGGAGGAACAACAAGTTCTCAGGCTACAATACTCAAAGCAGTAAGCCTCCAATTTCATGCTACCTCGATAACCAAGAGTACTGTTTAGCATGCCACAATCAAGCTATCAGTCACAACGGATATCATGAATTAAATGCTATTCCTAAACGGGATTATTCAAAATAATCGTTGAAGAAAGACAAGTGAAGAAGAAGGTCACTATAAATAGAAGACCTGAGATACTGAAGAAAAACTCTGGACTGCACAACCTTGCGAGCTCAACTTTTGTCAAACTACAATCACTCATTCTCATTTTTCTTTAAAGAGCAAGAGTCAGTATTTCTTAGTTTGAATATTGTGAAAATATTCATCTGATCTTAAACTATCATATCCTCACACATAGTGAGTTAAGAAGATCAAACATTAAATCTCTTTGTTAGAGTTAGAGCCCGAAGAGGCTTGGTAAAGAAGAAATACTTGTATCCTGGAGAGGTGTTGAATACTTGGCTGTAATCTATTTTGATAGTAGTGGAGAAAATCCTTCAAGTAGAAGGGACCGGACGTAGCTCTTAGTTGGAAGAGAGTGAACCAGGATAAAACATCTTGTGTGATTCTTCTATCGCTTAACTCTTTCAGCTTTATTTGTTTCTTTCTAACCGAGGGGTTTTGATATTGCTTTTGTTAATGTCTTTTAAAAAGGATCTTTTTCTCCGTGCTTGCTTCTGTTTCTAATCCTTTTGTGTGCAAAAATTGTTTTAAAGGTTTTTTCGTAAATTATTAACAAACACAATTCAACCCCCCCTTCTTGTGTTTGCCTGTGTCAACTTCAGTTGGTATCAGAGCTCAGCCTCGAAAGGGTTGAGCATCTAACAAGTACTGAGGGAGTACGATCCAACAACCATGGATGCAGAGGGACAAGCTCTTAACAGACCTCCTCTCTTTGATGGAACAGATTATGACTACTGGAAGAAGAGAATGGTGGCCTTCTTGGATGCACAGAATGTAGATATTTGGGAGCTGATTGAAGTCGATCACACTGAACCAAGAGATGAAGCTGGAGCTGCTATTCCTAGAGCCCAATGGACTCAAGAGCAGAAAAACCAACATCAGCTGAATTTGAAGGCTAAGCACTATCTCATGTGTGCTACAACCAGATCTGAACATGACAAAATTCACAGCTGCAATACTGCGAAAGAATCTGGGATACTCTTTGCCTAGCTCAAGAGGGTTCCTCACAAGTTAAGGAATCAAATATCAGCATGCTGGTTCATCAGTATGAGCTGTTCAAGATGGGTGAACATGAAACAATAGACCAAATGTTTAGAAGATTCCAAACCATCACCAACAGTCTCAGATCTCTTGGAAAAGTTTATGAAAATAGAGATCATGTCAGAAAAATCCTGAGAAGTCTATCCAAGCAATGGAGACCCAAAGTAACTGCTATTCAGGAAGCCAAAAACCTGAATACACTCTCTCTGGAAGAGCTTCTTGGATCTCTCAAGGTTCATGAACTTGAACTTAATGAAGAAGAAAATTCCAGAAAAGGAAAATCTATTTCCCTAAAGGCAAAGAAAGCAAGTTCATCAAAAGTTCTCAGAGCTTATCTCCAGGAAGATTCAACATATGTGGAGAAAGAAAGGTGGTTTCAGAAGGAAGCAACTCAACAAAAAGTTTTCCAATGAGAAGTCAGACTCCAAGGAAAAAGGTCCACCCTTGTGCTTTGAATGCAAGAAACCTGGTCATTTCAAAGCTGATTGCCCTGAGCTAAAGGATAAAAAGAAATTCTTCAAAAAGAAGAAAGGCTTAATGGCTACATGGGAGGATCTTGATCTGTCTTCTTCAGATGAAGAAAATGAAGCAGAGGAAGAGGCAAATATCTGTCTCATGGCAGACACTGCTTCAGAAAGTGAATACACTGATGCTGAGGTAATGGACTCTGACCCGTCCAGTCTTCAAAATGCTTTTGATGAATTGTTGCATGAGTCGTCTATACTATCATGAGAATATAAGAGTCTCAAAAAGAAGTTTTCTAAACTGTCTAGAGAATATGATAGGGTCTACACTGAGAAACAAAACCTCAAAAATGAAAACGACATACTGAAATCAGTGAATGTTAGTCAAGCTGACAAAATGGTGTGTGAACCTGATGTTTTTTGTGAAGTTGCAAAACTGAAACAAGATGTAACATATCTAATTGATTCTCTATCAAAGCTTGTAGGTGGCTCAGATAAGCTTAGTGATCCGCTGCCGCACACGGGTCAAAAACGAGTGATTGGAAGAAAAACTGTAGTTAGGGCACAACAACTCGAGTATCGTATGTCAAGGACTCTTGGATTATTATTAACCTACAGATTGATTTGGGGGGGGGGGGGGGGGGGGGGTTAGATTTAAAATTTGATTAAGAAAACAGTGCAATTAAGTGATTATCAATAAGCTAGAATGATTAATCTGTTGTTTCAGTTTCCCAACTATCATTGATTCATATAATTCTCATGCCCTAAGCGGATTCTAATCCCTTTTCGATTGTAGCAGCAATTAAACAAGCGCAATTGACACTACGAGATATATGTTCCTAATTTCCGAATTAAGCAAATGTATTGAAGCTCTCGTGAATTAAGCAAACACGATCAAACACATGCGAATTAAGCAAACACGATCAAGGTATAGGAACATAGAATCATCGAAATTAATCAATACTTGTTCTATATAACTTGAATTAAGCAAACAAGACATATAGCATAATATTGAAAGGGAGAAGCAATTTGATTGGGAATTATGGAATCTCAAGTGTCGCCGGAAACTGATTACAGCAGATTAATCCCTGGTGATTAGTTCTCCATCACAAACATAATAAAAACCCTGGAAATAAATTGTAAACGGTGAAAATTCTGTGTGTTTTGCGTCTGCCCTGGTGCCTTTTATAGATCAGGATTCGCGTCACGGCTGTGACGGCCATCACGGCCAGGCCGTGACGTATTCTGCCAAGGGCGCGCATTCAAATTCTAGTCTGTCACGGCCGTGATGGGTATCACGGCCAGGCCGTGATCTCTTCTGTCCATGGGTGCTGATCTGTCACGGCCGTGACCTACATCACGGCTAGGCCGTGATCAATTCTGATCTTCAGGGTCTTCTCATCACGCCCGTGATGGGTATCACGGCTGGGCCGTGATGCTTTCTGACTTTCATGGGTAGCTCATCACGGCCGTGACCAGTGTCACGGCCTGGGCGTGATGGCTTCTGCTTTAAGTGTCCTTCCCTTTTTGCTCTTCTCATTAACCTGAAAATATGAAATAGCAGTAAATGCTTTATTTGACTCAAAATTAACTAAAATATCCTAAAACTACTTAAGAGACTCAAAATGTTGCTTGAGGACAATTAAATCCAAATTTGGGTGAAAACGAGATTAAACTCGAATAATTAGTACAAAAACCATGGTCCTACTAGTTATAAAACTAGACGAGCCAGAGGCTTATCAAAATACCTCAAACTTAAACTTTGCTTGTCCCCAAGCAAACTCAAAAATACTCAAACTTGTCAAGCTTAAAGGATTCAATCAATCTCGCACAAATTTCATGCAATTTTAACAAAACAATTTCTCTTCAATGTTTTCCCCATTTGCAACAATGTAACCCCCACATTCATTTACTTTAAAAATTGAGAATTCCATCATTCATGCAATCAGTAATCTGAGTTGAGGATCCAAGTTACACACAAAAGGGAGATCACCAATTCCAAACAATCGCCTTCCTCACAAGGGCATTTAATATTTCACTCATTCGCTCAATTTGTCTAGGCTATCAACTTTTCACTCAATTTCACATTTCAAGAGCACTTCCCATGAATTTGATTTTCATCTCAAAATAGTTCCCACGAAAACATGCATGCAACATCAAAAGGTCTTTTAAAGGTTGTAATGAGGCCTGGCTAAAGGTAGAATATTCAAAGGTACTAGGCTTTACATCCCTAGGAATTAAGAGAGCATGAAACTGTTTACACTTTAACACTAGTGCAATAAGTGCTTTTTACGTCAGTTAAAATTGATTTTTTACGTCAGAATACTGACTGACGTAAATACAGCTGACGTTAATAGTTAATATTTTAACGTCAGTTGAGAACTGACGTTAAATATAAAACTATTAATGTCAGTTCCTTAACAAAACCGACGTTAATTTTGTAAAAATTAATGTCGGTTTTTTAAACAACTGACGTTAAACATAAAACTATTAACGTCAGTTCTTTAAGACAACTGACGTTAATTTTGTTAAAACTAACGTCAGTGGTTATAAAGAACTGACGTTAAAGGTTTAATTTTAACGTCAGTTTTAATAAACAACTGACGTTAATAGTGTACTTTATATTTTATAAAATACTATTAACGTCAGTTGTTTGATACAACTGACGTTAATAGGTTTTTTTTTTAAATTCAGTTTTAAAATATCACTCCCCTCAGCTATCCCTGCATTCAGTAAATATCCCAGTAACACAGAATATCACACACATTACAGAATTGCAAAGGAAAAATGGAACAATGGGGGGACTTAAAACCAAAACCCATGTATATATATAAATAAATTTTAGTTCCAATGTCTTAAAAACAAAACTACCAATCTAAGGATATATATATATACACGTTATTAATTAGTTTCTAAAGTCTACCAAAAAAACTATTTATCTAAGTATTGCGGAGGTATCTTGTCAATTCCTTTTTCAGCCGCATACTTGAAGAAGAATTCGGCAAAGCGCATCCTCAAGTCTCTTAACTCATCTTCTTGAATAGGCGATTGGTCGATAAATGCCTAGACACGTTCAAATAATAACAATAACATCAATGCAAGTCATCTTCAAAACTATAATATATAATTTAACAAGTTGTTTAAATATTACCTTATTCCATCCATCCGTAATAGATGCGGATACTATGTTCAGCATATGAAGCATCACATATAGCCGCACGACCACCCGTCAATTTGAAATCGAGACTACGTACCAACAAAATTAATTTCAACGTCAGTTGAATATACATATAAATTAGTAATTATAATATTAATTATTTGATAAATAAACTACCAAACCTTGAGGATGTTCCATACAGGATTTGCTTTAGCCTTAGAAGTCCTACTTCTCCCGTTGGCGCAACTTATGCTACTCGCCTTCAGCGCGCTATCATAAACAAATAATCACGTCGATCAATTAAATCCATATATCATGTGTGTAATAAACTAAAAACAACTGATATTAAAACTTAAATTAAATTTAAGATTAGTTACTTACTTATTTACAGCATCCACCACCTTCGGTGGTGGATCTTGGTGGAGAGAGCAGAAGAATATGACTCTATGCCTAGACGGGTGAAGTACGAACAACTGCCAATGGTTTTTCATACAATAGGGAGCCAGATATATTTATTTCGGATTGTCTCCCAACAAGTTCCCTAAGTATTTACTCAATGCATCGCCAGCAAAGAAATCGGGCAGAAGGATTGACGGATCTAACAAACCGTAAACTGATGCAACGCCCTTATCAAGCTGAAGACGATGGAGATACCTAAGATATGAAAAGGTGTGGATGTTAATTACATAATATATATATATATATTGAAATTAAAATAAATTATTAAATGGAAAAATACCAAAAATAAATAAGTTATAAAATTAAAATTAACTTATGTGCACCAGAGACTGAAAACATTGTTGTTCATCCAGACGCTATTTCTGCAAGCGTTCCCGAGATCATCACCACAGAAGGTAAATATCCTCCGTTGATCTGGGCGTGCCACCCATCCATCGTGCTCCAATGGACATTCAAAAATCTCAAACGCATAATCCTCACCAAGTGAGAACAAACGAGTGATAGGTGACAACGACACCGACGTCGACTTGGCCTTCAGTTTAGGAAAAATAAAATAGATAAGTTTTTGATAATTAAAAAAAAACACAAGTAATTATTTGACTAATTTGGACATTAATAATGAATAAATACCTTTGCTAACATTTCGAGCTCACGTCGTTTGGAGTCCAACTCAAGCTCACGCCTTTTCATTTCCAACTCATGCTCATGGCATTGGACTTCCAACTCCCGCTCCCTAGCTGCCAACTCATCGTCCTCCACATGTGCCCTACTAAAACTCTCTTTTGTGCTCACATGTGAAGGGTTGGCAAGCCCTGCGGTGTCCTGGGATGTACCGATGGAGGAAAGCTCTCTGGCAAGCGCCTGCTTGAATTCTGGGTTGGATATTAAGCCTTGCATCAGATGTGTTGTAATATCTGGGTTGGACATGAGGGTCTTGAGTAATGTCAGCCAAAATTGATGCTTCATTGACCACCCGCTTTCGTGAAGCAGACTTGCCATAATATTCTTTGATGGTCACGTTCCCAGGAACACCGAGAACCCGACCAGGATGGTCTTTCTTGCCTAGAGCAGTCATCAAGACGTCCTGCCGTCCAGAAGGGACGAATGCGCCCTGGGAGGATTTTGCTTTAAGATCCATCTACAATGAAAAAAAATGAAAAAACGTGCAAGTGAAAAGTGTTGCAAATATCTATACAAATATCAATTGAAATCAAGTTAATTATTTACTTACAATCTTATCTGCCACTTCGCGAGTGGCATCAACTTTAAAAGATCCCGTCTTTGTCATGCGGCCGGCTAACCAGACATCCTCGCGGTCGATGTCCGACGGAGGACTTGATGGTGTGCCCTCAGGCACCTCTCCTCTTTCAATCCTAGCAGAGTGCTCTTCCTGCTTCGCCCTCAGCCTATCCGCCATCATCTGCTCGATCCGAGTCTGGTACCCACCCTGAGACATGGTGTGGCGGTGGACGTTCTTCGCCTGATTCTGCCGACCCTTATTTGCCTTAGCCTATTCAAACGAAAACACATAATTAAATACAGTTAAATGATCTATAATAAGCATACAAAATTAACTTAATCCAACCTGAAATTCTCCATCTTGTCGACTCCTGGCAAACATATCCCAAGTATCCTGATCAATCCAGGGATAATCCGAGAGCATTTTATCAAGCCGCTTCTTCCCAGATACATAGTACCTGGTAAGATCATGCTTGAACCCATTCCAACGCTTTGATGCCATTTTCATACATTTATGACGATGATCCTCGTCATTTGGCACAGTCCAAGCTACCTACACATTAGATACATATATAACAACTGGATGGATTGTAACTCAGATAATTATCTAATAATATAAATCAAACGAATGTAAAGGTAAAATATCGTGATAGCCTCCTAAATCTGATCCTTAACGTTTTATGGAACGTCATTCCAGTGGTTGTAGTTGATGCTTACGTGCTGCTTCGCTTGTAGAAACACCCACTTATTAAATTCTTTAGCACGGGGTCCCTGGGCATTTAGATTAGCATCGAAGGACACCTCAAGCTTCTGTCCGCTCTGCCTGTCCTTCTCTAGTTTCTTCAACGAGGTGGCTCCTCTACCACGTTTCCTATGAGCCTGTGATGTCTGTATGGACAAAAAAAAATGATAAAATAGAGGGTTGTAACATTATAAACTTACATTAAAAAGAAGGACTAAAGATAGTATATAACATGTAAACTTACACTAGAATCGGGCGTAGGCGTGATCGGGTCCTGCGAAACCCCCACAATGTCCTCCCGTGCATGTGGGCTATCCGACTGATCCATATGTATGCCTGTTCAGAAACAATATATATGTATTAACATAGGTTATAACTCAAAATAATTACAGAAGTATAAATAAAAATAACTAGATAGGTCCTGTAGATATACAAAACATCTATATATCCAATATAAGGACAATACGGGAGATTGAAAACTATAGTTTTTGAAGATTGCCAAGCACTGGTCACGGCCTGGCCGTGATGTCCATCACGGCCTTAACGTGCCAACTGAACCAGACCCTCATAGGCGGAACCGATCACGGCCTAGCCGTGATGAGCATCATGGCCGTGACAGATCAACCAGCAGAGCAACATGCACTAAAAACCAAAAATAGAGACATTCCTAACAACTCTAACTCACGGTTTAAAGTTAAAACTACTGAGACTACAGTTTCAACATACACTCAAAACCAAAAATAGAGACATTCCAAACAACTCAAACTCACAGTTTCAAGTTTCAACTACTGAGACTACAGTTTCAACCAGCAGAGCAACATGCATGCACTCAAAACCAAAAATAAAAAAATATGCCCTAAAGACTCACCAGAAATAGGCGCTCGCGTGGTGGTGGGGGGGAAGCTCGAGTGGTGGCCAAAGTTCGATGTGGTTACTGAGAGCAGAGGGACAAGGAGAGTTAGTGCGCGGGAAGGGGAAAGAGAGATGTCAAGTTATTGCAAAGAATGAGCGGGAAAGACAGAGTTAGGGGTTAAGAGTGTACCTCACGGTGGTGGCAAAGAAGCCCTCGCGGTGGTTGCGGTGGAGATGAGCTCGTGATTAGGGCAGAGTGAGAGCGAGAGTGAGGGTTGAGAGTGAGGGTTGAGCGTGATGAAAAGAGAAAAGAGACGTACAGAGAAGTGGAGAAGGCGCGTGGGGGTAAACGTTATAATTAAAATAAAACAACATTTTACGTCAGTTTTTAGTAAAACCTGACGTTAAAGATCATATATTTAACGTCGATTGTCTTAAGAAACCGGCGTTAAAAACTCTCACACTTATTACGTCGGTTGTTAGTAAAAGCGGCGTTAAAGGTCATATATTTAACGTCAGTTGTATTAAGAAACTGACGTTAAAAACACTCACAACTTCTTACGTCAGTTGTATTACACAACGGACGTTAAAAGTTTATTAGTTTCTGCAAAAACATTCATTCTTTTGACTACGGTGCTACTTACCCATTCACCTTGTACCTAATCCTCTTAATGAGCATTAAGTTTATAGATAAGTTTTCAAGAAAATCAGAATAGCTTAGTAACTTCATCCACTGCTCCTATAAATAGCTCCCTTCCATCCTTTTAATTTTTCTGCTTCACAGTATGGCTCTGCCGTGGAAACTAACTTCATCACTCTTTCTTCCTATTCCTAGACTCAAAGGTCTTTGTCTTAATGGTCAAACAACTTCTGAGTTTGAGTAAATCACATTACATGGATATTAAGGTTGGGTGAATCACGTAATGTGATTCTCTCACTTTATTTCATCCCCGTCATCCCTTTCACTTTGCTTTGGAAGCAAGTGATTGTGGATTCAAGATGATGCATCAAGGAATTCCACTGAAGAAGAAAGATGCAAAGATCCATTTCACTTTTCTTTTTTTGCTAGTGACTGAGGATTTACTTTGCATCATGGAATTCAAGTGAGGGAGGTGATGCATCCATTGGAGTTTCTGATGACAGGACTGAGAAGAAAATGATGTTGATGCAGAAACTTTTTTATATTTTAGGGCTATGTTGCAGAAATTTTTTATCTTTTAATCATGTAATTTTAACTTATGAATCACTTCAATGACATACGATTTGATTATACATATAACTTGTTTTATGTTAAGTGTTTATTTATTTTAATTTGCACAAGAATTTGTTTACTAATTCAAGCTAATTAATAAAAATTAAAAATAAACTTGTATAAAAAAAAAGGTTTAGAAATAAACTGCAGTACTATATGGAGTGATCTGCGTTAAGAGGGACAACAAGGACATGGCAACCAATGAAATGAGTTTCATAATTATTTACGTCAGTTATTTATAGAACTGACGCAAATAGTGATTTAATATTTACAAACTGCCACCACCTCATTTTTAACGTCAACTTAATTTATGACTGCCAAGTTCCCGTATATTAATTACATTATTTCCAATATTCATTCTGCACGTTTATAATATATAGGATTATTTACGTCAGCTATTTATTTAACTGAAGTAAAAATCAAACTTTTAACGTCAGTTGTATAAAAAACTGACGTTAACAATAAATAATTTTTATTTTAAAAACACTTTTAACGTCAGTTTTTTTAAACAACTGACGCTAAAAGTGTATAGATATCTGCAAAAAATTCATTCCTTTGACTACTGTGCTACTTACTCATGCACCTTGTAACTCAATCCTCTTAATGGCATTAAGTTTATAGGTAAGTTTTCAAGAAAATCAGAATAGCCTAGTAACTTCATCCACTGCTTCTATAAATAGCTTCCTTCCATCCTTTTAATTTTCTGCTTCACAATATGGCTCTACCGTGGAGATTAACTGCATCACTCTTTCTTCCTATTCCTAGACTCAAAGGTCTTTGTCTTAATGGTCAAACAACTTCTGAGTTTGAGTAAATTACATTACATGGGTGATAAGTTTGAGTAAACTACATTATGTGAGTTGCTCACCTTATCATCCTTTCGGAGAATCAGCTGCTGGAGGGCAAATCAGGTGCTCGGGCGTCACAGTTCCAAAACCTCAGCTTTGGCAGCAAGTGACCGTCATGGATGTCTCTGGAACCACTGCCTTTGCTTGAAACAGATCTAGTGCACCTGTTTTTGCCTCTCTTGAGCTCTCTCACGCCCCCGGTTTTCGAGGTCTTTGAGTATAGTTTTCCCTTTGGCATATTTCATAAAACTCTCTGATGGGATGTAGCTTTAATGTTTAGGATTTTAAACCCTTTCAATGTAACTTTTTATAGGATTTTAAACCCTTTCAATGTAACTTTTTATAGGATTTTAAACCCTTTCAATCTTCTGTATCAGTCTGTATTACACTTCATGAATGAGATCCGGTTTGGGTTATTGATTCAACTTATACTTCGCACATATATTTTAGTTTTCAAAACAGAAACACAAAACATCAAAGCAATTCATGTGAAACTGAAACTTTGAGGAAGACAATGCGGAAGGGATCGTATACTAGATAAAAAAATTATTAAAATAACCTTTAACGTCTGTTGATGTAAGGACTGACGTTAAAAATGAAGTGATTTACTTTTAACGTCAGTTCTTTATCGAACTGACGTTAAAAGGTTCACTTTTAACGTCAGTTTTTTATTGAACTGACGTTAAAAGTGAGTCACTTCACTTTTAACGTCAGTCATTAAAACAACTGACGTTAAAATTGAATTAATGAAGTCTGATATTTACTAAACTGCCACCGCCACCTTTTTAACGTCTATCTTTTGATTAACTGACGTAAACCTTTACCGTCTAATGTATATTTTCCACTAGTGTTTGATTTTCACTCTAATTCCTTTTTCCATTTTTCTTTTTGATGCTTTGGGTGACTACAGCCTCTTTCTTTTGATACCCTTTTTGACATTTTTGTACTTTTCTTCTTTTTCTTTTTGCCTTTGGCTCCAACCTCTAATTTTTTTCTTTTTCTCAATCCAAAACAACACATCATATCCTTGTAGCCACCCCAAACTTAGTTTCTTTCAACCCTTGTCTTGTTAAGCATTCATGCTCTTCTAATCCTAAGATTGGGTTAACATGTTTTTTCCGGATTTTTTTTTGGCTTATACAAAAGGTTATCAAGAAACAATAGGCTTATTAGGCTCAATGTGGCTAACTAGGGAACATGCATTAGGGATTGGTTCTTTTTTGGCCAAGAAGCTATTTCAAAGAAAATTGCCTAAATCATTTGATGCAACACATAAACATGCAAACCATGAAGAGATTCAAGCAAATCCGGGAAAGTACAACTTAAAAGTGATTCACACAATTAAAAACAATGTTGGAAGCTCAAATTTCTCACCTGGGCATTTTTCACAAATTGTTTGACCGAGATACAGTTCCTAGTGTGCGCAACCCTTCACCCCAAACTTATCATAAATTATGCAATCACAGTAGAATTTCTCAAAGTTCAATTTTCAATTTTTCACATGGGGATCAAATTTTCGATTTTCAAAACCTAGGGGGAAATCATCAATAGTCAACATATATCATGTAATCCATCTATGCTAATTTTAACAAAACCCATTCAAGCTTGCCGACATAAGACTCACACACATACGACACAAGGCAACACAAACAAGGACAACAATACAAAAACAAAGCAATTGGTTCCCTCCCCCACACTTAAGACATACATTGTCCTCAATGAAAGAACATAAATATAAAATAAGAGTGAGGGAAAGTAGAAGGTGCTCCCTGATCAAGTTGTAGTGTAGGTGGGCGCTTCCAAGGAAAGCTCTTCTACGGTTGCATCTTCAGGCACCGAGCTCTCATGGAATAGCTTCAAGCGCTGCCCATTAACCTTAAAAGCCTTGTTGCTACCTGCACTTTTTATTTCTACCGCACCATGAGGGAAAACATCAGTAACAATAAATGGGCCAATCCACTTGGATCGAAGTTTCCCAGTCATCACTTTTAGGCTGGAGTTAAACAATAAAACCTGTTGGCCCACAGAGAATTCCTTCCTAGAAATCATCTTATCATGGAAGTGCTTAATTTTCTCCTTATAAATTCGAGAGATTTCATAGGCTTCCAACCTAAGCTCTTCAAGCTGTTGTAATTGGAGTTTTCTTTCAATGCCTGTTTTTTGCATTTCCAAATTACAACTTTTGACCGCCCAATAAGCACGGTGCTCAATTTCTACAGGAAGATGACATGCCTTACCGAACACAAGTCTATAGGGAGACATCCCTATTGGTGTCTTGAAAGCTGTTCTGTGAGCCCAAAGTGCGTCTTCTAGACGGCGGCTCCAGTCCCTCCTATTTGGCTGCACCACTTTCTCTAAGATCTGTTTGATTTCTCTATTTGAGATCTCAGCCTGCCCATTAGTTTGGGGATGATATGCAATGGAGACCCTATGCACAACTCCATACTTTTGGAGTAAAGCTTCCATGGTGCGGTTACAGAAATGAGTGCCTTGGTCACTTATGATAGCACGAGGTATTCTGAACCTGCAAAAAATGTTGGACCTGACAAAATTTGCAACAACTCTAGAATCATTAGTCCTAGTGGGGATAGCTTCCACCCACTTTGAAACATAATCAACAGCAAGCAAAATATAGAGAAAACCAAAAGATGCAGGGAAAGGACCCATAAAGTCAATTCCCCACACATCAAACACCTCACAGAAAAGCATAGGTTGCTGAGGCATTTCACTCTTACGAGTGATGGCTGTACCTGCTATCTGACACTCTTTACAAGTGCGGTAAATCTCATAAGCATCCTTAAAAATAGTGGGCCAATAAAAACCTGCATCTAGGATTTTTCTTGCAGTCCTTTGTGACCCAAAATGTCCCCCTACTTGAGAAGCATGAGAAAAATGTAAAATAGATTCAATCTCATAGTCGGGGACACATCTCATAATCACCTGATCATTGCCAAATTTCCAAAGATATGGATCATCCCAAACATAATATTTGGCATCACTCTTGAGTTTGTGAATTTGTGACCTAGTTGCACCTGTCGGAAAAACACCAGCAACAAGATAATTAACAATATCCGCAAACCAAGGAGTTACCCCATGTAACTCTAAAAGCTGCTCATCAGGAAAGTCATCCTGAATGGGAGAAGGATCTTCATCCCTCTCTATTCTGCTCAAGTGATCAGTCACTAAATTCTCAGCTCCACTTTTATCTTTAATCTCCACACTAAACTCTTGGAGTAACAACATCCACTGATTCAATCTTGGTTTTGCTTCTGGTTTCTTCAACAAGTACTTTAAAGTTGCATGGTCAGTGAAAACAACAACCTTGGAACCTAGCAAATATGATCTGAATTTATCAAGAGCAAAAACAATAGCTAGAAGTTCCTTTTCAATGGTAGTGTAATTAGCCTGTGCAGAATCTAAAGTTCTAGAAGCATAATAAATTGCATGGGCAGCCTTGTCCACCCTTTGTGCAAGGACCGCCCCCACGGCATAGTTAGAGGCATCACACATAATCTCAAAAGGGAGGGTCCAGTCAGGAGGCTGGATGATGGGAGTAGAGGTCAATGCTTTCTTCAAGAAATCAAACACCTTTTTGAAGTTGTCATCAAAGTTGAAAATGACATCGTTCTTCAACAAGTTTGACAGAGGAAGAGCTATCTTGCTAAAATCCTTTATGAAGCGCCTGTAAAAACCTGCATGACCAAGAAAAGAGTGAATCTCGCGAACGCAAGATGGGTAAGGCAGTGTAGAAATCACCTCAATCTTAGCAGGATCTACTGAGATACCCTTTTCAGAAATAATATGCCCCAAAACAATTCCCTGTTCAACCATAAAATGGCATTTTTCATAATTCAAAACAAGGTCAGTTTCAATGCATTTCTCCAAAACCATATTCAAACTATTCAAGCATGCATCAAATGAAGAACCATAAACAGTAAAATCATCCATAAACACTTCCATGCAATTCTCAATATATTCAGTAAAAATACTAATCATGCATCTCTGGAATGTGCCAAGAGCATTGCAAAGACCAAATGGCATCCTCCTGTAAGCAAAAGTGCCGAAAGGGCACGTAAAAGTTGTCTTTTCTTGATCCTCTGGTGCAATGTGGATTTGAAAGTAACCTGAAAAACCATCAAGAAAACAATAGTGTGATTTACCAGCTAGCCGTTCAAGCATCTGATCGATGAACGGCAAAGGGAAGTGATCCTTTCTAGTAGGCTGGTTCAATCTCCTGTAATCAATACAAACTCTCCAGCTATTCTGAACTATAGTGGGAACAAGTTCATTGTTTTCATTTTTTACCACTGTGAGTCCAGATTTCTTAGGTACAACTTGCACTGGACTCACCCAATTACTGTCAGAGATAGGATATATGATACCTGCATGCAAGAGTTTTGTTACCTCCTTCTTCACAACATCAAGAATCAAGGGGTTAAGCCGCCTTTGGGGCTGCCTAACTGTTTTAGCCCCATCCTCCAACAGAATCCTATGCATACACCTGGATGGGCTAATACCTGGTATGTCGGCCAAGGTCCACCCAATCGCCTTCTTATGCTTCTTCAAAACCTGCAAGAGCTTAGTTTCCTGGTCAAAATCAAGGTTAGAGGAAATTATAACCGAAAGTTTTTCATTCCTCTCTAAATAATCATATTTAAGATTTTCAGGAAGTGGTTTAAGCTCTAAGGAGGGTGGCTGCTCAATAGATGGTATGTTTGGGGCAGCCGTGCTGTCAAGAACTTCAGCTGAATAAACAGCTTCATTTGCACTGTCACCCTGCAAGGCAGCATCAATCTCAGCACAAACAGCACAAAGGTCAGTGTTAGTACAATCAACACATGAGTAAACATCATCAAAACCAGAAACAGATGGAAAATCAACAGCTGCAACCAAATCATAATAAGTTTCATCAACAATTTCAGAGAGCAATTCTATTTGAAAAACGCAATGCTCTTCCAAGGGATGCTTCATAGCATCGAAAATGTTGAATTTCGCAACAATGTCACCAAATTCCATGGACATGGTTCCATCGTCAACATCAATCTTTGTTTTCGCCGTTTTCATGAACGGTCTACCCAGAATGATTGGTGATTTGCTTGAATTCGTTTCTCCTGCCATGTCCAGAATGTAAAAATCAGCAGGGAAAATCAAGTCATTGACTTGAACAAGCACATCTTTTACTACTCCAATGGGGCGAGCATTGGTCCTGTTTGCCAACTGAATAGTGAGACCTGTATGCTCCAAGGGACCAAGATCAAGATTGTTGAAAACAGAAGTAGGCATAACATTGATAGAAGCTCCTAAATCCAACATGCAATTATCGAATTTACTATCCCCAATGGTACATGGAATATCAAAAGTTCCCGGATCCTTGCATTTCTATGGCATTGCCTGATTGAGGGCTGAAACGGTAACCTTTTCAGGTGCAGGTTGAATGAGGGCTGAAACATTTCGCCCCAAATTGACTCTCTCATTTCCCTTCAACCTCCTCTTGTGTGTGCACAAATCCTTTAGAAACTTCACGTATTTCGTAACCTGCTTAATCACATCAAGAAGCGGAATGTTTACTGCCACTTTCCTGAATACATCCAGAATCTCTCTCTCCTTATCTTCCTCATCAATCTTTTTATTTTTCAGTACTCTTTGTGGGAAGGAATTGGTGGCACATACTCTTTTTCAGCCTCAACAACAACAGAAGGTTCAGGTGTTACCTCAACAATTTTTTATTTTATTTTTTCAGGGGCTGGTTCTGCAATCTTCCCGGATCTCAAAGAAATTGCACTCACATTAGGATTAGGGACATTAGGATTCACTACTGTTTGTGCAGGTAGTTGGTTCGATCCTTGAGCTTGCTGCATGGCATTCATCGAAGTGGCAAGCTGTCCAATCTGTGTCTGCAAAGTATGAATGCTAGAATCCGTTCGTTGCTGAAACTGGATATTGTTTGCAGCCATTTGCTTGACAAGGTCCTCTAGTGAAGGTCCGGAAGGTGCAGAGGTGGTCACTTGGGGAGAGTTCTATGGTGGTGTCAGCGGTAACATCAGTTGTTGTTGTTGTTGTGCGGACGAGTTTCCATACCGAAGGTTTGGATGGTTTCTCCAGTTGGGGTGGTACTTATTAGTGGAAAGGTCAGGAATGTTGTACCTGTTCTGATTGTTGCCTTGATTGTAAAGATTGGCTGCAAATGCTTGAGGCAAATCAGTGACCGACTCATCTTTCATAATGGGACATGTATCGGTCAGGTGTTCAGGAGAAGTACAAATACCACACAACCTTGTTGTTTGAGCTTTATCCACTGCCAACTGTTTCACTAAAGAAGTGAGATCATCAAGTCTGGTTTCAAGGGCTTTGTTGGAAGAAGAAACATGGATCTCATTCACACCCCTTGTTTCGATAGAATTGTTTCTGGTTGTGAACTGTTGGGAGTTGAGTGACATGTTCTCAATCAATGACTTGGCAGCAGCTGGAGTCTTATCAACAAGTGCTCCCCCACTAGCAGCATCTAAAATGTTTCTATCCATTGGTAGCAATCCCTTATAAAAGTACTGAATAAGCAGTTGCTCGAAAATCTGGTGCTGAGGACAACTGGACACCAACTTCTTGAATCTCTCCCAGTACTCGGCCAATGACTCATTGCCTTGTCTAATACCGCATATCTCTTTCCTGATTGATGCGGCTCTGGAGGCAGGGAAGTATCTCTCTAGGAAGACTTTCTTCAAATCATTCCAGGTTGAAACGGAATTCGGCTCAAGATAATAAAGCCAATCCTTTGCAGCACCTTGAAGTGAGAATGGGAAGGCTCTCATCTTGATACGGTCTTCTATTATTCCTTCAGGTCTCAAAGGTGTAGAACAACCTGGAATTCCTTCAGATGCTTATGCGGATCCTCACCTGCAAGACCACTAAACCTTGGCAACAAGTGTATTAAACCAGATTTCAATTCAAAAGGAGCAACGACATCAACATATTCAATGCATAAACCATTGTAATTAACATCAGGAGCAGCAAGCTGTCTTAGTATTCTTTGATCAGCCATGTTATCAAAAGCAAGTTCAGAATCAGAATCACTATTGGTTGGCGAACTAGTGCTAGCCTGAATTGCTCTACGGCGTGTGTGCAAGGTTCTCTCAATTTCAGGATCAAAATCAAACAAGTCAGAACAACCAGATCTAGTATCCAGAACTAATTCAGCAATGCATCAACAAATCTGTTAATAACAACAAGAGTCCCCGGCAACGGCGCCAATTTTGATCCGCTGTCGCACACGGGTCAAAAACGAGTGATTGGAAGAAAAACTGTAGTTAGGGCACGACAACTCGAGTATCGTATCTCAAGGACTCTTGGATTATTATTAACCTACAAATTGATTTTGGGGGGGGGGTTAGATTTAAAATTTGATTAAGAAAACAATGCAATTAAGTGATTATCAATAAGCTAGAATGATTAATCTGCTGTTTCGGTTTCCCAACTATCATTGATTCATATAATTCCCATGCCCTAAGCGGATTCTAATCCATTTTCGATTGTAGCAGCAATTAAACAAGCGCAATTGACACTACGAGATATATGTTCCTAATTTCCGAATTAAGCAAACGGATTGAAGCTCTCGTAAATTAAGCAAACACGATCAAACACACGTGAATTAAGCAAACGCGATCAAGGTATAGGAACATAGAATCATCGAAATTAATCAATACTTGTTCTATATAACTTGAATTAAGCAAACAAGACATATAGCATAATATTGAAAGGGAGAAGCAATTTGGGAATTATGGAATCTCAAGTGTCGGCGGAAACCGATTACAGCAGACTAATCCCTGGTGATTAGTTCTCCATCACAAACATAATAAAAACCCTAGAAATAAATTGTAAACAGTGAAAATTTTGTGTGTTTTGCGTCTGCCCTGGTGCCTTTTTATAGATCAGGATTCGCGTCACGGTCGTGATGGCCATCACGGCCAGGCCGTGACGTATTCTGCCAAGGGCGTGCATTCAAATTCTAGTCTGTCACGGCCGTGATGGGTATCACGGCCAGGCCGTGATCTCTTCTGTCCATGGGTGCTGATCTGTCATGGTCGTGATCAATTCTGATCTTCAGGGTCTTCTCATCACGCCCGTGATGGGTATCACGGCTGGGCCGTGATGCTTTCTGACTTTCATGGGTAGCTCATCACGGCCATGACCAGTGTCACGGCCTGGGCGTGATGGCTTCTGCTTTAAGTGTCCTTCCCTTTTTGCTCTTCTCATTAACCTGAAAATATGAAATAGCAGTAAATGCTTTATTTGACTCAAAATTAACTAAAATATCCTAAAACTACTTAAGATACTCAAAATGTTGCTTAAGGACAATTAAATCCAAATTTGGGCGAAAACGAGATTAAACTCGAATAATTAGTACAAAAACCATGGTCCTACTAGTTATAAAACTAGACGAGCCAGAGGCTTATCACTTAGTCTCATTTAAAGTTACTCTAGGTCACCCTATGATAAATCTGGTCTTGATTATGACAAAGAGAAGCAAGACGCATCTCACAAAAAGTCAAAACCACTTAAACAACATAGAGGTTCAAAAGTTCCAAATAAATATACCAAAGCTAAGTCTAGCTCGTCCAAAACCTTTTTCAAAGTGTGTGGAAAAAGTGGGCATATTACATCTAGATGCATACACAATAAACATGCTAAGCATACTCGTCCAGTGACAGCTAACAAGAAAGGACCCAAGTCAGTTTGGATACCTAAAGATAAGATAATACCTGTTGTAGATCTGCTTAACAACAGGAAGAAAACAGATGTCTTGGTACTTGGACAGTAGTTGCTCACGACATATGACGGGAGAAAGGTCTATGTTCCAATACCTTAAGCCCAAAGATGGTGGCTGGGGTCACATTTGGAGGAAATCAGAAAGGGAAAATCATTGGTATAGGTAAAATTGGTAAACATCCTTTTCCCTCCATTGATAATGTTCTTTTAGTAAATGTCTTGAAGCACAATCTACTGAGCATAAGTCAATTATGTGACAGTGGATATGCAGTGGTCTTTTAAAAAGAACATGTGTACTGTCAAGAAAGATGATGGATCACTTTTATTCACTGCTAAAAGGCAAAACAATCTCTATAAGATTGACTTGGAGGACCTCTCAAATCAAAGTGTCTCATGTCTAGTGTCCATTGAAGATGAGTGATGGATTTGGCACAAAAGGCTAGGTCATGAAAGCTTGAAATTAATTTCAAAGCTAAACAAGCATAACCTCGTGAGAGGACTACCAAACCTTAAGTTCAAATCTGATGCTTTCTGTGATGCATGTCAAAAGGAAAAACAAGTCAAAGGTTCTTTTGAATCTAAGAATGTTGTTAGTACCAATATGTAAGACTCAACGACTTAGAGGTTTTTATATATGACAAATACAATTTAATGTGTGTGCAAGTGTTTTAGTGTCAAATTGCAAAGACGGGTATCAAGCAGTGATCAACAAGTTCATTAAGAAAATTCAAGGAAAATATTCAAGGAAGAACTTGAAGGAATCAAGGAGCTGCATGTAGAAATCAAAATAGTAAAGTCAAAGATCAAAGGATCATCAAGACCAAGCTTAAAGGAGAATTTTAGATTTAAGTCTTAGATGATTTGTAAGAGAAAGAAATCTCTTACTCACAAGATAGCTCAACTAAAAAGATGCATGAAGAAAATCAATTTTCATAACCTGCATTAAAAGGAATATGTTTTTTTTAATGAAAATGATTTTTGGAAATAAGAAAATTATTTGTCAAGTACATCCATGTAATCAATGGATGTATGTCTGCTACTGTAACTGACAAATGAATTTAAGGTTCTTGATTCAATACATAGATGTATTGAATGGGTGTACTGATGGATTAACCACGTTCAAGATTTTGAGAAACTATCAGTATGAAATTGGTTAATACAGCCATGTACTCAACCCCTGTTCAAGAATCATAATCAAGAAAACAGATTCTGTTATCAGACCCAAATCTGTTTTAATTGATCCCAATGACTATAACTTGTTTCCTATATATAGAGGGATCAAAGGAACACTTTTAAAACAGATCAGAAGTTTTACAAAATCAATTTGAGAGATCAATTGTGAAAATCATTAATCTTCCTGCTTGAGCATCATTGTGAAAAAGAGTGTTTCAATTCTCATAAGAACTTCAACTTGTGTATCCGACTTCTGAGAGTTAGGAATCAATTTTTCTGTACTTTTCAATTGTAAAGAGAGAGGGAGTCTCTCTGTGATTAGGGTGAGGAATCCTAAGGAAAAACATTGATTGAGGCTCTTCACAAGAGTGTGGTATCTCGAGGTGAAAGAGTGCTCTGTGGTGTAAAGGTTTTTCAAGCTACCTGGCTAAAGCTTGTTGTGTTAGTGTGTGAATACCCACAAGTGGAGTGGGGACTGGATGTAGGTCACAGTGGTGGTGACTGAACCAGTATAAAACTGATTGTGTGGTATCTCTAAACTCAAACTCTTTAATTTCTATCTTGCGCATATAACTATGATCTTTATGTTCTAAGTTTTCAATTGATATCAGTTCTTGATCTGTTTAATATCAATTAAAACCAGAGTATTACTGCAATCAATCTTGAGTTATTAATTGTTCAAAATTGAGTTGATTAAGAGTGTTCTTGATCACTGAAACTGAAACCGAAACTGATATATTGTAACTTCAGTTCTTGACTGATTAAGGCCTGTATCTAATACCTGTACGACCCTGAACTGAACTTCTTCCTGTTTGATTCAATCACTGTTTAATTGATAGCTGTGAGCTGTGAACTTGAATCTTATTACTGATTTATCTTTCTGAATTAATCTTTCTTTCCTCATCACCTTCTATTCAAGATTTCATAAAAAGCGCTTCACTGTTTTTGTAAAAGATCCTGAGGCAACTCTGATTTGAAAAGTAAAGTTTTTGAAAAGCTTTTTCAAAGCTTAATTCACCCCCCTCTTGAGTCTTTGAAGCCAAAACAACAATTGGCATCAGAGCTAAACTCTTAAGTTTGGCTTAACAGCTATAAGAGTATGGCTTCCAATGACTGTTTGAATGAAGGGGCTTCCCTTGCACGCCCTCCTGCCTTCAATGGATCTGAGTATATCTATTGGAAGGAAAGAATGGTAATCTTTCTTGAGACAGCAGGTGTTGACATACGGGATGCAGTAAAAAATGGACCAATTGTCCCCTCTACTTTAGATGTTAATGGTGCTCCAAGAAATAAGCCTAAAACTGAATGGAATGAGGATGATAAGAAAAGAGTTCAATATAATGCACGTGCTAAGAATATTATAACATCTGCTTTAAGACGTGATGAGTTTTTCAGTGTTTCAAATTACAAATCCGCAAAGGAGATGTGGGATACATTGCATTAACACATGAAGGAACCACAAATGTCAAAAGATCAAGAATGAACACCCTCACATATGAGTATGAGCTGTTCAGAATGAAGCAAGGAGAACCTATGACTGAAATGCAAAAGAGATTCACTCACATTGTCAACCAACTTGCTGGTCTTGGAAAAACTATATCAAATGAGGATCAAATTAACAAAGTAATAAGATGCTTGAGCAGGGAATGGCAGCCTAAAGTCACCACTATCTCAGAATCTAGAGACCTCTCATCAGTGACCATTGCTACATTGTTTGGAAAACTACAAGAGCATGAATTGGAGTTGAACACATTGAATGAGAATGAAGAAACTGATAAAAAGAAAAAGGGATTGGCTCTGAAATCACAAGTCAGAGAAGTAGAAGATAGTGATGATAATGATTAAGCACAAGAGGCAGAATCTGAAGAAGAGATGGGAATGCTAGTTAGAAAATTCAAGAAGTTTCTAAAGAAGAAAGGCAACTTCAAAATAAAGCTATCCACTTTTCAAAGGAGAAATTTCAGCAAAGGTGACAACTCTTCCAACAACATCACATGCTATGAATGTGGAAAGATTGGTCGCATGAAGCTTGACTGTCCAAAACTGCAAAAGAAGGACAAAACAGAAAAGTTTGACTCAAAGGACAAGAAGTGGAGAAAGCCAAGAAAGGCCTACATTGCTTGGGATGATAATGATGTAGATTCCACTGAAGAATCTGAATCTGAGGAGGCAAACTTGTGCGTGCTGACCAGCAATAACAGTGATTCAGAGAGTGAGGTGTGTTGGAAAGCCAATAATGTGAAATGGTATCTTGACAGTGGCTGTTCCAAACACATGACTGGAGACAAAATCAAGTTTATTTCCTTTACCCCTAAGTCAAGTGGCAGTGTTACCTATGGAGACAACAATAAAGGGAGAATACCTGGCATTGGCAACATTGGAAGTGACTCAACAACAATCATTGAGGATGTACTATATGTTGAGGGACTGAAACACAACCTATTAAGTATCAGTCAACTATGAGACAAAGGCTTCAAGGTAAAATTCAATTCCAATAGTTGCTTAATAGAAAATCAGCATGATGAAAATTTGAAATTAATTGGACATAGGACAAATAACATCTATATGCTTGATTTAGATAATATCTCTTCAAATAATGCATGCTGTCTTATTTCAAAAGAAGAAGAGAATCGGCTTTGGCATAGAAGAATTGTAAACATTCACATGAACCACCTGAATAAACTGATTTGTAAAGATCTTGTAGTTGGTTGGCCTAAACTGAAATTTGTGAAAGATGGACTATGTGATGCATGTCAAAAAAGAAAGAAAGTTAAGGTCTCTTTTAAACCAAAAATACATTTTTTCAACAACTAGACCCTTGCAACTTTTACACATGGATTTATTTGGTCCATCTAGAACCAAAACCTTTGGTGGTAACTTGTATGCATTGGTAATAGTAGATGATTACTCTAGATATACATGGACATATTTTTTATCTCATAAGAGTGATTCATTTGCTGCATTTAAGAAAATGGCAAAAATTGTTCAAAATGAAAAGGACATGAATGTTTCTATAAGAAGTGATCATGGGGGAGAATTTCAAAATGAAGTGTTTGAAAACTTTTGTGATGAGCATGGCATTCAACATAATTTTTCTGCTCCTAGAACTCCACAACAAAATGGAGTAGTGGAAAGGAAGAATAGATCATTAGAGGAGATAGCAAGAACTATGTTGAACAGCTCTAGCTTGCCAAAACATTTTTGGGCAGATGCTGTCAATACAGCCTGCTATGTGCTAAATAGAGTCTTGATAAGACCAATCTTAAAGAAAAACCCCTTATGAGCTTTACAAAGGAAGAAAACCAAATATAGCACATTTTCATGTTTTTGATTGCAAATGCTTTGTTCTTAACAATGGAAAGAATAATCTTTGAAAATTTGATGCAAAGGCTGATGAAGGAATTTTCCTTAGGTTACTCTCTATCTATTAAAGCATTTAAAATATATATAATAAGAGAACACAAGTGACAGAAGCGCTAGTCCACACTAGTGACAGAAGCGCTCGTCCACACAAGTGATAGAAGCGCTCGTCCACACAAGTGATGGAAGTTCTCGTCCACACAAGTGATTGAAGCGCTCGTCCACACAAGTCTTTGGACTTGTTAAGTCCTTAATGAGAAGCTCCATCCAATGACATGGCATATGGAGCTCGTCTACTAGGTTAGGTTCAACCAGTTATAGGAGTACCCGGTTGCCTTATTAACCGATTTCTTATTTCCCAACCGGCTGGCAATAAAATGATCTGCACCGTTAACTTAAACAATTATTAAATCTACGGCTATGGCTACAAAAGGATCGATCCTCAACTACGAGCCCTGAGGATTGAAGATGACGCCGATGTAGAATCTTATTTAAAAACTTCAAATCTTCTGAAATCCACTCTTTCTTCTCCTAATTCTGTAACCCTAGCAGAGCTAACCTTAATCCTTCTTGTACCCAAACCAACCCTCATATGGAAAGAACCAAAAATACTGGATCTTCACCCTCAAGAGCTGTTGTGAAGGAAGCCGAGCACACCCCTGCTGAACCATCACCTAAAGGCCGAAACTGGATTATACACAAAGGAGGAACAACAAGTTCTCAGGCTGCAATACTCAGAGCAGTAAGCCTCCAATTTCATGCTACCTCGATAACCAAGAGTATTGTTTACCGTGCCACAATCAAGCTATCAGTCACAACGGATATCATGCATTAAATGCTATTTCTAAACAGGATTATTCAAAATAACCGTTGAAGAAAGACAAGTGAAGAAGAAGGTCACTATAAATAGAAGACCTGAGATACTGAAGAAAAACTCTGGACTGCACAACCTCTCGAGCTCAACTTTTGTCAAACTGCAATCACTCATACTCATATTTCTTTAAAGAGCAAGAGTCGGTATTTCTTAGTTTGAATATTGTGAAAATATTCATCTGATCTTAAACAGTCATATCCTCACACATAGTGAGTTAAGAAGATCAAACATTAAATCTCTTTGTTAGAGTTAGTGCCTGAAGAGGCTTGGTAAGAAAGAAATACTTGTAGCCTGGAGAGGTGTTGAATACTTGACTGTAATCTAT
Organism: Sophora flavescens; assembly: GCA_030762895.1. NCBI lineage: Eukaryota > Viridiplantae > Streptophyta > Magnoliopsida > Fabales > Fabaceae > Sophora > Sophora flavescens. Next base: position 165,673,823 of record CM061062.1, on the reverse strand, counting down.
TTTGATAATAGTGGAGAAAATCATTCAATTAGAAGGGACTAGACGTTGCTCTTGGTTGGAAGAGACTGAACCGAGATAAAACATCTTGTGTGATTCTTCTATCTCTTAACTCTTTCGGCTTTATTTGTTTCTTTCTAACCGAGGGGTTTTGATATTGCTTTTGTTAAAGTCTTTTAATAATGATCTTTTTCTTTATGCTTGCTTCTGTTTCTAATCCCCTTGTGTGCAAAAATTATTTTAAAGGTCGTTTTCGTAAATTATTAACAAACACAATTCAACCCCCCTTCTTGTGTTTGCCTGTGTCAACTTCATCTCTCTCTCACGAGAATCAAGAAAGTCAGAAGGTCAAACATTCAAAGCAACCAAGGAACTCAAAAAAATGCTTCCAATATGCTTTATTCCCTAGTACAGCTGGGAGTTGCACAAAAAGGGAAATGTTTTCTGCAAAGTACAAAAACAACCTGTACAACTCTGATTTGGCTGTTGTACAAAGCATAAAGCACTGCTAACCTGTCTACTTAGTGTGCAGATTATTACCTTAAGTATATCTATAACCTATCTACCCTAAAAAACAACTTGATCATCTCTGGAGATCACCTGTATGATGAATAAAATTCAACCTGTCCGCTGACTAGATTGTTAACTCTTTGTTAACTTGTCTAATGAAGCTCTCACACGTCTGTGGTTCTTCGATGAGGAACACGCAAGGACAAAAGAACCTTTAGGACCTGTCAACTCAAGCAGAATTTACTGAATCTCTCTCTCACGATAATCAAGAAAGTCACAAGGTCAAACACTCAAAGCAACCAAGGAACTCAGAAAAGGAGTGCTTCCAATATGCTTTATTGCCTAGTACAACTGGGAGTTGCACGAAAAGGGAAATGTGCTCTGCAAAGTACAAAAGCAACATGCACAACTCTGATTTGGCTGTTGCATAAAGCATAAAGCAGTGCTCATCCCTGTTAGAGTACAACCTGTGACACCCTTTACCCCACATGTATTCATAACACATAAAGCGATAAAAAGAAAATAAAAGAAAAAGAACACATGCATATTATATCATAATAACAAAAACCGGGCAGAGGTTGCCGCATTGTAACATAATTTCTCAAACACGGAAAAAGAAAACATGGTTTAAAGAAATATAACTGAAAACATATAACGAACCCAACCCCGATGTCACATTACAGAGCTGATATAACCAATCCGTTAAAACAACTCGGATAAGAGTCACTCCTTAGCAAGCTGCTCACCGTCCTCTGCATATCCAAAAAGATACATGCAACAAACAACAAAAGACGGGGAGTAAGAAACATATATATCAACATAATGGCATGGAAGTAGTTATCAAGATGAACATGCATCATATAAACATAGCATATCAAACATAATCATCTCATCATATTAATATCATATATATACATATATCATTCCAAACAAGGTATGTTATGCGATGCAACGCTACTCAACTACTCCAATGCATGAATGAGCAATACAACGCACAACCAACAATCACCACCTCCGCTCTGCCCACTCGGCTAACCAAGTTCATCATCATCATCATCAACGTTATCTTTCATCTTTAGTCTTTAATCATTTATCACATAATCTTTTCACTTACACTCCAGCCAAAAAGCACCTGATCTCAACACCTTGACCATTAAGAATCAAGGTCCCCTTGGCCACTCGGCTACCAAGGTCCAATATCTTTTAATTAACAACACCTTGACATTATGCATCAAGGTCCCATTGGCCACTCGGCTACCAAGGTACAAAACAACAACACTCTAGCCAATAAGCACCAGAGATCAACACCTCGACCACTCGGCTATCGAGTCCCCCTTGGCCACTTGGCTACCAAGGTACAGAACAACATCTTTCCACTTTAATTATTAACACTCTGTTTGGTTTGGTGTCTTCTTCAATATTAGAAGCGTTTGGGGTGAAACACCCCTTGTTACCGTTCTTGTGTTCTGATCTGTACCGGGAAGCATGGGCATGATTCCCCCTCAGCACGGGCGTGCTGACTATTAAGTCAAGCATGGTCGTGTTGACTGTTGAGCATGGCCGTGCTCAATGGAGCGTGGCCGTACTGTTTCTAGGCAGAAGGGTTGAACAACCCTTACTAAGATTCCTAGGGCATTCGAAGATCAAACCTGTTGGTTTAAGCTACACCATCAACCATCAATTTCATTACCTTTAATTGTTCCCATGTCTTTTACTTCCAGCTTCAATACTAACATCCCTAAAACACTCACTAATCAATCCTAGGGTCTTTGATTAAGCCCTATGAACATAACCTTGTCCCTCATACTATATTCATGTCTTATGAACAAACTGGGAAAACATCCCTTCAATGCATTCATGTTTACTAACATCTCTTCTAAGGTCTTAACATCATTAATAAGCCCTATTAATTGGTTAGAGTCTTATTAACGTCATTGTTGGCATTAACATCCACAACAATCAACACTCATTCAGAGAACCACATCATCATCATTATCATAACAGTCTCATCATTATCATAACAACAACATCATCACCATAATAGCACCATCATCATCATGAACATTCATGGTATCCTTAAACATCATACTCAATTAGGCATACCAATAACATCAAATCATACATCATAAATAATTAACATCAAACAGTACAACAATTAAAGCATGTCATTAACATTAGAATCATATTATACATATATCAATTAACATCAAATAGGCAAACAACATACGACAAGGTCATGGGTTAACCCTTCATCTTACGCTACCCCCAACCCCTACATGTCAATATTATTCCTTCTCCCCATACCTGGTATGAAGATTCCCAAAACGCTAACATTGGCAAACTAGACACGTTCCTTCGAGCGGCTCGACGAGTTCCTCAAGCCTTGGTCAAACAAGAAGGGAAGAGAACAACCAATTAATCCCCAATTCAAAAGAAAGTTAAAAGAAGATTAAGGAGGGATAACTAAGTTACCTTGAACGATGCTAACACGCGTAACTTCTCTCCCAAACAGACTCACAAACTCCAAGAACTTCAAGGGGTTCAAAGGAAAACTAATAAAGATGAAGAGAGGCAGCTATTCTGAGGTTAAAAATCTGAGAAATAGGGTTTAGGTCGAGTCTTATGATATAAATACAAGTTAGGGTATAATGGACTCCTATTTCAGCCCAAACTGTATACAGGTCGGTATTTTGACCATAACTTGAGCTACAAGTTTCCGATTGAGGCGTTCTTAGTGCCGTTAGAAAGCTTAGAGAAATATCTACAAATTAAATTTGTAGATTGAATCCTAAATCGGACTCAAAGGTGGTCAAAAGTTCCATGGAAGTTTAGAGACAAATTTGGTAGTTATTCCTAGATAGGATCCTTAGGAGATTGTGATAAGATCTTAAGAGGTAATCAAAAAGAGGATTATCCTTTATTAATAAGGACTCAAATCTGATTGGTTGAGGGACTAAAATCTAAGAATTACACTATCTCTATTTAAATACTAAATCACACGATATCTCATCATATCATTCTTAATCACTTATTATTAATAAAATCACATATCATATATTCATATAAGGTCACACATTAAGAGACACAATCTCATATTAATTCAAATAATCATATATTAATATACATATTATCATATGTAATAATATATACATACATATATGTATGTATATGTATAAAAATACTACAACACTAATAACAATTACATTATCAATTATATAAACAACAATACTAACTTCATTAATAATAACAACAACAACAACAACAACAACAACAACAAAAACAACAACAACAACAACTAGGCATCCATAGTACATAATCCCTTACACAAAAATCGGGGTGTTACATAACCAACAATCCTAAGTATTAAATGGCTGCCCAGAACGACTCTTGCATTTAATGAAGTTCGGCTCAAGGCCAAAATCTGAAGGAATGTCTCTAACGGATTTAATATGATTGAAGCCTATAAATACAGAAGCCATTGAAGATCAAGACACGCAGAGAATATACACAGCATTAAAGAGTCACTGCTCTGCGTATTTATTCCTTCATTTTTTCAATCTGTATTCTTTAATTATTTGAAGTTGTTATGCAATCTCTCTAACCTTCACATTTAATTCACTCTTCTAAGTGTTAGTGAAAGACATGCAAATTGTATTTATTACAATCCTTTCTCAAACAAACTTGAGTGAGCCTGAAGAGGCTGGGTGAGCAAACAATACTTGTCTTGGAGCCTGGAGAGGCTAGGTGTGCGAAGAATACTTGGAGTATGTAACCAGATCAGTTATAGTGTAAGAAACTTGGTTGCTGCCAAGGACTGGACATAGCCCTAGCTGTTAAGGGGTGAACCAGGATAAATAGTTGTGTCTATCTCTCTATCCTTAACTCTTTAGTTGCTTTGATTATATTATATGTTTACTAACTAAAAGGGATTAAGTGTGAATATCAAACAAGTTTTAATCTTACTTGATTGTGTGTTTTTCTGTTGAAATTTAATCAGATAAGTCACTTGTCTGTGATTTGCAAAAATACTTGTCTGTCCCTAGCTTCTGTGTGTGAAAAGTTTCTAACATTCTTTTAAAGTCAGATAAACACAGTTCAACCCCCTTCTCGTGTTTATAATTGTCTATTTCAATTGGTATCAAAGCTCAGTCTCTGTGTTGAGCATCTAACATTATAGAGGATGTAACATCCAGTATTTCATGTGTGGCTTATGTATGAGGATTAGGTTTAGGACTTGGATTACATAGTTGAGATGTTTTTTGAGGTTTAGAGACCCTTGCATGGCAAGTACGTGACCTTTTCGGGTGAGTTTGAACGTAGGAACAAAATTAGGGTTTCTTGGTTAGCGTCTTTGAGACGTCTGAGTGTGAAATAAGAAAATTGGAGTTAGAGATTAGATTAGACATTTTTTTATGGTTGGAGGTTGTTGATTAGGTCTCAATGAGCCAATATCTCAAATTTGAGCTCAATCGGACGTCGAACGGATCCTGAACGCAAAGAGTTGACTTTTGGTCAGAAGTCAATGCTCAAGCGTGGGTGTATCCATGCTCAAGTGCCCAAGTCAACCAGACAGGGTCATACGTTGACCTGTATGTGTCAACAGAGCTGACGTGGCATCTTCTGATTGGTTGCATGGCACGATGGGCCACCTACTCTCCAACGCTCGAGCGTGGGGAGGGCATCACTCAAGCGTTGGAGCGCTCAAGTGCCAGGTTGCTAGCACTTGAGCGTTGGGATGCTGATGTGATCCTAGGAAGCATAACCTTAATGGGCCAATTGGGGCAAGTCAACTTTGAAGCAAATCCAAATCAAACCTACTTCACAATTTTGGTTGTTTCTTGAGTTGTAGATGTGAACACCCATTTTTGTTCGTCTTTTATTCTTTTTTTTATAACATGACACTGCAAGGAGACTAATAATAATAAAAAGAAAAATGAAGAAAATAGGGGACTCATATCTAATTTGTTGTTAGCCCCGTCCATCACATGGGGCTTGCTGTTGGACGGGGAAGTCCCGTCCATCACATTTGCACTTGCTGTGGATGGGAAAGTCCCATGAAGTCCCATCCATCACGTGGGACTTGCTGTTGGATGGGGAAGTCCCGTCCATCACATTCACACTTGCTGTGGACGGGGAAGTCCCGTCCATCACGTGGGACTTGCTGTTGGACGGGGAAGTCCCGTCCATCACATTTACACTTGCTGTGGACAGGGTGGTCCCATCCAGTCCATTGCTTTGCACCTGCTGATGGACGGGGTGGTCCCGTCCATTGCTTTACACTTGCTGATGGATGGGATGGTCCCATCCATTGCTTTGAACTTGCTGATGGACGGGGTGGTCCCGTCCATTGCTCTGCATTTGCTACTGGACGGGTTGGTCCCGTCCAGTCATTACACTCGCTGATGGACGGGGTGGTCCCGTCCATTGCTGTGCACTCGTGGATGGACGGGATGGTCCCGTCCATTGCTTTGCGCTTGCTGATGGACGGGGTGGTCCCGTCCATTTCTTTGCGCTTGCTGGTGGACGGGGTGTTCCCTTCCATTGCTTTGCGCTTGCTGATAGACGGGGTGGTCCCGTCCATTGCTTTGCACTTGCTGGTGGACGGGGTGTTCTCGTCCATTGCTTGCCCATTGCTTTGCACTTACTGGTGGACGGGGTGGTCCCGTCCATTGCTTTGTACTTGCTGCTGGATAGGGTGGTCCCATCCATTGCTTTGCACTAGTGGATGGATGGGGTGGTCCCATCCATTGCCCTATACTTGCTGCTGGATGGGGTGATCCCGTCCATTGCTTTACACTAGTGGATGGACGGGGTGGTCCCGTCCATTGCCTTATACTTGCTGTTGGACGGGGTGGTCCCGTCCATTGCTTTGCGCATGTTGATGGACTGGGTGGTCCCGTCCATTGCTTTGCACTCACTGATGGACGGGGTGGTCCCGTCCATTGCGTTGCACTTGCTGATGGATGGGGTGGTCCCGTCCATTGCCTTGCACTTGCTGTTGGCCCCGTCCAGTCCACTGCACTTGCCAAGGGACGGGGTGGTCCCGTCCAGTCACTACACTTGCTGGTGGATGGGGTGGACCCGTCCAGTCCTGTCCCTTTTATTTCTGTTAGACGAGGGGGTTCTGTCCACTTCAATTATTTTAATTTCTGTTGGACGAGGAGGTTCCGTCCACTGCAATTATCTTTTCTTGTTGGATGAGGAGGTCCGTCCAGTATATATCTACATTTGTATATCTAAGTTTCTGTTGGGACGAAGAGATTCCGTCCACTGCATTTTTATTTTTAGACTGAAGGCTAAAGAATAAACAAAGAAGAAGGAGAAGATGAGGAAGAAAGGACGAAGAAAACAAGGAAGAAAAACAATCAACAAAGAGGAAAGGGAACTGAGTTATACCTCCTACCCACTTTACATATCAGGCAAGACCTCTTTTCCTCCTCCACCCATTGGTCCTTCTTCCTCCTTACCCCCTCCCTCGTTTTAACCTAGCAACCCTACTCCTAACCCTAACCCCCCCCCCCCCCCCATCTCCTTCTCTTTTCAAACACGCAACCTTCAGGATAAATCACCTCCTTTCTGCTACTCACGCCGCCCCATCTTGACACACGCTATTTCTGCTCAAAACCCCTCGTCTCTTTCTCTTTTCAAGCGTGCAACCCTCACATCAAATCACCTCCTTTCTGCTACTCGTGCCGCACCATCTGGATACACGTTATTTCTGCTCAGAACCCCTCTTTTGCACCTCCTTTACCCATTGGTATTTTCTTTTTTTTCCTCATCTTCCCACCTTAACCTAGCAGCCCTACTCCTAACCCTAAAAAGCCATCACACCCATCAGACGAAACCCCCCATCTCCTTTTTCCAAGCGTGCAACCCTCACATCAAATCACCTCCTTTCCGCTGCTCAGAACGGCCCAAGCCTTGGGTTTCGTACAAACCGACCTTGAAGCCAATGGAGAAGAAGCAAAAAGCCCTCTCCTCCGTCTATAAAAGGAAAGGAGGGAGGACATTTTTTGGGGGAGGACTTATGATCTGATATTTTCTTAGTGAGAAAAGAGAAAGGGGGGAGAACGCTGTTCTTGAGAGGAAACGAAAGATCAGAGAGGAGATAGAGAGGAAAGATACAAAGAAAAGAGAAAAGAAAGAGAGATTTTTGTTGTGAGGAAGAGAGATCAGAAATCTGAGCTTCCTTTTCTCTTCCCTGTTATTAGAAGTGGTTAAGAAGGAAGAGCTGAAGGAGCCAGGGAGATTGAATGTAAAGACTTCGATCTTAAAATCTTACCACTGGGAGTAAACAAAGTCATTCTTATTCTACTCCCATTTGGTAATATTTGTTCTTTTCGTTGATATTATTAATAAATTTCTCTTGACACTCTTATTTCTCTGTGCTTCTGTTCTCTGAATAAGTTGGTAAAAAGTTTCATTTCTACGTTTCTGTCCTATTTTCAAGAGATAAAAATTATTTATTTTACATAAAAAAAAATAGAGGATGATCACTTGATTAAAACAACCTTTTTTTTGGGTTGCCCTATGACAAGTGTCATGTTCAACCCTTCAGATTTAGAGGTTGCTATGTGGACTTACGTGTCATGTTAAACCTCATGTAGTTTTAATAAATAGACTCACAACGGGTAAAACAAATATTTCAAAGTTACTAATAATTTACACAACTAATTTTTGGGTAACCATTTATGGATGTTCTAGGGTGCCGTGGGGTTAAGTCTCCATGCCTTCCCTAGACATAATCGACTCCCGAACCCGAAGCTTCTTCTTGAAGGGTTTTCCAACTTTCCCGAAATTAAATAAAGTTAGTGGCGACTCCATGTTTTCTCTCTAAGAGGAAAAACTAGCCTTTTTTTAGGTCGCTACAGTAGATGTCCGATTGAAGTGATCTTGGATGAGTTGGAAAGCTTAGAAGATTATCTACAAATCTTATTTTTGACTCAAGACCTGATTCGGCGTCTAAAATGACTTAAGTTGGGCTACAAGTTTAGCACGAAATTCTGTATGGGTTTTGATTTAGTTATTCTTGTAATTGGGCTTAAGAGTGTTCCAAGCCCATTAGGACTTACAGTAGCTTACACCTCAAGTAAGACTAGCTTGCATCTTAAGTTAGAGTAGCATGCACTTCAAGTTAGTCTAGCTTGCACCTTAAGTAGGATGAGCCTATAAATAGGCTTCATATAAATCATTTTTCAAGTTTGAATACAATTGAGTTTTCTCACACTTGATATTTCTAGAGAGAGTTGAGAGTTCTCCTCTTATTGGTTCATGAGTTGAACCATTGATTCTTATCTTGAATTTCCATATTCCAGTGGTGAATCTTCCTTGGCTTATCAAATTCAATATTCTTCTCCAAGAAGAATGACTTTGTGGCGCCATTCTCCTTCTTCTCTACCTCTTCCATTTTATGTTTTGTTCTTTAATTCTTGCTCTTTAATTCATGTCATTTACTTCTTGCAATTTACTTTCTAGTTCATATATCAATTGGTATTCTCTCCTACTCTTTTTGTTTCTCTTGATTCTTCACTTGAAGATCAAGCTTCATATCAATTGTACTTGTTTCTGTTTGATCTTGAACTTTTAGCAATTGAATTCAAAGAAAGATCCTAAAATGTTAGTGATCTATGTTTTTGGTCACATCATGTGGTATCAGAGCTAGTTCTTTGAATCTTCAACTGTTTTGAATTTTTGATCAATTTTTTTTTTTCAAGTTCTATGATGATCTTTGATTTGGAGCCAAATTCACAATGAAATATTCATTAATGGTGGCGCCATTTACCACATGAATTGGATGATGAAAAGTAATTTGAATCCAATTGTGGTCATGGATCTAGAGTTTGAAATGTGTTTGACTTGATCTTGCTTGAATTTTGGTGAAATTTTTTTTCCCCTCCACTTTTCACCTCTTGCTTTTAGGCGCCATTTTTTAAATGTATTCATAGATTACATTTGAATTTTGGTTGCTTCTTAAATTCAAGCATAAAACTCTTTTCCTTACTTTGTGAATTTGAAGAATTGCAAAATTCAAATTCCAATTCACAATAGTAAGATTAATTCAAATTTTAGTCAAAATTGCTTCAATGGTTTCAAATTTTTAGAACCGCATAGATATTCATGAAATTCAAATTGTGGAAATGATGTGTTTATCATCCACTTGAATGAAAGATCTAGGTTTCTAATTACTTGATTTATGCTCATTCACTTGGAAATTACTTTACACTACTTGAGTTGTTCTTATTTCCAAGTCTTACACCAATATTGTTCAAATTTGTTCACACTTGAAGGATCTTTTTGTAATTTCGAAATTTCATTGTAATTGCTGTAAATTTGTAATTAGAAAAAGTCAAGTGTCTGAACTTAAAAAAAAATTGATGTAAAAAGAAAAGGTGGGCCAAAACCGTAAATATGCAAAGTTTTGGGGCAAAAGTGCAAATTCTGGAAAATTCCAGCAAAAGGTAAAAGACTTGCCACCATTTCACATGTTTGTATATGTATAGATCCTTCACAAATTGGTGTAACACATGACACATTGATCATTAATTGTTCACCAACACTTTGATTAAATTTGAATTACACTTTGTTGAACTCTTTCAACTTGTCTTCTTCACATCAATTTGAGTGTGCAATTCTTCTTGAACCTTTTCTTGCTTGTCTTCTAAACTCCATTAGTTTTGTATTAGGTTTTTTCAAAATTCTTGACCTCTTTGAATTGATTGCCTATTGGTTGATTTTTCATTTGTTTAATGGAGACTAATTGTTGAGAATCTTGTTTCAATTTGTAGATCCCTTGAAGAGGAAACTCTTGAGTGGAAAGAGACAAGAGAGAAAATCATTTTGTAAAAGTCTACATTGAGTGATATATACAAGTGGCAATCTTTGAGTGAATGGTGAGTGAGTGGTGAGGTCCTTGTTATATTCATTTTTGACTTGTAATTCTTTTCTTTCACTTGTTCTTTAAGTGTATTTGTTCCTTGTTGGATTGTACTCAATTCTGTTGATTTTTGGTGGTGTAATTGTTCTTATTGGTGTAATCTTAATTTGATTCGTGTACTTTTCAATTCTCTGGAATTTTTAAGTAATTTCTCAAATTGTAAGTGCACCATGACTTCACTACATGAAGAAGACAATGAAGATTCTCCTCCATCATCACCAAGAAAAGAAACTTGAATAGGAAGTTAGATAGAATGACAAGGAACTTAGAAAGAGTGTTTGAAAGATTAGAAGTACTTGAGAACAAAAAAGTATCAAGGCATGACAACTCACATAGAAGCTCATCAAATTTGGAAGAAAATGAACATAGACCTAGATTTGATAGATGGAGACATAGACATGAACATAGAGGAAGTAGGAATGAGAAGAATGACAAGTTACATAATGTGAAGGTGAAGATTCCTAGCTTCCATGGGAAGAGTGATCCCGATGCTTACTTGGAATGGGAGACCAAATTGGAGCACATATTCTCTTGCTACTACTATAGTGAAGAAAAGAAAGTAAAGGTATCTAGTCTAGGATTTCATGATTATGCTTTTATTTGGTGGGATCAATTGTGTAAAGAGAGAAGAAGGTATGATGAGGAACCAATTAGTACTTGGAGAGAAATGAAGAAGGTTTTGAGAAAAAGGTAAGTGCCTTCAAGCTACACTAGAGAACTACAATATGCACTCAAGGTTGTAGCACAAGTGAAGAGAAAGAACTCCTTCAAGAAGGAGGGTGACTCATCAAAACAACTTCGAGTTGTTGGTAAAAGTGGATCGAAGGCCACATATTCTTTTTAGAAAATCAGAGAAATATCTGATAATATCTTATCATATCTTAGAGTATCCTTAGATAATCTCTTAGGATTTATTTCTTATTTATATTTTATAATTTGATTCTCTATTTAATTAAGTTTAGGTTCTACTTTTAGTATAAATAGGACTATTGGGTTGTCTTTTGTAATTACATCATCACTACATCAAATAAATATCAGTCTTATTACTTGTTAGTTTCTTTCTCTCTTTTCCTCCTTCTCTATCTAAAACCTTCCAATTCAACATGGTATCTAGAGCCAGACAAAGGTACCATCCTCCGTGACCTGTCCCATCACTATTCCGCTGCGGAGTTCCGATAAGTATGAAGGAACTCTAATCATCTTCTTTGCCATCCAAAAAAAAATCCTTTTCTCGCCTCCGTTGTGTTCTTTTCCGGTGCGTCCTTCTTTCTGACCTGCGTTCCTTTCCCGTTAGCCGCTGTCAGCTGCTGTCCTCATCCGTCCACCGTCGTCTCTGGCCACTGAAACCACCATCGGACTCGCCTGCCGCCGATCTGTCCAACCGTTCAGACAGCACCGCCATAAGCCTCCAGACGCACCCGCACGCGCGTGTCCTCTGATCAGCGTGCAGCCGCACGTGCTTCCCTTTCACTAGCGCGTGATGACGCGTCCAACCATTGTTTCGATCACCGTTTCCAGCACCAAACTCGCCGTTCCATGCTCTCCCAGGATCTGTGCTCACCTCCTTCATCGGACCTCTTTTGAGCAACGTCCCTGTGTGTTGTACGGTTCAGGTACCTGTGATTTCGGTTATTTGAATTTGTGTTCTGACCCATGGCTAGTTCTACCTCCTCAGGTACTCCTAAGGACTCCCCATCATACCAGTGTTGCTTCTCTTCCCACCGACGATCATTGATGGTAACCCCTTTCCCATGGATGAATCATATTAGTGGTGACTTCTGTTCCCATCGATGATCATTCTGGTGGTGACTCTTTTCCCATATATGAATCATATTAGTCGTGACTTCTATTTTTGTCGATGATTGGCTTATGTTGGCTATGACTCACACTAGGCCAACTCATTGTCTCAGATGCTCTAGCCCGACTCTTTTTCCTAGATGCACTGGCCCGTCTTTCTCCCAGATGCACTAGCCTTGGCCCCTTGTCCCAGATGCATTGGCCTCGTCTCAGTCCCAGAAGTAGTTGTCTATCTTAATTTCAATTTTAAAAAATTTGGGTCTCCGATATTATTGTTGAAGCTTCCAAATGCGGTTTTGAAGAGTTCGGACCTTGCTTTGTTAGATTGCTTGCAAAAATTTCTGTCAGGCTGATGATCATTTCAGCTATCTTGGTAAGTTATCTTTCTAGCAACTCTCTCCGGCCTCTCCAACATTCTTGAGTTGCATTCCAACCATTATTTTCATGGAGCTCAGTTTTTTATAAATTTTTTTAATTTGAGGGGAAATACATTGTTTTCATGTAACAAACTTAAAGCTTAGTAAGCTTTAGCTTGAGGGGGAGTGTTAGAAAATCAGAGAAATATCTGATAATATCTTATCATATCTTAGAGTATCCTTAGATAATCTCTTCGGATTTATTTCTTATTTATATTTTATGATTTGATTCTCTATTTGATTAAGATTAGGATTCTACTTTTAGTATAAATAGGACTATTGGGTTGTCTTTTGTAATCACATCATCACTACATCGATTCAATATTAGTCTTATTATTTGTTAACTTGTTTCTCTCTTTTCCTCCTTCCCTATCTAAAACCTTCCAATTCAACAATTCCAAACTCTAAACCTTCCACTTCTACCCTTTCTTATTTTCCTTCTATGTACCACAACAAAAAGATTACTCTTATATCCCTCTCTACTAAAGAAATTGGTGAGGCTCAAAAAAAAATGAGAGAGAAAAGGGAGCTTGAGAGAAAAAGTCCAAGTGAGATTATCAACTAGTTCGAACATCCCGTTGAGAATTGGAGCACGTCGTTGCTTTCGTACCAACGATATCCACATCGTTCTCTTCTTCGTTTCTTCAAAACTGAAGGTAAATCATCCTTTCTTTATGTCGAAACTCGTTTCGTTACATTTCTCAAAGTATCCTTCGTTTCGTTTGTTGGAATTCAATTCCGTCTTCGATTTTGAACTCGTGGAAACGTGTGCTTCGCAATGTGATGCTTAGGTGAATTTTTGGAGGCTCGGAGGCCTTGTTTCTAGGCCAGGCAGAATCTAGAGGTTTCAGGGATGCTTTTTTTCGTCTCGTTTGATTTAGCACACGACTTCCCAGGTGGGGGAAAGAAACCATTTAACGTCGGAAACGGCGCGGTTACATTTAATTTGATAATGGTGTAGGGTGACCAAAACCCTACATGAGAACGAGTAACGGACAATGTACATATCACATCGGGGACTACCTGATGAGTGTGATTTCACCTCATTTTCCATGTACATTTCTGCATGCATTTGCATATAGTTAGGCCATTTTAGTGTTTATTTTGTTTAGTTTTTCCTTTGGAACAGATAAGGTGGTATTGTGTGTTGTTTTGCAGATATTCATGATTAAATGCCCAAGAATTAGCAAGTATGAAGCTTGGATGACTTAGAGCTTTGAAAGATAAGAAATTGAGCCAAGCAGAGAGTATCACGGCCTAGCCGTGATGGCCCTCACGGCCGTGAGGGAGCAGTAGCTGAAGAGAGAATTGAGCCAAAAGTCAGAAGGCATCACGGACATGCCGGGCTGGCTCTCACGGCCGTGAGGTGTCAGCTGTGCCGGATCTCCAAAAGTCGAGAGACGATCACGGCCTAGCCGTGATGGATATTACTGGCCGTGATAAATCGGTTGGAAAAGTCGAGACGATCACGGCCAGCCGTGATGTCTATCACGGGCGTGACCTGGTTGTTGGAACAGTCAGAAAGGATCACGGCCTAGCCGTGATGAGTATCACGGCCGAGATGAATCAGTAAATGAAGCGGTGCCAAGTCAGAAACCATCACGGCCTGGCCGTGATGGCTATCACGGCCGTGACCGCCACGCAGTACTAGAAAAACGAAAGCAGAACGAAGAAGATTAATTGAGAAAACCCTAAAGAAAAATCCGCTGCTCTTTGTGCTGTGTGCATCATTCCATGGAGCTCTCCCCTTTGTTCATCTCTGTAATTATTCCTTTTGTTTTACTTTCAATTATGTGTAGCTAAACTCCCCTTTTGTTGGGGTTAGACTATTGCTATCTGAATTTGGTTGTAAAAATGATTTGATTTTAATACAGTTTCCTTCTTCTTTATGAGTATATAATTCTATGCTTAATGCTTTCCTAGGCTTGATCATCTTAGGAATGATTAGTTGCTTTAATAGACAATTGAAAGGTTGATGTTAAAGTATGCTCATGAATTATATGCCAAGTAGTCCAAGAATCTAGACATAGGTGTTGGCTACTTGCAATCTTATGAATCTTGTTCTTAATGCAATTTCTCTTATTAATCCACCTAAGACATTAGGGTTTAATTTGGGATTTTAGGCTCAATGCACCTAAGACATTAGGCTTGAGTATATTAGAAAAGATTCGATTGTCATAAGGGGAGTAGGAACTGTGTTAGTTATCATTTCATAACAACCAAGGGAGGATTAGCTTAGTTTAACCCCAGCAATTCTATCTCATTGTTATTCATCTCTTTGTTTTCACATTAACTGTTTGAGAAAAATCCAAAAAGAACAAAAATATTTTCTGCTTGTTTGTTTGCTAGATGTTAAAACAACCTTCAATCCAAAATTCGATCGCCTAGATAGTAGTCAAATTTGCGAAGTGGTAATTGTCCACGATCCCTGAGAACGATATCCGGTCTTACCGTTTTTATTACTTGCAACGAACCGGTACACTTGCCGAGTCCGTGTCAAGTTTTTGGCGCCGTTGCCGGGGATCGGTGTGCCAATATCACGAGTACCAAAGGGGACTCCTAATTTAGGCATTTTATTTTTTACTGTTTTCCTACTGTGTTTTTCGTTCTTAACTTCTGTATCTCTGCTGTGAATTTCTGCAAGTGCTGTTTTTTTTCTGTTTGTTCTGTGCTACTCCGTTTGTTCAGTGTATGCGAGGTACAATCGACCCAGGTGAACTCCAATTCGAACCTGAGATCGAGAGACTCTGCAGAAGGAATAGAAAGAGAACCAAGGCAAGACAGAACAGAGAAAGAGCATCTTCTAGTAGACAAGAGCAGCAAGTTGAGTTACCCAGTGTGCAAGAACCACAAACTGAAATAGCAATTGTCACCATGGCGTAAGAGAATGCACCAAGGAGAACAATGGGGGACTACACTTCCCTAGAGTTGATAGATGTGGAACTCCGATTGTGAGACCTGCAGTGGCCTGCAATAATTTCGAAATCAAGGCCTCACTCCTCCACCTTGTGCA
The DNA here is from genome assembly GCA_030762895.1 of Sophora flavescens. Lineage (NCBI taxonomy): Eukaryota > Viridiplantae > Streptophyta > Magnoliopsida > Fabales > Fabaceae > Sophora > Sophora flavescens. Next base: position 165,658,156 of record CM061062.1, on the reverse strand, counting down.
AAGACAAAACCAATTTGGAGGGTTGGAGAGTGAAGATCCTCATGCTCATATTGGTACCTTCATTGAGTGTGTGACACCATCAAGTTAAACGGAGCTTCCGATGAGGCCATTCGGTTAAGGCTTTTCCCTTTCTCCTTGAGGGATAGAGCCAAGGCATGGCTTCAATCTCATCCTCATGGAAGCATCATCACCTGGAACGACTTAGTCAAGCAAGTTTTTATCTCGATTCTTCCCTCCGTCAAGAATGATTAAGCCGAGGTCAGAGATCAATGCCTTTGCACAAAGGGATGGTGAGTCACTATATGAAGCACTGGGAGAGGTTCAAGTCCTTACTCACAGCTTGTCCAAATCATGAACTAGAGACATGGCAGCAGTCGCAACTTTTGTTAATGGGCTCAACATGAATTCAAGAAGTATGATTGAAGCGGTTGCAGGGAGGTACATTGAGTCAAAAGACAGGAAGAAGCAAAGGACTTGATTGAGAACATGGCCAACAATGACTATCAAATGCCTAGTTCTCGGTCAATGGTCAGAGAGGTGTTCTAGAGCTGGATGAAATTGGTGCCCTCAAGGCACAAATGGCTATTCTTACCAAACAAGCTGGGGTCGGTTCAACCGCAGAACTCTCAAGTACAAGCTGTTCAAGTTCAAGGTGCCTCGGTGTGTGATTTTCTGTGGAGGCAACCATGCAAATGGAAACTGTGAGATCAATGTGGTTGGAAGCTCGGGACAAGAAGAGGTAAACTATATGGGCAACCAAGGGCCTAGAAATGATCCCTACTCCAACACCTACAATCCAGGGGTGGCGCAATCATCCCAACTTTAGTTGGAGACAAGGACAAAGTTCAAATACTCAAGCAAAGCCTCCTCAAGAGAGTTCAAGCAAATTGGAGAACCTTCTAGGCCAGTTCATGCAAGTTACTCAAGAGACTATAAAGAATCGAATGCTTCAATCAAGAACTTGGAGCATCAAATGGGCCAACTAGCAAGGCGGATGGCGGAGAGACCTCCAGGACAATTGCCAGGGGATACGAGAAGAACCCAAGGGAAGATTGTAAGGCCATTGTTACAAGAAGTGGGAGAATGTTAAGTCCACAAGAAAAAGAGAAGGAAGAGAAGACGGGTGATCTGTTGGAATTGACAAGGGACAATTTGAAGAGGTAAACAATGAAGAACCAGGAACTTCCCAAGGTACTACCTCTAATCCTATTGATGTAGAATCCGAAGAACCACGGAGGAGAAACTGGTTGATGAAGAATTTGCGAAGAAGAAGACTAGAAGACAGATTCTGGAAGAGGTTGATAATCCCAAGGAGCTGCCCCATATTTGTAATTCCATACCCCAACGGTTGAAGAAAGAAGCAAAAGATCAGCGAGTTTTCTAAGTTCCTGGATGTATTCAAAAAGCTACAAATAAACATCCCGTTTCTTTGAAGCTCTACATGAGATGCCTTCCTACGCAAAATTCATGAAGGAAATCCTTACAAACAAAAGAAGGTGGAAGGAGGAGACAGTTATGCTTCATGAAGAGTGCAGCGCTATACTTCAAAGGAAGCTGCCAAGTAAAAATGAAGGACCGGGCAGTTTCACTATCCCATGCACGATTGGTCATCTGAACATAGGGAGAGCATTGTGCGATTTAGGGGCAAGTATTAATCTGATGCCGCTCTCCATTTTCAAGAAGCTGGGGATTGGTGAAGTAAAACCAACAGGGATTTCTCTTCAACTGGCAGACCGCTCAATTACATACCCCTATAGTGTTGTGGAGGATTTGTTGGTGAAGGTAGATAAATTTATTTTTCCAGCAGATTTTGTGGTGTTAGATATGGCTGAAGATGGTGATACTCCTCTGATTCTTGGGAGACCATTCCTAGCAACAGGTAGAGCCTTGATCGATGTCAATCAAGGGGAATTGGTGCTTCGGGTACAAGACGAAAAGGTCACTTTTAATGTGTTTGAAGCGATGAAACACCCAAGCGACAAGGACACATGCATGATAGTGGACCTCATTGATTCATTAGCTGACAAGGGTTTGCACCAGAAGTTTGAAGATTCGTTAGAAGCCGCTCTAATGGTAGAGGATGTAGAAGAAGGAGTATGTGCAGAAGAAGTTGATCTCATGATTAAATCTCTGGAGGCTTGTCTGGTTGTGAATACTGATGAAGACAAAGTGGTGGAATATGTGAGAATTGAAGATAAGGGTGACCCACCGGTGCTAGAGTTGAAGGAATTGCCATCCCATCTCCGTTATGCCTTCCTAGGGATGAACTCTTCATTCCCAGTTATCATCAGTAGTGGGTTGAATTCCTTGGAAGAAGAGAAGCTGTTGAGGGTGCTTAGGGAGCACAAATCTGCAATTGGATGGTCTATGTCCGATTTGAAAGGGATAAGCCCCTCCTTCTGCATGCACAAAATCCGTGTGGAGGAAAAATTCAAGCCGGTTAGGCAACCGCAAAGAAGACTCAACCCGAATATGAAGGAAGTTGTGAGGAAGGAGATTGTGAAGTTGTTGGATGCGGGCATTATCTATCCCATCTCCGATAGTCCATGGGTGAGTCCGGTCCAAGTTGTGCCGAAGAAAGGGGGGATGACAGTGGTAGCGAATGAAAGGAATGAACTTATTCCCTCCAGGACCGTGTCTGGATGGAGGGTATGCATTGACTACAGAAGACTGAATGAGGCCACTAGAAAAGACCACTTTCCATTACCCTTCATTGATCAGATGCTAGAGAGGTTGGCGGGTCATGCTTTCTATTGTTTCCTTGATGGATACTCCGGGTATAACCAGATTGTGGTTGACCCGGAGGACCAAGAGAAGACCGCTTTCACCTGCCCTTATGGAGTCTATGCATACAGGAGAATGCCTTTCGGGTTGTGCAATGCACCCGCCACTTTTCAAAGGTGCATGCTCTCCATATTTTCTGATATGAATGAAAAGTTTATTGAGGTATTTATGGACGATTTTTCTGTATTTGGTGATTCATTTGATAACTGTTTGAATAATCTTGCCTGTGTCCTAAAAAGGTGCCAAGAAACTAACCTCGTTTTAAATTGGGAAAAATGTCATTTCATGGTTAGGGAGGGTATAGTTCTTGGGCACAAAATTTCATCGAGGGGGATGGAGGTTGATAGAGCCAAAATTGAAGTGATTGAAAAACTTCCTCCTCCCTTAAATGTGAAAGGTGTTAGAAGCTTCCTAGGGCATGCGGGTTTTTATAGAAGGTTCATAAAAGATTTTTCAAAAATAGTGAAACCCTTATGCAAGCTTTTGGTAGCTGATACTCCTTTTATATTTGATGATGATTGCATGCATGCCTTCAAAATTTTGAAAGAAAAACTCACCACCACCGCACAGTCATTGCTCCTCCAGATTGGAGTTTACCTTTTGAGCTAATGTGTGATGCAAGTGACTATGCGGTGGGAGCCATTTTGGGCCAAAGAAAAAACAAAGTGCTGCATGTCATTTACTATGCCAGTCGTGTGCTTAATGATGCCCAATTGAATTACACTACGACTGAAAAAGAGTTGCTTGTTGTGGTATTTGCTTTTGATAAATTTAGATCCTACTTGATTGGTTGTAAAACTACAGTCTACACTGATCATTCCCGCTTTGAGATATCGATGACTAAACAGGATGCTAAGCCAAGGCTTATTAGGTGGATCTTGCTACTCCAAGAGTTTGATTTGGAAATAAAGGACAAGAAAGGAGTGGAGAATGTGGTAGCGGACCATTTGTCCAGGCTCCCACAAGCAGATGTCCAGGCAGAAGCAAAGTTGCCAATTCAAGAGGAATTTCCAGATGAACGGTTGTTTGTGGTGCAAGTGGCACCTTGGTTCGCGGATATTGCAAATTACAAGGCGGCCAATAAGATTCCTAAGGACTTCAATGCGCAACAGAGGAAGAAGCTCATTCATGATGCCAAGTTCTACATTTGGGATGAGCCGTATCTTTTCAAAAGAGGTTCAGATGGAATTCTGAGGAGGTGCATACCTGAAGAAGAAATTAATGGGGTGTTGACCCACTGCCACAACTCACCCTATGGAGGACATTTTGGTGGTGAGAGGACCGCCATGAAGATTCTGCAAAGCGGGCTGTTTTGGCCCACTATTTTCAAGGACTCCCGAGCTTGGGTGATGAATTGTGATAAATGCCCGAGGACCGGCAGTATTTCCAAGAGAAATGAGATGCCCTTAAAGGGTATATTGGAGGTAGAGCTCTTTGACGTATGGGGGATTGACTTCATGGGTCCTTTCCCGTCGTCTTACAACAACAAGTACATCCTGGTGGCGGTTGATTATGTGAGCAAGTGGGTGGAAGCCGTGCCAACTTTGAAGGATGATGCAAGAACTGTGATCAGTTTTGTGAGGAAGAATATTTTTACCCGGTTTGGGACCCCTAGGGCTATCATAAGTGATAGGGGTACCCACTTTTGCAATAATGAGTTCAATGCAGTGCTTGCCAAGTTTGGGGTGAACCACAAAGTTACCACACCTTACCATCCCCAAACCAGTGGGCAAGTGGAATTGTCCAACCGGGAGTTGAAGAGAATTTTGGAAAAAAGCGTGAACAATGCAAGGAAGGATTGGGCGAAGAAGTTGGATGATGCACTTTGGGCCTATCGATTTGCCTATAAGACGCCTATTGGTATGTCACCTTACCAATTGGTGTTCGGAAATCATGTCATCTTCCGGTAGAGCTACAACACCGTGCTTTTTGGGCAGTGAAGGCCCTGAACTTTGATGCAAGGCTGGCCATGGACAAGAGGATGCTTCAATTGAATGAGTTGGATGAGTTCCGACTCTTGGCTTATGAGAGTGCTAGGATATACAAGGAAAGGACAAAGTTCTGGCATGACAAGTACATTTTTCCCAAGAAGTTTGAAGAAGGCCAGTCAGTTCTGCTGTTTAACTCAAGACTCAAGCTCTTTCCAGGCAAATTGAGATCAAGATGGTCAGGCCCATTCTATGTCAAGTCTGTCTCTCCATTTGGTTATGTTAAATTGGAAGATCCATCATCCGGTGATACCTTCACGGTAAATGGACAAAGACTAAAGCACTACCTTGGGGGCAACTTTGATCGTCAGGCGATTTCCGTCACTCTTCAGGCGCCATCTTCTTAAAAAAAAAAAGTAAAAAAAAAAAAAAATCATCCGTCAAGCTAGTGACGTTAAAGAAGCGCTTATTGGGAGGCAACCCAATTTTTATTTTTTATTTTCATCTTCTCTTTTGTTTTTGATTTCCCCTCTTGAATAATTTGAGAAGCTCAAGAGGTTTGTTAATAGTTTGTTGAGTGATTCCAGATTTTGAAGGAAGGAGGAGAAGAAGGGCAGGAGGAAACAAGACCAGAAAGCATGTGATTCAGCACCACTACCACCTTGTGAGTTGTTCTAGTTTTCTCCCCTCTCTAAGCTTAATTATTTACATTGAGGACAATGTAAGTCTTTAAGCTTGGGGTAGGGGTAATCTTTTAGCTTGCATTGTAAATATTGCATTCATATAGGCTCTAGTCTTGCATGATCACATGAATTAATTGCCCCCTGCTTAGATTGAGCATCTGATTGTGAGAGCTAAGTGCCAATTTTTCTGTGATAGTGAATTTTTGGACCCTGATTTTATATTCTTGTGATATGGCTTCATTAAATATGCTTGAGATGTTCTTGGATAGTTGATGATTAGCATGTGTTTCTATGGATTTATGTTCTCACTGGTTCTTGAACTGATGAATGTGAGCTTTTGAGCCATTAGGGGGCACTCACTAAATCTGCCCCCGTTCTTTGTGTAGAGTGTTTTCCTCTTGGACTGTTTTTCTCTAGAACTTGACTTGAAACCATTTCGAAACTAGAAAATTTTTGGAAACATTTTTGAAAATGATTGAGGCAATAGGTATTTTTTCCGGCCTTCTGAGCTTTGAATGTGTAAATGCTACCCTTAGTTGCCCATTTTGAGCCGGAATGAATAGCACGCTTTTCTTGGTGCCCTGAAATGTTTTGTTAAATATGCTTATGAGGGACCTTCTAAAGTACTGTGCAAAAATGGGTTGGAAAATGTAGTTGAAAGTTTGGGATGATGAAAAGAAAAAGATGAATCTGAAAAAATTTACTTCTCTTGAATTGAAAAATCTCCCCTTCTCCAAAAAAAAAAAAAAGAAGAAGAAGAGAAAAAGAAATAAAAATGGGGAAGGGGATGACAAAAAAGGAATGAGAAGTAGAAAAAAATTAAAAAAATGGAAGAATGGTGGAAGAGTAAACTGAAACCCAAAGAAAGGTATTTTAGAAGGTCGTGCTTTGCAATGCTTGGTTGTTTGTATTGCCTTTTGAAATTTCCTGTTCTTGAAATCCCCACCTGAAAATTGATCCCATGGCCCCATTACGCCAAAGAATAAGACCTCTTGATTCTTAGATGTTTTTCATTAATAAAGTGAAGATGTGGTTGATAGTCAAGCTTATGGTAGGAATCATTCTTTGAGGAAAATGGAGTGAAATGTCATATTCCCTTAACACTTGAGTGAGTGAGGCAAGAAAGAGAGCCAAGCAAATGAACAAGCTTGGGGTGAGCTTCAAGTGAGATAGAGTGCCCGAATCAGTGAGATTGTGAGTCTAGGAAACTAAGCCCCTAATTGGACTTGAATTGATTGTCTCTTGCTGAAATAATTGAATTACCTATTGCTTGGATCATTTTACTCGGGTTCTTAGTTCACTATCCATGCTTTGTTTATTTTGATCTTATGGACTTGGTTTTTGCTTGAGGACAATAAGTGTCTTATGTTTATTGTAATTTGATGAGTTTGATTTAACATCATTTTCACTGTAAATTTCAGCATGGATTTGAATATAGTTAGTCCATTTTAGAGTTTATTTTGTTTAGTTTTTCCTTTGGAGCAGGATAAGGTGGTATTGTGTGTTCTTTAGCAGATATTAATGATTAAATGCCCAAGAATTAGCAAGTATGAAGCTTGGATGACTTAGAGCTTTGAAAGATAAGAAATTGAGCCAAGCGAGAGTATCACGGCCTAGCCGTGATAGCCTCTCACTACCGTGAGGGAGCGATAGGTCGAAGAGAGAATTGAGCCAAAGTCGAAGGCCATCACGGCCTAGCCGTGATGGCTATCACGGCCGTGACGTGTCAGCTGTGCCAGATCTCCAAAAGTCAGAGACGATCACGGCCTAGCCGTGATGGATATTACGGCCGTGATAAATCAGTTGGAAAAGTCAGAGACGATCACGGCCTAGCCGTGATGTCTATCACGGCCGTGACCTGTTTGTTGGAAAAGTCAGAAAGGATCACGGCCTAGCCGTGATGAGTATCACGGCCGTGATGAATCAGTAAATGAAGCGGTGCCAAGTCAGAAACCATCACGGCCTGGCCGTGATGGCTATCACGGCCGTGACCGCCACGCAGTACTAGAAAAACCGAGCGAAGCGTAGAAGAAGATTAATTCAGAAAACCCTAAAGAAAAATCCGCTGCTGCTGTGGCTGTGTGCATCATTCCATGGAGCTCTCCCCTTTGTTCATCTCTGTAATTATTCCTTTTGTTTTACTTTCAATTATGTGTAGCTAAACTCCCCTTTTGTTGGGGTTAGACTATTGCTATCTGAATTTGGTTGTAAAAATGATTTGATTTTAATACAGTTTCCTTCTTCTTTATGAGTATATAATTCTATGCTTAATGCTTTCCTAGGCTTGATCATCTTAGGAATGATTAGTTGCTTTAATAGACAATTGAAAGGTTGATGTTAAAGTATGCTCATGAATTATATGCCAAGTAGTCCAAGAATCTAGACATAGGTGTTGGCTACTTGCAATCTTATGAATCTTGTTCTTAATGCAATTTCTCTTATTAATCCACCTAAGACATTAGGGTTTAATTTGGGATTTTAGGCTCAATGCACCTAAGACATTAGGCTTGAGTATATTAGAAAAGATTCGATTGTCATAAGGGGAGTAGGAACTGTGTTAGTTATCATTTCATAACAACCAAGGGAGGATTAGCTTAGTTTAACCCCAGCAATTATATCTCATTGTTATTCATCTCTTTGTTTTCACATTAACTGTTTGAGAAAAATCCAAAAAGAACAAAAATATTTTCTGCTTGTTTGTTTGCTAGATGTTAAAACAACCTTCAATCCAAAATTCGATCGCCTAGATAGTAGTCAAATTTGCGAAGTGGTAATTGTCCACGATCCCTGAGAACGATATCCGGTCTTACCGTTTTTATTACTTGCAACGAACCGGTACACTTGCCGAGTCCGTGTCACTACCTAATGGTACCGGTGATGATATTGAGATTGTGCGTTTATCGCTGTTGCATTTAATATACATCATTTTATTATTTTATGATTGTCTGCTTGGATTGTTTGACTAGTTGAATTGATGCTAGTAACTGCTGGATGATGATGTTATGAGTTGTGATTATTTTATGAATATGATATTTTTTATTATTTTATTATATTTTGATAATGATTATTATGTTGGAAATGATGATATGAATGTAATGATGATTTGATAACATGATGACATGATGGTATGATGTGATGAGTATTATGATTATGCTTAGAGGTTGAGTAAGTGAGAAGTTATGTGAGACATGATGATGTATTGGGGAATTCATACCATATGTGTTAGTAGTGCCTAACCGAGATGATTATTGTGATATGATGATGAGATTATGATGAGCGGTTAGGGCACTAGGGGGTGACCTGAAACATGGTTTGTGATATGGTTGACCTGAAACATGGTCTGGTGGACCTGAAACATAGTCGTTTAGGGCCTATTCCTTGGAGGAAGAATTCCCGGGGCTAGGCTAACGGCGGACCATCCCAGACATTATTTCATTTTAGTTACAGCTGTAGTTCATGCGTTGCATGAGCACCCTGGCCGGGGTTAAGAGGTGTGCACCGGATTGTGCAGCTATAGTGACATTGCTTTGCATGGGCATCCTCCATCCGCGGATGAGGGTGTGCGTCAGGGACTCTGGGACGTGTCGATTGATGTGGATATCCGGATATGGCCGATACCCAATGAGATGGTTCATACAGCATTGCGTTGCATCATGACGGTGGGTAGAGGAAAAATCTTAGACGTGGATTGAGGATGATTTGTGTTATATAAATATATAGTTATATTGGAGATGGATGTTTAGTGTGCTGTTATTGAATTAAATGTTGCTAAACCCTTTCCACGTTTGACGTTATGTTGCTTCTTATCCCCTTTCTTTTGTTGTGTGTGTTATGCATATATATCTTGTACCTCAGACCCAGACATGACAGATGGCACATTGGGATCATCCCAGGATGACCCAGGATCTGGGGTTTCCCCTCTCGTTGACCTTCGAGGTTGAGTGCGTTGACACTAACGGGTGGCTAGTGTACCCAATCACTCGTTTTGCTGTATATACGGGTCCGATGTCCATCACTTCCGAACTTGGGCAGGGAGCTCCCATACGTTTTGTCGACATTTTCCAAGCTGGCATGACCTTTCCTTTCCCAATCGGACAGCCAGATGGGCATATACCGCCGATGTCGGGCATGACTCCCGTTCCCTTTATGGTACCCTTTGAGGTACTGGTACCAGGACTCGCACCTGCACCCGTACCCGCACCAGCACCAGAGCCAGAGTTAGCACCCATCCAGGAGGAGGACCCGATTGTCCCTGCTCAGGACCTGATACCCTTCCCAGAGGTACCAGCACCTCCAGAGGTCTGGGCCACTATATCAGAGTCTTCCCGGGTATCTACCAGACGGCTACATCCTCGAGACAACAGACATTAACGACAGATGTTTCAGAGGCAGTCGAATAGGAGCTCTACAAGTGGGAGCGGAGGAGTGTCCGGACCTGCCGGACCATGGGATGCAGACGAGGGTGGCAGTATATGATGGCTCGGGCCAGTGCCATCAGTATAGGTGTGAGTGAGATTTTATTGTATTTTGAGAGGGGACGGGGTGTGTAGAGAATCGGTGAGGCATCTTCATTTTGGTCTTTTGATGTATTTTCATGTTATCACCAGTTTGTATATATCGGGATCCTACTGATGGGAATCCCTTGACAGTTCTGTATCAGCATGTATGTATATATATGGTTATGTTTCTGTATGTATGTTTATACATGTTGTTTTATATATTAAGTTTTAATTTTTCACTGTTTTTAATATATCCGTTTAAAGATAATAACAAAATTAGGTCTTAATATTTTGGGTTTTCTTTAATGGGACGTCGGGGCGTCTCAGAGGAAAAGGTCCTGAAGAATAAACATGATTGCTAGAGCTAGTTCGAGTGGGAGTCACCAGACTGAAGGAGCTTCCATGACCAGACCTCCATTCTTCAGTGGAGAAAACTACAACTATTGAAAAGATAGATTCCAATGGTTCATCCTATAAACAAACTCTGATCTCTGGGATGTCATCACTGAAGGTCCATTCATTCCCAAGAATGACAACAACACTGAGAAACCAAAGGCTCAGTGGACACCTGCAGAAAAGACAAAATAGGAGCTGAATCACATAGCTAGATACAACATAATATGTGCTCTCAGTCCTGAGCAATTTGAGAAAGTTTGTGCTTGTGACTCTACCAAAGAAATGTGGGACACCTTGTCTGTCACACATGAAGGAACTGTCAAAGTAAAGGAGTCAAAAATTGTCATACTTGTCTGAAAATATGAACTGTTCATCATGGAGGAAGGAGAATCTGTTGCTCAAATGATATGGAGATTCCAAACCATCATCAATGGTTTGAAATCTCTTGGAAAAACTTACGCAAATGCTAAGAAAGTTGGAAAGATCCTCAGAAGTTTGCCAAAGCAGTGGAGACCTCTAGTCATTGTCATTTCTCAAGCCAAGGATCTTACCACCTTGACTATGGATGAGCTTCTTGGTGCCCTCACTGTTCAAGAGCAAGAACTTGGTGATGATGTGACAACTAAAAAAGGGCAAATCCATTGCTCTAAAAGCTAATTAGAAACCCTCCAAGGCCTCAAAAGCTCTAAAAGTATATGAGTCTACCAGTGATACAGATCTATCTGAAAATGTGGATTCTGAAAGTTATGAGGAGTTGTCTCTCTTAACAAGAAAGATTAGGCTGCTCTTAAAAAGGAAGAAGTTCAGAAAGGAGAAACCTTTCAGAAGGTTTCATAAGGAGAAGAACTTCAAAGAGTCTACTTCAACAGACAAGAGCCCAATTGTCTGTTATGAGTGTAAGAAGTCCGGCCACATCAAGGCTGAGTGTCCTCAACTAAATAAGGCCCCTCAAAAGAAGTTCTTCAGAAAGAAGAAGAAAAAAGGGATGATGGCTACCTGGGAGGATCTGAAGTCAACATCTTCTGAAAATAAAGAAGTAGAGGAGGAAGCCAAGTTTTGCTTGATGGCTGACACTGAACCAGACTCTGAAGATGAGATACACCCTGACTTTGAGGAGTTGTATGAAGACTATGAAGAGTTGTTGGAGGAATCCAACTGCTTATCTAAGGCCTTCAAAACACTCAAGAGAGAGTATGTAAAGCTCCTTAATGAGCATAAACAGAAATCTCAAGAGTGTGAGAAGCTGGCCAAAGAGAACAGCGAGCTGAAGACTGTAAAGTCCAATGAAGCTAAGATCACTAGTGAAACATCACAGTCTGAAGAAGTTGTTAAACTTCGACAAAAAGTGGAAGAGCTCACTTCTGATCTTGCCAAATTTGTTAATGGTAAAGACAAACTGGCTAAGCTGCTTGGCTGTCAGAGACACTCCCTTAACAAAATGGAGTGGTTCAGAGGAAGAACAGATCTCTGCAAGAGATGGATAAATCAATGCTCAATGATAATAATCTCCTTAAGTACTTACGGGCTGAAGCAATAAACAATGCATGTTATGTACAAAATAGAATACTTATAAGGACTTTTCTAAATAAGACTTCTTATGAATTGTGGAAAGGTAAAAGACCTAATATATCTTACTTCCATGCATTTGGATGTCAATATTTCATTTCGAACACAAAGGATCAACTTGGAAAGTTTGATTCCAAAGAGGATAAGGTTATCTTCATTGGATATTCTGAATTGTCTAAAGCATTTAGATTTTATAACTCTAGAACCTCTGTAATTGAGGAATCTATTCATGTTAAGTTTAGTGATGGTTTAGATACTGATATGGAACTATCAGATCTAGAGGATGATCATGTAGGACTTGATATACACAGTCAAGATATTCAAAAGCCCGACATATCTAAGGTAGAACCTGTTGAAGTGTCTGACAGACAAGTAGTGCAGACAAGTCATCAGATCAGTCAACATACAAGTCAAGATCAACATGATTATCTCAGAAGAGATTGGAAGTTCAAAACTCATCATTCTAAAGATCTCATCATTGGAAATCCTTCAGAACGAGTAAGAACCAGATCAACATTAAGAGAATCAAGCAATATGGCCTTTCTATCAGAAATTGAGCCAAAACATATTGAACAAGCTCTTGATGATGAAATCTGGATTCTTTCTATGCAAGAGGAACTTAATCAGTTCACAAGGAATGATGTTTGGTCACTTGTCTCCAAGCCAAAAGGCAAGTCAGTCATTGGAACAAGATGAGTTTACATAAACAAGTTGGATGAAGATGGTAAGGTTGTCAAACAAAGCAAGGTTAGTAGCTCAAGGCTATAACCAACAAGAAGGTATTGATTACACTGAAACATTTGTATCTGTAGCTAGAATAGAAGACATACGCATTTTAATGTCATATGATGCACAACACCAAATCACTCTTTTTCAAATGGATGTGAAAAGTGCTTTTCTAAATAGAATAATTGAAGAAGAAGTATATGTTAAACAACCCCCCTGGTTTTGAAGATCCTGATAAACCAGATCATGTTTTCAAACTTAAAAAGGCTTTATATGGTTTAAAACAAGCACCTAGAGCATGGTATGAAAGACTTAGTTCTTTTATCATGCATAATGATTTTATTAGTGGACAAGTAGACACAACCCTTTTTAAGAAATGTTCAAAAGATAATTTTATAATAGTTCAAAAATATGTTTATGATATTATCTTTGGAGCAACTAATGAAAAGTTGTGCAAGCAATTTTCTAAGCTGATACAAGTAGAATTTGAGATGAGCATGATGGGAGAGTTGAAGTTCTTTCTTTGACTACAAATCAAGCAAACAAGTGGTGGAATCTACGTCCATCAACAAAAATACACCAAGGAGATACTTAAGAAGTACAAAATGGAAAATTCCAAACCTATGAAAACTCCCATGCAACCCAATGCTAAATTAAGCAAAGATGAAGAAGGCAAAAAGGTAGACCAAGCTATCTACAGAGGTATGATTGACTCTCTTCTGTACTTAACTTCAAGTAGACCTGATATTCAATTTAGTGTATGTATGTGTGCAAGATTCCAATCTGATCCTAAAGAATCTGATCTTAAAGCTGTTAAACGAATATTCAGATATTTGCTTGGGACAACTAATCTTGGTTCGCTATATTTGATAACAAAAGAATACAGATTAGTGGGATATTGTGATGCTGATTTTGCTAGAGACAGAATAAAAAGAAAAGGCACCAGTGGAGGATGCCACTTCATAGGAGCTAGCTTAGTCTCTTGGACAAGCAAAAGGCAGACAACAATTGCTCTATTTAGGAACATAATATCAAGATATAACTCTCTCCTCGCTAACAAAATCCACCAGAAAATTAACATACAAATTGCACCTTCAAAAGCCTTATTTACAGTCATAAATGTAGGTTTTGGTTCATGCTTTTTCATCAAATAGTTGGTACTCTATCAAAATAAGCACTAGATTTCAGGCAAACAATTAAAACACTATAAACCAATGACATTACAGAAATCCGAAACAATTAACACATTTAGAACAGGGTCCAGTAACATGATACATCAATTAGGCAAGTTCTTTATCAAAGACAATTAGAATTATCAAAGATAGGTCCCAAAGGAATGAGACAAGTTTTTTTTATCTTTGCTGGTATTACAGGTCACAATCAAATTTTGGATCACTTCATACTTTGAAATGAATATCACGAACAACATAAAACCAAAAATCAAATACAGAATAAGGGTATACCTTAACATGTTCAAAAAGAATTCAGAATGCAACAAAATAAGTAACATCTACGCCCCACAAAACATTGGTAAACCGTGCCTTAGATTCACCTCCAAAACCTAACCTTTTCATAAAAGGCTTCGGCTTTTTTGGCAAAGTTAGGCCAACATTGGTTATGGCCCCCTTGTATCAATGCCAAAGCCAGCTTCATTCGAATAGCCCTTTCATGCACCTACACAAGGAACCAACGTGATCATTAATAGTTGACACAATGAGACAGATGTTGATACAATATAGGTTGAATAAAAAAGTATGCTCGCGACGCCAACTTGATGGACAGTAAAGCAGTGCTCCATGTCTAGCCATTTCATTACCCAAACATCAGAATTTTTGCTACAACCAACATTTGATGGATTAATAATTGTTAGTCACAATTTACGACGCTTGGAGTGATTAATATCATAATTGATGCACATGTTCCCTACCTTTGTTTAAAATATGGTACACCTCTTGGTTCAGCACACTCCCATAAATTAGAGTGAAAAATCCCTTTTAAGAAGTTTGGCGGGTACGCATCTGTTGCGACAATTTGTGTATTCACAATGCACTAAGAGGAAAAAGAAAACAAATGTTAGTACTGCTTCATGTGTAGATGTTCGTCAACAACTATCAAGCGTAAAGCATCGTATTAAAATACCAATTTCATCAAACAACCTCTCCAAGACTCTGCGGTCTTGTCATCTATGTTGGTATTGAAATAACCCCTAGGAACCAATGACCTAAAGGACGTTCTTCAATGGGAATGTAAATCTGCATCAACAAATAGTGGACGAATTCACATGATAATGATGCTCAATCTGCGTCAATACTTTACCCAACACATTAACTTACATATTAAAGACCAACATACGGTCCAATACAGTCGTTGACGTATGTATTAACCAGCTCCTCGATAGTTGCTCCATTAATCACATCTCTCTATACCAGGAATTGGAGCATTATTTTGTTCGGATACGATTGTATTAAAAATAAAGTAAAAATAAAATAACAATTATGTAGATGTTACTGCAAATGATGGTGGTATGCTCCAGATTGTCTTCTCTGTGACATGTTTCTATATCGACGTGGCCTTAGGAGCCATCCAAGTAATAATCTAACAAAAAACCCAGTTAGATCGTGCTTGGAAAGTGAATGAAAGTAGCATGATGTAGAAATCATGGGATACCTTAGTAGGTATGCTCCTTCCAGGGCAAAGTGAATCGAAATCCTTCCCAGTTCCAATCGTGTCACCAACCTTCATTATGATTTCACTGAAAACAAAAAATAACATACCATCTACATCCTGTTTAAATGCAGATATTTGTATAGAGTATATATATGTCATATTGAAACTTATATTTATTTGAAAGAATAGTGTAGACGACTAACTTGGGATCGGTGTCGGGGTGCCAAACGAATGCATACAATGTGACACTATATGGGTCCAATTCCATGTCCACGGTGGGCCGGAACTTGCAGTTTATATACTACATTATGTTATGAAACTTAGACTGTAAAACTCATATATTTTTAGTGTTCATGGTTATGTAACGTAATTGTAATGCTTACCGCTGGCATTGTGAATCCAAAGGTCCCTGAGTACTTGTCTTCCACTTCATCGACATCAATGTTATCGTTGTTAGTGCGCTCCTTTCTTTTTCACTTGTCATCTATGCCCATGTCATTTTTGCCCCATTTTTTGGTTTTCTTACCTGGGTTAAAGCACAAGCTTGTAGTCTTATTTGGGGTGACTATGGTAGCATATTCGAACTTTAAAAATTTGTTGGGTTTGTCAACTGTTAGAGGTGTGAACGAAAGCCTCTTTGCCTTGGCATCAAACCCTCTACGGAAGTTCGAGTTGCTTTGGTTGGGTTCACTTAGTGTGTTTTTTGTCTTCAGGTTTGAAATTGGAAAACATGCATCAGGGGCTGAACTATTATAATTGACTTTTGGTTGATTAGAACGACGAAATGCCAAGTCACTGCAGTCCCTATTGGCTTCATCAGAGTCATTGTCATCGTCTGACACTTGGAAAATAACCTTTGTAATATCTGGCTTGATGTCCTCATCAATTTTATTTCTTGGAGCTTCTTTGTGACTTAGCGGATCACGCAATTGACTCATGATGTGTGCAACGTCATTATTAACATGAGACCCTGGGTTGACGTAGGTGGTATTCGTTGCAGACAAATTTGGTGTGGAATAACTCTTCACGTTGACCTTATTTTCGACCGATATAATTTCTTCAATTTTTGAACTTTGCCATTAAAGACTGGCAAGGAACTATCAAATTTAGAGGATGATCCTGCAGGACTTGATATAAACAGTTAAGATATTCAAAAGCCAGACATATCTAAGGCAGAACCTGTTGAAGTGTCTGACAGACAAGTAGAACAGACAAGTCATCAGATCAGTAAACAGACAAGTCAAGTTCAACATGATGATCTCAAAAAAGATTGGAAGTTAAAAACTCACCATCCTAAAGATCTCATCATTGGAAATCCCTCAGAAGGAGTAAGAACCATATCAACATTAAGAGAATCAAGTAATATGGCCTTTCTATCAGAAATTGAGCCAAAACATATTGAAGAAGCTCTTGATGATGAAAGCTGGATTCTTGCTATGCAAGAGGAACTTAATCAGTTCACAAGGAAAGATGTTTGGTTACTTGTCTCCAAGCCAAAAGACAAGTCAGTCATTGGAACAAGATGAGTTTTCATAAACAAGTTGGATGAAGATGGTAAGGTTTTCAGAAACAAAGCAAGGTTAGTAGCTCAAGGCTATAACCAACAAGAAGGTATTGATTACACTGAAACATTTGTAGCTGTAGCTAGAATAGAAGCCATACGCATTTTAATGTCATATGATGCACAACACCAAATCACTCTTTTTCAAATGGATGTGAAAAGTGCTTCTCTAAATGGCATAATTGAAGAAGAAGTATATGTTAAACAACCCCCCTAGTTTTGAAGATCCTGATAAACCAGATCATGTTTTCAAACTTAAAAAGGCTTTATATGGTTTAAACAAGCACCTAAAGCATGGTATTAAAGACTTGATTCTTTTCTCATGCATAATGATTTTACTAGTGGACAAGTAGACACAACCCTTTTTAAGAAATGTTCAAAAGATAATTTTATAATAGTTCAAATATATGTTTATGATATTATCTTTGGAGCAACTAATGAAAAGTTGTGCAAGGAATTTCCTAAGCAGGTGCAAGTAGAATTTGAGATGAGCATGATGGGAGAGTTGAAGTTCTTTCTTGGATTACAAATCAAGCAAACAAGTGATGGAATCTATGTCCATCAACAAAAATACACCAAGGAGATACTTAAGAAGTATAAACTTGAAAATTCCAAACCTATGAAAACTCCCATGCAACCCAATGCTAAATTAAGCAAAGATGAAGAAGGTAAAAAGGTAAACCAAGCAATCTACAGAGGTATGATTGATTCTTTTCTATACTTAACTTCAAGCAGACCTGATATTCAATTTAGTGTTTGTATGTGTGCAAGATTCCAATCTAATCCTAAAGAATCCCATCTTAAAGTTGTTAAACGAATATTCAGATATTTGCTTGGGACAACTAATCTTGGTTTACTATATTTGAGAACAAAAGAATACAGATTAGTGGGATATTGTATGCTGATTTTGTTGGAGACAGAATAGAAAGAAAAAGCATCAGTGAAGGATGCCTCTTCATTGGAGCTAGTTTAGCCTCTAGGACAAGCAAAAGACAAACAATAATTGCTCTATTTTGGAACATAATATCAAGATATGACTGTCTCCTTGCTCATGAAATCCACCAGAAAATTCACATACAAATTTCACCTTCAAAAGCCTTATTTACAGCCATAAATGTAGGATTTGGTTTATGCTTTTCATCAAATAGTTGGTACTCTATCAAAATAAGCACTAGATTTCAGGTAAACAATTAAAACACTACAAACCAATGACATTTCAACAATCCAAAATAATCAACACGTTTAGAATAGGGTCCAGTAACATGATACATCAATTAGTCAAGTTACTTATCAAAGACAAATAGAATTACCAAAGAGGGATCCCAAAGGAATGTGACAATTTTTTTTATCTTTGCTGGTATTACAGGTCACAATCAAATTTTGTATCACTTCATACTTTGAAATGAAGATCACGAACATCATAAAAGAAAAAAGCAAATACAGAATAAGGGTCTACCTTAACATGTTCAAAAAGAATTCATAATGCAACAAAATAAATAACACCTTTGTCCCACAAAACATTGGTAAACCATGCCTCAGATTCTCTTCCGAAACCTAACCTTTTCCCAAAAGGCTTCGACTTTTTTGGCAAAGTTAGCCCAACATTGGTTATGGCCACCTTGTATCAATGCCAAAGCCAGCTTCATTCGAATAGCCCTTTCATGCACCTGCACAAGGAACCAACGTGATCATTAATAGTTGACATAATGAGACAGATGTTGATACAATATAGGTTGAATGAAAAAGTATGCTCATGATGCCAACTTGATTGGCAGTAAAGCAATGCTCCATGTCTAGCCATTTCATTACCCAAACATCAGAATTTTTGCTACAACCAACATTTGATGGATTAATAATTGTTAGTCACAATTTACGACGCTTGGAGTGATTAATATCGTAATTGATGCACATGTTCCCTACCTTTGTTTAAAATATGGTACACCTCTTGGCTCACGGACTCCCATGAATTAGAGTGGAAAATCCCTTTTAAGAAGTTTGGTGGGTAAGCATATGTTGCGACGATTTGTGTAATCACAATGCACTAAAAAGAAAAAGAAAACAAATGTTAGTAGTGCTTCATATGTAGATGTTTGTCAACAACTATCAAACATAAAGCATCGTATTAAAATACCAATTTCATCAAATAGTCTCTCCGAGACTCTACGCTATTGTTGTTTGTGTTGGTATCGAAATGGTATATAATCTGTTCTTCAATTGAAATAACTACTAGGAACCAATGACCTGAAGGACGTTCTTCAATGGGAATGTAAATCTGCATCAACAAATAGTTGACAAATTCACATGATAATGATGCCCAATCTGCTTCAATACTTTACCCAACACATTAACTTACATATTGAAGATCAACATTGAGACACCCCGATGTCCCACTATAGAAATCCTAATTAACTAAGCCTTAATTAGTTGTATTAATGTTAGCGCGATTATACATATGAAAATAAATTACTTTGCAGAAGCGATAAAATTAACAATCGTTTAAAACATGCACAGCGGAATAAAACATACATCAGCTATATATACATAATAAGTACGTCTGTCACCCAAGTACGATAAATCCCAACAACGGGATCCTAGGCTTACTAAAATATACAAACACTGTCAAACTAAAACTGAACCTAATACATAAGCTGATCACATAAAATAGGAGAAAAGTCCTATAGCTACCCAGCCCGCCTCTCAAAATACATCCAAAATACAAAATAAGCTAACAGATGCACACTGCCTAACAGACGCATCCGCCATATCTACATCATCAGTGATGTGGGCATCTAGAACTACCCTCGCCTTCGCCGTCATAGCGTCTATATAATTGTGGTGGGATCTTTTGTAGATAGCATTGTGGCCGGTAGTCCTTCCAAGTTGTCATTCCCATCTTGGCATTGTTGTTCATCTACTATACCGATAACATACATAGAAAGTAGAGAAAGAAGGGAGATAAGTAACTCTAACATAGTCATAAAAATGGGGATGGGGACACATAGAACAACAATTACATATACATATACACACGCAACAAGTAATAGGCAACCATCTTCCGAATCACACCAACACATAACATCCTCGAAGTTCACTCTCAATTCAATCCTCTAAGGAGTCTCACTCGTATGCATGTCGGCCAATATCGCTCATCCGGGTCTCAGCCCCGAGATATTCCCTTATCAAGCCTCTTTGCTTAGGGAACGTTTCCCTTATCAAGCCTCTCCGCTTAGGAAACGTTTCCTTATTAAGCCTCTTCGCTTAGGGAATATCAATTAGTTTGTCTAGGCAATTTTTCTGCTCGCCGTGACCCATAAAAGTGCATCTCTCTATGAGCTCGGCTCCATCAGAGGTATCTGTGTCGCCTCAGATAGTCAACCTTAGACGTGGACACTCAGGGTAAAGTCAAGATAACTAGGCTCTACCGGGGTACACGATGCATTAGGAGCTAACTAATGGTCACTATGAGCCTCTCGAGTCCAGTTTTGCATCCCCAAGGTCTCTTCACAGACCGGCCCCTCTGTAATCCATACTCGCACTAGAGTACAACTAACCTCATATGACTCCCAATCATACGGCTCGCCACCTTGGAAAAATGCAATGCAATGCAACAAAGATCGCCTAAGTTAACACCGGAACCTTCTTACACATTCACACTCTCACAATGGATGCCCATACATCCCCGGCATCAAAGCCACGGTCGTAAGGCATTACCACGGTGTTAACTCTCAACTCATCCATACAATATATATTTGTCATAACAATCAGTCAATAATCAATTCTCATATACCAATAGAATAATCATAAAATCATGTTCAGTATACCAAGTATAGCAAGTATCATGTATCATCATGTACAAGTCAAACAACACATAAGCATGCAGTTCAGACAACCTCAATCAACATAAAGTCGCTAACTTAAAGTATCAGGATTATTGTCAATAAATCTACAACCACTAAACCCGAGACAACATTAAAATATTAATTTATTTTTGTTTAGCCATTATCGATTATTTGACATTCTAGTAGGGTCTGGGGAACCCTACACACATGCATATATAATTATTATTCTACGCTTGCCTCCCCGACGATGTCGGTTACTTTTTTCCCACCTTGTTGACGTGCACAATTTCCCATACAAACTGAATGCGTCCGTGTTACCGACACGAACCTCGACACGTTTTCCTACAATGTTCACAAATCCTAAACAGCCGCTGCATTAAACGAAATTCGGACTAGAAAGTGAGTTCAAGATCTAAAAGAAAAGACCTCAAAAGTGCTACAGTTCGGACTCCTTATCTCACAATCCAGATATTTATTTATAAATTTGAACGGCGAGAATGAAGAAATACTTGTCCTTATCCTCCTCCAAAAGTTTCAGCCCGATCCAACGATGAACAAATCCCGGATGGCCGTTCTATATGTCCACTGTGCGAGCTAAATATGTCCACTATGCGAGCTGAATATCTCACACTCTAGAGGTTATTTCAAAATTTGGACCGTTGGATTTGAATAACCACTAGGCTAGAACCTTCATATGAAATTTGAGAACGATCCAACGATGGAAGTGTGTGTGGTGATGATTTCACAGTGACCACTCCAGCTAAGCTTTGCAACTCAACAATGTTAGTGGAGTGTGAGGTGGCACCACTTTTTCCTCTTGTTATGCGCCCAAAAGAAGAGAAGAAGATGATGACCATGCATTCATTTCCTTTTATATTACTTAGTTTAGGATTATTTAATTATTATTTTAGTTTTAGTGGAAGACAAGTGTCATAACTTAGGCTAGGTATCATCCATGCAAAAAGTAGTGGAAAACAAGTGTCATAACTTAGGCTAGGTGTCATCCATGCAAAAGGTAGTGGGAAACAAGTGCCATTAGGATATGTTAGTGGAGTGTGAGTTGGCACCATGGTATCATGACACGTGTCATTACGTGTTGCTCCGTCGACACAACCGAGTGTTTTCTTCTGTATCTTCCTACTGCTGGAATATTTTTCTTAACTATTTTAGACTACTCCTAAAAACTTATTGTACTCAAGCCCGACCTAATTTTAATATTCTAATTCTCAGTTAATTAATTAACTGACTAATTAATCGCTCGATTTAGCGTTTGTTTGCGTTACTGACCCGTTTCAACTTTGATTCTCCTCCAACTTGAAACACAAGCTAACTAACACCAAGGGAACATGATTAAGTCTTTATTCACGCTTAATCTTTTTCTTAAACCCTAATCAATAAATCGGGGTGTTACAAACATATGGTCCAATCCAGTAGTTAACGTATGTATTAACCAGCTACTTAATAGTTGCTCCATTAATCACATCTCTCTATACCAGGAATTGGAGCATTGGTTTGTTCGGATACGATTGTATCAAAAAAAAGTAAAAATAAAATAAAAATTATGTAGAAGTTACTACAAATGATGGTGGTGGGCTCCAGATTGTCTTCTCTGTGACACGTTTCTGTATCGACGTGGCCTTAAGAGCCATCCAAGTAATCATCTAACAAAAATCCAATTAGATCGTGCTTGGAAAGTGAGCGAAAGTAGCATGATGTAGAAATCATGGGATACATTAGCAGGTACGCTGAGATGCCCCGACATCCCATTAAAGAACAATCCTAATTAACTAAGCCTTAATCGTTTAATTAGCGTTAGCGCGGATATATATTCGAAAATATTTTAAGTTTGCGGAAATGTGAAAAAAACAAATCTTAAAACATACACAACGGAAGAAAGATAAAACAGCAGATATATACAAGATAACCACCAAGTATCATCGATCCCAACAGACAGATCGAAAGCCTACCATCTATACAAGCTGGGAAAAGAAACAGATGAACTGTCATAGAGAAAAGACTGGTCACAGAAAAGATTCATAAAACCTAGATAGACATCATCTATCCGCCCGCCTCTAACAAAATATATCAAAAGATCAAAAGAAGACTATGCTCACCAAGGCTCTCCCTGGCAGACGCTACTGACAAACAATATCACAGACGATATGGGCGTTTGGAGGTACCCTCACCCTCGGCAAAAGCACGACAATAATCTCTGGCATCCCTGGTATGAATCCGGGTCTCCCGCACAGACTCGTCACTGCTGATAACGATCCTATAGCGATGATAGCGGTGCAACATCTGCGTACTGCTCCTCCTCCTGCCTCTGTAGACTCTGCCAACTCTGTCCTGCACCACGGATTGCTCCCTCCTGTTCCACTGTCATCCAAGAAGTCACGCTGACGTGAGGGATACCACATCTCTGTGAAGGGCAGTCGCTGAGAGAACCGATAAGAACCGAGCATAGTAAATTCAGGTCCTCCTACGAGACAGACGTAGATACTAACCGGGACGACGTAACACATGAAGAACTGTGAGTGGTCGACCTGCCACCCACGATCGTCATGATATACTATCTCAATGTCCCCCAGGGTCTGGTCCCTCGGTGGAACTATCTGCAGGTAGTGCATCTGACGCTGTTCCGGTCCAATCGTCGTCGGTGTACGGCTGCTGCTCATCTGACGAACCAATACATACACGAAAAGAGGAAGAAAAAGAAGAAGATGGGAGATATGAATCGCGACATCACCATAAAAACAGGGATAAGAAAAACATAATACAACATACTAACAAACAGCAGTCAACACATGCATCAAACATCTCCAGAATCATACTGTCACAGTCAACCTCGATTATCCAACTAGGATCAATCTGCTCAGGAGTTACACTCCTATGCATGTCGACCGATCTCTCATACTAGGGATACTGATCCCCCAGCCATTCTCTATCTCTCTCGGGCCTATCCGTCGCCCAGAGAATGTCAGTTGGTTTGTCCTAGTAACAGTTCCGCTCGTAGTGACCAATAACGGTGCTTCCCCCTATGAGCAACAACTCCAATAGGGGTATCTTGATCTCCTCGGAAGGTCCACCATAGACTGGAATACTCAGGGCCAGACGTCGGGATAGCCCAGCCTACACGGCAGTCTCGACACAGTGGGTGCAAATCACTGGTCCCTTGAAAACCATTCCAGACCGGGCTACATCCCCGAGGTTCCCAGAACCGTCCCTCTCCATATTCCGTACCCGCACCCGAGTGCACCAGCCTCGCATGACTCCCAGTCACACGGCCCGCCACTTTGGTAAATATGCAATGCAACACAAACCTAAGTTGACACCGATACCGTTACTCACTAACAAGCATTACGATGCACTCGGCATCCACAATCTCAACTCGGTACCCATATACCGCTTTCAGAATCCATCCTCATCATTAACTCGATCCCACAATCTGAACTCGTTACCCATATACCGCTTTCAGAATCCATTCTCATCAATAACTCGACAGGGTACCCTCAGGTGTCAATTAACACAAACAGACAATCCAGACAACCTCAATGGCATAAACGCCAACATCATAATATCATCATCCTCAGCTTCAATAATAACTTAACATAATTTCTATCATCATAACATCAGGCATCATCATGCATATAAAACAAACAGCACACATCAACCAGCACTAAATCCATCAACAATAATAAACAGTAAAATAGACAACCTCAGCATATGCACGTAAAACAATAAACAGTCCTAACATCGATAAGCATGCCGTAACTAAATCCTGTATACAGTTTTAAAATAAGTTTCACTTGGGATTTAATTATCACAAGCTACTCCACATCTAGTAGGGTCTGGGGCACCCTACGCATATAGCATAATATACGATACTACGCTTGCCTCCTCGGTGTATCAGATACTTTCTCCCCACCTTAGACAGTTGTAACATAACGTCAACGCCTCAAAATCCGTGCATCTCACACCCACACAGCCGCTGCCTCGTTCACAACGAATGCCTCGGTGCTCCGAATTTCGTCCTGAACACATGGACAGAGTCCCGACTATGTCATAAACCCTAATCTTGCAACAGTTTCACAGACAAAGCCAGAATCGAAGCAAGATTCACAAAACGAGATAAATGACAATGTCGACGTGTAAACGAGTTAGGGATTCGAGTTACCTCCATTGTTTCGCGAATCAAAGGTATGTACTTGACCAGTTTCTCGCCTTGAACACGTATCCGAAGTTGGAATCGAAAATTGATGTGAATCTCTCCGAAACGAAGGTTTGTCATTCTAGAACAGCTCTGGCTTCTCTCTATGCGAATTTTGGTCGAGTTTGAAGTGAGATAATGTGCCATGCAAAGTTAGGAAGAAGACTTAGTGGGGTTAGGTACACGCTCCCATGCTCAGCATCAACCTCCCATGCTCAGTGTGGCTTCTGGTCAGCCATGTTGACTTCGCGCGTTTTTCGCATTCTGAGCTCGTTTGAAGTCCGATTGATCTCAAATCTGAAACATAAGCTCATCAACACCTAAGGAATACGATCAAACACTTAAATATGTCTAATCCTTTACTTAAACAAAAATCGAGAAAAGGGTGCGTTACATATGCTCCTTCTAGGGTAAAGTTAATCGAAATCCTTCCTAGTTCCAGTCGTATCACCAACCTTCATTATGATTTCACTGAAAACCAAAAATAACATACCATCGAAATCCTGTTTAAATACAGATATTTGTATAGAGTATATATGTCAAATTGAAACTTATATTTATTTGAAAGAACAATGTAGACGACTAACTTGGGATCAGTGTCGGGGTGCCAAATGAATGCGCACAATGTGACACTATATGGGTCATATTCCATGTCCACAGTGAGATGGAACTTGCAGTTTATATACTACACTATGTGATGAAAGTTATACTGTAAAACACATATATTTTTTAGTGTTTATGGTTACGTAATGTAATAATAAGGCTTGCCGCTGGCATTATAAATCCAGGGGTCCTTGTGTTCTTGTCATCATCGTCTGACACTTGGAAAATAACCTTTATGATATATGGCTTGATGTCCTCATCAACTTTATTTATTGATGCTTCTCTGCAACTTAGCGGATAACGCAGTTGACTCATGATGTGTGCTACGTCTTTGTTAACATGAGACCCTGGGTTGACGTCGGTGGTATTCGCTGCAGACAAATTTGGTGTGGAATAACTCTTCGCGTTGACCTTATTTTCGGCCGATATAATTTCTTCAATTTTGGATAGTCTGTAGGCTATTTCTTTGATAAGCTTTTCTACATGGTCGGTTTGGATAAACATCCCATGTACATGTGATAACGTTATAAAGAATGTCATTATTTATTTTGATTAAGTCGAGTTAAGCTATACCTTAACCATGTCAACCAGGTGGTCAACAATGCACATTATGTGGTCAACCCTAGCTATAGCAGGTCATTCGTCCGTCAATTTCTGCATGTCAATGTGAACAAGTGGTTAGTCATAAACTCATAATGGTTAATGTTGCACCTTTATCTGACATTTAGTGGCTCACTGTCCCACCTCAGCCTCAGTAACGGTGATGCCACTGTCATTTTTTTGTGCACTAACATCTTCGTGCCCGTATATCCATTCAAATAAATGGAATCAGAGACAGAAGAGTATGTAATTAGAGCATGTACTTGCAATCCCAAACATATTAATACCCACATGTCCACTTCTAAACCAACTTCGACCCCAACATCTTCCATGCCATCCATGGTGGTAATAGGTTATCGTAAGGGAATATTGAAAGCTGTTTTGATGAGATATGCCTTGTTTCTAGGTGCTCTGTTTTTAGTGCTTCCTATTGTATTCTGATACAATAAAATCCTTTATTTTAGGATGGTTATTGCTTAGTTGTTAATTTCCTTGTTTCTTGTACCACTTAGCAGCAGTTGAGCTTAGTGGGCTATTTTATTCTTAGAAGTAATTGGGCACGTAGGAGCGCCACTAGTTAGGGACCTAAGCCACGACTTGTGCTCCGTGAAACGATGGTGGTTATTGTTAGAACCAAAGTGGTTTTGGATTAAAATAATCTCTTAAGTTTTCATGTTAACAAAAAGGTTAAATTTGTATGGTAAAGTATTTGTCAAAGATCTAACTTGTTTGTTATAAGTATGCAGGGATTACTTGATTTATACGAGTCAGAGGAACTTAAATTTAAAGTATGGAATCTATCAGATTCTATTTCAAATCTCTAGACCAGTCTACAAACTCTTGTTAAAATTCTAAGTCTTTAGCTCTATGGTAGACGAGATCATTAAAATAATAATAGACGATGTCTTAAAATTAACTTAAGAAGACGTTGTACAAAGTCTAAAGAAAATCAAGTAGACGAGTCATTGTAATATCACAAGTCCAAAGACTTGATAGACGGAGTAGCTTCACTATACGCCACGTCAGTAGACGAGCTCTAAAGCATAGCACGTCCATCTCTCAAAACTAGGCGAAAAGTCTCTAGACGCACTATCAGTAGACGAGCACGTTTCACTGATAAGTAAATCTTGCACGTCCAAAGTCCTGCACGTCCGCTAGTTTTAAAACGTGAATCCGTCTAAGCTTAAATGTATTTATTTCAAACGAAAGCTTATTTAAATCAAAAAATATATGTCTTTTACCCTTCCTGCTTCTATTGTATAAAATCTTTATCTCTTGGATAAAAGAACTTCGTACCATCGAAACCATAAACCTTTGTACTCTGTTAACTACATTGTTGTAAAGATCAAGTCAAGTACAAAGAAGGAAAGTCAGAAAGCAACCTTTGGTACAACAGAGAAGACACAATTCTACTTTGAGCATTCCTCTGATAATCAAAATCACTTCTCAATGAAGCATATCAAGTTATCAATCTCAATGGATCCAAGCATTTAATGCTAAGTCTAAACGGATACAATTTGAAGACTGTTGAAGAAGATCAAGACAGAGAAGCACTTCAACTATATATAATACTCGAAGAACTTCAACAAGAGGAAGGAACACAAGCTCTGATATCAAAAGTGAAAAAACTCTGTTGAAATTGTAAAACAAGTTTACGTGTAAATCTTGTTGATCTTAAACTTTCAAATCCTCACACATAGTGAGCTCTTAGATCAAAGTTGTAAATCTCTTTGTTATAATTAGAGCCTGAAGAGGCTTGGTAAAGAAAGAATACTTGTAGCCTGAAGAGGTGTTGAATACTTATAATCTATTTGGAAAATAGTGGAGAAAAACCTTCAGGTAAAAGGGACTGGACGTAGCTCTTGGTTACAAGAGAGTGAACCTGGATAAAACTCTTGCGTGAATCTTCTAAACCATTATCTTTTACAGTTTTTGTTTATACTAACTGTGGGGTTCTGAACCTGAGTTTATTAACTCTTCAAAAACGTTTTTCTATTTGTGTGTTGTTTTTATTGTTTTGCTTGTAAAAGGATTGAGAAAAGGCTATTTCGAAAATCTATTAAGAAACACAATTCAATCCCCCCTTCTTGTGTTTCCCTGTGTCAACATCAGTTGGTATCAGAGCTCGGTCTCGAAAGGGTTGAGCATCTAACAAGTGCTGAGGGAGTACGATCCAACAAGCATGGATAAAACCTATGAGATTCCAAATGGCTGGACATGAAACTATAGATCAAATGTTTGGAAGATTCCAAACTATCACCAACAGTCTTAGATCTCTTGGAAAAACCTATGAGAACAGAGATCATGTCAGAAATTTTTGAGGAGCTTACATAAACAGTGGAGACCTAAGGTCACTGCTATTCAGGAAGCAAAGAACCTCAATACTCTCACTTTGGAGGAACTTCTTGGATCTTTAAAAGTTCATGAGCTTGAGCTCAATGAAGAAGAAAGTTCAAGAAAAGGAAAATCTATTGCCCTAAAGGCAAAGAAGGCTAGCTCTTCTAAAGTTCTTAAAGTAGAGGAATCCTCGGATGAAGCAGACCCTTCTGACAGTGATGAAGGATCTGATGAGGATGAACTGTCTTTCATGTCTAGAAAGATTCAACATATGTGGAGAAAGAAAGGTGGTTTCAGAAGGAAGCAGTTCAACAAAAAGTTCATCAAGGAGAAATCAGACTCTAAAGAAAAAGGTCCACCTCTGTGCTTCGAGTGCAAAAAGTCTGGTCATTTCAAAGCTGAATGCCCAGAACTGAAGGACAAAAAGAAATTCTTCAAAAAGAAGAAGGGCTTGATGGCTACTTGGGAGGATCTGGATCTGTCTTCATCTGATGAATAGAATGAAGCAGAGGAAGAGGCAAATATCTGTCTCATGGCTGGTACATCATCAGAACGTGAATACACTGATGCTGAGGTAATGGATTCTAATCGTTCCATTCTTCAAGATGCTTTTGATGAATTATTGCATAACTCATCAATTATGTCTCATGAATATAGAAGTCTCAAAAAGAAATTTTCCAAATTATCTAAAGAATTTGATAAGGTTTGCATGGAGAAAATAAGTCTTGTAAATGAAAAAGACAAACTAAAATCAGAGAATGTCAGTCTAACTGACAAACTCAAGTGTGATCCAACTGTCTCCTATGAAGTTGCAAAACTAAAACAAGATGTGACATATCTGACAGACACTCTGTCTAAACTTGTAGGTGGCTCAGATAAACTAAGTGTAATTTTAAGGTACTCTAGGTCCCCTCATGATAAGTCTGGCCTTGGTCATGACAAATAAAAGCATGAAGCATCTCATAAAAAGTCAAAACCACATATACATAGTAGAACCTCAAAAGCTCAAACATCGATGTTAAAAATAAATTGAGCTCGTCCAACACTTACTGTAAAGTGTGTGGAAAAGGTGGTCACACAACATCTAGATGGATACATTATAAGCATATTAAACATGCTCGTCCAGTGACTACTAACAAGAAAGGACCCAGTCAATTTGGGTACCTAAAGATAAGATTGTACCTGTTGCAGACTTGCTTAACAACAGGAAAGAGACACGCATCCAGGTACTTGGACAGTGGTTGCTCACGTCACATGACGGGAGAAAGGTGTATGTTCCAAGACCTTAAACATAAGGATGGTGGCTGGGTTACCTTTGGAGGTAATCAGAAAGGGAAGATCATTGGAGTAGGTAAAACTGGTAAACAACATTTTTCCTCCATTGATAATGTTCTTTTAGTTAATGGCTTAAAACACAATCTGGTAAGCATAAGTACCTTGTGTGATAGTGGATTTGTTGTTTCTTTTGATAAGAACATGTGTAATGTCAAGAAACCTGATGGATCACTCTTATTCACTGCCAAGAGGCAAAACAATCTATATAAGATTGACTTGGAGGACCTTACGAATCAAAGTGTCTCATGTCAAGTGTCCATTGAAAATGAGCGATAGATTTGGGACAAAAGGCTAGGTCATACAAGCTTGACGTTAATTTCAAAGCTAAATAAGCATAACCTCGTGAAAGGATTACCAAATCTTAAGTTCAAATCCGATGCTCTTTGCGATGCATGTCAAAAGGGAAAACAAGTCAAAGGTTCCTTTGAATATAAGAATATTGTTAGTACCAACATACCACAAGAGTTGCTACACCTTGATCTGTTTGGACCAACTAGGACTGCCTCTGTTAGTGGAAAGAAATATGGTCTAGTCATAGCAGACGACTACACTAGATGGACACCGGTTATGTTCCTAGCTCACAAGGATGAGTCTTTCAAGGTCTTCTCTGTATTCTGCAAACGTGTACAGAATGAAAAAGGCATATGTATCACTTCAATCAGAAGTGACCATGGGGGAGAGTTTGAAAATGAGCTATTACATAAGTTCTATGAAGAAAGTGGTATACTTCACAACTTCTCAATACCTAGAACACCACAACAAAATGGTGTAGTAGAGATAAAGAACAGATCTCTTCAAGAGATGGCTAGAACAATGCTCAATGATAGCTCTGTCCCTAGGCACTTCTAGGCTGAAGCTGTTAATACTGCCTGCTACATTCAGAACATAATATACATTAGAACAATTTTGAATAAGACTCCTTATGAATTGTGGAAAGGACAAAAACCGAACATATCTTACTTTCATCCTTTTGGTTGTAAATGCTATATATTGAATACTAAAGATCAACTTGGTAAGTTTGATGCTAAAGTAGATAATGGAATTATGTTAGGATATTCTGAATCATCAAAAGGGTTTAGAGTTTATAATTCTAGAACTTTAGTAGTAGAAGAATGTATACATGTTAAGTTTGACGACAAGCAGCTTGATAAGAAATTATCAGAGCTTGATGAAGCTATTGCATATTTGAATCTCAAGGACTTTGAAATTCAAGAAAATGTCAAATCTGATGATCAAATGGACGACCTTCAACAACATGAGTCAGAAACTTCAACTTCTTAACAAGAAAATGTTCAGAGATCTTGGTACTCCAGGAATTATCATCCACAAGATCAAATCATTGCGAATCCTAATGATAAGCTAAGAACTAGATCTACATTCAGAGAGCAAGATGATTCTGCTTTAGTCTCTGAGTTAGAACCAAAGACAGTAGACGAGGCTCTACTGGACGATGACTGGATTCTTGCAATGCAGGAAGAACTGAACCAATTTGAGAGAAGAGAAGTGTAGACTCTTGTGCCTTTACCAAAAGACAAATCAGTTATTGGAACCAAATGGGTTTACAGAAACAAGCTTGATGAAAATGGTAAGGTGGTAAGAAATAAAGCTAGACTTGTTGCACAAGGTTATTCTCGGGAAGAATGTATATACTACACTGAAAATTTTGCACCAGTTGCTAGATTAGAGGCAATTCGCATCTTATTATCATTTTCTGCACATCATAGTATAATGCTATATCAAATGGATGTAAAAAGTGCCTTTCTAAATGGTGTTATTAGTGAGGAAGTATATGTTATGTAACCTTCGGGTTTTGAAAGTGAAACCCAACCTGAACATGTATATAAGCTAAAGAAAGCTTTATACAGCCTCAAAAAAGCTCCTAGAGCTTGGTATGAAAGGTTAAGTTCATTCTTAATGGACAATGGATTCAGTAGAGAAAAGGTTGATACAACCTTATTTAGAAAATCCAATAAGTCTAGTTTTATTGTTGTTCAAATATATGTTGTTGATATGATTTTTGGTGCCACTAATGAATCTCTCTGTAAAGAATTCTCTAAGCTTATGCAGAAAGAGTTTGAAATGAGCATGATGGGGGAACTCAAGTTCTTTCTTGAACTTCAAGTTAAGTAAACAATGGACGAGGTGTACATCCATCAAACTAAGTATACAAGGGAATTGTTAAAGAAATTCAATATGGATGATTGCAAGCCTATGAACACCCCCATGCATCCCACGTCCATACTGAACAAGGATGATAAAGACAAAAAGGTATACCAAAAGGTATATAGAGGTATGATAGTATCTCTGCTATATCTTACTGTGTCTAGACCTGATATTATGTTCAGCGTATGCTTATATGCTCGATTTCAATCTGATCCAAGATAATCTCATTTATCATCAGTTAAAAGAATATTTAGATATTTAAAAATTACTAATAATATGGGTTTGTGCTTTAAGAAAAATGGTGATTACAGATTATTTGTTTTTTGTGATGCTGACTATGCTGGAGATAGAATAGAAAGAAAAAGTACCAGTGGAGGATGTCACTTCATTGGAGCTAATCTAGTTTCATGATCAAGCAAAAGGCAAAGCACTATTGCCTTATCAACTGCTGAAGCTGAGTACATTTCAGCTGCTAGTTGCTGCTTACAACTTCTATGGATCAAACATCAATTGGAGGACTACAATGTGTTTCTAAGTAGTATTCCACTTATGTGTGATAATACTGCTGCAATAAATCTATCAAAGAATCCAATATTGCGTTCAATGGCCAAGCATATAGAGATTAAACATCACGTTATTTGAGATTATGTGGAAAAAGGTATTATTGATATACAATTTATAGATACTGACCATCAATGGGCACATATCTTTACTAAACCTCTTGCAGAGGACAGATTCATATTTATTAGAAAACATCTTAATATGATTTGTGTGGATTGATTGTGCGTCCAATGCATATTCCATGCACGTTTATTGCTTAAGTGCGTCCAATGAATGTTGTATGCACGTCTAGTAGGCATTGCGTCCATTAATTGTTTGCATGATCTTATCAGACTCGTCTATGCTATCTTTTATTTTATTTGCATTGATTTATCTCCAAAACATATTTAATAATATCTTTATGCTGAGTCAGTGACTTCCATCAATCCCATCAATAGCTTTTTATGGTTTCAAAAACCTGCGCCGCATCAGTATTCGTTACTCCTTTTCTCATACGTTTTCATTTTTTTTTTAATTTCTTTGGGAAAACTCTTCAAATTCGAAACCTTTTTAAGTAACACTCTTTCCCTCTGAAAAACCTTTCACAATCTTCTCTCTTTGAATCCTCGAGTACTCTGTTTCTTACTACCAAACCCTAAACTCTCAAACCTCATCAACGGCTTCCTCTTCTGTTGCTGCAACTTTTAATATGGACAAGCTGAACCTTGCTACTGAGCACCACTTCAACTTCAGAATTCTGCAAGAATACAACTTGGATGCAAGTAAGAACACCAATGCTACTGGTTGGGGAGGACTCTTCGTTGAAAAAGTCTCTATCTACCCAAACCTAGTTAGGGATTTATGGAGAAAACTTCAAGTATCAATTGCTGAGATTTCTGATGTGGTTCTCGGAAAAAGAGTAGTGGTCTCTGAAAGGACCATCTCTAATGCTATCAACTGCACTCAAGAAGGAGTGGTTTTTACCAAGGTTTACAAAACCGGACCGGCCATCGAACCGGTGAAGGCAGCGGTTCGAGGTTCAATGGTCCAACCGAGGTTGAACCGTGGTTGAACCGGTTATAATTAAATAACATTATTTTAATTTTTAATATAATATTTGTAACAATATTAAACAAAAAAACAACATAACAACTAAAATTATTAAGCACAATTTTTTTTATTTTGAAATTAAACTAAATAAATATAAAAATATATGTTAAAATCATTTTCATAGGGAAAACCAACCCAAAATCTACAACTAGCCCACATATGTTAGGAAACAAAAGAATTGGGTTTTGGCTAGGATGTCCCAAATCCTTTTATACTAATTTTTTATATTTTTTCTAAGAAACCGGTTCTGACCGGTTCTGGCGATTCACTCCTAGGTTATGACCGGTTTTACCGGTTTTGAACCGGTTTTCCGGTTTTTCCACCGGTTCGATGCTAGGCCGGTTTTCCCTGTGAACCGGACCGGCCAAGGTCCCGGTTCCCGGTCGGACCGGTCGGACCGGCCGGTCCGGTCCGGTTTTCAAAACCTTGGTTTTTACTGATACTTGGGAGAAGGACCTTGGTGGTTCTGAGGTGATAGATGTCTTCCTGATGAGTGAAGATAAAGTAAGAAATCATTCCTGGAAGTCAGTGAAGATGCAGGATGATGTTCACATCCTTCATTAGTTGTTGAACAAGGTTGTTTTGCACAAAACTGGGTCTAAGGACAACTTGTCAGCTTTACACAAGTTTTGTCTCTGTCATCTCATCACTGAGACTAAAATCAACCTGCCCAGAATTCTATATGGAAGATTCAGGGATGCTGTTGTTCACAAGAAGAGGCTCTCTGCAATTCTATACTGTCATCTTCTGTCCAAGATCTTAAAGTCTCAAGGAGTCTATGACATACTTGCTGCCAAATCTCCTGAAGAACAAGCAAGAATTCTAATTGAAAAAGAAATGTCTGCTGCTGTCTTTGGAAAAACGAACATAGCCAACATGAATCTCAGTACATATGTTGCTGCTGCTTTGGCAAAAAGAGAAGAGATGATGAAGATTAAAGAGGAACAGATTGAGCAGAACAATGCTGAAGTACTAGGGCTGAAGAGAACGGTTAGAAGAAAAACAATTGCTGCAAGGAAACCAATTGCCAAAAAGCCTGCTGCTGGCATTATGATCAGGGAACCAGAAGCTGTTGCCCCTCAACCTGCTCCTTCTCAGAAAAGAACAAGAAATATCATCATGTCTTATAATGAAAATGAGGATGATGAAGATAATATCCCTATTGGAACTATTCTGAAGAAGCAGAAAACTTTTGTTGCTGCTGATGTTGTTGTTCCTACAAGGAGAAGGCAACCCTCAAGAAAAGCTAAGTCCTTTGTGACTTCTAAGGTAAATATCTCTGCTAATGATCATGTCCAATTAGCAGTATATGCCTTAGTAGAAAGCTTAGAAAGTATGGATGATGCTGCTGTTGCTGTTACACCTGACACTGATGTCTACATACCCACACTACCATCACCACAAACCTCTTCACCACAAATAGCCTCACCTGTCCAAACCTCACAAAATAGACCACATTTTCAACCCACAATACCTACAAATGATCCATGGTTCAATCAACCATATGATGTAGGGATTAACCCTGGAGCCCCTTTTCCCAAATTATCGAGAACCAAATTCCCTTACACTAATCCTTCAGTTCTCTATGATGGCAAAGCTGAAAGCTGGGCCAAAGTAAAAAGAGACTGGAAAATACTCTATCATAAGCATGAACCAAAACCTAAATCAACCAGACCTTTCTATCCTCTACCTGAATATGAATATGAACTTGAACCTACCTACACCCCATGGCATGTACCCATTCCCTATGTGCTAAACAATAACAATCATCTTCCATCCACTCTGCACAACCACATTGGACCTGCCCTAACTCACCTTCCTCTACAAAAATTCCCACCTAGAAAGATCTACCCAAACCTCATCAAATCCTTTCCTTTCAAACCTTTCACAGATAGTGTCAACAGGCACATCATACTTGTTTGGTCTACTGACCCTTGCAAAGCCAATGCTCTATCAATTATCCACAAAAGGTCAAGAACAGAAGGAAGACCTAAATTCATTTTGGACAGAGAGACATCTTGGGTGACTTTTAGGAATCCAAGTGTTTATGGCAGAGCAGTTAGTCTTGTGGACCACCTCATGTACGCCTTCCTGCAAAATGAGTTCGAGTTGCCGAGAAATGTCAGGGTTGCAAACTTTGTCCATCCAACATAGCTATTTCATACCAAGAAGGAGACAAAGATTGGTGTCAGACCTTATATGACTGCTCCAAGACTACCCATGATAGATTTGAATAAGGATAAGGATATGAAGAAGCAGAGGAGCACTGCAAAGAAACCAGAAGACAATTCATGCATAATCAATCCTGATATTGTTGAACCTATTGATCAGAATATGATTGATTTCTGGCTGTCACAGCAAGTTGAAGACATAGAGGAAGATTCTGCAGTTGCTATCTGGTCAAATCACATGGTGGCTTGTACTAAAGAAGCTTCATCTTCAGGATTAAGTGAACAAGAGAAGAAAAACATTCCTAAAGTTAGAGGAAAATGTGGACTCTCAAATGTCAGATTCTTCATTTACAAGGACACTCTTGGAATTCCTGTCATAAGTCCTGTCTATGAAGAAGACCCTGTCCGCTGGGCTAAAGAGCCGCCTCCTCTTGTACTCACTCTTGCTTCATCACCACCACCATCTCCTTCTTCTGAGCATACTGAGGAAGAGATCATAGTTGAAGAACCAGATTTAATTGCTAATACTGTTCAACCATTAGCTGAAAATAAGGAAGTTGCTGAGTCTGCTCCAAGACAAAACACCTCTGAAAAGCACTCTTCTCAGCCATTGGCTTTGACAGTCATTCATCCATATGATCAACCTCAAGTTTCCAAAGCACTAGACACCGTTCCAAATCAAGCATATGCTCAAGACAGTGCTGAAAGTTCAAGACCCTCTCTGCCACAGAACTTTGAAGAGATTATTGGAAGAATTATAGAGGAGAGAGTAAAGGTTGAGATCAAAGAACAAGTTAAAGAGCAAGTTACAGAAGCCTTAGCTCCTGTAACACCCTAGTTTTTACACCTAGGATTAATTATTTTATTTGGATGTTTATGTTTATTAAGTTATGTGGTTTAGTCTGAGTAATTAAATTACTCTCTTCAAATTATTTTATTAGGTGCGTTAGCACTGACTTATTTCAGTGAATGCACGTTTACTAGACAATAATTTATGTTATTGTCACTATTATACCAGTACAGAAAAATATTTTAAATAATATGATTAAGAGAAAAACATTTTCATATCCCTATTCTATTTAATTTTAGAGTTAAAAATATTTTGGTTTGACAATTATCGGAGATTAAATTTTGGACTGAGTATTTTCTTAGTTGATCAGTTCAATTATTAATCTTTACTCTAACTTGAATTTCGAAAACATATCCTTATCAATCTTTATTTTTAGATTCTAAAAAGTAAAAACATGTTTATTTTAGGCCTAATATTTATCACTCATTTTGTACCTATTACTAAATAATTAGTATAAAAACTTAAAGTTTCTCTCTTTTCTCTCACTCACTCGACGCTATCTCTCTTTCTCCCTTTTCTACTCTGATTCTTCTCCTTTCTTTCTTTCTTCTTTCTTTTTATTCTTCCTCCTTACTTCATCTTTCTCCTCCCTCTTCCTTGCTTTGTTCAGATCGGCGCCATCCCTGCACCGCCACCCGGAGTCGCGCGACCACCACCTCAGCACAGCCGTGACAGTCGCGACAGCCGCGCGACCCATACATTCGGTCCGCCGTCGCGCGAGCGTCTCTCCGCCGTGGTAAGTCCGATCAGCCGCCTTCCATGGTGGTTTCGAACCCCACTTGTTGGTTAAGCTTCTCTCCTTTCTTTTATGCTTTCTTTCAACTATGTTGCTTTTGTTCACTGTAGAACCTCCACTGCCACCTCGCCGGAAATCGCGTCCGCCGCCGTGAGGAGCACCACAGCACCACCTTCAAGTTGTCTCTAAGCTTGGGTGAGTCAAAACCTTCTCTTATGTCTCAGATTCAAAACCCCCAAAATCTGATTTTTGAAACCCTAACCCTAACCCTTTAATTTCAGATTTTAATCTTGAAATTTAAGGTTGTTTTATGAGATTGGGACTGTGAGTTTGTGTTTCCCTAAACCAATTTCATTATTCTGAGTTTCCCCTAAATTTTAATAATGAGCCCTAAACCCCCAATTTGATTTTATTAGAATTTGGATATGTTTTTGTGAAATTAATTATGATTTAGTGTAATTAGGACTCTTAATGGATGATTTCCAAAGTTCTTTTTCAAGATCTTTTAATCAAAACAAAGTTTTCTAAAAGGGTATTAGGAAGCGTGAGCTTCAAACATAATTTTCTTTAAAAATAACCTTGTTTGGTAATTAGATTAAGTGTTTAGATCAAGTTAGAATGTGTGTTTGATCATGTATAATTGATTTCCTGATTTTTGTTGTTGCGCGTTATTGGAATTACTCTCTGAGACGATTGGACACGACTATGCTTGCTTGATGGAATAGATAGCTACACTCTTGGAGCTAAAGTAAGCATTAAGACGAGGATCCTTTACTTGTCTTCAAAGGTAAGGGGAGTTTGCCTAGGGATATTCAATAACTGTATGCATGTGTGTAAGTGTTTAATTGGATATTTACCTGTTGATTGAGCTTACTTGATTATCTAATGTACTTGAACTGTTGTGCTATTATCTGATGTTGATTTGTACTTGTTCTAAATGATATAATGCATATATGTGATGAACTGCTTTCAACTGTGATATTAGCTTTGCACTGATGATATATATATATATACTGTTGTTGATTGAAAGTTTGCTAAGCCAGACGTGCGTCTGTGCTCAACCATAATAAGGATTAAAAACCTTAATAAGCTTTGAAGATGAAGGGATTGGTGTTCTTTTCCAAAAGCTCTTTAAACTTAAAATATTTGTTTTAAATGTTGAAATGAT
Organism: Sophora flavescens; assembly: GCA_030762895.1. Classification (NCBI taxonomy): domain Eukaryota; kingdom Viridiplantae; phylum Streptophyta; class Magnoliopsida; order Fabales; family Fabaceae; genus Sophora; species Sophora flavescens. The sequence continues at coordinate 165,619,687 of CM061062.1, read as the reverse complement.
TTTGGTGTACTATTGTTATACAAAAGAAAAATCCTTTTCGAACTATGTCTCTTCAAGTGAAAACTTTCAAGATTATTTGGCAATTATCCTATTGGGGGAAATATTTCAAAGATAAAAGAATTTCAAAGATGTTTTATAAAAGATTTTCAAAGAAAAGGTTTTCCTAAATATTTTAGAAACTTTCCGATAACCTGGATAGGTTATCGAGGATTCGGTTTTGAATTTGTTTTTCACTGAACGAAAAAAATAAGTACTTAAGAAAGAGAATCTAGTACGCGAGACGTCGCCTCTAGTATTCAGTGATATGCACGTGATCTTGAATCAGTGTTAATTCGGGACTACGAGTCCTGGTTATAATGTTATGGACTGAGAGTCCAATTCGCGGAATCGAGGACAGTTCGTTCTGATTTCCGTTGTTGTGGGCTATTGTCCTTAGCATGATAAGTAAAACATGACTAAAAGTATATTGATTTCCATTACCACAAACCTTGACTGCGGCCACGGTCTAGGTGTTGGGATTGAGCATTTGATTTGTGTGTCCTATGTTTCTAAGTTTTCAAGTGATGGGGAAATAATGTTAAGTCATTAGCTTTGAGCTTTGACAGTGAAATATTTACACAAAGAAAAACCTTAAAAGGAAAGTTTTTATACATATGCATTTCCCCTGGCAGACGTGCCTTTGCTTATTGAGGATACCCATGGGGTATTTGAGAGTCAGTCACATTGCTAGTTGTTTCGTTAAGGGCATGTGGCGTTGTCTGACCAAGAGGCCTGGTGCATCAGGATGCGGTGGCAACAGCCCGGTGGGCAGAGCTTGACCAACTCTATCTTCTCCAGTGATAACATGGTGTTGTGATCTCATGAGATTAAGTTAGAGCCTGATATTGAAGTGTCATGCATATTTTCAAAAGATTGACTGTGCGGGTTTGAGACCCTTTGATATAACACTGTTATGTTATGTTATGTATATGCATGATTTAACTGCTTATATGATTATGTGATGTATGTATCATGTATATGGTTGTTGTGTGATATATCCATTTGTCGGTATCTCACCCTTACAAACATATCAGGTTTCTTCTGGTTTGCTATTGTACCCTGGGTATTTTAGTACAGATGTGCAGAGGAGTCTTCCTAAGTCACTCAGAGACTTAGATCTAGTTGCTTGATGAAGTATTTGATTGTGGAACGATCACGTGAGTTCTTCTCAGGAATAACTTTTAGAATGACCAGCTTAGGGTTTGAGACTTAGATTATTTTGATAAGTATGTATGAGTATGGCTCAGAGAGCCTTTATTTTAAAATGAAATGTTTATGGCTCGGAGAGCGTTATTTTGAAAGAAAACTTAAACTTTTCCTTTTGGTCTTGTAAAGCTTATGGTTATGACTGTTATTTTTATATATATTGCTGTCTGGTTGGATTTGGTGTAACTGAAATTCTGGAGTGAAAATGTAATTATTTTAGCAGGTGTTCTTTTACCTGGGATGTCCGAATTACAGAGGAGACTCTGTCGAAATTTTCGTAAAATACTAGCTTTTATTCAAGTATATTCTTTAAATTAAATAGGCTTGCCATACTATGATAGTAAGACTGTGTGCCAATCAAGGCTTAGGAGTCGTGACAAAATTTTTATACCCAATTTCAGACACTTATATACTTATATAAATTATTTTCCGAAAGCACCAGCAAATTATCTTTTAATTTAAATTCCGCATGTGTTACGTAAGTAATGCCCCAAGGGGGGGGGGGGGGGGCGTTACAGCTCCAACGAATGTAATGATCAACCAAATGATGAGCATTCTGCAAAGTTTCCAACAGAGGCACAATCTGCCTACTCAACTTCATCCACCTCCACCAAACCAGAACCCTCCTCCACCACCTCCACCCTCTTCTTAGCCTTCTTTTATTCCTTTAAACTGACAATGATGGTCCACTCATGTTTCCTTTTTGTCTGATGACAAAAAAAGGGGAGAAAGGATATAGTAATTAAGTTTTATATATAAAGTCAGTTTTTGGTCATACATGCCTATTTTCACATGCATACTATTTTGTTGCATACCTGTGCTTGATATGATCTGATATTGCTATATGTGTTTAGACTTATAAGCTCTGATACTGTGTTTACCTCTGAAACTATGTTTTTTGATTTAGACTAAGTTAAAACTGATATGTGCTGCTGCTTATGTGTTTTACTCTTTAAAGTTTGAATGTTTTGTCTTAGGGGGAGCTTTGTAGCTCTCTTAGACTTTGCTCACTCAAATTTAATTGGTTTTTGTCATCATCAAAAAGGGGGAGATTGTTAGAACCAAAGTGGTTTTGGATTAAAATAATCTCTTAAGTTTTGATGTTAACAAAAAGGTTAAATTTGTATGGCAAAGTATTTGTCAAAGATCTAACTTGTTTGTTATAAGCATGCAAGGATTACTTGATTTATACGAGTCAGAGGAACTTAAGTTTAAAGTATGGAATCTATCAGATTCTATTTCAAACCTCTAGACCAGTCTACAAACTCTTGGTAAAATTCTAAGTCTTTAGCTCTATGGTAGACGAGATCGTTAAAATAAGAATAGACGAGGTCTTAAAATTAACTTAAGAAGACGCGGTACTAAGTCTAAAGAAAATCAAGTAGACGGGCCATTGTAATATCACAAGTCCAAAGACTTGATAGACGGAGTAGCTTCACTATACGCCATGTCAGTAGACGAGCTCTTAAGCATAGTACATCCATCTCTCAAAACTAGGCGAAAAGTCTGTAGACGTACTATTAGTAGACGAGCCCATCTCACTGATAAGTAAATCTTGCACGTCCAAAGACATGCGCGTCCACTAGTTTTAAAATATGAGCCAGACTAAGCTTAAATGTATTTATTTCAAATGATTGCTTAGTTAAATCAATGAATATATGTCTTTTACCCTTGTTGCTTCTATTGTATAAAATCTTTATCTCTTGGATAAAAGAACTCCGTACCATCGAAACCACAAACCTTTGTACTCTGTTAACTACATTGTTGTAAAGATCAAGTCAAGTACAAATAAGGAAAGTCAGAAAGCAACCTTTGTTACAATGAAGAAGACACAGTTCTACTTTGAGCATTCCTCTGATAATCAAAAGCACTTCTCAGTGAAGCATATCAAGTTATCAGTCTCAACGGATCCAAGCATTTAATGCTAAGTCTAAACGGATACAATTTGAAGACCGTTGAAGAAGATCAAGACAGAGAAGCACTTCAGCTATGTATAATACTCGAAGAACTTCAACAAGAGGAAGGAACACAAGCTTTGATATCATAAGTGAAAAAACTCTGTTGAAATTGTAAAACAAGTTAACGTTTAAATCTTGTTGATCTTAAACTTTCAAATCCTTACACATAGTGAGGGCTTAATCAAAGTTGTAAATCTATTTATTAGAATTAGAGCCTGAAGAGGCTTGGTAGAGAAAGAATACTTGTAGCCTAAAGAGCTGTTGAATACTTGTAATCTGTTTGGAAAATAGTGGAGAAAAACCTTCGGGTAGAAGGGACTAGACGTAGCTCTTGGTTGGGAGACAGTGAACCAGGATAAAACTCTTGCGTGAATCTTCTAAACCCTTATCTTTTACAGTTTTTGTTTATACTAACTATGGGGTTCTGAATCTGAGTTTATTAACTCTTCAAAAATGTTTTTCTGTTTGTGTGTTGTTTTTATTGTTTTGCTTGTAAAAGGGTTGAGAAAAAGCTATTTCGAAAATCTGTTAAGAAACATAATTCAACCCCCCTTCTTGTGTTTCCCTGTGTCAACTTCAGTTATGAAGCATTTTTTTCATTGGGTGATATTGAAAAACGCTTTTTAAGGAACTGTTCCACGCTAATTATCAGTGCCACATTCATTTTTCAGTTTTTTTATTTAAATTTTAAAATAAGTGAATCATTTTATGTGAAGAAAATGTGAAGAAACCGCAAATTTGAAATTAACCTTAGAGTCTCTTTGGAAGAACAACAATATAAACATCAATTATAAAAATAAAAATAGTGTTGTGTGTGTGAGAGAGAGGGGGGGAGAGAGAGAGAGATACCCATTCCTCAACTGGGAGACCTCCATTACGCACACCTCCTGCTTTATCTAATTGCCCAACCTAATAAATTCATGTACAAATCATCTAATAAGGGGTTATTCAAATAGAGATGACACAACAAAGCCTTTGCTGGTCAAATAGTCAGTGCTAGCATTTCCCCAAACAAATTCTTAATCATGTGGCTTCTCATGTTCAGTTTAATTTTTTAAAGAAAAAATAAAAATAAAAATATGCTGAATGAGATGAAGATTTAATCAGTGTCATTGGGGCATTGGTTAAGGAAACCCAAAAAAGCAAAAATTCATTAGAAAAGTAAGTTTGTCATTATTCAAAGTATAATACACCAAGTTCCAATGTCAAATTTCCATTTTTAGATCCTTAACCACTGCTCTTAGGGCACTGGTTAAAATTCACCTTTTAATTAATATTGGAAGATACATGAAGATTGAGGGGTAATTTTGGGATACTGAAATTAGGAGTTGAAAATTTTGAAATTTTTTGAACTTTGCCATTAAAGACTGATAAGGAACCATTAGATCTAGAGGATGATCTTGCAGGACTTGATATAAATAGTCAACATATTCAACATCCTGACATATCTAAGGCAGAACCTATTGAAGCGTCTGACAGACAAGTAGAGCAGACAAGTAGAGCAGACAAGTCATCGGACCAGTCAACATATAAGTCAAGATCAACATGATGAACTCAGAAGAGACTGGAATTTCAAAACTCATCATCCTAAAGATCTCTTCATTGGAAATCCCTCAGAAGGAGTAAGAACCAGATTAACATTAAGAGAATCAAGCAATATGGCCTTTCTGTCAGAAATTGAGCCAAAACATATTGAAGAAGCTCTTGATGATGAAAGCTGGATTCTTTCTATGCAAGAGGTACTTAATTAGTTCGCAAGGAATGATGTTTGGTAACTTGTCTCCAAGCCAAAAGACAAGTCAGTCATAGGAATAAGATGAGTTTTCAGAAACAAGTTGGATGAAGATGGTAAGGTTGTCAGAAACAAAGCAAGGTTAGTAGCTCAAGGCTATAACCAATAACAAGGTATTGATTACACTGAAACATTTGCACCTGTAGCTAGAATAGAAGTCATACGCATTTTAATGTCATGTGTTGCACATCACCAAATCACTCTTTTTCAAATGGATGTGAAAAGTGTTTTTCTAAATGGCATAATTGAAGAAATAGTAAATGTTAAACAACCCCTTGGTTTTGAAGATCCTGATAAACCAGATCATGTTTTCAAACTTAAAAAGGCTTTATATGGTTTAAAACAAGCACCTAGAGCATGGTATGAAAGACTTAGGGTGCGTTTGGATAAACAACTTAATTAAGAGCTTATCACATAAGACCTTATCGTATGAGAGCTTATGTCATAAGCGCTTAAAGAAAGAAAAAAGAAAGAAAAGGACATGAGAGGATTCGAATAGTGAAAAACACGAAGAGGGTGTTTAGTGCATAAGCTCTTATGATAATTCCATAAGCTTCTCCCAATGACTTATGAGAATAAGTCAAAAACTCCTTATAGGATGGCATAAGTTATTTTTATAAGCTCTGCCAAACACACTGCATAAGAGCTTATGTCATCAAAAAAGTCAAAAGGAGCTTAAATAATCTCTTCCAAACGCCACCTAGTTCGTTTATCATGCATAATGATTTTATTAGTGGACAAGTAGACACAACCCTTTTTAAGAAATGTTCAAAAGATAATTTTATAATAGTTCAAAAATATGTTTATGATATTATCTTTGGAGCAACTAATGAAAAGCTATGCAAGCAATTTTCTAAGCTGATACAAGTAGAATTTGAGATGAGCATGATGGGAGAGTTGAAGTTCTTTCTTTGACTACAAATCAAGCAAACAAGTGGTGGAATCTACGTCCATCAACAAAAATACACCAAGGAGATACTTAAGAAGTACAAAATGGAAAATTCCAAACCTATGAAAACTCCCATGCAACCCAATGCTAAATTAAGCAAAGATGAAGAAGGCAAAAAGGTAGACCAAGCTATCTATAGAGGTATGATTGACTCTCTTCTTTACTTAACTTCAAGTAGACCTGATATTCAATTTAGTGTCTATATGTGTGCAAGATTCCAATCTGATCCTAAAGAATCTGATCTTAAAGCTGTTAAACGAATATTCAGATATTTGCTTGGGACAACTAATCTTGGTTCGCTATATTTGAGAACAAAAGAATACAGATTGGTGGGATATTGTAATGCTGATTTTGCTGAAGACAGAATAGAAGAAAAAAAAAGAATCAATGGAGACTGCCACTTCATTGGAGTCAGTTTAGTCTCTTGGGCAAGCAAAAGGCAGACAACAATTGCTCTATTAACTACTGAAGCAGAATACATGTCTGCTGCTAGTTGTTGCTCACAGCTTTTATGGGTAAAACATCAACTTGAGGATTACTCTATATTTGAGCATAATATATGTGTGTGGTGTGATAAATCAAGTGCAATTTGCTTATCTAAAATCCCATTCAGCATTCTAAGGCTAAGCATATTGAGATTAAACATCACTTTATAAAGGACTATATTCAAAAAAGGTATCTTTGATATTAAGTTTGTTAAAACTGAAATATCAATGAACTGATATTTTCACAAAACTCTTAGTTGAAGATAGGTTTAAATATATTATATTAGAGACAATCTGAACATGCATTGCATTGTTGAATGGCATGTATGATATTGCATGCTTAACTTGTCATATGCTTTTTATATGACTTGTTTGTGATGCCTATCTGATTCTGCGGAGTCATATGAGAACTCAACAATTTTTGTTAAAATGGTTATTATTTATTTAATACCATTTAATAATCTAAAGCTAATCATGTACTTGACAGTTTTCTTTCTTGAAACCATGTTTTCATAATGTCTTAGTGGGCGTTGTGGTTTCCCACATATTTGGTGTCGTTTTAATCATTAAAAATGTATTTTCTTTTTCTCTACTGCTTTAATAGCTATAAAGGTCAAAGAGTGAGAAAAGCTTGTCTCTTTACGCTCTCAAAACCTTTCAAACCCCTTCATTTCCTTCTCTCTCTGAAAAACCCAACAAATCTTTCAAACCCTAAACTCATATTTCTCTATGGCACCCAAGAAACATCTCATATCTGAAGAAATTGCTGGTAAATATGGCATGAAGGTTGCTGATGTGGAAACAGTTCTGGCTGGAAAGGTAGTGGATCTCAAGTTCATAAAGAAATGGGGAATGGACGTTGTTGAGGAGTTGGAATACTCCAAGTGGGCTCCCTTTTTTGACATGAAAGAACTTGTTCACCCAAAATTGATTAGATATTTCTGGACCAGTGTCACCATTCTCACTAACCCTCTTGATGGAACCAAGGAGTTTCGAGGGAATGTGCTTAACACGACATTCATTTTCAACATGAACTCTTTGGAGAAGGTCACATATTGTCCCAGGTTGGGAGCTGGGTACAGATCTGTGTGGGAGGATCAAGTTGGATATACCAACATCAACATTGCTCTCTTTGGAATTCCAAACCCTCCAAATCTTAAACCTATCAACATGGTACCAAAATGCAGATTTCTGCTGAAGTTGCTACAAGAATACATCATGCCAAGGAAAGGTTCCAGAGACAATGTGTCCAAGATGGACAGGTTTTCCCTTTATCATCTGATTCACAACATAAAGGTTGATCCGAATGATATTGTGTTTCTTCATCTGGAGTCCATGATCAAGAGGACCTCCATGCAAACCTTTCCCTATGGGATGTTGCTGACTAGACTCTTTAGGAACAGACTCTTTGTTCCTGAAGATGGCGATTTTGTGGATATGACTTTTCCCATAGACAAGAAGAACTTGTCTATGATAAATATCCTAGGGATTCCTCTGGAAGAGCCCCTCAAGGATGAGGAAGACAAGAAGGCTGAAGCTACTTAAGAAGAAGAAGAAGAAAAAGAAGAAGAAGAAGAAGGTGGTAGCCGCTGAGAAGATAAATCAGACAGTTGAGTCCGTTGATGAGTCTGAGGTTCCTATCTCAAAAGGCATATGGAAGCCAGCTGGGAAGGAAGCCAGCTGGGAAAGTAGCCAGACAAGACAAAAGGCCTGAACTTGGGAAGCCTTCATTTTCTGCAAAAACTGTCGAGAGTGTTAAGCCTTTAAGTTTCAGAATGGGAAAATTGTCTCCCAAAAGAAAATCAAAAGATGCTGAAGCATCTGAGGCTGAGTCTGTTAAAACAGACGAGAGAAGAAGGCTGGTGAAGGCCTCTGCTAAGGACAGACAAGTTGAGTCTGCCCCAAGTATAGAGGAAGTATCTGCTCAGGGGGAGCAGATGACAAGTCTCTTGGAGGAGCCCAAGGAGAAGAAGAATGCCTTTTAGGATTTAATTCCCAAGAAAAGAAGGTCAAGCTACATTGCACTTGCTGCTATAGCACCTATTGCAGAGGAAGAAGTTGCTATTGCAACTGCTGAAGACCTGTTTGTTGGAACACATACAGTTGTTTACCCTTTGGTGGATCCCTTTAATCCATCACCACCAAGGAAGAAGTTGAGGATGTCAAAAAACCAAGTGGTTCTTACCTCTTCATCACCACCCTTACCTTCATCTCATGTTCAACAAGGTATTCATACCCCACCTATCTCCTCTTCTCCTGCCTTCTCTGTCAATCCCCTTGCACATGTGTCTCCACCCCCCTCACCTGTCTCTTCCCACAAATCTCCAATATCTTCTTATGTTGTAATGTCTGATGTCTGTCAGTACAGCATTGTTCATAGGGATGATACCCCTAAGGAACAAACTGGCATTTCATCAAGTTTGTTCGTGTCAGACTTGCAGAGTCTTATGGCTGCAAGCTTCTTAAACCTATATGTCATCCCTCCACCACCACCTCATGTAATTAACCCTTGTAGGGAAATTTTATTTTCAAACCCTATAATTTTTTTCATTTGTACACCCTGTGGAAGTCACTACCCACCTTTTGTGGTTATGCTTCCTTCTCTCTCTAAGTATTTCTTTATGTTAGTTACTGGTTCTGAGTCTTTCTTCCACCATATAGACTCTTTGCTACCCTTACCCCTTCTGTTGTTTCCAAACCTCTTCCCCTTCGTAAATAAATAAAAATCTCTTATATGTCTCAGTCTGAAAGAATCTCCTCAATCTTCTCTTCTACTGAGGATGGAGGATGATTTTATCAAAGTTAGGCCTTTGTTCAACTTTATCTTTCTACCTTTTTTTATTATAGAACTATTCATTTCTATGTTTTTCCTAGAATTTATGCACCCCTCTCTGTTCCTAAGGCACCACCTGTCTTAGCCCTGCCTTGGCATCCAAACCAGTGTGCTATGTCTACTTTTACATCTTCAGAATCTGTCAGCACTGAGTATGTGGACATCAGAAGCTTCAATCAGTTGCAAGCCCTGTTGGAAGCTACTATAAGGCAACTGGATGAAGAAAGGAATGCTAGGATTGCCTTAGAAACCAAAGTAGAACCTTTGTTTTCTCTTTTAAATAGGCCAACCTAGTCTTGTAACTTGCCATGTACACGCTGATGATGATTAATAAAAACTTTGTCTTTTATATCTTGTTCCTTGTATTTTCTTTATTTTGCTTTTATGCCTCCTTATTTCTTTTTTTTTATGCCAAAAGGGGGAGAACAATAATAAAGATTGATTGCATTAACATGTCTTAACCAAATTTTATGAACCAGAGTGTTTTTCTACTCTGATCCTAACAAAGTTCAGTTAAAATATCTAATATGATGGTATTTGTTTAAGTTTCCAATCAGTATATCACTTGTTTGCATAACATCTTCTGTTTCAGAAATATTAACTTGTCTGTGTAGATCTTATTTTATTTGTTAACATTCTATATGATTCATTAAATCATCTAAATGTTTGTCATAATCAAAAAGGGGGAGATTGTTAAGCCTTTTAATGTCTGATCTGCATTTGCCGTAAGTTTTGATGAAAACTAAACATTTATCAATGATTTAATTAGACTTCATATTGGTTGCTGACCTGTCTACTTAGTGTGCAGATTATTACCTTAGGTATATTTATAACCTATCTTCCCTAAAAAGCAACTTGATCATCTCTGGAAATCACCTGTCTGATGAATAAAAGTCAATCTGTCTGTTGACTAGATTGTTGACTATTTGTCAACTTGTCTAATGAAGCTCTCACTCGTCTGTGGTTTTTCAATGCGGAACACGTAAGGACAAAGGAACCTTTAGGAGCTGTCAACTCAACCAGAATTTACTGAAGCTCCCTCTCACGAGAATCAAGAAAGTCATAAGGTCAAACACTCAAAGCAACCAAGGAACTCAGAAAAGCAGTGCTTCCAATATGCTTTATTCCCTACTACAACTGTGAGTTACACGAAAAGGGAAATGTGCTCTGCAAAGTATAAAAGCAACCTTCACAACTCTGATTTGGCTGTTGCACAAAGCATAAGCAGTGCTCATCCCTCTTAGAGTACAACCAACGTTCCTAAGCATTAAATGGCTGCCCAGAACGACTCTTGCATTTAATGAAGTTTGGCTCAAGGCCAAAATCTGAAGGAATGTCTCTAATGGGTTTAATATGATTGAAGCCTATAAATACAGAAGCCATTGAAGATGAAGACACACGGAGAATATACACAGCATTAAAGAAACGCTGCTCTGTGTATTTATTCCTTCATTTTTTCAATCTGTATTCTTTAATCATTTGAAGTTATTACGCAGTCTTTCTATCATTCACAATTAATTCACTCTTTTGAGTGTTAGTGAAAGACTTGCAAATTGTATTTGTTACAATCCTTTCTCAAACAAACTTGAGTAAGCCTGAAGAGGCTAGGTGAGCAAACAATACTTGTCTTGGAGCCTGGAGAGGCAGGCTAGGTGTGCAAAGAAAACTTGGAGTCTGTAACTTGATCAGTTATAGTGAAAGAAACTTGATGCTGCAAAGGACTGGACGTAGCCCTAGCTGTTAAGGGGTGAACCAAGATAAACACCTGTGTCTATCTTCTATCCTTAACTCTTTAGTTGCTTTGATTATATTATCAATTTACTAACTAAAGGGGATTAAGTTTAAATATCAAACAAGTTTTAATCATACATGATTGTGTGTTTTTCTGTTGAAATCTAATTAGACAAGTCATTTGCCTGTGCTTTGCAAAAACACTTGCCTGTCCCTAGCTTCTATGTACGAAAAGTTTCTAATTTTCTTTTAAAGTCTGGTAAACACAATTCAACCCCCTTCTCCTGTTTATAGTTGTCGATTTCAAAACACTTCTGTTTTCTGTCTCTATAAACCTCAAACGCATCAAAGCGTCTAGTCTCTGTTTTTTGCTAAAAGATATTTGCTTTTGAAAAAGTTTAAGTAAAACACAGTTCAACTCCCTTCTCGTGTTTTAATCTGTTCATTTCATGTACAAATTGTACCAAGATTTTTTTACATCGTCAATCAATTATAAATTACCATATTTTTAAAAAATATTTAATTCTCATCATATAATTGTCTTGAAACACCACCCATAGAAGATTGATTAACAATATAATTTTTTTTACACTAACCATATATCAAAATAAAACTCCATTGAAAATGCTTCTTACATGACTACTGATAGCTAAAATATAAATTTATTGCTAGGGACAGAATATTCCAAACTCTAAAGTAATTTAAAAGGGTTTAATATGTCGATATAAATATTTTTCATATTATCAATTAATCATAAATTTTGCTACATTATTAAAATGTTTGACTCTTATCACAACTATTTTATACATATAGAAAAATCAGTGATTGATTGACAACGTAAAAAACTCTTTACTTAGAGTGTATTTAAGAAAGCTGTAAAAAATAAATTATGTTAATAATCGATTATTGTGATGATCGATTATAATCAAAATCTGTTTTTGTTTGGGTATGTTTGTTGAAAAACAATTTTAAGATAATCTACTTCGTTTGGGTAGTGTAAAAAAAACACTTTTACATAGTAAATTACGAAAAAAAAAAGGGAGCGAAGTTATTTGTTTATAATATTTGATAAAAAAGTGACGGAAGAGGAGGGAGGTTATTATGGGAAAATGTCATCCTTGGAGAGAAATAATCCAATTTTTTTAGTAAACTATCCTCCAAGGATGATGGCTGCAAAACTGCTTATTTAGGTTTAAAAAGTTTTTTTAAAAAATAAGTTCCTTATCCAAACATAATAAATTATTCACAAAACAACTTATTACAATCAAAACAAAGCCTACTAGTATAGTTTACCAGTGCGAAACGTCCAGGTCAAAATTTTTTTTGCCTAACTAAGTTATTATAACATGTAATTAAATATCAATTGTAATTGTATATTTTGGAATATATTTAAATTATATTTTATGAAATTAATTTGTATATACTATCAAAGTATAAATTCCGTCAAAGAATTTGTTCATTAACATCCAATATTATTTTGACAAATTCACATTATAGCTATTTTTATATTGTTAAAACAAAACGCACGTATCAAAGTATTAATGAATAAAAGTTTAAAATCTTTTATTAAACTAATAACATATACTACTTTAAAACATACAAACAAATTAATGGATTTAACTATTGATATCTATGTTAAAAAAAAACTATTGATATCTATATCAAGCAGCGAATAACACAAAGAAACAAAGTTTGGGTTATCTTGGCCATGTGCATAATATATGTGGATCATTTTTCATTACCAACCCGATGTTGTGAGAAAGAAAAGAATGACTATAAAAGATGTCAGAAATAAGTTACGACATTAGTGATCCAATCTAACATCAAACTCAAAAACCAAAAAAGTCGGATGATGAAAATATGATCACACATAATAAACACTGTAATATGATGATAAGATCCACAACAAAAACATAATTCATTTCCCAAATAATACCCAGAAAAAATGATAAAATGAAATTGAATTATTGCATACAAACTATATTGCATACAAAGCAGAGATAATGCACGATATAAATCAAACACAGTCCTATTAGTTACTTATTTCAATACTTCCATATCTAACAGAAGATTATATCTAAGCCCACTAAAGCTTGTTGAAACCTGTATTAAAATGTATATTCTTTAGCCGTATCATTTACAATTATTTATTTACTGAATGTGAATTTTACTCGTGCATTTGTTAGACATAAAAATATTATTAAAAAATACATTCATGTTCAACTTCAACAAATAAATGATTCTCTACATCATGAACTTGAAAATCAATTTCTATAAAATAACAATGAACCAATTATATAAAAAACTAAAATGCAAGTGAGAAAAAATTATACAATAATACAAACAAAATAACAATTCCAATTAATGGATGGATTGTGAAATTAATATTCTTGCTTCTACATAGTATATCGCATAACTCACTTGAGTTTGTAGACCATGCTGTTGGGATTCCACTCGGCTTAAAAAATATAAATCAATTTTTTTAAAAAAAGCAATAAATAAATAAATATAAACCCAATTGGTCGAAGACAAATTAAGTTAGTACATTAACATTACCTCTTAAAAATATAATTAAATATTAAAGTGGAAAATAAATAGTCAAACTTAAATAAATCATCTCCTAAAAATAAGATCAATAATTTATAGAACTACACAATTAATAAAGGTTGTAAAATATATTTAATAAATATTTTACATATTAAAAGTTAATCATTGTATATAAATAAAGTCCAAACAAAATATATTAAATTATTATACATAAAAAATCAAGAACTATATAAATTAAATCTGGCAAAATATAAAGAACGATAAGATATACCATTTTGAATATTGCGTAAAGGTTTCAAAGAACTACTGAATGATGCATCCATTTAAGATTGAAATGTTGATTAAAAAAACATTAGAACAAAAATCACTTACCAATAAATTATATCATTAAAGTTGACAATAATTTCTCAATATTTCTAAACATTACTATGAATAATATTAAAAACAAATATGAAAAATTAAAATTAAACACGTATTCTCTTTATATCGTCTTTTCTTCTTTTCTCGAATCAAAGATATCCTCATCTACCAAGAATCATCCCCAAAAGAACCAGAACAACCTTCCTTCCTCTCTTTTTTCACTACCACTCATTATCATTATCTAATATCGGCAACAATTAGATGAAGTTCATTAAAACAAACAATACAGCATACATAAGAAACATGACAACTATCATATGAAAATTCACCCATGTACTACAATAATGTAGTTCATCTTTTCATTGTCGAGACCTTCGAGTCCTGGTTTTCTTGGTTCAACCGGTTCATCCAACGATTAAACTTGTAAGTAATAAAATAAAAAATAAATTATACAATGTAAATATATATGTATATATATATAATAAATTAAAAAATGTTACACATAAATTTATATAATAAATTAAAAAATGTTACACATAAATTTAATTAAATTCTTAGTCTCTTTTTTGTTTTTAAGTACTACACATGAATTTTAATTTTAATATTAAATATCAGGAACATTAGTTAACTGTGATTACGATCTCAAAATATGATTTATTTTTTTTTTAAATATGATTTCAATTTTAAATGACCAAAATATTCTTTTTCTCATTTTTACAAAATATTTTTAGGGTTTGTACTTATTAGACGTTAGGTTTGGGCCTTTGGGGTCGGGGTAGGAGGAGTGTCAGCTATATGAAGTTGGAAAGAACGTATGTGACTTTGAAACCCTAGTGACCCTTTGTTTAGAAATTAGATTAAATTCAATTAAATTCTTAGTCTCTTTTTTTTTTTTAAATACTACACATGAATTTTAATATTATAAGAGTAATATTAAATATCAGGAAAATTAGTTAACTACTATTACGATCGTAAAATATTATTTATTTTTTGTAGTAAATATGATTTAAATTTTAAATGGCCAAAATATTCATTTTCTCATTTTTTTAAAAATATTTTTAGGGTTTATAGTTATTAGATGTTAGATTTGGGCCTTTGGGGTTGGAGTAGGAGGACTGACAATTATATGAAGTTGGAAAGAACGTATGTGAATTTTACTGTAGATCCAGGTGTCATGCTATGAATTTTTTGTCATTCTTTATTATTTTTTTATTTTACTAATTTGCCCCTAATGAACACATGTCACCATAACTTTCTTCCCAATTCCACCGATTATCCTCGGGACCTCTGCTTCCCGTGTCACATCTTTTATATTTATTTATTATTATTTTCTATTACTATATGATAATAAAGGTACTACTAATATATAATATTATATATTATCATCCTTTCTTTTTTATAAAAAATATATATTATATATTATTATGTATTAGTACAAACTTTTGTTTTTGCATACTGTGCAGTGATCGCACTTCTACTCAAAGTTTTTTGAAATATTATATTATTATTATTATTATTATTATATTATAATTATAATATCCTTTTTCCTGATAAAAATATTATTATTTTTGTCTTCTTCCAGTTTTCAAAACTTAGTAATTTTTAAAAACAAAAAATTATTTATTAATTAACTGGTTGACCGACTTTATTTATTTATTAGTTATCCATTTCAACCGTTGATTAAACCGGCTGAATCAATTGAACCATAACCTAGAAGTCTCGTCAGTTCAACTCTCGGTTCGGTTCCTAAAATATTGAAAAAAATAAACAACCCACTATTACCATTTGAAGGGAAAAGAGATACGGGAATGAGAGAAAGAATAGTGAATAGGGAAGCTTCTAAACCCAAAAGGAGACGAGTTTATGTATTTTTATTGTTTTTTATGAATTAAATACGCATGAATTAATATTTTTACGGTTTGTAGTTATTAAATGTTAGGTTTGGGTCTTTGGGGTGGGGGTAGGAGTGACAGCTATATAAAGTTGGAAAGAACGTATGTGACTTTGAAATCCTAGTGACCCTTTTGTTTAGAAATTAGATTAAATTCAATTAAATTCTTAGTCTTTTTTTTTTAAAATACTACACATGAATTTTAATATTATAAGAGTAATATTAAATATCAGAAAAATTAGTTAACTACTATTAGATCGTAAAATATGATTGATTTTTTTAGTAAATATGATTTAAATTAGAAATGGCCAAAATATTCATTTTCACATTTTTTAAAAATATTTTTAGGGTTCGTAGTTATTAGATGTTAGGTTTGGGCCTTCGGGGTGGGGGTAGGAGGACTGACAACTATATGAAGTTGGAAAGAACTTATGTGAATTTGAAAACCTAGTGACCCTTTTGTTCAGAAATTAGATTCCAGAACCTTGCTCCTTCACTGTCCAACTCCCCTGCCGCCTTTGTCTTCTTCCTCATAAGAGCATCTCCAATACAAGAACTATGTTTTGGTTCATAAGTGGACCCAAAGATACCATATGGGATTTAAGCAACACCCACCATTTTTCGCTCCAGAGCAAAAACCATCCGTAAGTTCTTAACTTACTTGTTCCCTCATCTTTATATTTTTATTTAAAAAATTTATTTCAAATAAAAATATTAATTCATGCATATTTAATTCATAAAAAAAATACACAAACTCATCTCCTTTTGGGTTTAGAAGGTTCCTTATTCACTATTCTTTCTCTCATTCCCGTATCTCTTTTCCCTTCAAATGGTAATAGTGGGTTGTTTATTTTTTTCAATGTTTTAGGAACCCGAGAGTTGAACTGACGAGACCTCTAGGTTATGATTCAATTGATTCAATCGGTTCAATCAACCGTTGAAATGGATAACTAATAAAGAAATAAAGTTGGTTGAACGGCCGGTTAATCAATAAATAATTTTTTGTTTTTAAAAATTACTAAGTTTTGAAAACTAGAAGAAGACAAAAATAATAATATTTTTATCAGGAAAAAGGATATTATAATGGTTTAATTGTACTTTTGGTCCCTCAACTTTTTCAATTGTGCGATTTTGGTCCCTCATAATTTTTAATTGCACTTTTGGTCCCTCAATTTTATCAATTGTGCGATTTTGGTCCCTCAAAAATTTTAATTGTACATTTCACCCCTCGACTTTTAAAATTGTGCGATTTTGGTCCCTCAAAAATTTAATTGCACATTGACTAGTCATGGACGGAATGACTAATTTTGCACAATCCGACAAATTAAAGGACTAAATGTGCACTTAAATTTTTGAGGGATCAAAATCGCACAATTGAAAAAGTTGAGGGATGAAATGTGCAAATAAAATTTTTGAAGGACCAAAATCGCACAATTGAAAAAGTTGAGGGACCAAAAATGTAATTAAGTCTATTATAATTATAGTATGATAATAATAATAATATAATATAATATTTCAAAAAACTTTGAGCAGAAGTACGATGACTGCACAATATGCAAAAAAAAAGTTTGTACTAATACATCATAATATAATAATAATATATAATATATATTTTTATAGGTTAAAGTAATCTTTTAGTCCTTATTCATGACACTGATTTTCAATTTGGTCCCTATACGTAAAAAGTTATTAATTTGGTCCCTATACGTGACACTGGTTTTCAATTTGGTCCTCACCGCTAATTGGTCCCTATATAAGAGGGACCGAATTACAAATTATTATCACATATAGTGACCAAATTGAAAATAATTGTCACATGTAGGACCGATTTCAAATTTTTTTGTTGAATTGGTCCCTACATGTTACAATAATTTGTAATTTGGTCCTCTTATATTGGGACCAATTAGCGGTGAGGATCAAATTGAAAATCAGTATCACATATAGGGACCAAATTGATAACTTTTTACGTATAGGGACCAAATTGAAAATCAGTGTCACGTATAAGGACCTAAAGATTACTTTAATCTTTTTGATAAAAAAGAAAGGATGATAATATATCATATTATATATTAGTAGTACCTTTATTATCATATAGTAATAGAAAATAATAATAAATAATAAATAAATATAAAAGATGTGACACGGGAAGCAGAGGTCCGGAGGATAATCAGGGGAATTGGGAAGAAAGTTACGGCGACGTGTTCATTAGGGGCAAATTAGTAAAATAAAAAAATAATAAAGAATGACAAAAAATCCATAGCATGACACCTGGAAACTCACATCATTTCATTCATAGTAACATTAGAAATACAAGATGGTAATAAATTAAAGACATGGGGACTAAGCTAAAATGTAGCCATCCTAGCTAGAGAGTGGGCAACTACATTTGCTTGTCTCATAACAAACTTAACCACAAAGTTTGGATTTAAAGCTAACATTGCCCTACACTTTTGAATAATCTCACCAAATTCGGAAACAGTCGAATGTGGAGAGTTGATAGCGTTGACAATCATTTGAGCATCTAGTTCGAAGATCACTTTATCATAATCCATGGAAGCTAACCAGTTTAGAGCATAGAGCAAGCCCAATGCTTCTCCTTCCTTAACCTCCAATTTGAAAGACATCCAATGAGTGGCTGTAGAGATACACACACCATCCTCATTACGAAGGCAGAAGCCTAGGGCAGTTGCGACCATATCTTGAGGAAATACTGCGTCTATATTGCACTTGACCACTCCAAGGGGGGTTTCATCCAACTGGTGAGAGAGGACTGATGCGGGGAAGAGATTGGCAAGCCTTTAAGACTCTTAGCCATGTTCCACTCTTCCCAAACTGACCTAGCCCTCATCGAAACCTGCTGCACAGATTCAGTTTTGTTGTCCCACACTTTTGCATTTCTACAGCTCCATAAACTCCACATGATCATCACCATATTGACCAGCACTGGTTTTGGGATGTTATCGCTAATATCAAAAAATAGCTCTCTACAACTCTCATTTCTCTCTATCCGCTGATCAATAACTTCCCAAAGGTGCTCATGCTCCCAAACCTCTTTGCTTTTCACACAACCGAAGAAAAGGTGGTGAGAACTCTCAAAGCTATTATCACATAAGGCACAAATAGGACTGCACTGCACCCCTTTCTCCCCAGGTCGAACTCTAGTTGGCAGGCAGTTACGACAAACTCTCCAAATAAAGTTCCTTACCTTGGGTGGGACATCTAAACTCCAAATCAGCTTCCAGTTTCCAGCAACCTCTGCAGCAACTGATGGAAATATCGTCTCATGGCAAATACGATATCCAGTTTTCACAAAGTAGATACCATCATTGCTAGGATCCCAAACAATCATATCTTCTAGCACCGAGTCCAGCAGCGGGACTCTCAAAATAGCATTAGCATCGCATTGGTTAAAAATCATACGGATGAGGGGCTCATTCCAAGCACGACATCCAGGAAGGAAAAGCTGTTTAACATTTAAGTTCTCCAACCTTGCAATCGGAGTAGTAGTGACACGCTTGGAAGGAGTTCCTCTAACCCAAGGACTTTGCCAAACTGGTATATTTTCACCACCACCAATCTTCCACCTATAACCCTCATGTAAAACCACCCTAGACTCCACAAGGCTACGCCAAACGTGGCTGGGATTGTGACCCCCAGCTTTGCATGAAAAAAAGAGCATGTTGGAAAATATTTTGATTCAAGTAACTTTGAAAACAAAGTTTGAGTTATTTACCAACTTCCATGCCTGTTTGCCTAGCATAGCAAGATTAAAGGAATGAAGGTGTCTGAAACCCAAGCCTCCCTAAGCCTTGCTACAAGACAATCGATCCCAAGAGAGCCATCTAATACCAGTAGCATTCTGACCACCCGAACGCCACCAATAAGAGTTCATCATACGCTCGATCTCATCACATAAGGAAATGGCAGGAGATAGGTACTCATAACATAGGAGGGGATAGCTTGAAGAACAACTTTTATAAGGACCTCCTTATCGGCCTTAGACAAAGACCTACCATTCCAAGATGAAATACGCTTCCAGACCCTTTTCTTTCACATAAGAGAAGGTACTTTTCTTGCTTCTACCCACCATCGAAGGAAGGCCTAGATACTTCCCAGAACCCAAGGCAAGTCGCACTCCCAAGCTAGTTACAAGACGCTGCTGCTCAGCCTCGCCAACATTCTTGCTAAAAGAAACCTCAGATTTGGCAAGATTAGTAGATTGCCCCGAGGCGACTTCATAGGTCCTAAGAATGTCTTTCATAACTGCAACTTCTGAGTCACAAGCCCGAAAAAACAGGAAGCAATCATCTGCAAATAGTAAGTGAGAGATGATGGGGGCATGTTTACAAATTTTCACCCCATGAATAGCACCCGTTGCAACTACTCGATTAATAAGAGAAGTTAACCCCTTTGCCACAATGATAAACAAATACGGGGAGAGAGGGTCCCCTTGACGGAGACCATGACCCGGATGGATAGGGTCAACCTTCTCATTATTAACAATAACCGAGTAAGAAACTGAGCTAACACACATCATCATCCATTCGACCCACTTCTCATCAAAACCCATGTGAAGCATCATGCGACCCAAGAAACCCCAATCCACATGGTCATAAGCTTGCTAATATCTATCTTCAAGGCCATATCTCCTTTCTTACCTTTGCTTTTGCCCTTCATGTAATGAAGAATCTCAATAGCTATAGTAGCATTATCAAGAATATAACGACCCTCCACAAAACCAGATTGGACCTCAGCGATACGAGAAGGGAGAATGCTCTTAGGCCTATTAGCCAACACCTTGGAAACAATTTTGTACAAGACGTTACACAAAGAAATTGGTCTAAGCTCAGTCATAGAAGAGGGATTCTCACACTTAGGAATTAGGACAATATTAGTCTTGGTAAGAGCCACAGGGAAATAACGCCTTTCAAGCCAAAACTTACAAGCATCAAAAATCTCATTGCTTCCCATACTCCAATATCGCTGAAAAAAAGCAGGGTTAAAACCATCGGGCCCTGGAGCTTTATCCGGATGCATCTCATTAATAGCAACTGTAAATTCACTCTCAGTCAAAGGTGAAATAAGCCTATGGTTATCATCATCCGAGACACGACTCACCACTACATTCAAAACCGGTTCATTATTAATAATAAGGAGTGGAAGGGTTTTTGTTGTTAAATGTTCAATAACAACTGTATATATTTATTCACATATAGGGAACAATTGAAAACTAGATATCGGTAACTACATATAATTATTTAGATGTTCAATAATTACTCCATATATTGATTAACATAATGGGAACAATTGGAAACTATTTTTTTTTTGACGCAGGAACAATTGAAAACTAGATAATGGGAATTGCATATATTTATTATTTAACCACATGGGTTTATTGAAAATTATATTATTTATTTATTTGTCATTCAGTTCAACCGTTAATTAAATCGGTTGAACCAATTAAACCAAGACTCGATTGTCTTGTCGGTTCAATATCTAATTTTTTTTATTTTGAAGAATATCCAATTTATTTATTAAAACATTGCATAATATATGAAAATTAAACTCAATTTTAAAACTGTTCTAACTTTCTAACCTGATTAATACTTCATAAAAAGTACACTAGTTTGGTGTCTACCAAAAAAATAAAAGGTTAAAGTAATTTTTTGGTCCCTATACGTGACACCGATTTTCAATTTGGTCCCTATACGTAAAAAGTTATCAATTTGGTCCCTATACGTGATACTGATTTTCAATTTGGTCCTCACCGCTAATTGGTCCCTATATAAGACGATCAAATTGCAAATTATTGTCACATGTAGGGACCAATTCAACAAAAAAAATTTGAAATCGGTCCCTACATGTGACAATTATTTTCAATTTGGTCTCTATATCTCATAATAATTTGCAATTTGGTCCCTCTTATATAGGGACCAATTAGCTGTGAGGACCAAATTGAAAATCAGTGTCACGTATAGGGACCAAATTGATAACTTTTTACGTATAGAGATCAAATTAAAAATCAATGTCACATATAGGGACCAAAAGATTACTTTAACCAAAATAAAAAGTAGACTAGTTTGGTAAAAAAAATGGAAGAGTAATATAACTTGAATGTGATGTGAAGAAGGGTTGGGCCTGGCATTGAGTTCGAAGTTTGAACTTGGAACTCGAGTTGGACTATTGGAGTTCCGAAAACGACGCCGTTAGTCACGTTGCTTAGTAGGACAGCGAACATCCAACAGAGAGAACGGTGCTGACAGTGTAGTGAGTTGCAGTCAGAGAAGAGAAGCAGCACCAACAATGGAGGCGCCGCCACTTACTTCTGCTTCGTATCCCTTGTCCTCATCCCCCTCTATCAATCTTCTTCGCAAAAAACCACTGCCCTTAAGAAAGTTTTCCCATTTCAGCAATGTCAAAAGCTCCAGAAACTTCTCAGTCCGTGCCTCCTCTTCTGGGGATTCTGGTTTGTTCTCTCTTTCTAGGGATACCCTTTAAAAAAAAATCATTCATTTATTGTCTTTTGGGTTTTGTCCCATACCTACCCTCTTATTTTCTGTTCTGGTTCCTTATTTTTTAGTGGTGACATTGCTTGATTATGGTGCTGGCAATGTTCGAAGTGTCAGGAATGCTATCAGACACCTCGGATTTGACATCAAAGATGTAAGCTTTTTACATCATCTCTTAATGGGGTTGTTTGTTTTCAGAGACGGGTCTTCTTTATGCCATGAATTGCTGTCTATTCACACTTTCTACTAATTAATCAAAATTTTAGTTTTGTTGACTTTGCAATAGCTGAGTGAATGAGATAGAAAAAGAAATCTAAACAGCATTTACTCCTTATTTGACTGAATGCTTTGTTAAAATTCAAAATATTTTCTCTTTGAATCTGAAACAATGTTGTTATCAGGTGCAAACTCCACAAGACATTTTGAATGCAAGCCGCCTAATCTTTCCAGGTGTTGGAGCATTTGCTTCTGCCATGGAGGTGTTAAGCAAAACTGGGTATTTTTTTTTTGTATTTTGTCCTTTTTTTTAAAAATCTTTTTCTTTGAAGATGCTTGTAGTCAGTTATTTCTGCTGGGTTTTAAAGTGTTGTTGAATGAAAACACTGGACAGGGTATTATTTTCAAATTATGCAATAGCAATACTAGTGTTGATTTCACTCTCTTTTGTTTGATTAAGATATATTATATATGTTAAACAGTGAGTTAAACTAAGACTCTTTCTTTGTATTGGAGTTCACAACCAGTGTAGTGAGTGTACTAATTCCTAAGTATGATGGGGTATTAAGATTTTGGGGATAATCAAGTTGGAAGACATTAGTGGATGTTTTAGTGGGTGTTTGGTTGGAGTTTGAAATGTGAGATGAGCTTTTGCCTGTATACACATGTTGTTTTGTGGAAGTCCTGTTGACAAACAATTTTTTTTTATCCCCATTCTACCTTGCTCCAGCTCCTATCTTCACCCCAATTCTTGTAGCATGGCCACCCCATCCTAAACCATTTTATAGGGGGTCCCCAAGCAAGGTGGCTGAACTTTGACGTAGGGAAAGTGGTGCAAATTATTACCATTTGTTGGAAAGCTGTCTTAACCGCGGTCCGTTCCTAGCCACCTTAATTGCGACAACTTTGAGTTGCCTTCGTTGCATCCTCCAGCACTTTCATTGTGTTTGTTGTGAAAGTGAGGCAACTTTGAGCTGCCTTCGTTGCATTCTCCAGCACCTTCATTGTGTTGGTTGTGAAAGTACGGCAACTTTGAGCCGCCTTCATTGCAGCCTCCAGCACCTTCATTGTGTTGGTTGTGAGGGTGTGTTTAGTCCCACATCGCCTAGAGATATGACCTAAGTAGTGCTTATAAAGATTGAACAATCCTCATCTTAGAAACCGGTTTTGTGGGTTGAGTTAGCCCAAGCCCAAATTTCAAGACCCTCTCAATTCTCAGGAAATTAACTAGACTTTTTAAAAATTTTATTATGTAATCATAAATCATATTTTTTTTATTTGCACATGCAATTTTAAAATAAATAATTACATCATATGTAATAATTCTGTTTACTTTATGTAATTTATTATTTATTACATAAATATTGTATTTATATTAGAAGTAGAAAGTATTGAAAGAAATGATAGTTTTCATTATTGAAAAACTGAATCAGTTACAAAGAGGCTACTGCTATATATATATAGCAGATCGAGGCGATTACAATGAACTAATAGATGAGGTAGTTACAAATCGAAATAACAGGATTGTACAGTTGTGCAAAACTAACAATATAGAACTAGATAGAAACTAGACTATCTCTAACATTTCCCTTATAAGTTCGGGGTGGTTGTCCAAAGGAGTGCTTATCAAACACTCTAAGTTTATCTCTCGAGTATCTTTGAACCTTGAGGATGAGAGAGGTTTAGTGAGCACATCAGCCCAGCTGATCTTGAGCGGGAACATGAGTGACACTTAAAATGTGATTTAACACTTTTTCTCGAACAAAGAAAATGTCTAGCTCCATATGTTTGGTTACGGAATGTAGAACCGGATTGTGAGCCAATGATACGATGCTTAGATTATCACATAGGATTCTAGGAGTGTGAATCTTAATCTTCGATTCGAAAGCAGAGACTCTATCCAAAGTATTTCAAAGACACAAGGCTGCCATACTTACATACTCGGCCTAAGATTGGATCTAGCAACCAGAGTTTGTTTCTTAGACCACCAAGAAATGAGATTGGGCCCAAGGTACACACAAGCACCAGAAGTAGATCGCCTATCATCTGGATCAGATGCCCAATCAGCATCACAAAACCCGGTTAGAGTTAAGGAGGCATGAATGGCAGCAGACTGAATGAGAAGTCCATGATGCAAGGTACCCTTTAGGTACCTTAAAATGCGTTTAACAGCTTTCCAATGCTCCTCCAATGGCTGAGACACGAACTGGCAAACTTCATTCACTGAGTAGGATATCTCTGGCCTTGTAAGTGTTGCATACTGCAAGGCTCCAACAACTGATCGGAACAAAGAAGGATCAGGAACATAGTCAGCCCCTAGTTTTGAAAGTTTCAGATTAGCAACCATAGGCGTATTAATGCCCTTTGCAGACTCCATTTTAGCTTTGGACAGCAAATCACGAATGTACTTTGTTTGAGAAAGAAGAAGAGCACCATTGGGTAGATGAGTAACCTCTATGCCCAAAAAATAGTCCAAGTTACCTAGCTGTTTTAGGGCAAATTCCGAATTCAGGGCTTCAATGAGACTCTGAATGTGAGGAAGAGAGTTTCCTGTGACAAGTATGTCATCAACATATACCAGGATTAGGATGCAGTAAGTGGCAGTGTGCAAGATGAAGAGTGAAGGGTCACATTTGCTTGCCACAAAGCCTTTAAGCAGAAGAACAGTTTTCAGCCTTTCAAACCAGGCCCTAGGTGCCTGTTTGAGGCCATACAAGGCCTTTTGTAATCTGCAAACTAGTGTTTTGTCTTCCACCTCAAACCCAGGAGGTTGTTGCATGTAGACTTCCTCATGTAGGTAGCCATTTAAAAAGGCACTGTTCACATCTAACTGCTGTATAGGCCAGTTGCAAGACACTGCAATTGTCGGCCATGAGTCCTAAAGATGGCCTGGTTTGACAACAGGGGAAAAGGTCTCTGTACAATCAGTGCCAGCTTTCTGATGAAAGCCTTTGGCAACAAGTCGGGCCTTATACTTGTTAACACTGCCATCAGGGTTCTCTTTGACCCTGAACACCCATTTGCAACCAATAGGAGTTCTGTGTGGCGGAGAGGGAACCAAAGTCCAAGTGCAATTGTTGAGTAAGGCATCATATTCAGTTTTCATGGCTGCAGCCCAATGGGGAGCAGCCAAGGCTTGCTTAACAGAAGTTGGTTCTGTGGAAGTTAGAAGAAGGGTAGGCTGAAGTCTAGGCATAACAATACCTGATTTGGATCTTGTTTGCATAGGGTGTGTATTGTGAGGGAGAGGTTGAGGAAGAGAGGACTCAGGTGAGGAAGAAGAGTGAGTTAGTGAGGTGGAGGGACTTGGTGAGGCTTCAGGTAGATTTCCAGAAGAACTAGAAGACTGACTCAAAGAACTAGAAGGACTAGGAGGCGAGCCGAGAGGCGAGGTGGGTGAACAGGTGAGGCAAAAGAAGTTGCGGAGGACTGACATGTGCTGGACTGGCATATTCAAGAGGAGAAGAACTGACATGAGGACTTTGAAAGGGAGTGGGAGCAGCAGAGGGTGTTGTTGGAGACAAGGTGGGTGATATGGAAGAAATTGGGAAAGTTGTAGGCTGTGGTGCAGGCTGAACAGCTGCTGAAGAAAACAATTCCGAGTATGGAAAATGAAATTCATTAAACACAACATCTTTGGAGATGATCAATTTGCCATCAGGACTAAGGCATTTGTAGCCTTTATGGGAGGAGGAATATCCCAGAAAAACACACTCTTTGGAGTGATAAGAGAGCTTGTGCTGCTGATAAGGGCGTATGAAAGGATAGCAGGCACAACCAAAGGTCTTGAGGAACTGAAGGTTGGGTTCCTGTTGTAACAGAGTAAAGTAAGAAGATTTATGGTTGAGAACAGGTGAAGGCATTCTATTGATCAAGTAAGCAGCTGTTAGAAAGGCATGATCCCAAAGTTGGAAGGGTATGGATGCATGAGCTAAGAGAGTGAGGCCAGTTTCAACTACATGTCTGTGTTTGCGTTCTACAAGACCATTTTGGTGATGGGTGTGAGGACAAGCAAGCCTATGGACAATGCCAAAGGCAGACAGGTACTTGAAAATGGGACGAAATTCCCCACCCTAGTCACTTTGAACAATTTTGATTTTTGTGTTAAATTGTAACTCAACCATAGCTTTGAATTGAATAAACTGAGAAAGAGTATCAGACTTTCGTTTTAAAGGAAAGACCCAAGTGAAACGACTAAAGGCATCCACACAAGTTAGAAAATAAGAGCATCCAGTAGAGGATTGGATTGGGGCAGGTCCCCACAAATCACAAACAACAAGTTCAAAGGGAAATTTGTAAGTAGTGTTAGAAGAAGGTGCTGTGAGGCGATGTGCCTTGCCCAAGCAACATGCAGCACAAAAATCCATTGGATTTTTGTGTGGAACAGGAATATTGGAAGATTTAAGCGCTTGTCTAAGTGCATCATGGTGTGGATGACCTAAGCGAGAGTGCCACAATTTGTAGGAACAATGAGTCATAATAGAATCAGAAGTACTTCTATTCACAGAAACTGGTGATACATGTACATTTGGAGTGGAATTTACATTGAAAACAGAAAGGGAATTACAAGTAGGTACATTATTTGTATGAGTAGTAACAGAACTGCAGCTAGGAGAGGAAGGCATGAATGAAGGAGAGACATGATCAAACTTGTAAAGACCATCTGGACCAACATTGCCACGAAGCAGAATTTCAGAAGAATCCTGTGATTTGACAAGACAAAAGGAAGGGTGAAATTCAAAATAAACATGGTTATCACGAGCAAATTGACTAACACTAATTAGATTTTTGGTAATTGAGGGAACAAGAAGAAGATTGTGTAAGGTGAACTTGGTGTAGGGATAGAAAGGAGTGCTAAAATTCATAGAACCAACTTTGTTAATAGACAAACCTTGGCCATTGCCCAAGAAAACCTGATCAGAATTCGCCAAAGAGGCAGTCTCAGTCAGATTGGAAGGATCAGGAGTGACATGATGAGTTGCTCCAGAATCGGGGTACCAGGAGCTGCCAAACTGAGACTCAGTGCCTGTGAGATAAGCCTGTGGCTGTTGTGGCCTAGGTGGTGCAGCAGAGGATTGAACAAAGTGAGAAGGCCTGGGCGATTGTTGAATCATTGGAAATGGAGGCCTCTGGTACACAAACGAATTCGATTACGATCTTTGTGGAGGTCCTTGATAATACTGATCACTGTTAGAATGCCGAAAATAGCAAATACTAGCATCATGCCCATACTTTTTGCAAATTTGGCATTGGATGTTGGAGCGACCACCAGATCGTCCACCACCACGACCTCTGGACCTGCCACCACCATAGCGACCACCACCGCGGTTGCCGCGATAGGCTTCACCTCTGTTTCCCGATTCACCTCCAGCAACATGAGAAAAACTTTCTGGAAATTGAGAATTCTGAAACGAACTGTTACTAGGAGGATTCGAAGGATTATAGTTGCCACTGAAATTGCCATTATTCGAACTTTGAGTGGAGGATTGAGTGAGATTGATAGAGATTGAATCAGGAAGAACATTCTTCTCGTTCTTTTCAAGGCGAGCTTCATGAGCTAGAAGAATCGATTCCAGTTCATCAAGAGAAACGAATTCTGTCTTGCTATTGATCGCAGCTACGATAGGATCATAATCCTCAGGAAGCGCATCAAGCGCAACTTCCAAAAGATTTCGATGCAGAATGGGATCTCCGATTGAGAGAAGCGAATCAGAGAGAGAACGAACATGGAGGATGAATTCCGAGACAGACCGATTACCTTTGGATAGATTTCGCAACTCAGAGCGGAGCTTCCTCGCTCTCGTACTCAAGAGTGTATGAAAATGCTTATGAATTTCATCCCAAATTTGCCATGAATGACCACAATTAACCACTCGCGGAAGAAGAACATCAGAAATCGAAGCTAGGAGCCAAGTGGAAATCATGATTTTTAAATTATGATTTTTAAATATTATGATTTTTAAATATTACAATAATCATCAACATTAAAAGATGAAATGATAATAAAAGTAATATTAACTCATACACTATTTAGTAATTATACATTTAAAAATTATTTTAATCAACACTATCCAAACAACATTATTGTTGTCAAAATCACTTTTCATATGAAGTCATCCAAACATAATCTACTTCACTTCTAACCCACCTTGACCAACACCAAGTTTACAAAATCAATGTCATCCAAAATCAAACTTGCAAACTAAAATCCAAGCATACTTTTAGACTTTTGGTATTATGTGTAATAAAATTCATTTTGTACATATTAGGTGCCTTTTAAATTGCTTAATATCTCACTCTCTTCAGTTCATATTTCAAGCTAAGGTACTTTCATGTATACATTTAAAGTTTTTTTTTCTGGTGCTGTACATTTAAAGTTCTTTTGAGGCAATTTTCAGTTTTTATTTTTGAGTGTTTGCACTCTAAATTTTATCTAGAGTCAAATGTTTTATTTGTTTTTCGTTTCTGTATTAAGCTTCAAGCAATATCATGTATTTTGCAGGATGGATGAAGCACTATGTTCATATATTGAAAAGGATCGCCCATTTTTAGGCATTTGTCTTGGACTCCAATTACTTTTTGAATCTAGTGAGGAGAAAGGAACAAGTCAGTTATCAATTCCTTCTTTAGTTTTGTTACTTATAATGGATTATCCTTCAATTCCTCTCTGAACATCTTAATATTATAGCATAAATGTTTGCCATGATTTTCATCCACATAGATGTGAAATTAAACTAACTATCAATTGTTATATGTTCTTAAATAAAAACATTATATAAATGTGTTACTTTTTTCTTTTTCTTTTTTGGGATAAAAAACAAAATTTATTTAAAGAGAAGAGGATATTACAATGGAAGAGGATAAGGCATCCTCATTAAACAACAAAAAGAAACAACTAAAACCTATGTGGTGGAGCCATGCAACAAAGCACGCATATCACTCTGGATATCTTCTAAAGAAACATAGCTAGAAAGGCCATCGACAACCAACAAGGCCCAACACAGTTGGTAGATAGCTGGGGTTCTTCGATTCTTGCCGTGTATGAAAAAACTTTTGTTGGGAGAGGTGAAACCCACTTTAGTGATCTCTACGTGTCGAAAGAAACGTGTCTCCGGTTATCTGCTGAGGGATACCCTAAGCACACAAAGAAAAAGCCATCGACAAAGCACCAACGGGACACCAAAAGAGTAACCCTATCTCAAGCAAAGTCTAGAGTTGAAAAGGAATCGTTGGATATTCAGTTGTTCTTTTCCAACCAAATACACCAAAGAACAACATAAGCAAAGCATGATATCAGAATTTTTGCTTCTTTACAAGAGCCGAAACTTCTAAATTTATCTCATTAGGCACGTCACCACAAGTTGAAGGACATATATATTTTTATCTATCTAACAAAGTAAATTGAAGATTGATGGGGATGTCACTAATAAGATTCAAGCTAATCAGATGAAATGGAGAAATATTTCAGACGTACTAGACAACTATATGATGTGTGATGCTCTATGGTGGCTTAGTAGTGAATATTGGGCAATGAAGTGCTTGTAAGAGCAAAAAGTAATTTCTGCAGAGGTTAGAGTGATGACGTGTATGCGTATGGGTATCCATACAAGAAATTATAAGGTTATGAAATGAATGTAATTGGAAGAAGTTGGATTAGAACCTATTGAGGAGAAGATGACAGAAACTTGCTTAAGGTGGTTTGATAATAATGTGAGATCAATAGAGGCTAACGTGAGAAAAGTGGATCAAATGGAAGATAGGAGGATTAAACTGGTTGAGGAAAATCAAA
Source organism: Sophora flavescens (assembly GCA_030762895.1). Taxonomy (NCBI): domain Eukaryota; kingdom Viridiplantae; phylum Streptophyta; class Magnoliopsida; order Fabales; family Fabaceae; genus Sophora; species Sophora flavescens. Next base: position 165,589,382 of record CM061062.1, on the reverse strand, counting down.
GAAGTCATAAAAAAGGCCATACTGACTTGCTCATTTGCTCTGGATGGTTTTACAAAATTGTTTGTTTTTGGATGAAGTCCAATAGCATTGATTCAGCCATATAGCTGACTCCACTTATTGGGATAATGACTTGTTGATGTTGTTGTAAATTCATTTGATCAAAACAAGTTTTTGGAGATATTGATATTTGTACGTGTCAGATTTCATTAGTTTTTACTCTATGCTTTAATTCTGCAAAATGGTATTTTGTTTTATACATTGAAACATTTACTGGCTTAATATGTGAACTCATAAAATTGTTTGGTTATGAACTTACCATCATGACAACATACATTGTTGTCCTAAGGTATTTTTGTTTTGTAACAACTGTCGATTACTTGTCACGGGTAACTGAGTTATGAAAAATCTATTGAGAGAGAACTGCATAATTTATTGGAATCTGTAACCTAGGTAATATATGGTATGCTTCTCAAACATACAGGAGAACAACATCGACAGAAAGCTTAATTTCCTTAGCACTACAAGAGCAAGTTACCATTTATTTGTATTTTTTTTTTTGCAAACATTTAACTGACAAATATGCTTGTAAATCAGTAAAAGGTCTTGGCTTAATACCTGGAACTGTTGGGCTATTTGACTCATCAAATGGTTTTAGAGTGCCACATATTGGCTGGAATGCTTTACAAGTCACAACAGATTCGGGGATTTTGGATGATGTTGGAAATAGCCATGTCTACTTTGTGCACTCTTATCGTGCAATGCCTGTATGTATGCACTTTCCTTTACAAGCCTTGTTAATTTGTTGCATTCTTTCTCTATATCTTTGTGATTTGCAAGTGTTTAAGTAATCTGAATGTTTTATTTCTCAGTCAGATGACAACAAAGAGTGGGTATCCTCCACCTGCAACTATGGTGACAAATTTATAGCATCTATTGGAAGAGGAAATGTGCATGCAGTTCAGTTCCATCCAGAGAAGAGTGGAGGCAAGTTTCATCTTCTTTCCATTCTATTTTTTATTTTTTGGTTAAACTAATACTTTGGTCCCTATACTTGACACTGATTTTGAATTTGGTCCCTATATGTGAATTTTTTTGAAAATAGTCCCTATATGTGCAGTTATTTTTAATTTGGTCCTCGTTGTTTATTGGTGTTATAACGCCGTCACATGATAGTTACTAAATTCAAAATGATTGTCACATGTAGGGACTGAATTCATTTTTTTTTTTGTTGAATTCGGTCCCTACACGTGACAATCATTTTTGATTTGGTCCCTATACTTTAACTCTAACAAACGACATTATAACATCAATAAACGGCAAAGACCAAATTAAAAATAATTTGTACATATAGGGACTGATTTCAATTTTTTTTACGTATAGGGACTAAATTCAAAATCAGTGTTACATTTAGGGTCCAAATAAATGGTTCAACCTTTTCTTTTTTCAGTTTCATATGCAGAACCCTATGCTACGGAGTCCACAATCTTTGCGGAAATTAATTATATTCTCCAATAACTTGTAACTGGAATCTGGTCATGCAGAGAAATAAATTTATTTCTTTAAAGTAATAGACTTATGCAATTCCCACAATCCCTGATCCTGAAAGATTATTGAAGTGTCTTCTAAGGTTGCGATTGACTCAAAAATGTAAAATAAAACTAAAACTGGGAAAGGTAGGAAACTATCTAATTCAATTAAAAAAATGAAAATTTCTTTGTTCTGATATTTTACCTCTCAGCCAACAAGAGCATAAAATAAGTGTGGCAGATATCAGAATGCTGCATTGGATGAGTGATCATCAAAAAAAAGATAAGATCAGGAACAAATATATTGGAGGGTAAGTAGGAGTGGCACATATTGTTGAAAGATGGTAGAATCATGTGTAAGATGGTTTGGAAATTTGAGAAGAACCAACAGAAGCCCTCGTTAGAAGAGTTGATCATAAGGAGTATAGCCCAATAACTAGACGCAGAGGAAGACCAAGGAAAAATGATAGGACTGTGGGCCCTAATATGAATGTAGATGGAAGCCTGGTAGTGGCTACTGATCAAGTGCTGGTTCAGAAACAAGCAGGGCCCAAGGTGTGGAAGGTTTACTGTTTCGACCCATGATCCAAAAGGGGAGCAGTTGTTGGGTAGTGGTAATCAAGGGCCCAAGGTTTGGAGGGTCTACTATAGGAGAGAAAATAAACCAGGGAGTGAATTGAGAATTTGTTAGTAGGGTGAGCTGGCAGATTGTTACGTAATTTGTTATGCAGCATGTAGGGGGTCGTGTGGTTAGGGGTATTAGGGAGGGGTGCATGACAGAGAAAAACAGGTTTTGATTTGTAATCCCAGGTAGGAGCAGAGAGATATTCTCTGTAGGAGCCGTTAGCTCTGACGGTGTTGCTATTTCCTTAAATTGAATAAATTTACAGTGTTTTTTTTTTATACAGTTCCTGGAAACATTCTTTGTAGTTTGTTTATATTTCTTGGTAGCCTAACGTTTACACTAGAAGTAAGAAGGGTCTAGGAATGGTTAGTTAGCTTATGTGGCAGGTTGTCAGTTTGTTGCAGGAATAGAGCTTATGAGGTATATGGGGGCGTGGGGGTGAGTAGGGGGAGGTCTTTTTCTCCTGTATTCAGTTAAGCTTGCCCTGAGCAGGGAGAATTTTCCTTTCTCTGTAGGAGCATTTGCTCTGGTTTTGGTAAGCTCTATGAGCTCTTAATTTTCAATAAAACTGACAGTGCAAATTTCCAATTCTGGTTCCTAACAAAAGATCTAAATGAAACCATTAGAAGGATTTAGATCTAGATGGTCTCTTTGGAGATTTGGTTTTTGACAGAACACAGTGACGTTGTTTTTAAGATTTGAGTTGCCAATCTTTTATGGCCTTTATTATAATGCTATTATGAAGCATCGCTGCAAATTTACATTCTTTTGTGGGCAATACAATAGTTCTTTAGAGATATATACAAAATGTTATACTTTTTTTCTTGGGCTGGCTTATTCTTGTTCCGATACCTGCAAATGAAATTTTCAGATGTTGGTCTATCTATTTTGAGAAGATTCTTGTATCCAAAGTCAAACGTGACAAAGGTGGCCTTCATACCTTTCTATTCACAACTTTTGTATCACTGTTATTACAATCATTTTGACATATGGGAAACTAACCATTAATAATATTCAAAAATGATTTTTTTGACAGAACCCTGGTGAAGGCAAAGCTTCAAAACTTTCAAAAAGGGTAACAGTCATAGAATTTCTTAATTAAATTAATTAGTATGCATTCTAGGCCTCTCGGGTATAATATATTATTTTGGTTTGCTATAAAACATTGTTTATTAAGGTGATTGCTTGTCTTGATGTGAGAACAAATGATAAGGGGGATCTTGTTGTAACCAAAGGAGACCAGTATGATGTAAGAGAGCATACAAAAGAGAACGAGGTATAAGAGACCATACTCATTTTTTGATGATATTTATGGTTTTTATGTGATTACTGTAAAAAATCACATGCCAAACATTGGACATCTGTGCAACACAAACTACTCGTCAGAGCAGATAATTCAACCAAAACCACAGCATCTTAATTTTATCATCTAATGATACTCTTTTAATTGTCAGGTAAGGAATCTTGGCAAACCAGTTGAGCTTGCTGGACAGTACTATAAAGATGGAGCTGATGAGGTATGCCTTTGACAATTTCGATGTTTTCACACTTATCATGAAGCATGTTCTTTCCAACCAAACTTCAACCTTGGATGCAGGTCAGCTTTCTAAACATTACTGGTTTTCGCGACTTCCCTCTTGGTGATTTGCCGATGTTGCAGGTTTGTAAATGTGCCAAAATGAAAGTGTTATACGAGTTGCTACTAAATTATATTTTATCCAACATCCGGTGTGGTTTGACGCTTGCTTTGCTTCATAGGTATTGCGATCCACATCAGAAAATGTTTTTGTACCCTTAACAGTTGGGGGTGGAATTAGAGATTTTACAGATTCAAATGGAAGGTATTCTTACTAATCATTATGGTAAATTATGCTTCTGAATATTTTGCTAGATTTCTTTATTAAAATTGTTCAGTTTTAGTTTATCTTTATGTATTTTCCCACAACTTCATAACCTTTTCATCCAAATAATTATCTTCTTAGGAACTATTCCAGTTTGGAAGTTGCGTCAGAATATTTTAGATCTGGAGCTGATAAGATTTCCATTGGAAGTGATGCAGTTTATGCTGCAGAAGAATATTTAAGAACTGGGGTATGGAATTCAACCCATTGCTTGTTTCTATTAATATGCTCTAATCTCGTGTCTATTCTGATGTTTCTACCATTGTCACATTTAGGTAAAGACTGGGAAGACCAGCTTAGAGCAGATATCAACAGTTTATGGGAATCAGGTAAGCTAACAGCTGGTAGTCATGTGTGTTCTTTGTATTAACCATGTACCTATAAGCACTTCAGACTCCCCAAACATACATATTCTAACCATAAACCTTCTTTTTCTTTCGTTTGCACCAATTGGACTTTGTTCCTTAATCATTAGCAAGGAAAAAATAAGGGGTTTAAAAGGAAAGAATTTTTATGCTTATGAATGACGATGAAAGGGTGAATTAGTATGTGTATTAGATGTCTGTTTTTTTGTTTTTTTAGATTCTTGTAGAAGTAGGACATATTTTGCATTTGTTAATCCTTGTACTTCATGGAGAGATTAAAGAACCTCTTTGCTGAAGCGATTTGTTTATCTATATAGCATTATTCTTAAATACATGGTTCATCTGTTTGTTTGTGACTGTAATGCATGTATGGAGTCAATTCTATATACCAATTAATTTTCAATTTGCAGGCAGTGGTTGTTAGTATTGATCCTCGCAGAGTATACATAAAGGATCCCAATGATGTGCAATTCAAGACCATAAGGGTTTCAAGTCTAGGTGAAGATCTTTACCACCCTGATTTTGTATTTTTGCATGCCTTTGAATTGACTATGTAAATTCATACTCTAATGAATTGTTGATATTGTTTGATTTGTTCTGATTTGTTATTGATATAGTCTGATTTAGTTTCCTAGTTTCTATATACCAATTGTAAATAGGAGTTATTGTCAATCCCTAAAATCAAGGGATTTGATATTTCATATTTGTAAATCGTTAATCTATAAATTCAGAAGGCTGAGAGGGTTTCCTTCAAGCTACTCAGCTATCATATGATGGCTATGCATGCCTCTGAATTGACTATGTAAATTCATACTCTAATGAATGATGATATTTGTGGAAGATCTTTCTTCTTCCAACTATACAGTAGGCAGATCTAGCCGCTTTTAGTTTGGCCTTCTGGAATTGGCCTGGTAATTGTGTGAAGTTGGGACTTTCTATGTACTCTATTCTCTTATGTTGTTATTTTCTGTCCCGTTTCCTTTGATATATTAGTTATTACTTTTTAATATATGGATATACATCATTAGATTCAGTTGTGAGTTTCCACAACTCTGGCTTGTGAAGTTGCTTCTACAGATTGAGCTGACACAGTACAATATATTGGTGTTATATATTTTTGGGGGAAAGAATTGTGGTGAAGGCAGTTTTGAGAGAAGTTTGGGAAGTAAAACAGAGAAGATAATCTTTTCTATTGTTATGTAAATTAAATTAACTATTAAAATATTCAAAATCTTTTTATGTTGGTTTCAGGCAGGGATGGATTCACAGGTATTAGAGTATATAAAAGAATATAGGCAAACTTGTAATGGCTGAGTTAATCCTCTCGGTTCCAGTTAGTTAGGTTAAGCAGTTACACTCTATTAAGTTAGGCATTGTAAACTATAACAAACTGTGTGCTGAGTCAGCAACAGTTAGTTATGATTCTGTTGATTCTGGTTAGCACCTAACTGCAAGACAGTTAGCAGAGCAGGCTATATAAGTCTCTCCTTGTAACAGCTTCTTATTCAAGAAATCATAATACACTTTTCTGATTCTCTCTCATTCTGTTTCTCTCTGAATTCTATTATGGTATCTAGAGCTTCTTTTCTCTGGGCCTAATTGTTCATGGCGTCCATTGGCAATCCTTTCACCGAACACGATGCTGGAAATGCATCTTCCTCTGCTAGAAATGCATCTTCTTCCTCTTCGTCAAACTTCAATCCTCCACTTTCAGTGAAACTTGATGATCAGAATTTTCTCTTATGGAAACAGCAAGTTGAAGCTGTTATCATTGCTCACAAGCTCCATCGCTGGGTTGTGAACCCTAATATTCCTCCGATCTACAATTCCGAAGCAGATCGCACTGAAGATATTACGTCAGAAGCATATCAATTATGGTTAGTCCAAGATCAGATGCTGTTTACATGGTTGCTGAGCTCGATCTCGCCGACAGTGCTCCCTCGATTCCTTAGTTGCAAGCACTCGTATCAGATTTGGGACAAAGTGCACAAATTCTTTCACTCTCATCTACGCGCGAAGGTTCGCCAGTTTCGGTCTGAGCTTAAGAGCACTCGGAAAGGATCGCGCACGATGCAGGAATTTCTGGTGCGCATTCGTGCCTTAGTGGACTCGCTTCATGCGATTGGTGACTCTGTGAGTGATCAAGATCACATTGACACGATTCTGGAAGGATTGCCTGAAGAGTACAATTCGTTCGTGATGATGATTTTCGCTAGGGTTGATCCGATTTCTGTTGAGGATATTGAGTCGCTTCTGATCGTCCAAGATGCGCAATTGGAGAAATTCAGCCAAGAGCTTCCCTCGTCCTCTGTATCTCTCAACCTAGCTCACACCACTTCAACCGCATTTTCGTCTGATCAGCCAAACAGTGCAGAGTATGCTTCAGGTCGCAGTGCTTTTCAGGGAACCAATAGAGGTCGAGACCGTGGTAATAGAGGACGTGGTGGTCGCGGTCGTGGAGGTCGAATTGGTGACAGTCGCAGCAGTAATAGACCTACTTGTCAACTGTGCCACAAGTATGGTCACGATGCTTTCAACTGCTGGCATCGCTTTGAACATGACTTTGTTCCCAGTCGTCCTGCTGCTCCCACTGCTCAAGCAGCCACTCACTTTCCATATCAAGGTCAAGTTCCTGTTCAGACTCAGTTTCCCTTGGCCATACCTCCTCGACCGCCTTCAGTGCAAATGGCACAGGTTTCAGCCCCATCCTCTGGCTACTTAACTGCTCAGAATCAGCCTTCAGCCTTCTTAACTTCTCAGCACCCTCAGTATCAGTCTCAATTTGGTACTCCTCAGAATCAGTCATACACTCAGGAACTTACACCTTCTCATATGTGGTACCCTGACTCTGGAGCTTCACACCATCTTACAGCTGATTCTCAGAATTTCAGCCATAGTTCACCTTTTGAAGGACAAGATCAAGTCCTCATGGGCAATGGGCAAGGTCTCCCCATAACCTCTACTGGTTTTTCTAAAATTACTACTCCAAATCACCCACACACTGTCCTTTCCCTCAATAATCTGCTCCTTGTTCCTTCTATAACTAAAAACCTTGTTTCTGTGTCTAAATTTGCTCAAGATAACAATGTTTATTTTGAGTTTCATCCTCACTCCTGTTTTGTCAAATCACAGGGATCTAACAAGGTTCAACTTGAAGGCTCTCTAGGAAATGATGGGCTGTATTGCTTCAAGCACATCAATATTATAAAGGAGCCTTCAGTTCCAATAAGTTTTCTGTCCTCCTCCTCTAGTCCTGCTTGTAATAAGCCTGCTGATAGTATTCCAGCAAGTGTTAATACTAATGTTGTTTCTAATTCCTTTGCTACTTGGCATAATAGATTGGGTCATGCCCATCCTAATGCTGTCAAGACTGTTTTACAGCTATGTAATATTCCTTGTACAAATAAAATGGCAAATGATTTTTGCAATGCCTGCTGTTTGGGAAAGTCTCACAGATTGTATGCTCCACCCTCCCCTACTGTTCACACTAAAGCCTTTGAACTTATTCACTCTGACCTTTGGGGCCCAGCACCCTTTACTTCATCAAATGGCTACACCTATTACATAGCCTTTGTTGATGCTTTCACTCGATTTACATGGATTTATTTTCTTAAAAGAAAGTCTGATGCTCTAACAGCATTTAAACAATTTCACTCCCTTGTCAAAACTCAATACTCAGCCTCTGTCAAAGCTATTCAGACGGATTGGGGGGGTGAGTTTAGACCTTTCACCAACCATTTAATTGAGTTGGGTATTGTGCACAGGTTAACTTGTCCACACACATCCCATCAAAATGGCACTGTGGAACGTAAACATAGGCACATTGTCGAAATGGGATTGACCTTACTTTCCCATGCCTCCATGCCATTAACCTTTTGGGATCATAGCTTCACTATGGCTGTCTACTTGATAAATAGACTCCCCACTGCAGCTCTCACTTCCTTTTCTTCTCCCTATCGTGCTCTCCAAGGGTCCATTCCTGAATACACTCTACTTAGAACCTTTGGCTGTGCTTGTTTTCCTCTCTTGCGTCCATATAATCAACACAAGCTGCAGTTCAGGTCCACTGAGTGTGTTTACCTTGGCATTTCTCCTCAACATAAAGGCCACAAGTGCCTATCTCCTTCGGGCAGAATTTTTGTTTCAAAGGATGTCTTATTTAATGAACTTAAATTTCCTTATCCCTCCCTTTTTCCTTCTCCCTCTACAGAACCAAACTCAAAAGATTCCACATTTTCGTCCACAATTCCCACCCTCCTTCCTCCTTTGAATGCTATTCCTTTAAATCAGTTTCCTCCCCCTCTTTCTCCCTCACCCTTATCCACCCCAGGTTCTGTTGCTGTGACTACCAGTAACACGTTCTCAGATTCTGAAAACTCTGCACAACCAGCCATGTCTTTCTCCCCTCATCCACCAAGTCTCTCCCCACAACCAGCAGTATCTTCCTCCCCTCATCCACCAAGTCCCTTCCCTTCTTCTACTGTCCTGCCAGACCAACAGGCCAATGCCTCACCATCCCGGCCCCCTCATCCCATGTTAACACGATCCAAAACTGGCTGCCTACCACCTAAGTTGTATCCTCGGGTAAATCTTGCCTATGCGGAGCCTGCATCAGTTAAACAGGCCCTGTCCAGCCCTCCTTGGCTTGAGGCTATGAAAGCAGAGCATACTGCCCTTCTTCAAAACAAGACCCGGTCCTTAGTTCCTCTTCCTCCAAATATAAAGGCCATTGGGTGCAAATGGATATTTCGCATCAAAGAAAATCCTGATGGCACTGTTAATAAATATAAGGCAAGGTTGGTTGCCAAAGGCTTCCACCAAACTCATGGATTTGACTTTCATGAGACCTTCTCTCCTGTCATCAAACCAGTCACAATCAGAATAATTCTCACCATGGCACTGTCCTCCAACTGGGTGATACAGCAGATTGATATAAACAATGCCTTTTTGAATGGCTTGTTGAGTGAAGAGGTTTACATGACTCAACCTCCTGGTTTTGAGGCCAAAGACAAAACTCTTGTTTGTAAGCTTCACAAAGCACTTTATGGGCTCAAACAAGCCCCAAGGGCCTGGTATGAACGCCTCACTAGCACACTGTTAAAGTTTGGCTTTGTAATCAGCCGTTGTGATCCCTCACTTTTCATCTACTCTAAGGGAGCAGTGTGCCTCTATGTCTTGGTCTATGTTGATGACATCATTCTCACTGGCACTTCTCCAAATCTCATCTCTGACCTTATCAACAGACTCAATGCAGCCTTTGCTCTTAAAGAGCTTGGCTCTCTTGACTATTTTCCGGGGGTTGAAGCCAAGCATCTACCATCGGGCTCCATCTTACTAAGTCAGACTAAATACATCAGAGACCTCCTTAATAAAGCCAATATGTTGGAGGCCAAAGGTATCTCTTCTCCTATGGTTAGTGGTTGCAAACTGAGCAAGTTTGGCACAGATTCAATGGCTGATCCAGGTCTCTACAGGTCCATAGTTGGGGCTTTACAATATGCCACATTAACAAGGCCAGAGATAGCCTACAGTGTTAACAAGGTATGCCAATTTATGGCAAACCCACTTGAAACGCATTGGCAAGCTGTAAAAAGAATCCTTCGGTACCTAAAGGGTTCCATGCATTTTGGTCTGCTCTTACGACCTTCCTCTATCACTCGACCCTTCACTATTAAGGCTTTCTGTGATGCTTGATTGGGCAGCGATCCGGATGACAGCGCCTACCTCCGGATCATGCATCTTTCTTGGTCCAAATCGATCTCTTGGTGCTCCAAGAAGCAACCTCAAGTAGCGCGGTCTAGTGCGGCCGAATACCGAAGCATGGCTAATACTGACTGCGAAACACTATGGATTATGTCCTTACTCACTGAGCTGCGAGTTCCATTTCACACACCACAGATTTTTCTGTGATAATTCAGTGCGATTGCGAGTAGCTCATAACCCTCTCGCATTCTCGAACGAAGCACATTGAACTTGACCTTCATTTTGTCGAGAGAAAAGGTTCTGTCTAAAGCCCTAATCGTGCATCATGTCCGGCTTACGCTCAACTAGCTGATCGCTTCACAAAGCCATTATCTTCCACCAGATTCAGTGACTTACGAGCCAATCTCAATGTGGTTGCTGCTCCTCAACCACCTTGAGATTACGCGGGGGATATTAGAGTATATAAAAGAATATAGGCAAACTTGTAATGGCTGAGTTAACCTCTCGATTCGATTAGTTAGGTTAAGCGATTACACTCTATTAAGTTAGGCATTGTAAACTATAACAAAGCGTAGCCGAGTAGACAATGATTAGTTATGATTCTGTTGATTCTAGTTAGCACCTAACTGCAAGTCAGTCTCTCCTTGTAACAGCTTCTAATTCAAGAAATCATAATTCACTTTTCTGATTCTCTTTCATTCTGTTTCTCTCTGAATTCTATTAACAGGGGCCAACCGTGGGCCTTAGCCCCCTCAATATATTTTATAAAATTAGTTATATATATGTAATAGATGTTATAAAAGATTACTTTGCCAAAAACATCTGCTGCATTGGTATTTGGTCCCCCCTTTGATGTTTTTTGGATCCGTCCCTGGTTTCAGGTCCAAATGGAGAAGAATATGCCTGGTATCAGTGTACGGTAAGTGTTGTTTTCTGTCACCACTTAAAATATTGAACATGTCCTCTGTACAACTTTCTTTACCTAGTTATCTCATTCAAACAATGCATCATTAAATAATGGATAATGCTAGCGAGACAACTTTTAGGGAAGACTAAAACAACATAACTGGTCTGCAGAGCTGTTGGATTGTTTATGGATATGTGCAGAAGTGTTGACGTGACCGTGCATAGATTTAAAGACTAAAGGTGACTCTGATGGTGCATATGGATCTATAAGTTTGTTCAAACTTTTATATTTTTGTCTTTACCGTATGAATCATAATTGATTCGTCTTGCCAACAAAACATGACTAGACACAACAAGGGATGATGAAGCTACCAAAAGTCAGGCAGTAATTTTCCAGTGATACATCGTCTAGAGAATAAAAAAATTAAGGATGACCTTATATAATGTAAAAATGTGGACATTTATCATGATTAAATAGCGTTTTTAGTTATGTAGAGATTACAAAAGTCAAAATCATATAAGTTTTCAATATTTGCCATGATTAGAAACACAAATGCTATTATATGATTGTCATCGAACATGAATGAATCTGATAGGTCCCGGGTCACTTTGGGGTCAGAACAACCCAATATGGTGTACATGCAGGCCCAAATATCTAGGGCCCACTTAGAGAAGGGTTAGTTATAGAGAGAGAAGAGAAGGAAGCTTACAAATAGGATGGGTGCTGGGTGAGAGGTATCTTTTTGGGAATCATTGTGTTAGTTATGGATAGAGAGCAATAACTCTCTATAGGAACCTAGCTTCGTGGCAGTTTGGAATTCTATTCCACTGTAAAACTCTATTTTCCATTAATAATACTCAAGCTCTTCTTCTCTCAATTTCTTTTACTGTTCTATTGCCTGGTTATCATTTCGGGTATGCATCAAACTGGTCCGACCTGCCGGATACATGAGGAGAGTTTTTCTCTGTGAAGGGACCAGTGCTGTAAGGAGACGGAGCGGATGCCACCATAGAAGAAAGCTGACGAAGTAGGTGAAATGGAGACGAAGTTAGCAGCTCTGGAGAACGAATTGGTTACCATCAAAACTGCGCTAGCAGCAATGCGAACGAAGATGGATAAAAACCAAGAGGCTTTGATAGTGATGATAAGAAAATGCTTCGACAAGAAGGGGCGTCTAGAGTTCAGAAAAAGAATCCACAATAGAGAAAAGGTCAGAGACGTCAGGCCTGAAGAAGTTGCAAGGGAAATCGTTGGAGGAATTTCGTCAATTCCTGAAAATATTGAAGAAGGTGACCGAAGAATGTGGGTCTCAGTGGTGTGCGATCAAGACCAGACTGGATGAAAGAGATGAATTCAAGATTGCTCTTAGTCACCAGAAAGAGGGGTTGACAATGGAGAAAGACAAGACCAACTTACAAGTTCTTGGTGAAATGAAGAAGAATGAAGAGAACCCCATGGAAATGGCTTTGAGGATCGAGGTGACGGGACCTGTTCTAGGTTCCGACCAACATTCCGTCGCCTTTGGAGCTGCTTACGCCTCCGCCAGATCCGCTCGAGCCACCGGATCCATGTACTCATACAGAGCGTGCGATGGCCGTGGTGTTCAGAATTTTTGGAATAGTGGCCAAGCTTTTAATGCCCAAGCCTCCGAAACAACTGAAGACACTGGCGCCACCTCCAGATTCGCCTACGTCGCCAGATTCAGCTGACCCGCCCAAGCCTCCGCCGTCGGAACCACCGGAACGAACTGACCAGGCAAAGATTCCGCCGTCGGAGCCGCTGCCATCAGAGTTACCGGAGCCACCAGATGCTAGCCCCCACGTGACGGTGACTGGGTCCATCTTAGTGAAGCCATCTTGTGTGTACACCATAGATTTGAGTATCACCATGGCTATCGTTTGGAAGGTTCTGGAGAAAGTAGGGGTAAAATGGGCATTCTGTAAATTGGGTATCATTCAAAACCTAATGGGCCAGGCCCAAATTGAGACTATATCTGATAGCACACTGAAATTTTTGGTGTCACAACTATGTCATATATGCCCTCAATTGACAATATAGGCTTAATTTCTGCTTCATGTTAGCCTGCCCCAAGTGATTGGACTCGAGGACCCATTGGGTTGAACTTTTTTGTTATAGAAAACATAGCCATAAAGTATAAGAAAAATGCAGGGTTTTTGGTGGCAAATGATTTTTCAGAGGATGCCATGGAATCTTACGATTTCGATAAGGTTCCTATATTGGTCTCCCTTAATCCAAGCTACAATGAGCAAAGCACATGTTATGATCCCTTTGAAAAGAAAATTTTGGAAGGTTCCTGTGGCACACTTATGTTGTTGAAGGTTGATGGGAGGAAAATAGTTTTAACAATGCTGGAGGATGAAAAAGAAATATCAAGGGAAATGATCAAGAGGCAGTTTATCATCGATTGTGTTAGCTAAGCAAGTATTGCAGGAGACTATGGAAGGGAATATAAACCTTGAAGCTCAAGAGGCACTTCTCCAATGCATTTCTATTCAGGTAATTAATTTGGAGGAGTCAGCCCAGATGTCCAAAGCTCCAATTCAAAAGTTTGCTGAGTTTGTAGCAAGCATATTTGTTGGGGCAGTTGTGGCTTTATCATTAATGACTCTATTGTGCTGGTGTATTGTTGGGTTAGCAATGGTGCTCTCGTTGAGAGCAAGTGTATTGGCATAACAGTGATTGCGTGGCTCATTCCTTGGAAGAATCAAGCAGTGGAACAAGATACTTGGGAGGAAGTGGAATTCATCAAGCAGCTGCACCCTCCTTTGTACCTCGAGGGTTGGGACATGGCAACAAGGAACAACATACTTGGGAGGAAGTGGAATTCATCAAGCAGCTGCACCCTCCTTTGTACCTCGAGGGTTGGGACATGGCAACAACTATTGAAGAACCATTTGTTTTTCTCTGCCTTGAAGAAACGGCAGAAATTAAAGGGGCCGGTATTGATAGGTCCCCGGTCACTTTGGGGTCAGGACACCCCAATATGGTGTACATGCAGGCCCAAATATCTAGGGCCCAAAGGGTTAGTTATAGAGAGAGAAGAGAAGGAAGATTACAAATAGGATGGGTGCTGAGTGAGAGAGGTATCTTTTTGGGATTCATTGTGTTAGTTATGGATAGAGAGCTATAGGAGCCTGGCTCTGGCAGTTTGGAATTCTATTCCACTGTAAAACCCTCTTTTCCATTTATAATACTCAAGCTCTTCTTCTCTCAATTTCCTTTACTGGTCTATTGCCTGGTTATCATTTCTGGTTCGCATCAGAATCTGAAAGGAAAACCAAAGAAAGTATATGGTTAAGGGAATTAGATGTGGCAGAGTTCATTTTGATATTAATAAACAAGAATAGTAATACTCCTGCCTTGTGGTTTATTTGCTGTAACTGAAAGAGTCCAACACTCAATGAGTGGGGTTTTGTTGTTCTTTGTTGCCACCAGAAAGTGATTCTGCCTTGGGCAGCAGCACGATTATTTTCTGCCCAGTCTGTCTTAGTGAAAGTCAAAGGTACATAAGATGTTCTCTGCTTATATGCAATGGTGCTGCAGGTTCTATTCATATTACTAGAAGGGGGTAACAACTGTCGCTATCTATACATATAGCTTTCAACTTCTTTAATTTAGTCAATGGATTGTCATGGGATTGTAATTCGTGGAACAGTGGAAGGGAACAAAGATAAAGTCATTTGACTAACTTGCTGTGTGATTAATTTTTTTCTTATCTCTATTTTTGTTTTCTGTAAGGTGAATGGGGGACGAGAAGGCCGACAAATTGGTGCTTATGAACTAGCAAAAGCAGTTGAAGAGCTTGGTGCTGGAGAAATACTTCTTAACTGCATTGATTGTGATGGTCAATCTACTATCCTTTAACTACATTTCACTGTATTTGTCCTTTATTAAACGTGATTCTTTAAAATTTATTATCTAAAATGGAAGTTATAAAATATAACCTATTCTGATAATGTTTGATTTATTTCATCTAATTTCATTGTTTGCTGATGCTTGACTGTTGTCAAGACCTTCATCATCAATGATAATAATGACTATAGTTGCAGTGTAGATAATATGTAAATAAGTAGGAGAATCAGATTGAAATCCCTGAAATAAAGGGATTTAGTTAGAGTAATTTGTTCAGATTATTTCCAGATTTAGTAACCTATTTTTTCTCATTGTAATCCTCTATATAATACCGTGTATTATCAACTTGTTGATACTTGATAAGAAAAATATTCAGGACCTGTTTGCTTTGTTTCCAAATTCCTGTTTTAAAAAATAATTATAAAACCACCACCTTGTTTTCATTCTGTTTTCTGTTTCCAAATATTTGTACAGGAAGCAGTGGAAATAACAAAAATTATTTTTAGTGTTTCCTGTACAAATTTTTTAAAAGCTGAAACAAAATGAAAAAAGGTGACAATTTTGTAATTATTTCTGAAAACAGGAATTGGAAACAGGAAACTGAAAACAATGCAAACATGCCCTAAATTTTCTTCTCATTTCATATTTCTTCACATGGTATAGAGATCTAGGTTTGTCCGTAGGGTCTTTGCGTCATGTACGAGCAGTCTTAATTGTTGCGTGTTTTATTTTCTCTGGGTTTTCATCCCTGTGTGATCCAGCCTTCATCGCTGTTATCCCTTGTTGCTACAAAGTTTTCTTTCTGTCACTATGTCAGCCTCTGAAACCGAAACCACAGTCGCCAGCGGTCCTAATCCACCCGAAGAATCCAATAATGCTCAAAAGATTGGAGATCTCCTCCTATAGACGCAATGGGAAGAAGTACCTCAAGTGGTCTCAATTCGTCCGCACATTCCACATGAGCATAGGGCAGCTTAGCATGTTTCTGGGAAAGGGACCAAATAAAGGCTACCCAACATTTGAAGCATGGGATGAAGAGGACTCCATGATAATGTCCTGGGTTTGGGATTCTACGGGCCCCACTATTAGGGTGTGTTAGGTTCATTCATCGCACATATTCCAAGGCACTTGATGCTGCCCAAGTGTATGAGATCAATGTCAAGACCGCAGCCACTAAGTAAGGAGTTAAATTTGTCACTTCCAATCTGCTGCAAGACTTATGGAAGGAAGTCATCAATCATTATCTATTTTTCAAGATGAAAGGTGACAAGGGTGCAGCCACCCTGAAGAGCTTCATTGAAAAAGACCGGGTATTTGATTTTTAGCTGGATTGAATCATGAATTTGATCAGGTTAGGGGTTCAAATCCCTGGTAAGGAGGACACACCATCTATAGAAGAGAGAATTTCATTGGTTCGAGCAGAAACAATCATAAGTGTTATGCTTGAACAGCAAACCATGGACAGGTCAGCCCTAGTAACCTAAACTGATCAGCTAGGAAGAGGGAAGAATGATCTGCCTAAACAACCAAGCTGGGAGAACCAGTGAAAATGGAACAAGGACAATCTCTGGTGCACCTACTGCAATAAACTGATCCACACAAAAGGTAGCACGAGGGTCGGGGTGGGGGGCAAAGGCATCAAGCCCATATGGTAGAGCAACCTGAGACTGGAGAACACTACGCAAAATAGGGGGCTCAACAATGAAGAAATTGAGAAGATAAGAAACTTGTTGGGATCTCTCGAGAAGCCTTTTGGAGGTTGATCTGTAGCTTTTTCAAGTGCTCCTTAATTTTCTTTTTTGTTGAAGCATGTCCTGAACTAACACCTCCCGAACCAATAGACGACCTAGACCTACTTAGGGTTCATTTGGAAGAGCTTATGTAAATAACTTATGATAATAAACCTAAGCAAATAGTTGATTAAAATAGTTCATAGTCTTTTTATAAGCTCATTTTAGCTTTTTTCCATAAGCTTATCAAAGAAGCTTATGAAAATAAGCTTTTTTAGCATATTTAAAATTGAACTTATTGCATAAGTACTTAAATAAGTTGTATACCCAAAAGCACACTTATTGTTGTTAGGGAAAGTACAAGAGAGGACATTAAATGGCCACTATAGAATGTTGGAATGTATCAATATTATTGCTTGAATCATTGTGTACAAAGAATGTTACAATATATAGGCTAATGCCATTGATTGCTATCCTAAAAATAAGGGAGAAAAATCAGCCCTAATAAAAACAAGAATCAAATCATATTTGTACATATTTGGTATTAATGCTAATATATTACAACACTCCCCCTCAAGTTGGTGAGTGAATATCTATCATTCCCAGGTTGCAAGTAAGACCTTGAAATCGCTCTGTGGGAAGTCCCTTGGTGAAAACATCTGCTAATTGGTACTCTGAAGGGACGTACTTTGTAGTTATGAGGCCATCATCTAATTTTTCCTTGATAAAATGGCGATCAATCTCTATATGTTTTGTTCGATCATGTTGAACTGGGTTGTGAGCAATGCTGATTGCAGACATATTATCACACAGTAACCTCATAGGAGCTTCATACTTTATTCTGAGATCATCGAGTATAATTCTCATCCATAACAGTTCACAAATTCCTTGTGCCATAGCTCGAAATTCTGCCTTTGCACTTGACCTTGCAACAACATTCTGTTTCTTACTTCTCCAAGTCACCAAGTTTCCTCCTAAAAACATGCAGTAACCTGAGGTAGACCGCCTGTCTACAACTGACCCGGCATAATCTGCATTTGTATAGGTTTCAATGGACAATTTTTGCTCTCTCCGAAATAGAAGTCCTCTTCCCGGGCTTGTCTTCAAATACTGGAGGATTCTATTCACAGCTAGCATATGTCTCTCATGAGGATCATGCATGAACTGGCTAACGACACTAACAGGATAGGCTATGTCTGGTCTGGTGTGAGACAAATATATCAGTTTTCCCACAAGTCTATGATATTGTGCCTTATCCACCTTTGGGCTCTCCTCATTGTTTCCAATCCTGTGATTTTGTTCAATAGGTGCCCCTGTGGTTTTGCAATCTAGCTTACCTGTTTCCTTAAGAAGATCTAGGACATATTTCCTTTGAGAAGTAAAGATGCCTTGTTTGGAATAGGCAACCTCTATCCCAAGGAAGTACTTCAGCTTCCCCAAGTCCTTCATTTCAAACTGTGCAGCTAGTTTTTCTTTTAGGACCTATTTCTCAACCTCATCATCACCGACATTGATCATGTCATCAACACAAACCAGAAGAAGTGTAAGCTTGCCTTCTTTGGAATGTTTTATAAAGAGGGTATGATCTCCCTGGCTCTGCCTATAACCCAAGAACACCATAGCATTGGTGAACCTCCCAAACCAAGCACGAGGAGACTGCTTGAGTCCATGTAAGGCCTTCCTTAACTTGCACATCATATTCCCTCCGCCAGTAGGTTCATATCCTGGTGGGATGTCCATATATACTTCCTCTTCCAAATTCCCATGGAGAAAAGCATTTTTAACATCAAATTGGTGCAAGTCCTATCCAAAGTGTGCTGCCAAGGAGAGAATAATCCCGACTGTGTTCATCTTTCCTATTGGAGCAAATGTTTCCTCATAATCAATCCCGTATGTCTGAGTGTACCCTTTTACAACCAGCCTTGCTTTGTACCGGTTTAGAGTACCATCAAACCGATATTTCACTGTGTAAATCCATCTGCACCCAACTATCCTTTTGTCCTTCGGCTTCTCAACAATTTCCTAGGTCTCATTCTTGTTCAAAGCACTCATCTCTTCATGCATGGCTTGAACCCAATTCTTATCCATTAAAGCTTCTTGTACTGAAGTGGGGACTCTGGTAGAATCAATTGCTGAAATAAAACTCCGATGCCGTACTGATAGGTTTTTAGTGGACACAAACTGAGATATAGGGTATTTTGCACAAGTTCTTCTGGCTTTTCTTAGGCTATTGGCAAGTCATCAGGGTTAGGTTCACAAATATCATGTAAGGGACTATTCAAATGCTCGGAATCAGGAATGCTTACCTCTGGTTCGGGTGACTGAAGCTGCTGTTGGACCGGGTTGGGTTTTTTTCGATAATACACCTATTTGTATCGATCTATAGGAACAAATACTGATTCTTTAGGTGTCTCTGAAGTACTAGACGATGATGCCACGTCTTTCATCAGAGAAGCCAGAAGAGGAACAAAAGATGACTCAAGAGACTCAGCTTCTTGACCACTCTCCCCCTGAAGCTGAGGACGATGGTCAAAAGACTCGGATTCATGAAAAGTGACATCCATGGAGACATAGACACGAGTACACGACGACTTTGAGGATGATAACATTTGTACCCCTTTTTGTTTGGTGCATACCCTATGAAGATACATTTGACAGCCCTGGGATCCAACTTACCACGATATTGATGATGGACATGAACAAAGGCAACACAACCAAAGACATGACACGGGAGATTCTTCATGGTAGGAACGGAAGGGAAGAAGGAAGTCATGAGTTGCACAGGACTAAGACCATCCAAGACACGGGAGGGCAATCTGTTCATCAAGTATGCGGCAATTAAGACAGCTTCCCCCCAATAAGACTTAGGGACAGACATTTGGAATAGAAGTGCTCTTGCATTTTCTAGGAGATGACGGTTCTTCCTTTCTGCAACCCCATTTTGTTGGGGGGTATCAACACAAGTTAACTCATGTAACACACCATGTTCTTTATGGAATTTTGTGAAATGTTGATTCACATATTCCTTGCCATTATCAGATCGTAACCTTTTTATAGATTTTCCAAACTGGGTTTGAACCATGCGATAGAAGTTCAAGAATAATGGAAACACGTCAGTTTTATCTTTCATAAGAAAAATCCATGTTACCCTAGTGCAATCATCAATAAAAGAAACAAACCATTTGGCACCAGATATATTAGAATTAGAAGAAGATCCCCACACATCAGAATGAATAAGTTCAAAAGGTTCACTACTTTTATTATTACTTGGAGAAAAAGTTGTGCGATGGTGTTTCGCAAACTGACAAACATCACAAAGAAAAGACTCAACAGACTCATTTTTAAACAATTGTGGAAATAACGACCTAAGAAGACTGAAAGGTGGATGGCCAAGGCATTTGTGGTGAAGCCATATCTGAGATGCAGCGGAATTTGAACTTGTCTGATGACTGGATGTGGACACCGTCTGACTGGTACTACCATGAGTCCGATGTAGAATATATAACCCTCCCTGTTCCTTAGCAACCCCAATCGTCCTCCCCGTGGTAAGATCCTGAAACACACAATGAGAGGGAAAGAAGGTCACTGTACAGTTTAAATCTCTGGTAAGCTTATGAATAGAAATAAGGTTATTTGACAAATGAGGGACATGAAGCACATTATACAAAGGAAGGGAAGGTTGAAGTGAAATAGTACCACATCCTGAAACAGGGACATGGGATCCACTAGCAACCGTGATGTGATGCTTACCAGATAATTTAGTGTAAGTGGAAAAATATGAGGGATGAGGGGTCATATGATCAGTAGCACCAGAGTCAATAATCTAGAGATCCTCAGATATTGTACTAGAAACATTAAAGGATAATGAACTTAAATTCTTACCAGTCATGGTTAGAGAACAAGTGCCAGAAGGCTTACTCATAGAATCCAAGAGAGTGTGCAAACGATCCATCTCGGCTTTTCTAAGCGTCGGAATTACCTTCCCAGATGGTGGTGCAGATACCACTTCACCCTCAAAAACCAAGTCGGACACTGTTTAATTAACTTGCCTTATGTTGACTGCCTTTAAAATCCCCAGAGCATCCAAGAACCTTGTCTCTGCCATGGAGTTTAAAGCAGATATCCTTAGTGTGACCAGACTTCTTGCAATAAGTACACCAGCGCTCATCACATTTGGCGGACAACTTACAAGAGGATGATCCAGGCTTTTCAGATGATAACCCACCAATAGGACCTTTATCGGTGGCCAAAGCAGAACCATCACTTGAATTACCATTATTCAACATGACAGCCCGACGACTCTCTTCCCCCCTAACTGTGTAGAACACCTCTGAGAGAGAAGGAAGCTTGTCCTTACCTAAAATCTGAACCCGAATAGGATCATACTCAGAATTCAACCTAGAGAGAAACTTAAAGACCCGTGTACGCTCAATAAACTTGGTTAAAGTGCCAGAATCCTCAGTGCAGTTCATCTTTAAATTCTGGTTTTGATCCAACTCAATCCATAAACCATTCAGAGTACCATAATAATCAGTGATAGAAAGAGATCCTTGCTTGGTATGAAAAATTGTGTTTTCTAATTCATAACATGCAGCAATATCTTGTTTCATAGAATAGCTTTGACTACAACTATCCCAAATTTCACGTGCAGAAGTAAAAAACATACAATTCTTACTGATATGTGGTATCATATAGTTCCAAAGCCAAGTCATAATCAAAGAATCTTCATCATCCCAGATTTCGAACTGTGGGTCATCTGCCTTCGGAGGATCCCCGACAATGTGTGACAACTTCCGACGACCCTTGAGAGTGGTGTGAATAACCTAGGCCCATTGGAGATAGTTCTTACGATTGAAGTGATAAGAAGAGTGTAAAACTGGAAGATCATTTGGATTCAGTGCTGCAACGACAACCGGAGGCGGAGGTGGAGGCGGCGTGGCGGTGGTGGCGGACTGGGTGTCTTCTGCAGACATTCTGGTTGGACCCGAAAATAGTCAGAAAGGAACAGGGAGGAGCCGACGATCAGAACATAAGCGGTCGCGCGGTGAAGGGCGGTGGGACAAAATTCGTCGGCGGCGGGTGGTGGGTGGTGATTTTAGGTTTCAGGCAACAATAAGGTTGCAATAGGAGACAGCAATAAGGCTGCTCAAAAGGAAAAAAAACAAAGGCAAGCCCTAGGAACGACCTAGGCTGCTGATATAGCATATAAAATGTTGGAATGCATCAATATTATTGCTTGAATCATTGTGTACAGCGAATGTTACAATATATAGGCTAATGCCATTGATTGTTATCCTAAAAATAAGGGAGAAAAATCAGCCCTAATAAAAACAAGAATCAAATCATATTTGTACATATCTGGTATTAATGCTAATATATTACAACAGCCACTTTATCCACCATCTAACTGTGTCTCCCTTAAACATGTCACCAACCCACAAAAAGTTCAGTATGAGTTTATACACCATTGTTGTCCCCAATAGTGTTTCTAAGGCATTGTCTGAAAGGGAATGGAGGGATGCTACGAGAGTGGAGATGAATGCATTAGAAAAGAACGAAACATGGGAGATTCTTGATAAACCAAGAGGGAAAAATATTGTTGATTGTAAGTGGATTGTCACATTGAAATACAAGGCTGATGGATCCCGTGAGAGATATAAGGCAAGATTGGTGGCCAAAGGGTTACTCAAACCCATGGAGTCGATAATCATGTGACTATAGCTCCTGTTGCTAAAATGAATATTATGAGAACTCTGTTGGCTACTCCTACAAATGTTAGGAATGCATTTCTCCCTAGTTACTTAGATGAAGAAATCTACATGGAACATCCCACCAAGATTTTAGGGGGCTACAGGTAACAAGGTGTGCAAGCTGCAAAAGGCTCCTGATGGGCTAAAACAATCCCCTAGAGGCTAGTTTGGGAGGTTTGCAAAAGCCATGAAGGAGTTTGGGTATAAACAAAGCCAAGGTGACCACACTCTCTTTATTAAACATTCAATTGCAGGGTGAGTGACTGCTCTTGTAGTCTATGTTGAAACATCATAGCGGCTAGAAATGATTAGAAAGAGAAGTGCGAATTGAGGCAGAGACTAGCACTGGAATTTGAGATAAAGTAGTTGGGGAAACTGAATTACTTTCTCGGTATTTAGGTGGCATATTCCACTGAAGGGATTTTCATATCTCATCAGAAGTATGTGATCGATTTATTGGCAGAAGTATGTGACCAATGGATCCTAGAGAAGCTAAATAAGAACAATTCGTTGACAGGAGGATGTATTAGAGGTTAGTCGGCAAACTCATACTTTGCTCACACTCGGCTAGACATAGCATACTTGGTGAGCATGATTAGTCAATTCATGCATGATCCATGAGAATCACATCTCCAAGCTGCTTAAGGGTACAGCATTACTCGAAAGGCAATTCGGGAAAAGGAATTCTGTTCAAAAGGAATCATATTCTTGCTCTAGAAGCTTATACCAACGCTGACTGTGCAGGTTCCCTAGTGGATAGAAGATCAACTACAGGGTATTGTAATTTCCTCGGAGGTAATCTAGTAAGGTAGAGGAGCAAGAAGCAGAATGTGGTAGCAAAATCATCAGCAGAATCAGAACTCAGGGCCATTGCTCAAGGATTATGTGAACTACTCTGGCGGAAAATTATTCTAGATGATTTGAGAGTCAAATTGGAAGGACCTATGAAGCTCTATTGTGACATGAAGTCTGCAATCATTATTGCCCATAATCCTATATAGCATGATAGGACAAATCATGTTGAGATTGAAAGGTGTTTCATTAAAGAACAATTGGAGGAAGACTTAGTGTGTATGTCTTATGTTCCATTAGAACATCAATTAGCTGATGTTTTAACAATGGGGTTGAACAGTTCGAGTTTTTATGATTTCATATCCAAGTTGGGAATGGAAGACATCTATTCCTTAGCTTGCGGGGAAGTGTCGCAGTGTAGATAATCTGTAAATAAGTAGGAGAATCAGATTGAAATCCCTGAAATTAAGGGATTTGTTTACATTGTTTCCTTTTAAGACTTACTTAGTTTCCTATTTTTTCTCATTGTAATCCTCTATATAATACCATGTATTATCAATTCGTCAATAAGAAAAATATTCAGTTTTCTTCTCATTTCATATTTTCTCACAACTATTGAGCGGGTGCCGGGTTTCTTATCTGCAATATTGACATCAAAGGTGGAACAAAATGACTTTTCCTCTTTGGTTTTTGTTGGTCTCTCAAGTTCTATTTTGAGTGACAAATATCATGACTAATTCAATCCTCTTAATTGAATAAGAAATATGCCTTTGACTTGCCCTTAAGCCTGTTATGGGGATAAAATTATGTTTATGGCCTCTCTTGGGAATTATTCTCATGGCTGTGTCAAGAGAGTTCATTTCTTGTATGCAGAGAGATTATGCTGTTTTGTTGCATTCATGAGTTCTTCATTGTTCATTATTATATCTGTTTTCCTTTTTTGGAGCATATCTTATTCACTGCAGTTTGTACTTTACCTTTTTCTCTCTAATAAACTTTATTTTTCTATTTTAAAGAAAGATATTTGGGGTCATTGGATAAGATATTTAAAATATCCTGATTTTATTTTAATTTCTTTTTCTCTATTGTCAATATTTCAGGTCAAGGGAAAGGATTTGACTTGGATTTAATTAAGTTGATCTCAGATGCTGTTACTATCCCTGTGATCGCGAGTAGTGGTGCTGGTGCTCCTGAACACTTTTCCGATGTGTTTACTAAAACGAATGCATCTGCTGCACTTGCTGCTGGCATTTTTCATAGGAAGGAGGTATCACTTCTATTTTATTAAATTTCACAATGCTGATGGGAATGATTGTTGTCACACTTTGGTGCATATTGCTACTGATCTCAAGCCTTTATTTTTTTTCCTAGCTACCTGCATTCTGGATAAACTATTTAAACATGATAGGTTTTATTTATGTACATGAGGTGACTCATGCTTAGGATGAGCTTGCTTATGCTAGCGTATGAGGTGTCTCATGTCCCGACCGAAATTCATGTTTGGAAAAGTGTGTAGGCAATGTTGCTAAAATCGCGAGTCAACTTGCAGGATCGCACGATTGTATGATTTTTGGGGGCCCCAGCGTACTAAATTGGAACCAAAATCGCTGATCGGGATCCTGGAAATTAGTCACGCTGGGTCGGTTTTGACCTGTTTCGGTAAAACAGGTTTTTTTTACCCAGTTTGTTTTATGGGGTTTTTACCCAGTTCATAACTCTGTTCCGACTTGAAGATTATATATATATATATTGAGAAGGTGATAACAGGAGGAAGGATATGTATATGTATAATTTTCTACTTTAGCTAGGATCTTACGATCCTTGTTACGATCCTCCGTGTTACGATCTTTCATCCCCATCCTGATCCTTGCTAGGATCTCGATTTTCACAATATTGGTTCCACAATGTTTGGGTTTGTTAGAATCTGGTTCTAACAGATTCCAGATCCTTATGAAGACCATGGAGGACAAATGCCGTATACATATTATCTAATTTTTCCAGCACCTTTTTAGGATTATCACTAGTCAAAATCAACTTAATTTGCTGAATAGTGGTTTGTGCCCTTTTGAGAGATAAGGGTAAGTCATGGTCTGTCATTTGTAGTGATATTGGGTTATTGTTGAGATCCCTGTTATGCCACCTCCACGCTTCAGATGTCCAGTCCTGAGCATGAGGGGGGTTGAGAGTCCCACATCGACTAGAGATATGGCCTAAGTAGTGTTTATAATGCTTGGGCAATCCTCACCTTACAAGCCAGTTTTGTGGGATTGAGTTAGGCCTAAAGCCCAAATTCTAAAAGTTATGGACTGAATCATAGAGATGCTGGATGTCATTAGTGTATACTGAGCCTTTTTCCAGATTTCATAGGACTTGTAGCAATGATAGTGGACTAACAATTTAGGATCAATGGAACGCCGTAGTAGAGATACTAATTGATAATCCGCCTTTTACCATTCTTGCTGCGAACTAGCATCAATCTCTTCTGCTTTCTTAGTTAAATGGTCGGAGAGCCTGTGACCCAAGAACCAAACATCGACAGCAGCACACCAATCTTGACAATTTTTACCATTTAGTTTTTTAGAGGTTATGGAAGGAGATCCAAAGAAAGCATAAGAGGTGAGACCCTTTTGGGAGGAACCAAAAAAACTTTTAGAAAGAAGTCATGAATGTCGAAGGCCAGAATCTGATTAGCCCCAAAGAGGATAGAAAAGCAACCAAACCATCGGAGAACAGAAAACTTCTTTCGAACAAGGAGATTCACTCATCCATTGTTGAAAACTGCAAGATATAGAGCAGTTGGGAACAAAGCCAGGTGATGGCGTCACCATTCAGTGACAGGAAGGCGGTATGTGGGCAACACACACCAGTGAGTGAGGCAGCATGTGGAGGCTCGTGGACAGGTTTCTGGCAGCAAAACTTTGGGGAGTGACCAAAGTTTGGGGGTTAGAATCTGGTTCTAACAGATTCCAGATCCTTATGAAGACCATGGAGGACAAATGCCGTATACATATTATCTAATTTTTCCAGCACCTTTTTAGGATTATCACTAGTCAAAATCAACTTAATTTTCTGAATAGTGGTTTGTGCCCTTTTGAGAGATAAGGGTAAGTCATGGTCAGTCATTTGTAGTGATATTGGGTTATTGTTGAGATCCCTGTTATGCCACCTCCACGCTTCAGATGTCCAGTCCTGAGCATGAGGGGGGTTGAGAGTCCCACATCGACTAGAGATATGGCCTAAGTAGTGTTTATAATGCTTGGGCAATCCTCACCTTACAAGCCAGTTTTGTGGGATTGAGTTAGGTCTAAAGCCCAAATTCTAAAAGTTATGGACTGAATCATAGAGATGCTGGATGTCATTAGTGTATACTGAGCCTTTTTCCAGATTTCATAGGACTTGTAGCAATGATAGTGGACTAACAATTTAGGATCAATGGAACGCCGTAGTAGAGATACTAATTGATAATCCGCCTTTTACCATTCTTGCCGCGAACTAGCATCAATCTCTTCTGCTTTCTTAGTTAAATGGTCGGAGAGCCTGTGACCCAAGAACCAAACATCGACAGCAGCACACCAATCTTGACAATTTTTACCATTTAGTTTTTTAGAGGTTATGGAAGGAGATCCAAAGAAAGCATAAGAGGTGAGACCCTTTTGGGAGGAACCAAAAAAACTTTTAGAAAGAAGTCATGAATGTCGAAGGCCAGAATCTGATTAGCCCCAAAGAGGATAGAAAAGCAACCAAACCATCGGAGAACAGAAAACTTCTTTCGAACAAGGAGATTCACTCATCCATTGTTGAAAACTGCAAGATATAGAGCAGTTGGGAACAAAGCCAGGTGATGGCGTCACCATTCAGTGACAGGAAGGCTGTATGTGGGCAACACACACCAGTGAGTGAGGCAGCATGTGGAGGCTCGTGGACAGGTTTCTGGCAGCAAAACTTTGGGGAGTGACCGGGTAAGGCAGATGGCGGTGACTGGGTGCTCACTGTTGTAACTGACAACCTTTTGGACCAAAGTCCAGCCTTGACAGTGGCTGGACTGTGATGGGAGAAAGAGAAGACCTAAAAACGCATAAGTGGCTTCGAACCCACTCCGATACCAACTTATGATTAGAGAAATGAGATTGTAGAATTGTGATGACTTGCTTGAGTCAAATGAATTTAGCATGTTAGATTTATATACATATTAGGAAATAAATACATTCTACTGTTTACAAGAGACAATAAATGAGCACAAACATTTCCTAGAATAGTTCTAGCACTACTTGGAACTAGGTAGCTATTTAATAACGTGTTAATTCAAACAATTCCAACAGACTGATAGCATGGATGAGAGAACTCATTGCCAAGATTAGCTTTCTTATGTGCAGAAAGTATTATAAAGCACGGCTTTCTTTGATTGGTTATATCATGTTATACAAGTTATTTGATGCTGAAATGTTATGCATTTCATTCATCATAATCGTTAGCATGATATTTAGAAAGATTGCATCAGCATTATTTTTGGAAAGCTTGTATAAAAGTTTCATGCATCTTTATTGATGGAAATGATCATCAGAAAAGGTTGTTGTGTCATGTGCGGCAAAGGAGTGAGAAGTGCAATTTTCCAAGATAGTTCCATGTGCAGCAAGAGAGGTCAATGATTGAGCTTGTGCCTTATGCGCATGAGGGACACAGGTTCTACATCACCAGAGTTTTGCATATGAGGTGTGTGAAGCCGTCAAGTAATAGAAAAAAAGAGGCATGGAGGCCCGAAAGCTGAGAAAGAAAGTAGAGAGATCAAAGAAATGGGAAAATTCACGAATTATCCTTCTCATCTAGTGTTTCATCGCATAATTGCATCATCTTGATGGATTTATTTTTCATTATAAAATGTATATCTTGCTTTGTTGTGAACTATGAAAAGAGAAAATGTCTTGGGTATCTGATACCCTTGGAAACCATGTTTTCAAAGTGTGCACTATCTACTGATAATTTTTCGATTCTTATTTCTCACCAATTTGCAGTGGTGTTCAGACTCTAATCTTTAGATGCTTATTATTATTATTATTTGTTTTCCATGAGCTGAAGATTGGTTGTATTTATTCATTGATGTAAAAGGAGTCCCTTAAGTTCGTAGTCATGCTAGAACCTGTCTGTGCGTGGTTAACTCATGACGCTCTTACCATGATCCCATGGTTAACCTATGACCCACATGCCATGATCCCGAGGTTAACCCATGACCCACTTGCCATGATCTCATGGTTAACCCATGACCCTCACGCCATGATCCAATGGTTAACCAATGACCACTTGCCATGATCCCATAGTTAACACATGACCCACTTGCCATGATCCCATGGTTAGTGGGTCATGTGTTAACCCTAATGGAAGAGTTGTAAATATTGTTGATATGTTTCAAAAATTGTATAAATGTAAACATATTATAGATTATAGATTAATGTGTATACTAAAGTGTGACCGAGAGAAAAGAAATAACTAAACACTATTAGTTTTGGGGCTTAAGTATATTATGTCCCTCTAAATTTATCAGTCTTTAGTTTTAGTTTCTCAAAAAAATTTGTTAATTTCTAAAGTGATTGAAATTGGTCTCTGCCTTTATTTGAAAAGTGGCGTGATCTATTACCCTTGTTATTCCGATACCAAGTAGGGTGTCACATTTTTGTCACTATTGCATTTATTCACACTCGTTTATTAATATCTTATTATATTTTATTCCCCTAACAGGCTATTATTGGTTTGGTCATTAGAATGTTGTATTTAGTCAAGCTGCTTTTGATTGATTTAAAGATGTCATTCAGGCAGCAATTTGAATTTTCGATTAATTGCAGGTTCCTATTCAGTCTGTAAAAGAGCATTTGTTGAAGGAAGGCATAGAAGTCCGAATATGCTCTAGCATTTAGTGAAGAAAAAGTTAAGGGGGAACTTACACTGACCTCCCTGAAATTTAGTTTAATTGCATTCAGCACCCCTCTTTTTTCAAAAGCTATACTTACTTCCCTTAGGGGAGGTCAGTATAATAAATACAATCACCTCCCTTCTTGGGAAGGCAAGTGTAATGATAATTGAATATTAAAGGGAGGTGATATAGCTTTTAAAATAATAGGGGTGTCAGGTATAATTAAGTCAAACCTCAAACGAGCTCAATGTAATTTTCCGAAGTTCAAGATATAATTTGTGTAATGTAACATTGTGGCTCTCAATCTCAACATATTGGATCACAGAAAGATGTTCAGAATGTGACCTGTATGACCTTTAATACATGGGGGAAATAAGTTTACCATGTGGTATCTTTGACTTACACTTTTCTCTTGTAGTCCATTTGTTATATTTTATTACAAAGTAGTTTCATTTGCCTTCTGTATGGTGTAGGATCTGATGTTTTAACCTCAACTTTGGGTTACGTCTAGTCCTTGGCTTTACCAAGACTTTCAATTATAAATGATTAGGTCACAAACGAGTATTGCTTTGTATATCTAGTTTCTCCATGCTCTTTTCAACCTACAAGTATTGTTTTCACACATAGTCTCTTCAGGCTCTATCACTCTATTTGATTGCAAAAGGGTTTTGTTTACAAAAGCAAGTCTTTCAATAACACTAAGAGAGTGAATAACTGAAGAATTGAAAAGATTGTGCAATAACTTCTCTATGGATTACAAATGATTAAGAGAAGGAAAAATATATAAAGAATTGAAGAAATGGCTGGACAGAGTAATTGCAAGCTTTGAATGTGTTATCTCTCTAGTATCTATTTTTCAAAACAATCTTTATATTGGCTTCAATTAATAAATCTTTTGTGAGACATTTCAGCCTTTGATGAACTTTAACTTGAAAATTCTGAGTTTGTAATAAATGATTTAGAATCGTCCTGAAGCCTTCTTTTAATGCTTGAGGAATGTAGATCTCAGATGGTACAAGGAAGTTCTTACTTTTTCAGAGGAGCAGGAACATCAGAAGTGTAGCAGCGGAGTACTTTTATCCTTTCACAGTGCTTTGTGCTTTACACAGACATAGTTTCCCTTTTATGTAAGACATAGGTTGTTCAGGGACAAAAACTTTCTGTTGCTTCCTTAAAATATGATACATAGTTTTTGAAGTAGTGTCGTTCTCCAAGAAGTCTCAGGACTTTCATTGAAAGAGTCCTTATAAACTTCAAAAGAGGATTTCTTCGTTCTTTTGTTTTGGTTAAGCAGACATTACAAGTTGGGCAGCCATTTCCATTTAATGTTTACAAGTTGTTCAAATCAGAGTTGTACAGGTTGCTTTTGTACTTTGTAGAGCACATTTCCATTTTCGTGCAGCTCTCAATTGTACTAGGGAATAAAACATATTGGAAGTACTCATTTTATGAGTTCCTTGGTTGTTTTGAATGTTTGACCTTATGACTTTCTTGATTCTCGTGAGAGAGAACTTCGGTAACTTCTGCTTGAGTTGACAGTTCCTAAAAGTTCCTTTGTCCTTGCTTGTTCCTCATCGAAGAACCACAGATGAGTGAGAGCTTCATTAGACAGGTTGACAAAGAGTTAACAATCTAGTCAACGGACATGTTGAATTTTATTCATCAGACAGGTGATCTCCAGAGATGACCAGGCTGTTATTTAGGGTAGACAAGTTATAGATAGACTTGAAGTAATAATTTGCACACTAAGTAGATAGGTCAACAAACAATATGAAGTCCAATTAAATCATTGATAAATGTTTAGTTTTCATCGAAACTTAGGACAAATGAACATCAAATATTTAAATGACAAACATTTAGATGATTTAATGAACCTTATAAAATATTAACAGATCAAATAAGATTCATACAGATAGGTTAATATTTCTAAAACAGAAGATGTTATGCAGACAAGTAATATACTGATTGAAAACTTAAGCATATAACATCAGATTACTTATATTAACTAAACTTTGTCAGGATCAGAGCATAAAAAACACTTTGGTTCATAAAATTTGGTTAAGACAGGTTTATGCAATCAATCTTTATTATCGTTCTACCCTTTTTGGCATCAACAAAAAGAAATAAGGAAGCAGAAAAGCAAAATTAAGAAAATACAAGGAACAAGATATAAAAGACAGTTTTTATTAATCATCATCAGCATGTAAATGGCAAGTTACAAGACTAGGTTGGCCTATTTAAAAGAGAAAACAAAGATTCTACGTATGTTTCTAAGGCAATCCTAGCATTCCTTTCTTCATCCAGTTGCCTTATAGTAGCTTCAAACAAGGCCTGCAACTAATTGAAGCTTCAGATGTCCACATACTTAGTGCTGACAGATTCTGAAGATGCAGAAGTAGACAAACAGTAGACAAAGCAAACTAGTTTGGATGCCAGGGCAGGGCTAAGAGAGGTGGTGCCTTAAGAATAGGGAGGGGTGCAAAAATTCTAGGAAAAACATGGAGATGAATAGTCGTATAATAGAAAAAGGGTAGAATGATAAATTTGAACAAAGACCTAAATCTGATAAAATCAACCTTAGGAGAAGAGAAAATTGAGGAGATTCTTTTAGATAGAGACATGTGAGAGATTTTTATTTGTTTAGGAGGGGGAAGCGGTTTGGCAACAACAGAAGGTGGTAGGGGTAGCAAAAAGTCTATATGGTGGAAGAAAGACTCAGAACCAGTAACTAACAAAGAAATACCTTGAGAGAGAAGGAAACATAACCACAAAAGGTGGGTAGTGACTTCCAGAGGGTGTACGAATGACGACAATTACAAGGTTTGAAAAGATAATTTCCCTACATGGGTTAATTACATGAGGTGGAGGGATGACAGATAGGTTTAAGAAGCTTGCAGCCATAAGACTTTGCAAGTCTGACACAAACAAACTTGATGAAATACCAATCTCTTCCTCAGGGTATCATCCCTATGAACAATGCTGTACTGATAGACATCATACACTACATCATAAGAAGATATTGGAGATTTGTGGGAAGAGACTGGTGAGGGGGTGGAGACACAGGTGCAAGGATATTGACATAAAGGGCAGGAAAAGAGGAGACGGGTGGGGTATGAATACCTTGCTAAACAGGAGATGAAGGTGAGGGTGGTGATGAAGAGGGAAGAACCACTTGGTTTTCTGACATCCTCAGCTTCTTCCTTGGTGGTGGTGGATTAAGATGATCCACCAGAGGGTAAACAACTATCTGTGTTCCAACAGATAGTGTTAGGTCTCTAAAATGTCTGATGTGCATTTCCCTAAGTTTTGATGAAAACTAAACATTGGTTAATGATTTAATTAACCTTCATATTGGTTGCTAACCTGTCTATCGAGTGTGCAGATTAAATAAAACAAACAGACGTCCAACAAAGTGAAACAAACAGACGTCCAACAAAGTGTAAACAAGAAGACGTCCAACACTATAGTGATTGCAGCGTACGTCCAGAACGCAAGAGATAGAAACTTACATCCACCAAAGTGATGAAAGCCAACGTCTACTAACGTGGCATTTGGAGCACGTCCATTAAAGTATCAGAACAGCGCGTCTATTAAAGTATCAGAACAGCGCGTCCATTAAGGACAGAATGGCTCGTCCAATGACGTGGCATATGGAGCTCGTCCATTAAGGTCAGAATGGGTCAGAATGGCTCGTCCAATGACGTGGCATATGGAGCTCGTCCTTTAAGGTCAGAATGGCTCGTCCAATGACATGGCATATGGAGCTCGTCTACTAGGTTACGTTCAACCAGTTAAAGGTGTATCCGTCTAATGACGTGGCAAATGGAGCTCGTCCACTAGAGTAACAGAGGTTCTCGTCCACCAGAGTAACAGAGGCTCTCGTCCACTAAAGTAACAAAGGCTCTCGTCCACCAGAGTAACAGAGGCTCTCGTCCACTAGAGTAATAGAAGTGCTCGTTCACTAAAGGTGACAGAAGCGCTCGTCCACTAGTCTTTGGACTTGCTAAGTCCTTAATATGGAGCTCGTCTACTAGCCCGAATGAAAACTCAAATGACTAGATAGACGCAATTATTTTCAAGATGGAAGCACTTATCTTATGAATGCGAATTCTATAAGGATTATCAGAATCTTAGTTCAAGAACCAGAAAGAGACTTGAAGCCTTCTCTCATACTCAGTTTCACGATTATCAAGAAAAGTATGAAGCTACTCTCTCAAGCAACCTTGGATAATCAGAACCAAAGACCAGTTAAAGAATGCTTCCAATGTGCTTCATTCCCTAGTACCTCTGGTCCTTCCACAAAAAGGGAAGTGTACTCAGTAAAGTACAAAAAGCTCTCTGCACAACTTTGATATGGTTGTATCACGATGAATAAAGCCATGATCCTTCATGTTAAGAGTACAACCAACGTTCCTATTGCATTAATGACTGCTCAGAACGACTCTATTGCATTAACAACTGCCCAGAATTACTCTATTGTAATTAATGAAGTTCTGCTTGAAGCCAACATCTGAGGGGATGTCTCTAACGGATCCTAAATGCTTGAAGACCATAAACACAGAAGTAATTGAAGATAAATAAGAAGAGAATACACATTGCATTAAAACGCCATTACTCTGTGCTTTTATTTCGTCATTCTTTTATTCTGTATTCTTCAATCATTTTGAAGTTATTATGCAGACTTTCCTAAGCCTTGCATTTAAACCACTCTCTGAGTGTTAGTGAAAGATCTGCCTGTGAGAAGTTGTATTTATTACAAACCCAATCTCTCAAACAAACCAGAGTGATCCTGAAGAGGCTAGGTGTGAAAATAGTACTTGTCTTGAGCCTGAAGAGGCTAGGTGTGAAAACAATACTTGTCTTGAGCCTGAAGAGGCTAGGTGTGCAAATAATACTTGAGTCTGTAACCTTATCAGTTATAATGGATAAATCTTGGTGCTGCCAAGGACTGGACGTAGCTCTTTGCTTTGAAGAGTGAACCAGGATAAATAACCGTGTCAATATCTCTTCCCTTAAATTCTTTAGTTGCTTTAGTTTTCTTACGTCTATCAAGTGGTGTGCTTGCAAAAGTCACCCGTCCATCCTGTATTTTTCCACTCGTCCAAATCTAGACTTTTTGTTTGCGAAAAGATTTCAACTCTGC
Source organism: Sophora flavescens (assembly GCA_030762895.1). Taxonomy (NCBI): domain Eukaryota; kingdom Viridiplantae; phylum Streptophyta; class Magnoliopsida; order Fabales; family Fabaceae; genus Sophora; species Sophora flavescens. Next base: position 165,555,165 of record CM061062.1, on the reverse strand, counting down.
TTAAATTCTGATAAACACAATTCAACCCCCCTTCTCATGTTTATAGCTGTCTATTTCAGTTGGTATCAGAGCTCAGCCTCTAGGTTGAGCATCTAACAGTGTAGAGGTAAAAGATCCTGAAGAATAGACATGACGGCTGGAGCTAGTTCAAGTGGAAGTCATCAGACTGAAGGAGCTTCCCTAACCAGACCTCCTTACTTCAATGGAGAAAACTACAACTACTGGAAAGATAGATTTCAACGGTTTATTCTATCCACAAACTCTGATCTTTGGGATGTCATCACAGATGGTCCATTCATTCCCAAGAATGATGATAACACCGACAAACCAAAAGCTCAGTGGACTGGTGCAGAAAAGACAAAATGGGAGCTGAACCACAAAGCCAGATATAACATCATTTGTGCTCTCAGTCCAGAGGAGTTTGAGAATGTTTGTGCTTGTGACTCTGCAAAGGAAATATGGGACACTTTAGCTGTCACACATGAAGGAACAGCTAAAGTCAAAGAGTCAAAGATTGTCATACTTGTCAGAAAGTATGAACTATTCGTCATGGAGGAAGGAGAATATGTTTCTTAGATGATAGGAAGATTCCAAACTATAATCAACAGTTTAAAATCTCTTGGCAAAGTCTATACCAATGCTGAGAACGTTGGAAAGATTCTAAGAAGCCTACCTAAACAGTGGAGACCTTTGGTCACTGCTATATCCCAAGCCAAGGATCTCACTACCTTGACTATGGATGAACTTCTTGGAACACTCACTGTTCATGAGCAAGAACTTGGAGATGAAGTTGCACCAAAGAAGGGCAAGTCAATTGCTTTGAAAGCTGATCAAAAGTCAGCAAAAGTTTCCAAGGCTCTGAAGGCAGATGAGTCATCCAGTGATGTTGACCTATCAGAACTCGAGGATTCTGAGAGTGATGAAGAGTTGTCTCTCCTGACCAGGAAGATAAAGCTTCTCCTACAGAAAAGGAGCTTTAAGAGGGATAGGTCATTCAGAAGGTTCAACAAGGACAAGAACTTCAAAGAATCCACCTCAACAGACAAAAGTCCAATTGTTTGCTATTAGTGCAAGAAGCTCGGTCACTTCAAGGCCGAATGTCCTCAACTCAAGAAGGCCCCTTTTAAGAAATTCTTCAAGAAGAAGAAGAAAGGAATGATGGCTACTTGGGAGGATCTGGAGTCAACATCTTCTGATGAAGAAACAGAGGAAGAAGCCAATCTCTGTTTGATGGCCAACACTGACTCAGACTCTGATGATGAGGTACATCCTGACTATGAGAAATTACTTGATGCCTATGAGGAGTTATTGGAGGAATCCAACTGCTTATCTAAAGCCTTCAAATCCCTCAAGAGAGAGTATGTAAAGCTCACCAGTGAGCATAAACAGAAATCTCAAGAGTGCGAGAAGCTGGCTAAAGAGAACAGTGAGTTAAAGATTGAAAAGTCTAATGAAGCTAAGATCTCAATTGAAACATCACCATTTGAAGAAGTTGAAAAACTTCAACAGAAAGTGGAAGAGCTCACTTCTGATCTTGCCAAATTTGTTAATGGTAGAGACAATCTGACTAAGCTACTTGGCATTTAGAAGCACCCCCTTAACAAAGAAGGTATTGGATATGTCCATCAGACACATTATAAAGTATCAACTAAAGTTTCTACAGTATCTGTTAAGTCAACTGTAACCAAATCAACACCTATTTGTAACTTCTGTGGAAAAACTGGGCATGTTATGTCTAAATGTATCCATAAGAAGAGAAGGAAGTCTTTATAGACTCCTAGAACTAACAGAAAAGGACACAAAAATTGGGGTACCTGAAGATCAAATAATTTTTGTTGCAGATGTCCTCAACAGGACAAAGAAAGCACCACTGCTGGTACCTGGACAATGGCTGCTCGCGTCATATGACAGGAGAAAGGTCTATGTTCCTAGACCTCCAACTTAAGAAAGGAGGACACGTTGCCTTCGGAGGAAATCAGAAAGGGAAAGTTATAGGAATTGGTACTATTGGTGGTAAACCCCCTCTTCCCTCTATATCTAATGTTCTTATGGTTAAAGGATTAAGACACAATTTGCTTAGCATAAGTCAATTATGTGATAGTGGTTTTGATGTTTCCTTTACCAAGGATGTATGCATAGTTAAAGACTGTAGTGGCAAAACCTTCTTTTCAGCTAAAAGGAAACAAAATCTTTATAAGATTGAACTGTATGATCTCTCAGATCAAAGTGTAACCTGTCTGATGTCTAAAGAGGATGAGAGATGGTTATGGCATAAGAAACTAGGACATGCTAGTATGAAACTAATTTCTGAATTAAAAAGGAATAATCTGGTGAGAGGATTTCCTGATATTAGCTTTAAGAAAGATGTCTTGTGTGATGCATGTCAGAGAGGTAAGCAGATAAAATCAAGTTTCAAATCTAAAAACCAAGTATCAACCTCTAGACCTCTTCAGTTGTTACACATGGATCTGTTTGGACCGATTAGTGTTGCAGCACTGGCCGAAGAAAATATGGATTTGTCATAGTTGATGACTATTCTAGATACACATGGGTACTCTTCCTAACATACAAGGATGAGTCTTTTAAGGCTTTCTCAGTATTCTGCAAAAGAGTATAAAATGTGCAGGGTTTCTGTATTTCTACCCTTAGAAGTGATCATGGGGGAGAATTTGAAAATGATCAGTTTAGACAGTTCTATGAGGAGAATGGAATCTCTCACAATTTCTCTGCACCTAGAACTCCACAGCAAAATGGAGTGGTTGAGAGAAAGAACAGATCTCTGCAAGAGATGGCTAGATCTACGCTCAATGAAAATAATCTCCCTAAATACTTCTGGGCAGAAGCTGTAAACACTGCTTGTTATGTACAAAACAGGATACTTATTAGGCCTTTTCTAAAAAGGACTCCTTATGAATTGTGGAAATGAAAAAGCCCCAACATATCTTATTTTCATGCTTTTGGATGTGAATGTTTTATCCTGAATACCAAAGATAATCTTGGAAAGTTTGATTCTAAGGTAGATAAAGATATTTTCGTAGGTTATTCTGAAATGTCTAAGGCTTTTAGAGTTTACAATTCAAGAACTTGTATTATTGAAGAATATGTTCATGTTAAATTCAATGATGGATTAAATACTGATAAAGAACTATCAGATCTAGAACATGATCTTGCAGGTCTTGATATAAACAAGCCAGAAAGTCAACAACCTGATCTAACCAAAACAGAACATGTTCCTGAGGCTGACAGACAAGTGGAACAAACGAGTCAGCAGACAAGTCAAGATCTTCATGATGATCTCAAAAGGGATTGGAAGTTCAACACTCATCACCCTAAGGATCTTATTATTGGAAATCCTTCTGAAGGAGTAAGAACTAGATCCACATTTAGATAATCAAGCAATGTGGCCTTTATTTCAGATTTGGAGCCTAAACGCATTGAAGAAGCTCTTGAGGATGAAAGCTGGATTCTTTCTATGCAAGAAGAACTTAACCAGTTCGCCAGAAATGATGTCTGGACTCTTGTCTCTAAGCCTAAAAACAAGTCAGTTATTGGAACAAGATGGGTCTTCAGAAACAAATTAGATGAAGATGGTAAAGTTGTCAGAAATAAAGCAAGGTTAGTAGCTCAAGGCTATAACCAACAAGAAGGTATTGATTATACTGAAACCTTTGCACCTGTAGCTAGAATAGAAGCCATACGCATTTTAATGTCATATGCTGCACAACACCAAATTACCCTATTACCTATTTCAAATGGATGTAAAAAGTGCTTTTCTAAATGGTATAATTGAAGAAGAAGTGTATGTTAAACAACCCCCTGGTTTTGAGGATACTGATAAACCAAATCACGTTTTCAAACTTAAAAAGGCATTATATGGTTTGAAACAAGCACCTAGAGCATGGTATGATAGACTTAGTTCTTTTCTCATGCATAATGGTTTTACTAGAGGACAAGTAGACACTACTCTGTTCAAAAAATGCTCTAAAGAGAACTTTATTATAGTCCAAATATATGTTGATGATATTATTTTTGGAGCAACTAATGAAAAGTTGTGCAAGGAATTTTCAAATCTAATGCAAGCTGAATTTGAGATGAGCATGATGGGAGAATTGAAGTTCTTCCTTGGATTACAAATCAAGAAGACAAGTGGTGGAATTTACATTCATCAACAAAAATATACCAAGGAGATACTCAAGAAATACAAAATGGAAAATGCAAAGCTCATGAAAACCCCTATGCAACCCAATGCAAAACTAAGCAAAGATGATGAATGTAAAAAGGTAGATCAAATTGTCTACAGAGGTATGATTGGCTCTCTACTGTACTTAGCTTCAAGCAGACCTGACATTCAATTTAGTGTCTGTATGTGTGCTAGATTCCAATCTGATCCTAGAGAATCTCATCTTAAGGCTGTTAAAAGAATATTTAGATATTTGCTTGGAACTACTAATCTTGGTTTGTTGTATTTAAGATCAAAAGAATACAGATTAGTGGGATATTGTGATGCTGATTTTGCTGGAGACAATAGAAAGAAAAAGCACCAGTGGAGGATGTCACTTCATTGGAGCAAGTTTAGTCTCATGGTCAAGTAAGAGGCAGAAAATCATTGCCTTGTCTCATCTTTGAAGCAGAATACATCTCTGCTTCTAGTTGCTGCTCTCAACTCTAATGGGTAAAACATCAACTTGAGGATTACTAAGTTTGTTAAAACTGAAAATCAATGGGCTGATATTTTCACTAAACCTCTCGCATAAGATAGGTTTTTATTTATTAGAGATAATCTAAACATGCATTGCATTGTTGAACGACATGTCTGAATGTTAAGCTGTCTGTGCTAAATCTGTCATTACTCCTATATACATGTTCTTTCAACTAAGCATTAGTTCAGGGGGAGTATTGATACAATAGTTTAAGTGGAGTATGTCTAATATGCTTGCTGCATTACTATGATTTTATTAACACGTTATCTTGCCCTTAACATATCTCATTAATAAAACTTGATAACCCTTTTTGATGTTGACAAAAGGGGGAGAAATGAGAATTGAGAAATGTGATAGAAATGTGTTATAAAAGAATGAATATGAATGAATATGATATGAATCTTAAATAATACATGGACATGAGTATGCTTTGATAGTTGCCATAATTGCTCAGATAAATCTTAAGTAAGATTGCTCTGATAATAATTTCAAAGTAAAACAAGTTGAACTTATGTGTGACTAAGTTAAACGAATTACATAATTAATATTAATGTCTGATCAAGCATCTGCCTGATCTGTCCGCTTAATAAAATTTCAACCTGTCTAATATATGCTATTTTCTTTGTTGATATTTTCTGAGGTTCATTAAATCATCTCAATGTTTGTCATCATCAAAAAGGGGGAGATTGTTAAGTCTCTAAAATGTCTGATGTGCATTTCCCTAAGTTTTGATGAGAACTAAACATTGGTTAATGATTTAATTAACCTTCATATTGGATGCTAACCTATCTATCTAGTGTGCAGATTAAAACTATAAGAATCATACGTCCAACACTAAAGTAATTGAAGCGTACGTCCAACACAAGTGATAGAAGCGCACGTCCAACACTAAAGTAATTGAAGCGTACGTCCAACACAAGTGATAGAAGTGCACGTCCAACACTGAAGTAATTGAAGCGTACGTCCAATACAAGTGATAGAAGTGCAGGTCCAACACTGAAGTAATAGAAGCGCACGTCCAACACTGAAGTAATTGGAGCGCACGTCCAACACTGAAGTAATTAGAGCGCACGTCCAACATAAGTGATAAAAGTGGGCATCCAATAAAGTGATACAAGTGCTCGTCCAATAAAGTGATACAAGCGCTCGTTCAATAAAGTGATACAAGCGCTCGTCCAATAAAGTAACAAAAGCGCTCGTCCACTAAAGTAACAGAAGCGCTCGTCCACACAAGTCTTTGGACTTGCTAAGCTCTTAATGAGAAGCTCCGTCCAATGACATTCCATATGGAGCTCGTCTACTAGCCCGTCCAAATGTAAAAACTTAAATGGCTAGATGGACGCGGTTATTTTCAAGATGGACGCGCCTATTTCATGAACGCGAATTCTATAAAGAATTATCAAAATATTATCTCAAGAACCAGAATCAAGAAAAGTCAGAAGTTACTCTCTCAAGCAACCTCGGTTATCAGAACCCAAGACTAGTTAAAGAATGCTTCCAACATGCTTTATTCCCTAGTACCTCTGGTCCTTACCCGAAAAGGGAATTGTACTCAGCAAAGTACAAAAAGCTCTCTGCACAACTCTGATATGGCTGTATCACGATGCATAAAGCCATGATCCTTCATGTTAGAGTACAACCAACGTTCCTACTACATTAATGGCTGCCTATAACGACTCTATTGCATTTAATGAAGTTCTGCTTGAAGCCAACATCTGAGGGAATGTCTCTAACGGATCCTAAATGCTTGAAGACTATAAATACAGAAGTCATTGAGATGAAGAACAGAGAATACACATAGCATTAAAGAGACTCTGTGCATTAATATCTTCATTCTTTCATTCTGTATTCTTCAATCATTTGAAGTTATTACGCATAATTTCCTAAGCTTTACATTTAAACCACTCTCCGAGTATTAGTGAAAGATCTGTCTATCTGAAGTTGTATTTATTACAAACCAAATCTCTCAAACAAACCTGAGTGAGACTGAAGAGGCTAAGTGTGCAAAGAATACTTGTCTTGAGCCTGGAGAGGCTAGGTGTGCAAAGAATACTTGTCTTGGAGCCTGGAGAGGCTAGGTGTGCAAACAATACTTGAGTCTGTAACCTGATCAACTATAGTGGATAAATCTTGGTGCTACCAAGGATTGGATGTAGCTCTTTGCTTTGAAGAGTGAACCAGGATAAATAACTATGTCAATGTCTCTTTCCTTAAACTCTTTAGTTTTCTTATGTGTTTATCAAGTGGTGTGTGTTTGCCAAAGTCACTGTTAAAATTTCATCACACAGGTCACTCGTCTATCCTGTATCTTTCCACTCGTCTGAACTAAGCTTCTGTTTGCGAAAAGATTTCAACTTTGTTTAAATTCTGATAAACACAATTCAACCCCTCTTCTCGTGTTTATAGTTGTCTATTTCAGTATTAGCCATCAAGCAGAGGTTGACTTCCTCCTCCACTTCTTCAACTTCAGAAGATGTTGACTCCAAATCCTTCCAAGTAGCCATCATCCCTTTCTTCTTCTTTCTGAAAGAACTTATTTTGAGGGGCTTTCTTTAGTGTAGGACACTCAGCCTTGATGTGACCTGACTTCTTACACTCATAACAGACAATTGGGCTTTTGTCTGTGAAGTAGACTTTTTGAAGTTCTTCTCCTTATGAATCATTCTGAAAGGTTTCTCCTTTCTCAAGTTCTTCCTTTTTAAGAGCAGCCTAATCTTTCTTGTTAAGAGAGATAGCTCCTCATCACTTTCAGAATCCTCGTTTTCAAACAGGTCTGTATCACTGGTAGACTCATCTGCTTTTCGAGCTTTTAAGGCATTGGATGATTTCTGATCAACTTTTAGAGAGATGAATTTGTCACTTCTAGTTGTCACATCATCACCAAATTCTTGCTCATTAATAGTGTGGGTACCAAGAAGCTCACCAAGAAGCTCATCCATAGTAAAGGTGGTAAGATCCTTGCTTGAGAAATGGCAGTGACAAGAAATCTCCACTGCTTTGGAAGACATCTAAGGATCTTTCCAACTTCCTTAGCATTTTTCTCAGCATTTGTGTAAGTTTTGCCAAGAGATTTCAAACCATTGATGATAGTTTGGAATCTCTCTATCATCTGAGCAACATATTCTCCTTCCTCCATAATAAATTGTTCATACTTTCTAACAAGTATGCCAATATTTGACTATTTTACTTTGACAGTTCCTTCATGTGTGACAGACAAGGTGTCCCACATTTCTTTGGCAGAGTGACAAGTACAAACTTTCTCAAATTCCTCAGGACTGAGAGCACAGATTATGTTGTATCTAGCTTTGTGATTCAGCTCCCATTTTGCCTTTTCTGCAGGTATCCATTGAACCTTTGGTTTCTTAGTGTTGTCATCATTCTTGGGAATGAATGGACCTTCAGTGTTGACACAGAGATCATAGTTTGTTGATAAGATTGGAATCTATCTTTCCAGTAGTTGTAGTTTTCTCCATTAAAGAATGGAGGTCTAGCCAGGTAAGATCCTTCAGTCTGGTGACACCCACTTGAACTAGCTCCAGCAGTCCTGTCTATTCTTCAGGACATTTTTCTCTACACTGTTAGATGCTCAACCCAGAGGCTGATCTCTGATACCAATTGAAATAGATAACTATAAACATGATAAAGGGGTTGAATTGTGTTTATCAGACTTTAAGGGAAGTTAGAAACTTTTTACCCACAGAAGCTAGGGACTGACAAGTATTTTTGCAAAGTACAGACAAGTGACTTGTTGGATTAGTTTTCAACAGAAAAACACACAATCATGTAAGATTAAAACTTGTTTGATATTCACTCTTAAGCCCCTTTAGTTAGTAAATAGATAACATAATCAATGCAACTAAAGAGTTAAGGATAGAGAGATAGACACAGCTATTTATCCTGGTTCACCCCTTAACAACTAGGGCTACGTCCAGTCCTTGGCTACACCGAGTTTCTTTCATTATAACTGATCAGGTTATAGACTCCAAGTATGCTTTGCACACCTAACCTCTTCAGGTTCCTAGACAAGTATTGTTTGCTAACCTTGCCTCTTCAGGCTCACTCAAATTTGTTTGAGAAAGGATCGTAATAAATACCATTTGCAAGTCTTTCACTAACACTCAGAATAGTGAATTAAATGTGAAGGTTAGAAAGACTGTGTAATAACTTCAAGTGAATGAGGAATACAAATTGAAAGAATGAAGGAATAAATGAGCAGAGTAATGGCTCTTTAATGCTGTGTATATTCTCTGTATATTATCTATATCTTCATCTTCAATGGTTTTTGTATTTATAGCCTTCGATCATATTATATCCGTTAGAGACATTCCTTCAGATTTTGCCTTTGAGCTGAACTTTATTAAATGCAATAGAGTGATTCTGGGTAGCCATTTAATGCTTAGGAACGTTGGTTGTAGAACAGGGATGAGTAGTGCTTTATGCTTTGTACAACAGTCAAATCAGAGTTGTGCAAGTTGCTTTTGTACTTTGCAGAGCACATTTCCCTTTTTGGGTAACTCCCACTTGCACTAAGGAATAAAGCATATTGGAAGCACTCCTTTTCCGAGTTCCTTGGTTGCTTTGAGTGTTTGACCTTCTGACTTTCTTGATTCTCGTGAGAGACACTAGTGCAATAAGTGCTTTTTACGTCAGCTAAATTTGATTTTATACGTCAGAATATTGTCTGACGTAAATACAGCTGATGTTAATAGTTAATATTTTAACGTCAGTTGTTTAAACAACTGACGTTAAAAATAAAACCTTTAACGTCAGTTCTTCAACACAACTGACGTTAATATTGTTCAAACTAACGTCAGTTGTGTTAAAGAACTGATGTTAAAGGTTTTATTTTTAACGCCCTAATCCGAGCGTTAATAGTGTACTGTATATTTTATAAAATACTATTAACGTCAGTTGTTTGATACAACTGACGTTAATAGATTTTTTTTTTAAAATTCAGTTTTAAAATATCACTCAGCTATCCCTGCATTCAGTAAATATCCCAGTAACACAGAATATCACACACATTACAAAATTGTAAACACTACCCTTAAATTTCAATATTAACAATAAGAAAAGAAATATACAAAGGAACAACGGGGGGACTTAAAACCAAAACCCATGTATAGGAAAAACATAACTATCTACAAGTATATATATATAAATTTTAGTCTCTAATGTCTAAAAACAAAACTACCAATCTAAGGATATATATATACATGTTATTAATTAGTTTCTAAAGTCTAACAAAAAAACTATTCATCTAAGTATTGCGGAGGTATCTTGTCAATTCCTTTTTCAGCCGCATACTTGAAGAAGAATTCAGCTAAGCGCATCCTCAAGTCTCTAAAGTCATCTTCTTGAAGAGGTGATTGGTCGTTAAATGCCTACACACGTTCAAATAATAACAATAACATTAACGCAAGTCATCTTCAAAACTATAATATATAATTTAACAAGTTGTTTAAATATTACCTTATTCCATCCATCCGTAATAGATGCGGAGACTATGTTCAGCATATGAAGCATCACATAATAGCCGCACGACCACCCGTCAGGTTGAAATCGAGACTACAAACAAAATTAATTTCAATGTCAGTTGAATATACATATCAATTAGTAATTATAATATTAATTATTTGATAAATAAACTACCAAACCTTGAGGATGGTCCATTCAGGATTTGCTTTAGCCTTATAAGTCCTACTTCTCCCGTTGGCGCAACGTCGTGGCTCCTCTACCCCGTTTCCTATGAGCCTTTGATGTCTCTGTATGGACAAAAAAAATGATAAAATAGAGGGTTGTAACATTATAAACTTACATTAAAAATAAGGACTAAAGATAGTATATAACATGTAAACTTACACTAGAATCAGGCGTAGGCGCGATCAGGTCCTGCGTAGGCCCCACAGTGTCCTCCTGTGCATGTGGGCTATCCGACTGATCCATATGTATGTCTGTTCAGAAACAATATATATTTATTAACATAGGTTATAACTCAAAATAAATACAGAAGTATAAATAAAAATAAATGTATACTAAGTTTAAACAACCTATATCAATATCCCTTCGTGATGATCATCACGAGTGGCATGTACATCATCTACCTGTGTCTCCTCGATTATAGTAGGCATGTTTGTTGAAAAAGAAGGAGTCTCAGGAATATCAATATTTGAATCTTGATTTTCATCACTACCATTATACATGATTTTTCCTTGGAGAACCACGGACAACCTTTTGTTAGAAGGATCAGTGATGTAGAACACTTGTTTTGCTTGGGAAGCCATTATGAAAGGCTCATTTATATGACCTAACTTGCTGAGGTCTACCAATGTGAACCCCAATTCGTCGGTTTGTACACCACCGTTACTATCAACCCACTTACATTTAAAAACCGGCTCCGTAAGCTTAGTGTAATCAAGCACCCAAATATCTTCAATATATCCAAAGTAAGGTCTCGGTGCTTTAACGGGTTTTGTGTCCTTTGCACTAGAGAAGTGCATTGCTTCGGCCACGATCATAACCCCACTATTTTGCATGGTACTCTTGTTATCTTGTTCCTTTGTATAAAAGGAAAAGTTATTTATGTCGTATCCGCTCCAGCATATGACGTTGAAGCTAGGCCCACGTGCTAGCCATCTTACGTCATCAGAAGCAGTACTACTATCCTTAAGCATTTCTTCCTTGAACCATGGTAAGAAAGTATTGTTATGCTTGTTCAACAACCACCTTTCGCTCATTCGAGGGTTTTCTTGATTGACTTTTCTTTTATGTTCAAATAAGAAAGGCTGAACACAATCGATGTTGTTCAATACATACAAATGTGCTTGAAGAACTTCCTCCCGAACCTTGCTATTAATTATTAAGCCATGTGTACCCTTACCTTGACATCTGATCTCATCATGCCGAGGCTTAGAAACCCCTATAGGACCCGTCAACTACATCAACACCTTCCACCCACAGCGTTTTCAAGTCTTCAATCAAGGGACTTAGATAAACATCTAAGTCATTTCCCGGTTGCTTTGGGCCCGAAATCATCATAGACAACATCATGTATTTGTGCTTCATGCACAACCAAGGGGGCAGGTTGTAAATTATCAACAGAACAAGACATGAACTATGAATACTACTCATGTTACCATAAGGATTCATTCCATCCGTAGCAAGTCCAAGCCTTAGGTTTCTTGGCTCATCGGCGAAATCCGGAAACATAGTATCAATATTCTTCCATTGCATAGAATCAGCAGGATGACGAACCTTTCCATCACGTTTCCTCTCATCATTATGCCATCTAAGATTCTTCGCATCTTTCGCATTGGCAAACAATTGCTTGAACCTTGGAATTATTGGAAGATACCACAACACCTTCGCAGGAGGACCCTTTTTTCTCACATCTTCAAGATCATCATCATCATCACCACCCTTCACTTTGTATCGTGATAACCCACATTTGGGGCAATTGTGATTGTCTTCATGAACACCGGTGTACAATATGCAATCATTGGGGCATGCGTGTATCTTCTTATACTCCATACCCATCGGACACAATACCTTCTAGGCCTCATAGTTACGGTCAGGCAATGTGTTGTCCTTCGGAAGCAAGTCTTTCAACACTTCAAGCAATTCCGTGAAGCTTTTATCGGTCCAACCATTTCTCGCCTTCACACAAACCAATTTTAGCACCGCCGACAACCGTGTATGAGTAGTACACCCTGGATATAAAGGCTTATCCGCATCACCGCACAACCTATCATACACATGAGCTCGATGAAAAGATTCTTGTACAATATCACGGATCATGTCCTCTACTCGATCATCCTCCATATCTACGTCAACGTCCTCACTTTGGGAGACACTTGTCGTACTACTCAACAACACATCACCATGCCATGTCCATCTTGTATAACTCAAGCAAATCCCTTCACAAATCAAATGAGTACGTATATCCTTCACCGTACATTTCCTCGTATTTAAACACTTGACACAAGGACAACAGAACATTCCATTACTATTAGGAACATTCCTTTGAGCAAATTCTATAAATTCTCCCACCCCCTTCAAATACTCAGCACTAGTGCGCTTACAAACCATCCAACTACGATCCATAACTAGATAGGTTCTGTAGATATACAAAACATATATCCAAGGCGTTTAAAAATTATTTCAAATTTACACCATTTTCAGGTTTCTTAAGACAAAAGAAATAAGCAGATGAAGATAAATTAACAAAACAGAATTCCAATGAGCAATATATTGTTGATGTCACATGCTACAAGCAACTCTAAATTTCTTTCCATTTTGAAATAGGTCATGATAGCAGAAAAAAAACAAGAGAAAACACAAAACCCACGACCAGAAATAGAGACATTCCAAACAACTCAAACTCACAGATTCAAGTTTCAACTACAGAGACTACAGTTTCAACATACACTCAAAACCAAAAATAAAAAAATGTGCCCTAAAGACTCACCAGAAATAGGTGCTCGCGTGGTGGCCAACGTTCGATGTGGTTACCGAGAGCAGAGGGATAAGGAGAGTCAGTGTGCGGGAAGGGCAAAGAGAGATGTCAAGTTATTGCAAAGAATGAGCGGGAAAGACAGAGTTAGGGTTAAGAGTGTACCTCACGGTGGTGGGGAAGAAGCCCTCGCGATGGTTGAGGTGGAGATGAGCTCGCGATTAGGGCAAAGTGAGAGTGAGAGTGAGAGTGAGAGTGAGAGTTGAGAGTCAGAGTGAGAGTTGAGAGTGAGAGTGAGCGTGAAAGAGAAGAACAGAGACATACAGAGCGAAGTGCAGAAGGCGCGCGTGTGTAAACGTTTTAATCAAAAACCAAAAATAAAACAACATTTTACGTTAGTTGTTTGTAGCAACTGACGTTAAAGGTAATCTATTTAACGTCAGTTGTCTTAAGAAACTGATGTTAAAAGTCATTGTTTACGTTATAATCAAAAATAAAAAATAAAGCAACATTTTACGTCAGTTTTTTGTAACAACTGACGTTAAAGGTAATTTATTTAACGTCGGTTGTCTTAAGAAACTGACGTTAAAAGTCATTGTTTAACGTCAGTTGTATTAAACAACTGACGTTAAAAATAAATATTTTTTATTTAAAAACAATTTTAACGTCAGTTGTTGAAGACAACTGACGTTAAAAGTGTATAAGTTTCTGCAAAAACATTCATTCCTTTGACTACTGTGCTACTTACCCATGCACCTTGTAACTTAATCCTCTTAATGAGCATTAAGTTTATAGATCAGTTTTCAAGAAAATCAAAGAGTCTCTATTCTCTATATAAAGTGTCATTCTTCTGTATCAGTCTGTAATACACCCTCTTCTTTTCCTCTATATTTTGTGTGTTTTCTATTCCTTCACAATATGCCTCTATCATATTTGAGGTGTTGTTATTTCTTCCTATACCTAGACTTAAAGGTCTCTGTATTAATGGTCAACAAACTTCTGAGGTTGAGTAAATCACGTAACATGGATGGTAAGGTTGGGTGAATCACGTAATGTGATTCCCTCACTTTATTTCATCCCCTGGCCTCATCCCTTTCTTTCCGCTTTCGCAGCAAGTGACTGTGGATAAAACAGATGGAGCATCAAGGAATTCAAATGAGGGAGGAGATGCATCCATTAATTGGAGTTTCTGAGGACAGGACTGAGAAGAAAATGATGTTGAAGCTGAAACTTTGCATCCATTGGAATTTCTGAGGACAGGACTGAGAAGAAAATGATGTTGAAGCAGAAACTTTTTTATATTTTAGGGCTATGTTGCAGAAATTTTTTATCTTTTAATCATGTAATTGTAACTTATGAATCGCTTCAATGAGATACGATTTGATTATACATATATAACTTGTTTTATTTTAAGTGTTTATTTATTTTAATTTGCACAAGAATTTGTTTACTAATTCAAGCTAATTAATTAAGATTAAAAATAAACTTGTTTAAAAAAAAGTTTAGAAATAAACTGCACTATATATATGAATTGACCTCTGTTAAGAGTGACAACATGGCATTTCAGATAGGGATATAGGATTATTTACGTCAGCTATTTATTTAAATGAAGTAAAAATCACACTTTTAACGTCAGTTGTATAAAAAACTGACGTTAAAAATAAATATTTTTTATTTTAAAAAAACTTTTAACGTCAGTTGTATTAAACAACTGACGTTAAAAGTGTATAAGTTTCTGCAAAAACATTCATTCCTTTGACTACTTTGCTGCTTACCCATGACTGCTGTGCTACTTATCCATGCTCATTGTAACCTATAATCCTCTTAATGAGCATTAAGTTTATATTTTCTAGAAAATCAGCTAGTCTCTCTTCTCTATATAAAGTATCATTCTTTCAGTATCGATCATGAATCTGACCTCTTCTTTTCCTCTATATTTCGTGTGTTTTCTATTCCTTCACAAAATGGCTCTGAGACTTTTGTTATTTCTTTCTATACCTAGACTTAAAGGTCTCTGTCTTAATGGTCAAAAAACTTCTAAGGTTGAGTAAATCACGTAACATGGATGGTAAGGTTGGGTGAATCACGTAATGTGATTCCCTCACCTTATTTCATCCCATCCCTTCACTCTGCTTTGGCTCCAAAGTGACTGTGGATTCAGATGGAGCATCAAGGAATTCAAGTAAGGGAGGAGATGCATCCATTGGAGTTTACGAGACAGGGGCGAGAAGAAAATGATGTTGAAGCAGAAACTTTTTTATATTTTAGTGCTATGTTGCAGAAATTTTTTATCTTTTAATCATGTAATTGTAACTTATGAATCGCTTCAATGAGATATGATTTGATTATACATATATAACTTGTTTTATGTTAAGTGTTTATTTATTTTAATTTGCACAAGAATTTGTTTACTAATTCAAGCTAATTAATTAACATTAAAAATAAACTTGTTTTAAAAAAAAGTTTAGAAATAAACTGCACTATATGGAGTGATCTGCATTAAGAGTGACAACAGGGATGACAACGAAAGAAATGAGTTTCATAATTGTTTACGTCAGTTATTTATTTAACTGCCATAAAAATCACACATTTAACGTCAGTTCTTTACACAACTGACGCAAATAGTGATTTAATATTTACAAAATTGTCACCGCCTCATTTTTAACATCAAACATATGATCAACTGACGTAAAACGTTCTCGTATATTACATTATTTCCACTAGTGAGAGAGCTTCAGTAACTTTTGCTTGAGTTGGCAGCTTCTAAAAGATCCTTTGTCCTTGCGTGTTCCTCATCAAAGAACCACAGACGAGTCAGAGCTTCATTAGTCAGGTTGACAAAGAGTCAACAATCTAGTTAGCAGACAGGTTGACTTTTATTCATCAGATAGGTGATCTCCCACTACTAGAAATCTTCTTATTACCTACCGATTTTGCTACGGATTTTGCTCAAAAATTCGCAGGAAATAGGTTTCATGCGGGTTTTCTTATGAATTTCTACCTAAAGGTAATATCTTCGTGGGTACTTTTTTCCTACGAAATTTAAAATCCGTAGGAAATTTCCAGTAGGTTTTCTTGCGAAAAATTTAAATCCACAGTAAAATTTGCAGGAAATGTCAAAATTTCCCACAAAATTTTCTACGAATTTAAATCTATAGGAAAAAACCTTATTTCTGAAAAAATTGCAGCAAAATTCACAGAATATTCCTGCGAAAAAAATCCGCATTGAAATCCACAAGTAATCCATGAATTTCTAGTAGTGTCCAGAGATGAGCAAGTTGCTTTTTAGGGCAAACAAGTTATAGATAGACTTAAAGTAATAATCAGCACGCTAAGTAGACAGGTCAACAACCAATTTGAAGCTTGGGTTGGTAACACGGCCTATAACATTCAATTTTTGTTACCAGACATGTGTTGCCTTTTTTTTAGTAATTATAAGAATTCTTTCAATTTTTCCTTTTTTTTATTATCAAATTCTTTTCTTTGAATGACCTTCAACTGAATACTTTTAATTTACTAAATTTCTCATTCTAACATATATCACACTCTTCAATCATGCATTACATATATATATATATGGAATTATTTAATTTATTGTTTGTTTAAATAACAGTATATATCCAGTTTAATAACTCAAACATGAGCATCTTCATTTTAATTGGATACTACTGTTTTAATTTTATTAGCATTATCCGTTTATTTAATTTGTATTTTCCTACTTTATTTTGTTTATATATATATATATATATATATATATATATATATATATAAATTTATAACAACTCAAGCATACAAGCATCCGAGTTTCAATTGAAAACTACTTTATTAAAGTAAAGTTCGTTATTTTATTAGCATTATCCTATTTTTCATATCAACCATTGTCCCACTTTATTCTTTTACTAGTGATTAAAGTTCTTAATTTGTTAACATTGCCCTACTTTTTTATTTATAAATAATTCAAATTAAAGTTTTTATTTTGTTAACTTTATATTAGTTCTTATTTTTAATCACAAATCTCAAGCTGACAAATGCCACATTCCTTATTTTCGTTATTTGCTTTCTGTGATATGTACAGAGAGAGATAGATTCCATTGACCTACTGCATTTTTACAATAAAAAAATAATTTATATAAAAACGATAAGTCAAAATGACTAATTTTACATAATTATAATTTCTTAATTCTTATCAATGCAATGGATGAATAAAAAAAAAAAAGGGATTTCAATTCTTAGCCTTAAATAAAATGGTTGGACTAAAATAGAATCATCAGAATTCTATGCAAGTAGCCTTAAAAAATAAAATGATATAGTTCACTCAAAAAATTATATATATATATATATATATATATATATATATATATAAAATAGAGAGAGAAAGAGATTCCATTAACCTAGTGTCTTTTTACTTATAAT
This sequence comes from Sophora flavescens, assembly GCA_030762895.1. Classification (NCBI taxonomy): domain Eukaryota; kingdom Viridiplantae; phylum Streptophyta; class Magnoliopsida; order Fabales; family Fabaceae; genus Sophora; species Sophora flavescens. Next base: position 165,537,600 of record CM061062.1, on the reverse strand, counting down.
TTATGAAAAAAGATAAGTCGAAGTGACTAATTTTACTTAATTATAATTTCTTAATTCTTATTAATATAATGGTTGAATAAAAAAAAAAGGATTTCAATTCTGTCTTAAATAAGATGGTGGGATTAAAATATAATCAATAAAATTTTATGAAAGAAATCTTTGATAATATGATGGAAAGAAATAGATTTAATTTCTTTCTATCATAGTTTCGTCAGGTGTAAGTCTTACATCAAATCCAAATCCCGATCATTAAAATCAATTTATCTAATGGTTCAAAATAGTTCACTCGAAAAATTAAAAAAACAATTAAAAGGGTCATCACCAACGAACATCTGAACATGGGGGACACCATCACCCTCTCCAACAAGCTCAGAAATTCGTCCATGAAGTTATGGACCCCGAAGCGCTCACCGACGAGTTTTTGGTTTCTCCACAAGGAACCAGTCCATGTGCTCCATGACAGTGATCGACTTCGCCGTCGTTTCGAAAAGGAGAAACTTCAGATCCGAATCGCTGTGAACCTTCGAGAGAACCATGTCGTACCCGTCGTATGAGAGGAAGTTCGCCATGACGGTGACGAAGCTCGATTTTTCAAAAACGGCCAAGCCGCCTGTTTGGCCATTTCTCCTTGATGAACGGATTGAGGTCTAATTTGATCTTATTCATGAGATTTGATTCCATGGCTGGTGTCTAAAGGTGAAGGATCCGTGAACAAACAGATCTCCGCCGTGATTTTCCGGTGTTAATGAACAGTGCCAAATCGCGTCTTCCTTGGTTCTCTATCTCGTTGGCGGTGGCATGGATGTGACAGAGATTGAGATAGCGGATTCGCCGTTTATCGTATTTTTTGATAGAGTGAGCCCTTGCTGTAAAGGAGGTTCTGTTGCATGGTTTCATTGATTTTAGGGATGCACTGATACATCCCTAGCTGCTTTATAGGTGGAGGTTGTTTTATGGATAGACGATTATTCCCACAAACCAACATAGGTCTTTAACTCATCCCATATTTGTTTCAAGTCAAGCACGCTTAACTATGAATTTCTCAAGTGATGGGCTAATGAAAAAAAGATGTATGTTGGTATATGCAGTACCAATCAATTCATATAAGTCATCATCAACTTTATAGTTCCATACCGACACAGTCTCTGATTCCCTCTCGTTCCGGTGTGTAATCGGTTCATTCATGTATCCTTCCACTTAGAAGCCTGTCAGGAGCTGCTCTTTGTCCGTGTCTTCTTGCACCGGCGACCACTCCCCGCCCTCATCATCACCGGGTATCACATGCACTGGTAAACGTGAAAACTCTTGGAACTCTTGGATGGTTGTGAGTTTGTTAAAATTCAAGGAAATAGGGCAAAGGAAACCCATTGTTAGGAAACGACGAGGAATAGAAGGAGGAAGGAAAAATAATTAAATCACGCGACCTTTTTAATTTTTAATTTTTTGACTCAACTATTTTTAACCGTCGGATAAATTGATTTTAACGATTCAAATTTGGTGTAAGTCAATATACTTATACCTGACGTCAATGGATCCTGCCTCATATACAGACCGGATCCGTTTACATCAAGTGTAAGTCAAAAGACTTACACCAAATATGGATCATCAATATTATTTAATCTAATGGTTCAGATTAATCTAAATTAAAAAACTTGAATTTTTTTTAAAAAAAAACTAGAAATATGTCATGTGGTCTCCTTTTTTTCCTCATCCGCCCCTTCATTTCTTGGCTGTTAGAAACAATACCCGAGCACCGCCATTAGAGCACGTGCCGCTGGAGCACACCTCACGTGAGCGAAGGGGGTCTACAGTGGATTGGTGCGCTGGTTCTGGGCTAGTGGCTTATGCGAAGCTCTGGTGCGGATGATGGCGACTGAGACTGGTACGTATGGTGGCTAATGAAGTCACAGTGGTTGTTACGGCGGGTAGAAGGTTCTGATGCGGACAATGAAACGAAGGAGAGCTGGGATTCGGTGGAAAGGATGTGGAGATTGGGACGGGGGCTGGTCTGGGCCGCGTGCCACAGTTGACTGAACACACTTGGGAACTAGGTGCGGCGGCATATATGGAGGACAGGGATTTTGATCTGCAAGGAGGGAGATGGTTCATAGTGGCTTTGTATGACAAAGGAGGTCAATGATGGGTTTTTTAATGGGTGAAAGAGAAATGGGTGTGGCTTCTATTAATTGATGGAGGAGGAGGAGGAAGAAGAAGAAAAAGAAGACGAAGACGAAGAGGAAGAGGAGGAGGAGGAGGAGGAGGAGGAAGAGGATGAGAAGGACCAGGACGAGGACGGCGACGAGGAGGGAGGAGAGGAAGGAGAGGAACAGGAGGAGGGGGAGGAGGAAGGAGGAGGAGTAGGGAGAAGGAAGGAGGAGGAGGAGGTGATGGTTGAGGATTTTGGTCATAGGGGAAAGAAATCTCTATACTGACGTCAGCGATGTTTCTAACAGAGAGAAGAAAAGAGGGGTCTGGGAGAAAGAAAGGAGGGATAGGGACAGGTGACATATTTTTTATTTTTTTTAATTAGATTAATCTCAACCATTAGATTAAATAATATTGACGATCCTGATTTGGTGTAAGTCAAAAGACTTACACCTAATATAAATGGATCTTGTATTATTATATATATATATATATATATATATATATATATATATATGAGTAATATTGAAGAGTTGTTTTTATTATCCATCTTAGGTGGCGGAAGGAGAGGAAGAATAAGAATAAGAATAAGAAGAAGAGGTGATGGTTGAGGATTTTGGTCATAGGGGAAAGAAATCTCTATACCGACGATGTTTCTAACTGAGAGAAGAAAAGAGGGGTCTGGGAGAAAGAAAGGAGGGGTAGGGACAGGTGACATATTTTTTATTTTTTTTAATTAGATTAATCTCAACCATTAGATTAAATAATATTGACGATCCTGATTTGGTGTAAGTCTTTTGACTTATACCTGGTGTAAATGGATCTTGTCTTTTATATATATATATATATATATATATATATATATATATATATATATTTTGTAGAGTTGTTTTTACTATTCACCTTAGGTGGCAGTTTCTCCATGATTAAGGGAGATTAAATGACTACTTCAATACTTGATTTTATTATGATTTGTCAAACAATATATGCAGGGATAATGATAGGTACACTAAGAGCTTTAAGGTAAATCTTTGCTTGTGTTTTTTCATATTTTCATTGCATTTTCTTTCTTCTAAATGTTCCATTCTCTTAATAAATGCTAAGGATCGTCTTGAAACAAGCTGCAAGTGAATTCATATCTAATGATACTCATATTCTAACTCAAAGCTTCCTTGGTGGACATTTAATCCCGAGTTCTCTACTCTGAAACATGTGAAGATGGTGAGTTTGGAAAAAAGGCTGATTAATGGGTTTCCCTAAAATCTGTAATGTTTCTATTTTGGTTTATATTTTTTATTTTGTTTCATGAAATGCTCTTACCTTATCCCTATTGCTTATTTGTTTTTGAAATTTGAATGATTGATATATGACTATTGGGCTCAAAATGTTGAGCATGCACCTATAAAATAAAAGAAAGAGAGGAAAGTATGAAATATGACCCCCAATTGTGTCGATGTCACATGTCTTTCAATGTGAATAGAGGCTTGTTTGGAAAATATTAAGAGAGGCAAATGGTCTAGAAAATGGTATTTTTTGAATGATTAGCCAAGAGTTTGACCCAGAGGAGTTACATATATTTTGTGGAGTTACATATGTTGGAACCAAGTGGTTCTGGTTAATAATCTCTGAAGTTTGATGTTAACAACAAAAATTAAATTTGTATGGCAAAGTTAAAGTTATGGACTAACTTGTCTATTCAAAGTGTGCATGATTGCATTTATATCACTAGACGAAGAAACTAGTCAAAAACTGTTTAAATTAGTCCAAAAGCATTGCTAGTCCAAGCTTAGTCCAATATGATTAGTCTAACATAAGAGCGCTAGACGAGTCGCTAAGTCTATCAGAGAAACGATCAAGTCCAGTATATAGCAAGTCCAAAGACTTATAGTCTACCAGATATAAAGTTAGACGACTCGTTAAGTAGACTACCTAGTGTAAGCAAAATGAGTTAACACTAGTCTACTCAGCAAAACACTAGACGATGTAGTAATGGACTACTAAGTTGATTTCATTCAAAGTTAAAAACACACGTCCAAAGATGTATCTCTTTTAACCCGTCTAGTCAGCGTCTTTATTTCAAATGATTGAATATTAAATATGCCTTGTATGTTTTCGAATACCTTGGTTGTTTTAATTGTTTATTCAAATATTCCTTGGTAAAAGAAACATAGTACCATTGTTTACATAAATGCCTTTGTACTCTGACACCTCCTGCTGCAAAGTTGACCCTCAACAAAGAAGGAAAGACAAAAGGTAACTTTCGGGTACAACAAAGAAGTGATAGTGCCACTTTGAGCATTTCTGATAACCAATAGTACTTTTATGAAGATCACATATCAAGTTATCAGGCTCAACGGATCCTAGCATTTAATGCTATCTCTAAACGGATACATCTTGAAGACCGTTGAAGAAGCAAGAGCTGAAGCTGCACTTTATCTATAAATATAGGACAACCCCAGTAAAGAAAAAAAAAAAACAAGCTTTGATATTTGAAAATGCCAAATATTTGCTCAAACTTCTCTCGAATATTTTCATTGTAATCTGACCTGAACTCAAACCTTCATATCCTCACACATAGTTAATATCTTAAGTTAGAGAGAGCCTGAAGAGGCTTGACTGTAAAAGAAAACTTGAGTGCCTGAAGAGGTGTTGAATATTTGAGTAAATTGTAAGCCTGAAGAGGCAAGTGAAAGAATACTTGTAAGCTATTAGATTATAATGAAGAAAACTTTCAAGTATAAGGGATTATACTTGAAAGATAGTGAACCAGGATAAAATCACTTTGTGTGAATCTTTTATCCCTATCTCTTCACAGTTTTATTTTATACTAACTGTGGAGATTTGATAATGAGTTTGTTAACGCTTTTGAAAAAGGTTTTTCTTGAGTATGTGTAACAGCCCGATTTTCGGATAAGTTGTATTAATGGTAAATATATATTTATTTATATTTTTATCTGAGACTTAGGAAATGATTTTGGAGAAAACAAAATAAAATCTAGAACCTACTCTATGGTAGGAAACTCTGGTTAAAATTTATACCGACAGAAAATCATAAATTGACCCGAAGCTGAAATTTGTAGATTTTTTTTATTTTGTCCGTGAGGAATCCTACTTTCTAAATTTCTGATTAGAAATAAAATATTATGTTTATTCGGACGAATTTTGGTAAAAGTTCGGACGGAAAACAATCGATGTTTTCACTGACAGTAAGATTTTAATGATCAGAAAACCTAATTTTGACCCGTGAACGAAATGGTTTATATTTAAATCATATTTCCAACGAGGCTGGTTAGTTTGAAAATTTTCAATCGAAAATGAAATATTTTGCTATTATACGGGCGTAAAACCCTAATCGGGGAACCGACGGAGTGGAGAAGGGAGGTGTGGAGACGAAATCAGACACCGGAGGAGCTGAGTCGTGGGGCGAGTCACCACCATGATTCACCAAGCATTTATGAAGAATTAGATGTAAATATAGGTGAAATGACCAAAATACCCCTAAGCTTAACCTAACCGACGTTGAGTTAAATTTCAACCATGGTTAAATAACCAAGGTTAATTATTGTGGACCAAAATAGCCACACCTTCACTTAATGTGAGCCACATGTTTATTAACTATAGTTAGCAAAATAACCTTAGTTAAGTTAATTATTAATTATGGTTAATCATATATTAATTAAATAATCACAAAACCCATTAATCTAATTCTAATGAACCAAACAAGGCCTAATTCCTACCCTATTTAACCCCCAAAAAAAAAACCGTAGGTAGCCTTCCCCTTTCACTCATATTTTTCGTTTTCTTCATTTCTTCACACTTAACACATACACTCTATTGTTGATCTTCAAGAGCTCCAAGTGATTTCCATTAAGAAGCTTGCCAAGATCATCATCAATTCTTCTTTTAATCTCTTAACTTAGGTAACATGATCATCTCCTCTCTTTTAAAGCTCTTGTTCTTCATATTCTTGAGTTTCCATTTCTTAGATCTAGAACTTTAAAGAATTCTAGAAAATGGTAGAAAAATCATAAAATTATGAAACCAATTTCTATGATCTAGATATGATTCCTACCTTCATTATCCAAGAGCATGTGATCAAAATCATTTTCTTTCCTATTGAACCTTGTTTGACCTAACCTATGTAGTAAAATGGGTTTGGTGTTTTGTTGTTTGTTTTGAAAGTTAGTACTTGATTTAAGTTCTATAATACTTGTATAGCTTAAATCTAAGAGTTTAGGTTCAACAAAAATCCCTAGCTTAGATTCCTATACATGGCCGAAACTTAGTAAAATGTGAGGTTGAATATTATGTTCATGTTTCCAAGTTATGGTAATTTATCTAGGCTACCTAGGACCTAAGTAACTAGTATCCAAAAGCTTAGGTTAAGAAAAGAACCACAACCCTCATTTGAATTGATTGGCCGAATCCAACAAAAATGGTCAAGGGAGGATTTGTTGAATTAATTGTTATTGTGTTGTTTAATTGAAGGAGGAATTGGTAACGTGTGGTGGGATAATGAGGAACGTCAATTTCAGAATTCCAGTGATAACCCAGGTGGGGGAAAGAATCATTTCTACTGTCGAAATCGATAAGTAGTATATTCTATAATAATTGTGTTGGGTGACCTAAACCCTACTAGTAGTCGAGTAATCGACAAGACCAAAATCACATTGGAAACCTTTTCTGTAAAATCAATGGTGATTCGGGGATTGTAGGTTTATCGACATTAGGTTGATTTTAAAGGACTTGATAATGTCTGATTTTATGTTGTTGAATTTACTGTGATACACTGGTTGAGGTATACACTGCATGTGACTTATTATTTTTGGTGTTTGAATATTTTCTGAAATTGTATTATGCATGATCTGCCTGGTTTTTAGTACTATGCTTAGTTGATTTTAAGCGAGGATATATGTTGTTCGAAATATTTTGTTAGGGGGAGAAAGTATCGGTGAATTAGAAGTGCTTAGCTTAAATTGATTATTTAAAAGATGAAATGTGTCATAGAATGTGAGTCAAGGCTATGATGGAAACTGTAACACCTCGATTTTTCGCTGCTTTCAAATATCGGTAATAAATATATAAATATATATATTTTTATCCGAGACTCAGAAAATGATTATAGGTAAACCACTGTTATTTTCACGTCATGTTTTATATCTTAGGGTTACGATGAAATTTTGGGTTGAAAATTCAGACGGAACCCGATCTGCGTTTTGACTGACAGCAAAAGTTTACTGCTCAGAAAACTTAATTTTAATTCGTGAACGGGATGAATTTTTTTATCATATTTACTACAATAGTGGAAGTTTTGAAAAATTTAGCGTAAAATTAAAATATTATATTTGATGCGGGTGAAAACATCGAGATATCTCTAGGAAAACCTCCGTCAGATGAATCAGGGAGTCAGCAACGGAGCTGAGGTGGCTGATGTGACTGATGTGACATGCATTTATGACGATCCTATCCGAGTCATAATGGCCATAATGGCACATTTATGACAATAGGATATTTTGCATGTAAATGACGATTTTACCCCTAGCTTTCCAAGAATTTTGCAAGCCATGTCATTGTAAATTTTGACCAAATTACCCCCCAAAACCCACAGCTCCTTCATCATAACACACTTAGGCAATTTCTTCATTTCATTTCATGCCATTGTCTCTTCAAAGTTCATGTTTTTCCTTAAGAACTCAAGAACACTTAAACTTGAATTTGTGAAGAACATCATCAAGATCATCCTTTTCTTTGATCATCAAGAGGTAACAACTCTTTATATTGTCATTTAAAGTCTTTCTCTTCACAACTTTTATGGATTTATGATATGAATCATCATGTTCTTCATTTCATTCAAAGTTCATGAAGCTAACTTAAAAAATCCATAACTAATTCTAGAAAAATCCTTTTGACATGAAACCAATTACTATGATCTCATAATCATCTCTATTTTCATCATCTGGAAGCATATGATCACGAGAAATTTCCTTCCGAATTTTCTGAACTGTGCCGAATCCATGAAAAAGTGGTGTTCATGGGTTTTGTTTCATTTTCATGTCTTGATTCACGATTCAATCTCTTAGTACCTTGATAGTTATTGTATGTAAGTAAATAGAAGATCAAAAATCAAACCCTAACTTATTTGTTTCATAAAGGCCGAAACCCGAGCTATGAATATTGGATGGATTTTTGATTCAAATGTTGTCTTGTAACACTTGAATCCAACTCTAGATTTTGTATGTTGATTAAATCCAAGAGTTGAGAAAATTTTAAAACCTCTAGCCTATGATCTTGAGAAAAACCGAAACCCTAGTTCTTGGAACTAGATGAGTTTTATTCCATGTTCTTAGTTCATGATCTTGGTTTATGTACTTAATCATGTTTAAGTTACTTATGGATCATAAATCCCTAAGTTAACAAATTTTCAAATTTCCTAACCTAGGAAAATTTGTTGAGGCTGAAACCTAACCTTCATGATTTAAGTGTATTGTTGTTTGATTTGATTTATTTTGGTTGCAATTTGTTATGAAGGAATCGATCGAGTGGTTTGATCTAAGCCAAGAAGGAAAAAAAAAGGAACAAAATCGTGAAAAATATTGAAAACTATTAATTCGAATCTTCAAAAAGGTAAGGGGAGTATGCCTGAGGAGTTTAAGATAATCACATGCATATTGTTGGAGTCATTTGTTAATTTTCTGTAGAAAATATTTTATGATATTACATTGTTTACTGTTAACTGCTGGATTGATTAGATACTTACCTGAGTAATTGAGTTTATGTGATATTTGGATTTACATGATTATAATTATTTGGTTATATTATAATTGTGATGCATGTCATGAATTGATATATGTCATGTTATTATGTGATTTAAATTTTATATGTTGTTGAGTGTTGGATTGAGAAACCTGACATTGGTCAGTGTTTAAAATTAATTTGAGGATAAAAGCTTAATACACTTGGATAATTAATCAGAGTGATTAATTTGGGAAATTTTGAGAAAAGTGAAAAAAATTATTATTTTAATAATATTTTGTGGAAACTATGTCAATAAGTGATAGTAAGAACGAAGCTGTGAAATTTTTCACAGGCTCTAATTTTTACAAAATAAATTCAATTTTATTATAAAATTTTATTTAAAGTAATTAAGTTCCGAAAATAACGTTATATAGCAGTCAGAACAATTACATCTGACAAAAATTATTTAAGTAATACACATAATTTTATTGACTTATTTTGAGAAAAATAATTATTTTATTATTATGAATTTATGAGTTGAATTAGTAAATACTTTTTGGAAGTTAACTTTTATTGAAACTTATTTTCAAAAATGAAATAATTAGAAATAAAAGGAATTTATCAATGATTTTCAGGTTTAATCAACGTTTTAACAAAAAAGGGATTTCTGTAAGAGAATTTTATTCAGTGAAATTATTCCGTTAAACTTGGATAAGCTTTTGTTTTATATTTGTTTTTCACTTAGCGAAATGTTTTACAAGAGGATAAATGAACCTAGGAACCGAGAAGTCGGGGTTCTAGTGTTCTGTGGACACGTAGATCAGGGATCTGTGTCATTGGACTGAGTGTCCTGCAATGATATTGTGGACTGTGTGTCCTAAGTTGATGTGGAAATTGTGAGTTATATATCCACGAGACTAAGACTGGTGCATCGATTTAGGGCTTTGCGATTGAGCACTCGGACTGTGTGTCCTATGTTAAGTTTTAATACATTTGGGTTGTGTGTCCTATGTTTGTTTAAGTGGAAAGTCTTAATAAGAAATTAAGCATGACCGTTAGCTTTGTGCTTCGACAAGGAAAGATTATTATGACAAAGAAAACAAATCGAGAATAAAAGTTTTTCTCATGCATAGTTGGCAGACGTGTCATGTGTTATGATCATTAAGTCATGAGTGGATCAATGTGTTTGTTATGGACTATGTTTCCATTTGATCATTGGGATTCTGTGTGAGCCAATGTATCTTTATTGGTTTGTGTGTCAAATTTTATGCGATAACTATTGTGATTCGGAGTGATGCAATAGGTTATGCACAATAATCTCCATTGTTCGCAGTGACCATTGGGATTCTATGTGAGCCAATGAGTTACATTTTTGAACAATAACCTTGGTGAAACTGTGTGTGTCCAGTGTGTTATGTGTTCTTTTGGACATTGTTTTATTTCGTTTTTAAAATGGGCCATGTGCAGAGCTTGATCAGCTCAAATCGAAACAGAAAGTTGAGGGATCTCCGAAGATTAGGTATTAAAATAGAGCCTGAATATTGAAGTGTCATGCATTTTTATAAAATGACGATAACTGTCGGGTATGAAACCTGTTGAATTAAATTATTCCACTGTTTTGAATAATTTTAGTATGCTGTGAATATATGGTATTTGCTATTTGTGTGTTATGCATGGGGTTGTCTTATCAAGACTCATATATTGGTAACTCACCCTTGCACATTTGTTTGTTGTTTCCTCTACTATGTGGAATCTATGTATATATCTGTGTCAAGTGGATCCGGGCCCAGCGGATCTGAACTACTCAGGGGTCCGAGCCCTGATGTTCGACAATGCTGACCAAGGGAATGCCTGGGTGATTAACCCAGGAGCTCGGGGTGCTACTTACACGGGTCCTATGAGAACGCTCCGAGGTACTGTAGCAGACGGACGACAGCAGTTGATTCATAGTAGGGAGACGATTGAAGTGTCATTACCGCCCATTTGTATGATCCTACGATATCTGGTACAACACGGAAATCTGGAGCATTAACCACCTCCTTTCGTTCATCCGTTACAGCAGGTAGCACCGGAGTCACCTCCTGCACCTATAGTCTTGATTCCAGAGGATGTACAGGTGGAGATGGAGGAGGATCCGATGGTTGATCCAGACTATATTCCTTTAGATGACAGAGGGTTTCCAGTTGTTGGAGAGGGGGCTGTTGTATCCTCTCCAGATACACCTCCTGGAGGTGGGGGAGTTTATACTGGACTCTCCAATGGATTTCTGTAGTGGTGACCAGCTTAAGATGTAGTTTTTGGGTAGAGTGGGATTTTAAGTTAGTCTGACTTAGTGGCTACTGAGAGCCATCTTTTGAGTTGTGTTTTTCATACTCCCACTATGACATAGTTATGATATTTCAGTTGATGTGAAATATGTGTGACAGTAGATGGTGACCTAGTAGGAAAAAGGTTTTTTGTAAAACATTGATGCATATGTAATATATATATATATATATATATATATATATATATATATATATATATATATATATATATATATATATATATATATATAGTGATGTACATTATTTTATTGGTGTTTGACTGTGTGTACAGTAAAAAGAAAAAGGAAAAAATTTTATCACTATTTTTGAGAAGCTTAAAGAATTAGAAAACGAAGTTTGTTTTTCGAAGGAAACCAGCGAATTCGTATCTTTATTAAGTTTGATTTTTTTGTAACATATTACGTAAATGTGATACCTTGGGAATGGGGTGTCGCAGAAGCATGAGGCACTAGGTTGTTATTGATGTAATTCAGTGAGGTTCATAAGTTGTATTGCGTTTATAACCGTATGTTTGATACATATGAGGTCCGAAGTCCTTGTGGGATCGTCCAATGTTAGATTTAATTTGTGCAACTATAGTGTCAATGTTTTGCTTGAGCACCCTCGAGAGAGAAAACTAGGGTGTGCACCGACTGTACCGTGCAGCTATAGTGTCATTGTATTACATGAGCATTCTTACCATGGATGAGGTTGTGCACCGACTGTACCGTGTAGCTATAGTGTCATTGCTATGCATGAGCACCTTGATCCAGGGTGTGCACCGACTGTGCCGTGCAGCTATAGGGTCATTGCTTTGCATGCGCATTCTCACCAAGAAAAAGGGTGTGCACCGGTTTTGGGGATGCGTCGCTTGGACGACTGACTAACATCCCTAACGGATATGGGGAATTAGTGGCCACGTCATCATAAAGGTTTAGATTGTATGGGTTGAGGGTAGAGAATGATATTGTTAATTGAGGATTTAGGTGGAGTTGGAGTGATGATTGTCTGTGACTTTTATTATGTTATATACTATGACTCTTTTCCGCTTTTACAAGGATAAAAATGTTTCTTATCCCCTATATCTTTATGTGTGTTGTATTTTATCTTTATGGGATCGTACGAGAAGACCCTGTGGCTGAGCTGAATAAGGAGGAGTTAGATGGAACACCTTACGAACCGGAGGACGATCTGTGATACATGGAGATTAGGGTCTGGTTAGTTATGGCCAGTGCGTCTTGTGAGATATCTTATGTTTTCCGCTAGTATAACTTCTGTTTAAGTATATGCCTGTGAGAGATCCTACTGAAAGGATACCCTCAACAGTGTTTTGAAATATGTTTAAAAGACTTATGTGTGTATTTGAAATATAACTATGGTGTGATGTTGAAGTTATATGTTTATTAACTTAAGTTTTTCATTTTTGCGTATTTTCCCGTTACGCTCGCTATTAAGGATTTAATTAAGAAGACTTTAATCTAATAAAACGTCGGGGCACAACGGGGTGTCTCTGTATACAAGCTAAACTATTTTTAAAAAGAAGTTTTAAAAATCTGTTAAGAAACACAATTCAACCCCCTTCTTGTGTTTCCCTGTGTCAACTTCAGTTGGTACCAGAGGTCAGCTTTGAAAGGGTTAAGCATCTAACAAGTGTTTAGGAAGCACGATCAAGCAAGCATGGATATAGAAGGACAAGCAATTAGCAAACCTCCTCTCTTTGATGGTAGTGATTATGACTATGGGAAAAAGAGAATGATGACTTTTCTTAATGCACAAAATGTGGACTTCTGGGAGCTGATTGAAACTTACTATACAGAGCCAAGAGGTGACGATGGAGCTGCTATTCCTAGAGCTCAATGGACTCTTGAGCAGAAGACTCAACATCAACTCAACCTCAAGGCAAAGCACTATCTGATGTTTGCTATCACCGGATTTGAGCATGATAAAGTCCATAGCTTCAATACAGCTAAGGAAATATTGGATATTCTAGCCCTAGCTCATGAAGGGTCATCCCAAGTGAAGGAATCAAAGATAAGCATGCTGGTTCACAAGTATGAACTGTTCAAGATGAGTGATCATGAAACAATAGATCAAATGTTTGGAAGATTCCAAACTATCACAAATGGTCTGATATCTCTTGGAAAGACCAATGAGAATAGAGATCATGTAAGAAAAATCTTGAGGAGTCTACACAAGCAGTGGAGACCTAAGGTCACTGCTATTCAAGAAGCAAAGAATCTCAACACTCTCACTCTAGAATAGCTACTTGGATCTCTCAAGGTCCATGAGCTTGAGCTTAATGAGGAAGAGAGTACCAAAAAAGAGAAGTCTATTGCCCTAAAGGCTAAAAAGGCCAGCTCATCCAAAGTCCTAAATCCTGAAGAATCCTTTGATGAAGCGAGCCCTTCTAACAGTGATGATGGATCTAATGAGGATGAACTTTCTTTTATCTCCAGAAATATTCAACACATTCTGACAAAGAAATGTGGTTTCAGAAGGAAGCAGTTTAACAAAAAGTTCACTAAAGATAAATCAGACTCCAAAGACAAAGGTCCACCCTTGTGTTTCGAGTGCAAAAAGTCTAGTCATTTCAAAGCTGACTGCCCGGAGCTGAAGGATAAAAATAAATTCTTCAAGAAGAAGAAAGGACTGATGGCAACATGGGAGGATCTTGATCTGTCGTCTTCTGATGAGGAATAAGAAGTTGAGGAAGAGTCAAACATCTGTCTCATGGCCATCACTTCTTCAGACAGTGACTATGAAGATGCTGAAGTAACAGAATCTGACTCGTCTAATTTACAGGAAGCATTTGATGAGTTGTTAAGTAACTCGTCCATTCTGTCTCATGAATATAAAAGTCTTAGAAAAACATTTTCTAAGTTAACTAAAGAGTATGATAGAGTCTGCTTCGAAAAACAAGCTTTTCTTGATGAAAACAAGAAGCTAAGGTCATAAAATGTCAGTCTAACTGACAAACTCAAAGTTGAGCCCAATGTTCCTTGTGAAGTTGCAAAACTGAAACAAGATGTGACATATCTGACAGAAAGTCTGTCTAAGTTTGTTAGGGGATCAGAAGAGTTAAATTTGATACTGAGGTATTCAAGATCACCTCATGACGAGTCTGGCTTAGGCTATGACAAGAAGAAGCAGGATGCATCTTACAAAGTATCAAAGTCACATGCACATTACAGAGTTTCAAAAACTCATGCACAACATAATAGAACAAAATCTAGCTCGTCCAATGCATATTGTAATATATGTGGTAAAAGTGGTCATGTTACATCTAAATGCATTCATAATAAAAATGTTAAGCATGCTCGTCCAGTGACTACTAACAAGAAAGGACCCAAGTCAATCTAGGTACCTAAGAACATGATCATACATGTTGTAGATTTGCTTGACAACTGGAAGGAAACGTGCATCTTGGTAACTGGACAGTGGATGTTCACGTCACATGACGGGAGAAAAGTTTATGTTCCAAGACCTTAGACATAAAGATGGTGGCTGGGTTACCTTTGGAGGTAATCAGAAAGGAAAGATCATAGGGATTGGTAAGATTGGTAAACATCATTTTCCATCTATTGATAATGTTTTGTTAGATGAAGGATTAAAACACAACTTGCTAAGCATAGGTCAATTGTGCGATAGTGGGTATGTTGTTTCCTTTGAAAGAGATATGTGTAGTGTCAAGCAAACTGATGGATCTATCTTATTCACTGCAAAGAGGCAAAACAACCTTTATAAGATTGACTTGGAGGACCTCACAAATCAGAGTGTCTCGTGTCTAGTGTCCATTAAAGATGAGCGATGGATTTGGCACAAAAGGCTAGGTCATGCAAGGTTGAGGATAATCTCAAAGCTGAATAAGCATAACCTCGTGAGAGGATTACCAAACCTTAAGTACAAATCTGATGCTCTCTGCGATGCATGTCAAAAGGGAAAACAAGTAAAAAGTTCTTTTGAATCTAAGAACATTGTTAGTACCTTAAGACCACTAGAGCTGCTACACCTTGATCTCTTTGGTACAACAAGGACTGCATCAATCAATGGTAAAAAATATGGTCTAGTCATAGTAGACGACTACACTAGATGGACATGGGTTATGTTCCTAGCTCACAAGGAGGGGTCATTCAAGGTCTTCTCTATATTCTGCAAACGTGTACAGAATGAAAAGAGCATGTGTATCACTTCAATCAGAAGTGACCATGGGGTAGTTTGAAAATGAGCTATTTGAAAGGTTCTGTGAAGAAAATGGTATTCTTCATAACTTCTCAATACCCATAACACCACAGCAAAATGGTGTGGTAGAGAGAAAGAACAGATCTATTCAAGAGATGGCTAGAACAATGATCAATGACGACTCTGTCCAGAGACACTTCTAGACTGAAGCTGTTAACACTGTCTGCTACATTTAGAACAGAATATACATCAGACCACTTATGAATAGGACTCCTTATCAATTGTGGAAAGGACGAAAACCCAACATATCTTACTTTCATCCTTTGGTTGTAAATTTTTTATATTAAACATACAAAGATCAACTTGGTAAGTTTGATGCAAAAGTAGATAATGGAATATTGTTGGGATATTCTAAGTCGTCTAAAGGATTTAGAGTCTATAACTCTAGAAATCTGATTTTTGAAGAAAGTATACATGTTAGATTTGATGACAAACTGCCTGATAAGAAATTCTCAGAACTAGATGATGCTTTTGCAGATTCGAATCTAAAGGATTCAAGTGATCAAGTAAATGTCAAGAAAGATGAACTAGTGGACGACCAATAGAATGGTTCAGGATCTTCAACTTCTCAACAAGTTGTTGCTCAAAGGTCATGGCATTTCAAGAATTACCATCCTCAAGAGCAAATAATTGGAAGTCCTAGTGACAAAATAAGGCAAGGTCAACCTTCAGAGAGCAAGATGATTATGCTTTTGTCTCTGAGTTGGAACCAAAGTCAGTAGACGAGGCTCTACTAGACGAGGGATGGATTCTGGCTATGCAAGAGGAGCTGAATCAATTCTAAATAAGTGAAGTCTGGACTCTTGTACTTCTACCTAATGACAAATATATCAAAGGAACCAAATGGGTCTACAGAAACAAATTAGATAAAAATGGTAAGGTGGCAAGGAACAAAGTGAGATTAGTTGCTCAAGGCTATTCTCAAGAAGAAGGTATTGACAACACTAAAACTTTTGCACATGTAGCTAGAGTAGAGGCCATACACATTTTATTATTATTTGCTGCACATCATAACATCATGCTCTATCAAATGGATGTAAAAAGTGAATTTTTAAATGGCTTCATAAATGAAGAAGTGTATGTCATGCAACCTCCGGGTTTTGAAATTAAAACCCATCCCGAACTTGTATATAAGCTGAAGAAAGCTTTATACGGTCTTAAGCAAGCTCCTAGAGCTTGGTATGGAAGGCTAAGTTCATTTCTAATGGGCAATGGATGGAGGAAAGGTTGATACTACCCTATTTAGAAAATCCAGCAAGTCCAGTTTTATAATTGTTCAAATTTATGTTGATGACATAATCTTTGGAGCTACTAATGAATCTCTGTGCAAGGAGTTCTCTAATCTAATGCAAAAAGAATTTGAAATAAGTATGATGGGAAAAATCAAGTTTTTCCTTGGACTTCAAGTGAAACAAATAGTGGACGAGGTGTACATTCATCAAACCAAGTAAATAAAGGAACTTTTAAAGAAGTTCAAGATGGATGTTTGCAAACCAATGAATACTCCAATGCATCCCACGTCCATACTGAACAAAGATGACAAAGATAAAAGGGTAGACCAAAAGGTATACAGAGGTATGATTGGATCTCTCCTATATCTTACTGCGTCTAGACCTGACATTATGTTCAATGTATGTTTGTGTGCTCATTTTCAATATGATCCTAGAGAATCTCATTTATCAGCAGTAAAAAGAAAATTTAGATATTTAAAAGGTACTACTAATCTGGGTTTGTGCTTTAAAAAAATGATGATTACATATTAGTTGGTTTTTGTGATACTGACTATGCTGGAGATCGCATAGAAAGGAAAAGCACCAGTGGAGGATGTCACTTCATTGGAGCTAATCTAGTATCATGGTCAAGCAAGAGACAAAACACCATTGCCTTATCAACTGTTGAAGATGAGTACATATCTGCTATGAGCTGTTGCTCACAACTTCTATGGATCAAGCATCAATTGGAGGACTACAATGTGTTTGTAAGTAGTATTCCACTTATGTGTGATAACACTGTTGCAATCAACTTATCTAAGAATCCGATTTTGCATTCTAGAGCAAAGCACATAGATATTAAACATCATTTCATTAGAGATTATGTGCAAAAAGGTGTGTTTGATATTCAATTTGTAGATACTGACCATCAATGGGCATATATCTTTAATAAACCTCTAGTCGAGGACAAATTCATCTCTATAATAAAGCATCTTAAAATGATTTGTGTTGATTGAAATGTCGTCCAATATAGGTCGGCTAATATATGTTAAGTGCTCGTCCATTGCATAGGTAGTCCAATAACCATATGCATGTTGTTATCTGTCTCGTCTATGCATTTCCGTTATTATTTGCATTTAATATGTCTAAAGACATATTTATTTCACATTCTCTCTGTTGAGTCAGTTTTTCCATCATTTGTATGCATGAAACAACTTATTACTGTTTCAATAAACCTACTCCGTGTCAGCATTTAATGCACGTCCTATCACCACCTTCTCCTTTTTCTTTTATTAAAAATTTATTTTCAAAAGATAACCCACATTCGTTCACCTTTTTAAGTTTCCCTCCCTCTTAAGAAAAACTCTTCACTTACTCTGAAACTGAAAACTCTCTTTTGCGAAAAGAACTCTTCTCCTCTTACTCTCAAACTCCATCAACAGCTTCCTCTTCTGCAAACGCTGCATCCAACATTGATACGATGGAACTCGGTTTGGAACATCATATAGACCTCAACATTCTGAAGGAGTATAATGTTGATGTAAGCCAATACATCATAGCTGAAAACTGGGAAGGATTCTTTGCTGAATCAGTGTCTGTATTTCTTAATTTGGTTAGGGCTTTTTGGAGAAACCCTACTATTACTGCCACTAAAGTGAAGGCATTTGTTCTGAATACTGAAGTGATTGTCTCTGAAGCTACAATCGCAACTACGATCAACTGTCCCCAAACTGGCTTAACCCTAACTGACAAATAGGAAATAGATTTGGGTGGTGAAGAAGTTGTTGAAGACATCCTAATAAGAGCTGATACACGGAGGAATCACTCTTGGAAGGCTTCTAAGATGAAGGATGAAGCTAGGGTTCTTCATCAAATTTTGAACAAGGTCATCTTGCACAAGTTCTGCCTGAGTCATCTTCTCACAAAATCATCCATTAACTTGCCTAATCTTTTGTTCAAAAGATTCAAGGACTACGTAGTGCACAGGGCAAACAACACTGCTATACCCTATTGTGTTCACCTTTCCAGGGTTCTCAAATATCAACACATCTATGCCATGCTGGCAGCTGGGACTCCTGAGGAACGAGCCACTTACCTCAAGTCTCATAGCATGTCCCCTGCTGTATTTGGAAGGTTGAACTTGGTAATGATGAATGTAACATCCCTGGCTTCTCTATGGATTGACGACTGTCACCACAGACCAACACGGGTCTTTTCAGTGTGT
Organism: Sophora flavescens; assembly: GCA_030762895.1. Classification (NCBI taxonomy): domain Eukaryota; kingdom Viridiplantae; phylum Streptophyta; class Magnoliopsida; order Fabales; family Fabaceae; genus Sophora; species Sophora flavescens. Next base: position 165,518,740 of record CM061062.1, on the reverse strand, counting down.
TGTCCTCACTCACACGCTTCCTGGGAAAACTTCCCGAGAGGTCACCCATCCCAGAATTGCTCCAAGTCAAGCACGCTTAAGTGTGAAGTTCTTAAGTGATGGTCTCCCGAAAAGAAGATGCATCTTATTAGTATAGGTAGTACCAATCAATTCCTTTAATCCATCGTTAACTGTAAAATCCCATATCTGTACATTCTCAGAATCCTTCAACTATGCAGTCCCATACCTACACAGTCTCAGGATCCCTCTCATTCTAGTGTGTTATCGGTTCATTCATGTGACCCTCCACCTAGAAGCCTGCCAGGAGCCGCTCCTTGTCCGTGCTCTCTTTGCACCGGTGATACATGCCCACCAGCTTCCACCTGGTTCGTCTCTGAACCACACCGTACTGTGAGAGGTGCTGCTCTGATACCATTTGTAACATCTCTGGCTGCTCTATGGATTGACGACTGCCCCCACAGACCAACACGGGTCTTTTCATCATGCTTTGTCCTCATTCACACACTTCCTGGGAAAACTTCCCAGGAGGTCACCCATCCCAAAATTGCTCTAAGTCAAGCATGCTTAACTGTGGAGTTCTTAAGTGATGGGCTCTCGAAAAGAAGATGCATCTTGTTAGTATAGGTAGTACCAATCAATTCCTTTAGGCCATCCTTAACTGTACAGTCCCATACCTGTACAATCTCGGAATCCCTCAACTATGCAGTCCCATACCTACACAGTCTCAGGATCCCTCTCATTCTAGTGTGTTATTGGTTCATTCATGTGACCCTCCACCTAGAAGCCTTCCAGGAGCCGCTCCTTGTTCGTGCTCTCTTTGCATCGGCGACCATTCCCCGCCCTCGTCAGCACCCGGATGTTATAATGAAACTTGATCCTGTAATGAAAGTGGAGTTAGACAAAAAGGAAGAGTTGTTGAAGGTAAAGGCTGAACAAGCTGAGCTCAATCAAGCCGAAGGTCAAGTCATGCAGCTAAAACCTGCTAGATGACCTGCTCGATCAGCTTGTCCATCAGGGACAAGGAGGTCGTCCACTGGGGTAGTCATCAGGGAACCAAGGGCTGATGAACCTCAAGCTACTCAAGAAGAAAAGGATAATAAAAGTAATCCTTTCTGACAATGATGATGAAGATGATGATCAACCAATTGGGTTGGCTTTGAAGAAGCAGAAGCAAGTTGCAACATTTGTTGTTCCCACCAGACCAAGGCAGCCATCCAGAAAACCAAAGTTTGTTAAGCCTTCTGCTGAGGTAACTCCACCTTCTCAAACTGTGATTGAGACTGTTGTTACTGAAGTAGTTAGGTCTATAAATATTCCTGTCAATACTTCATCAACATCACAACCACAGAACCAAACTCACTCATCTCCACCAAGCCAAACTCTCCTACCCATACAAGAACAACCAAACTCACCACCACCACAAAACTCACCCCATTCTCCACCTAGACCACAATTCCCTCCTATCATTCCTGAGTCTGATCCCTGGTTTAACCAAATAGATGATGGTATTATCCTTGGTGCCCATTTCCCTAAAATACCTAAAGTCCAATTTCCCTACATAGACCCCAATACTCTTTACGATGGGTAAGCTGATAATTGGGCAAAGTAAAAAGGAAATGGAGAATCCTATACCACACTTTTCCTACTACCCTTAATCTAGACCTTTCTACCATCTACCTGAATACGAGTATGAACTCGAAACTGTCATTCCCAGAGACTATATAGGTTATCCCTATGAGCATAATGCCCCTCTTCCTTCAGATCACTTCAATGCTCATGGACCTCTCCTAACTCACCTGCCCCAACAAAAATTCCCACCTAGAAAAATCTACCCAAACTTCATTACGATGGAACCTTTCACCCCCTACACTGATGGTGTTGATAGGGATGTTATTCCTATCCGGTGGACTGTTCCCTCTAAAAGGAATGAAGAGATAAAGGAAATCATTGCAGAAGCTATTGAGCAAGCTGAGCCAGCACAACAAGCTGAGCATGTGGTTGATTCTGAGGAATTGGCACAAAGGTCTGAGAAACAAGCCTCACAACCTGTTCCTCTTTCTGTCATACATCCAAAAGCTCCACAACAATCATTGACTCTGAGTACAATGCCTTGCCAAGGTCATTTGGATGCCACTGCTGAAAGCTCAAGGCCTACTATCACTCATGATCTACAAGAGCTCATAGCGAAACAGGTTAAAGACCAAGTTGAAAGAACTGTTCATAGAGCCATTCAACCTACAAATACCCTGCTCCAGCAGATGTTTCAGATGTTATCTGTGAGACAACCTCATGTCCCATTAAAGAAAATCCTAATTAACTAAACCTTAATCGCGATATAAACGTTAAGCGTAGATATAGAAACAACAAAGATATAAAACCTTTAAATATAAAGAACAGAAACATAAATATAACACCACAAACACACACACACACACACACACACACACACACACACACACACACACACACACACACATATATATATATATATATAAATATAAGAGTACAAAGACAATATATGGGGCACACCATCAGTAGGGTCCCTACAATACAAACTATCATATAGAAGAAAATACATAAAAAGGTCTGAAGAAAAGGTAAACCTCACCATCTCTCCACACAAACCCAGTCCCGCTCAAAAGTACATCAAAAATGGGCTCACCACACATAACCTATGTACAACATACACACTGACCTGCACAACTCTAGTGTGGATGCCTAGAGCTACCCTGACTCTCCCCGTGTGTACGTCTATACACCCGCTGTCGTGGTCTCAGTGGTGGTCCTGATGCTGCCGCCTCACTGCTATCAGATATAATCACACGACGACGATGCTGGAACTGTCGTTGGTAATGAACATTGTGGCGAGCATCGTCCCGGGGAATCACTGCAACATGACCTATCACCTCAGAACCCTGAGCTTCCCAAGGATGCGGTTGTGGTCTAGGTGGTGGATGCCAAAATACTGGAAGGGAGGGTCAGTCCAAGGCGGAACATTCCAACTAATCCTGATTCTGATGTGGCCACCACGCAATCTTGTCACACATCCCTCGTCTGATTAGGGATATTAGTCAGTCGTCCAAGCGGCGCATCCACAAACATCGGTGCACACCCCCGTTCCCGCTATGGTGCTTATTATGAGAATGAAACTAATTCCCCATCCCCGGTGGGGAATAGTCGCACAACAAAATAATAACATCCTTACCCTCACAAGGTAAACGGAAAGGAATACGAGAGTATCACAGTAGTCTTCCTCATCCTCAACGTGAGGGCACTCATCCGTGACATCTGGTATCCGTAGTCGGATACTCTAACCTCACGTGTTCCATCCAAATGACTATGATCAACACAGTGCATCTATATGAGTCTCACCGACTCGTATCGGGTCATAACCTAGTGCCTCAACCTTCCATCACCATCACCATCTCATATCATATGTCATATCATCTCATATGGCTTATCACATATAAAATAATATTTTATTAGGCTAGGCACATCTAAGTCATAATTCACACTCTCCCCAACATGCATCTCTCCAAAACAACATATATCATCACCTAGATGCCAACTAAGCATATATCGGCAAGTATCGCATGTTATCAGACAGATCATATTACACATATTAAAATAAAAATAAAATATTCAAGTAACCACAATTATCCAAATATCGCATGTTGACACAAACAGCACACAGCAAGCAGCTCAACAGGTAAAATCACACAACCTCGAATGTCACAGATTTAACCTAACAGCGATAAACCTACAATGCTTATATCATCATTGGTACCACAAAGTAGTCGCCAATGTGATATTGACATTTTCGATTACTCGCTTACTAGTAGGGTTTAGGTTGCCCCACACTATTATCGTAAAATGTACTACTTAACCATTTCCGACAATAGGTGACTTCTTTCTCCCACCTGAGCTACACGTAGGTATCACTGGGACCATGAAACCAAGCTCCTCCTTATCCTCTAGATTCTTCCACGCTCAATACCAGAACCTCCGGTGCTCCAAAAATTTACCTGAATACATGTGCACGTAGCATATGTCACGAGTAACCCTAATACGAAGACGGAACGTAAAATCGATAACCGAGCTATGAGAAAACCTCAATACCATCACTGACGGCATGTCGGCATAAAAAGGACATAGGATTACCTTAGCCTAAGCAAGAAAAGAAAGGTAGGGTTAATAAGATAGCATTGCTACGACCTCAATGGTGTAGTCGGTTTCGTGATACGATGACCAGTTAGGTCGCACCGAGCTCCAGAAGTTTTTCTCTCTTCTCTAACTTCTCTACCTCTCACTCTCTATCTTTCCTTGTTTATTCTATGTTATGTTTTCTTCTAATGAGGTGAAAATAAACTCCTTTCACTTGTAACTTATCTCATGACCACTTTAAGTTACTTAAGCCTAGGGAAACTTCAAAATTATTTTAATGCTTAAAATGTTTTGTTCACGACTGCACTTTAACTTTGGGTGAGATGATTCATCAAGGCTACTCTTTACTAGGTTGATACGGTGAGCAAGAAGTGATAAAATGTGAGAAGAAATTAAGTAGGAAGTGTTAGCCATACAAAACGTGTCATCTTTTCACTAAGCATGAGGTGTCATGCTAAACTTTTTCAAGTTGCTTTCTAATCAACAATATAATCGTGCAAGTTGTCCAAAGAAAATGTAACTTACATTGATTGCTTAAAAAAATATAGTTATGGTGATCTAGCTATGGTGAAGTGATTAATTAAGCTTAAGTATCATGAACTAGCTAATAAATTGAGATTAGTGTTAATTAATTATGAATAGTAAAACTTAAGTAAATTGATCACAATTAGTTAGATATAATTAAGATATATATCTATGGCTAATTATCTGGTAATTTGGTTAATGATAAATCACCTTAATTAAGGATTTAAATTGAGATGCTTCCAGTAGGATGTTTTGACGTGCCTAGCTTGAGGTGCTTGCCTATTGAAAATTTTGAGGTTCTTGATTTTTGTCATAAACTTACATATGTGTTTGGGTTCTTAAATGGTTTTGATTTATCTAACCTTCATCCAAACCTTATTAAGATATCAAGTTTTCATTAACGAAAGATAGGATGTTACATTATCTGTTTTTGCATATCTGATTGTGATGTTAAAATGACGGAAATGACTAACATGGAAACAAAACGTAATATGTAAGACCAATTTAAAAAAACAAAACAAAACTTATGGGACCGATATGAAAAAAAAAAAACAAAAAAAAAACATATAGAACCGATTTACATATTTTACCTATATTTTATTATTTATTTTTTTTGTAAGTATTTATTGTGATGTTAAATTGGAGTTCGAAAATTTATGAGTTTTTTTTTATTCAATCTATATTTCTGTTTTAATTAGGATAATGTAATTACAATGTAATTATTTTTTATTTTATGTTTCAATTAATAAATATAATGCGATTTTATTTCAAAATTAAAATTAAAATTATTATTTTTAAATAAAATTAAAGACAAGTATTTTGTTCTGGAAAAAGGTATGTTGTATGTTGTATACTTGCTATGTTGGAAAACATATAAGTCATTGTATGTTGTATACTTGCTACGTATACTGCATATATACCTTTTTAACAAAGAAAAAGAACAAATTAAAGCCATATCAAAAGATTTGAACGGTGGAAATGAGTTATATAATATCTCTGCTTTCTATGATGTAGTTAGAGCTGGGTATATGGACCTGGGTCCACGGAAAGTCCGTCTAACTCGCAGTCCGCGCGGACTTGGACTAAGTAAAATACGAGTTTATTTAAATGCGGGCTTTTTGGGTCTGATCCGTTTAACCCGCGGGTTTAACGGACTCTATCCACAGATTTGCGGACCCGTTCGCGGACTGTACACTTTTAATAAAACAAAATTTTTATTAATTTTGTGGTTGGGGCAAGGCTTTTTAGACATTCATTTTTGTTGCTTCTGGTTTTGTCTTATTTCCGTTAACCTTTAGTTGCTTAATTATGAGACTTTTTGGTTGGTTAGTTGGGTTGTATGAAATTTACAATTTTGGTTTTACATGGTTTTTATTTTGGAAATTGGCATTTAAATCCATACTATCTTAAGCATTTATAATAACTAGTGAGCGCTAACTAGCTGAATTATATGGGAATGTAGTTACCCTTTATTTGTTTCTACACAAGTCATTATTTGTTTTTGATGTTTGATGCACACAAAAAAATGGTGCTGAATCCGCGGACTATGCGGACTCTGTTTTTCAGAGTCCATTTATCATGCGGACTTTTAGGTCCGGTCCGTTTCAGTACGGACCAATGCGGATCGGACTAAAACGAACCAGACCGGTCCACATACCCAACTCTAGATGTAGTAATGAACAAAACATTGTAGGAACTTGAAAGAGAAAATGGTGAAAAAAAATTGAATTGTGTTTGAAGAGTTAAAGAATAATAGACATGATTAACATGAGGGATATGCTGCATAAATTGAAATAGACAATTATAAACACGGGAAGGAGGGGTTGAATTGTGTTTATCAGAATTTAAACAAAGTTGAAATCTTTTCGCATACAAAAGCTTGGTTCAGACGAGTGGAAAGATACAGGACAGATAGGTGACCTGTCTGATGAAATTTTAACAGTGACTTAGACAAACACACCACTTGAAAAATGGATAAGAAAACTAAGGCAACTAAAGAGTTTATAAGGAAAGAGAGATTGACACAGCTATTTCTCCTTGTCCACTCTTCAAAGCAAAGAGGTACGTCCAGTCCTTGGCAGCACCAAGTTTTATCCACTATAACTGATCAGGTTACAGACTCCAAGTATTGTTTGCATATCTAGCCTCTTCAGGCTCCAAGACAAGTATTCTTTACACACATAGCCTCTTCAGGCTCACTCAAGTTTGTCTGAGAGATTTGGTTTGTAACAAATACAACTTCAGACAGACAAATCTTTCACTAACACTCAGAGAGTGGTTTAAATGTAAAGCTTAGGAAAGTCTGCGTAATAACTTCAAATGATTGAAGAATACATAATGAAAGAATGAAGATATTAATGCGCAGAGTAATGGCTCTTTAATGCTATGTGTATTCTCTATACTTCATCTTCAATGACTTATGTATTTATAGTCTTCAAGCATTTAGGATCCGTTAGAGACGTTCCCTCAAATGTTGGCTTCAAGCAAAACTTCATTAAATGCAATAGAGTAATTCTGGACAGTCATTAATCCAATAGGAACGTTGGTTGTACTCTAACATGAACGATCATGGCTTAATGCAACGTGATACAACCATATCAGAGTTGTGCAGAGAGCTTTTTGTACTTTGCTGAGTACAATTCCTTTTTCGTGTAAGGATCAGAGGTACTGGGAATAAAGCATGTTGGAAGCATTCTTTAATTGGTCTTTGGTTCTGATAACCGAGGTTGCTTGAGAGAGTAACTTCTGACTTTTCTTGATAGGCGTGAGACTGAGTAGAAAAGAAGGTTTCAAGTCTCTTTCTGATGGGACAGCCAACAAAAGCTTGTTTGGTCCTTGATTCTTCAACGAGTAACCTCAGACAAGTGTAGGAACTCGTGAGGAGACAAGTTGAAGACGTATCTTGAAAGAAGTCAATAATCATAGTCAACAGACAGGTTGACTTTCACTTATCCAGACAGGTTGTCACTTATGAGCAGATAGATGATTCTAACAGTTTTAATCTGCACACTATAGCAGCCAATATGAAGATTAATTAAATCATTAACCAATGTTTAGTTCTCATCAAAACTTAAGAAAATGCATATCAGACATTTTAGAGACTTAACATAAATATCATGTAAATGAAAGAAGATTAAAAGTTGTATAAATTAAGCTTTTGGAAGAAAAAAAAGCATTTAAAAGCACTATCTTTTTTTAAAAAAAAAACTTATGAATGTAAACAAATACAAAATAACTTATACTTTTTTTTAAAACCTCTAAAAAATAATATTTAAATTATTATTAAATGTCAACCATTTTTTAAATCCATAATAAATGGACCCTTATTTTGTCTCGGTTACAAAATACAATTTTCTAACTTCATTATCATACTTGCTTCAAAAAAAAAAAACTCCATTGTCATACTATATCAAATAATGATTTTTTTCTATTAATCACTAACAAAATAATTTTAATAGAAAATTTACCCGTGGAACGCACGAGTACACCGCACTATTGGATATGATCCTAAAGAGTTTGCTCATTACAAATTATAAGTAAACACCGGCCGCAATTTAAGACAACCAAAAGGTTAAAAAATCGTCTATGGTAAATGAATTTTATGTTTAATACTCCAATAAACTTGAGGTGCACTTTATATGTCAAGCAGAAGCCTGCGAGGATCCTCCACAATATCTTTGATACGTCGCAAAAAGAACACTGCCTCTCTTCCATCAATTATTCTATGATCATATGTTAGAGCAATATTCATCATCGGCCTAGGGACAATATTACCTTCGACAACCATTGGACGGCTCACTATGGAATGCATACCCAAGATAGCCGACTGCCAAAAACATGAACTATATGAGATTACTTTCTAAACAAATAGTTCTACTAATCAACATGATGCTTCACAATTATTAGGCATCATTAAAAACTAGCAAGGAATAGATCAGAACAATTGGCTTGATATTCCAATTACACTAACCCCACGGAGAAAGCAAGATGCATTTTAGAGAGTAACTGGTGATAAATATTGTTTTCGTTTTCATGATATGACACAATGCATGGATGATAGAAGTAAATAGGTCATTGTTCCCTTATTCCAAAATAAGGTTGTTCCCATTTCCGGCCATCAAAACATAGCCAATAGGGATTTGTCATAAATGAAAGCAGTCAATGATTAAGAACTACCAAATCTAACCATAGAAACAACTTTTTTGGTAAAGGAAATTTATGGTGAGGGGATGGTGCCCCAGTCCAAAGCAGGGAAAACCTTCGGCCTCTATGAGCACTTACAAAGGGATTTACATTTACCTCACCTCAAGGAAACTAGTGGGAGCTCGAACCTGCAACCTATCATATACGAGACCCTCTCATGCTCCACTAGACAAACCTCTTGGGGTTAACCATAGAAACAACTTCAAATATAAATCATATTTAAAAAAAGTAATAGTTGTTATCTTGGTCAAAATTCCAAACCTGAGGAGGGTTGATAATAGGGGTACTCAAAAGGCTCCCGTAAACACCACCATTGGATATTGTATGAGTGCCTCCAGCCATCTCATCAATTGATAAAGTTCCATCATTCGCCTTCTTAGCATAAGTGTTGATCTGCTTTTCTATATCCGCAAAGTTCATATTCTCAGCATTGCGGATAACAGGCACAACAAGGCCCTAGGAAGGAAAAGTGAGCAGTATTCATTGTAGTTACATACAACAGGCACGTTAATAGTTTTCATAGCCAAGCAAAATTCCAAATTAGACAAATTCAATATTAGCAATTATTTGTGAATGTCGAATAAATGGCAGGGTATATTAGAAAAATAGGACACTCATTCCAAGCATTAATTGGATGCCAGAAACCATATTTCCAACTGTTATGCCTTTTCCACATTTTAAAGTACAAGTTGGAGGAGTGCAAAAAACATCTTCATGTAGACTAATCCTTTCTAAAGGTGATGCCCCTATCAAAAACCAAGACTTGCGATCCAAGTTATGTGCTTTGTGGAAGCCAATTGGCCAATGGGGAATGATTTCTTTGGGAAAAGAAATTCAAATGCTCAGTGTTGGGTGAGGATAATTGGATTGCCTCAAGAATATTGGAGGCCAAGAACTATCTTTACAATTGCAGGGAGCATTGGAATCATCCCTATTTGTCCTGATGATGCGAGCGACTAACAAGAATCATTTGGTCACTATGCTCGCGTACTTGTTGACATAAATCTCAAGGGCTCGTTTGGTTGTTAGGATAGGATAGAGGCAGATAGGATATGAGCATGATAAGCTGTTATCATATCCGACGTTTGGTATCTACCAGATAACCAACTGAATAGCATTATAATTTTAATATGAATTTTAAAATTTTCGTTTTTATTATAAATGTTTTCATATTTTTATTAGATTTTAGTTTTTTTATAATTTTCATTTTTGTAAATTATATAAAAAGACAAAATTATCCTTGTGATAAAATTACATATAAATTTTTAAATCTTTTAAATATTGTTTAACTTAAATTATTTTTTTATAATTTTAAATATTCATTTTTAGTTTTTACTTTATATATAGGTAAATTATTAGAATAATATTTTATATTTTTCAGTTTTTAAAATAATATAAAATAACAAAATTAGGCTTATTACAAAATAAAAAAATAACTTTTAAAATTAATTATTAATATTTTTTTATTATTTTAAATATTTTATATTTTATTATATCTTTTTTGGCAACAATGTTATATTTTATTATACTTTAAATTATTATTTTATTATATTTAATTATTTTATTTACAAAATATTTTTATATTTTATTATATCTTAAATCACCATATTCTATCCTGTTGAGTTCTAACCCAGGGGTGGCCCTGAGCACGGGCGAGGTGGGCGATCGCCCAGTGCCCCAATTTTTTGGGGGCACCAGATAGTGTAAAATTTTATATAGTATATATAAATGTTATATAAAAATTTATAGCTTATATAATTTATAAAAAAATTACATACTATCCTTGTTACTGTTGCTTCAACTGAGAGAAATTTTTCTAAATTGAAATTGTTAAAATATTATTTACGATCTACTATGTCACAATATAAATTAAATAGTCTTGTTTTGATTTCTATCGAAAATTATTTTTTTAAAAATCTTGATTATGATTGGATTATTAAAGATTTTGCAGCAAAAAATACAAGAACAATCATCAAATGATTATGAGGACACCAATTTCCTAGGTTCGCACAGGGCACCCAAACCCAAAATCTCAGGATCGACCCTGTTCTTACCCAGTCCTCCCCTCAGGATAGAATTTTAACTAGATGGACAGGATATAATAGGTGGTAGGATTGATTTATCCTATCCCGTTGGCTCACCAAACAACAGTTTCAGACAGGATATGATAGCTTATCCAATCATGTCTCTCTTATCTTGACCACCAAACGAGCCCTAAAGGAACCTTACATGATCAGGTTTTGGTGGAAAGGGAGGGTTTTGCATTCTTTGTGAGGATTGAATATGAGAAGTTTCCCCCTTTTTGCTCTTTTTGTCAATTCATTGGCCACTCAATTGATTGGTGCAAGAAGCAGAAAAGTACTTCTAATGTGCCAAAGCCTGATGCATTGAAGAAAACAAATGCAATATATGCCCCTAGGCAAAAAACAGTTAACACTGCTGATAAAGGCAAAGCTGTTCAGTATGATAGCACAGTATTGGCAGTGGAAACTTTATATGAAGGAGAACCCTCGAAAAAATTTCTTGAAGACATTCAACAATCGAAAGAGGCTATGATTAATGATCCTAGACCCATTCTAAGATTCATTAATGTTTCAAAGGAGAATAATGAGCAGCAACATGATAATGATCAACATGTAGTTGATGAGACTCCAAGAGAAGTTGTTTCTCAGAATCAGGATAATGTTTTGCAGCATTCTTATTTGCCCGATAATAGGGTTGTTGCAGAAAATGTTGAAATTCAAAAGACTGCACATGTTTCTCAGGAAACTGATGATATTTTACAGTATACAAATTTGCCTGTTAATAGAATTGTGAACACTGAGAATGTTGTAGATGCATTGCAGCAGCCTGACAATATGATTTTAAACAGAATAGAAGATTCTGAAAATGTTATTATTAGCTCTGGTTCACAAGTCTATTTGTTCCAGATCCATTTAAATATTCTAGTCCAGTTGATCAAGCAGCTAGGAGTGGATCAGTTTTTCTGCAGACTCAGCCTACTCCAGCAATAGAAGTGCAAAACAAAGCAAGTCTTCCAGCAACTATTGTTACTCCAATCAGTAATATTGGTAATGAAGTTGTGGCTCAGGATATGAGATTTGTTAGTTCTCTATGGGGTGAGAGGGAAGAGGAGGCAGAGGAGGATATTCATTGAGAATGATCAACTCCTTCTGAGACAATCAGCAGATCAGTATCTAAAGGTTAATTCAACAGGGAATGAGCAACATAAATTTACTCCTGTATGTGTATTATCCAAATCAAAAAAGAAAAAGATGAGGCAAAAAGCCAAGCAGGTTCAAAAGGAAGCATATAATACCCGGTCTAAGGGTGGCTCTTTGTCTTTGTTAATATGAAGATTCTATATTGGAATTGCAGGGGATTTGGTAATCAAAATACCAAATCAGTTTTGAAAAAACTGTCTTTCAAACAGGCCAGATTTTGTATTTTTGTCTGAACCATGGATTCCTATTGAGGTTGTCCCTGCTTTGTTTTGGAACAGTTTGAATCTGCATCCTTTCTTTGTAAATAGTAGAGGGAATTGTCTTCCTAACTTGTGGGGTCTCTGCAGCAGACAATACTCTCCTACTATTATTTCAAACTCCAGTCAACAAGTTTCTTTTTCGGTTTCTTTGGATGGTAAAGATCTATTTATTAGTGTTGTTTATGCTTGTACCACTTATCTGTTGAGGAGACAGTTGTGGAGTGAATTAAATACTCTCCAATCCAATTTCCCTGGTGCTTGGTGTTTGATTGGTGCCCCTAGCCCGGATGGATTTGGTGGTTGCTTCTATCATGCATTCTGGAATATCATTGATTCATTGCTATGGATGTTTGTAGCTCTGTTATTCAATTTTTTCAGTAAGGTTTGATGCTGCCAAACAAGAACTCAAATTCTGTTGTGCTGATTCCTAAAATTCCAAATGCAAAAAAGAATTGAGGATTTTCGGCCTATATCTCTTGCAATCTTTCAATTTAAGATAATCACAAAGGTATTGGCTGATAGATTAGCTACTATTGCTCCTAATATAATCTCTCATCAGCAAAGAGGTTTTATTAGGAATAGGCATATTCATGAATGCATATGCATAACTTCCGAGGCTATCAATTTGTTGGATTATAAATCATTTGGAGGGAACCTTGCACTCAAATTGGACATCAAAAAGGCATTTGATACTTTAGATTGGGTTTTTTGCTTAAAGTCTTGGAATCTTTTGGATTTAACTCCACGTTTGTTCTTGGATCAACACCATTTTAAAGTCAGCAAAGTTATCTTTTATTGTGAATGGAAAATCTGTTGGATTCTTCTCTAGCAAGAGGGGGGTTAGACAAGGTAATCCTCTATCCCCTCTCTTGTTTTGCTTGGCTGAAGATGTTCTTAGCTGTGGCATATCACATTTGGCGAAAGGTGGTTTGTTAAAACAATGACTGGTCCAAAGAATTCTTCAACACCAAGCCATGTTCTTTATGCAGATGATGTCATGGTGTTTTGCAAAGGTTCAAAGAGGAATTTAGAGGTTCTATTGCAGCTTTTCATGGAATATAGCGAGCCTTTTGGTCAGCATTTGAGCCTTACTAAGTGTAGGTTCTATTCTGGCAGCTCTTCACCAAGAAAATTAAGTCATCTATCTATAGCATTCTAGGATTTTCATCTGGGTCTCTTCCTTTCAACTATCTTGGTGTCCCCATCTTTAAAGGGAAACCAAGAAAGCATCATTTGCAACCCATTGCTGATAGGATTCTTGCAAAACTTGCATCTTGGAAAGGTTCTCTCCTTTCAACCATGGAAAGGGTAGAATTAGTCAAGTCTGTGATTCAGAGTATGTTGTTGTACAGTTTTCAAATTTATGCTTGGCCAAAATCTCTCTTGAAGCATCTAGATTGCTGCCTAAAGAATTTCATATGGGCCGGTGATATATCTGTTAGAAGAGTTGTAACAGTAGCTTGGAAGAAGGTATGTGCACCATATAATGAAGGAGGTCTTGCTATTAAATCTTTAAGAATTCTGAATGAAGCTGCTCTTTTAAAATTGTCATGGCAAAATGCTTGCTTCTCCTAAGGAATGGGTTGTGTTCTTAAGAGCATGATTGGTTTTTCTGCACAAACCAATCATTAAGTATATTAAGTCAGTAATCTGGCCAGGAATTAAGTCCAATGTGCAGCCAGTTTTGTTTAATTCAATTTGGCAAATTGGTGATGGAAACAAAGTTAACTTTTGGTTGGATAATTGGATTGATCAACCTTTGATGGATTTTCTAAAAATCCCTGTGATTCTACATAAATGTTTAAATGCCTCAGTAGCAGACTTGAAGGATAATGAAGGATGGTTAATTCCAGTGCCATTGCTTTCTAAATTTTCAGACCTTAGAATCAACCTGTCTAATATAGAAGTGCCTAAATAATAATATAGTGATGATCCAGATCAGCTGATATGGAAAAGTTCTAGTTCTGGAATTTTAACTTTTAAGGAGGCTTATCATTACTTTAAACCTGTTATGCCTCAGGTATATTGGTGCTCTATCATATGGAATTCGGTAATTCCACCTTCTAAGTCTTTTATAAGTTGGAGATTGTTGCATAGAAGACTGTCTACTGATGAAAATCTTCAAAAGTGTGGCTGCATCACAGTTTCGGTTTGTGGGCTGTATTATCAACATGCCAAGTCTTCTGATCACATCTTTTTCCAATGCTCTTTTGCAAAGGAAATTTGGAGCTGGTTTAGTTCAATTATTCAACAAAGTGTGGATTTATCATCTTTTGAATCCATTCTTTCGATCTGTAACAGGAGTTGGAGTCCACAAATTCTAGATGTCATCTCTGCTGCAATTGTAAATATCATATGAGCCATCTCGTTTTGCAGAAATAAGATCAAATTTGATAACAAAAGGGTCTCTGCTAGAGCTGCCATTAGTATGATTACTGCATCAACTTCTCTTACTGGAAATTTATCTAAAAAGCATGTCTTTTTCAGTACAAGAGCATAGGATCTTGAAATCTTTCAATGTCAGAAGCCATCCCAGGAAAGCTTTAATCATCACTCGAGTTTATTGGATTCCTCCTATGTGTGGTTGGATTAAAGTTAATACAGATGAAGCCGCTAAGGGGTGCCCGGGTCATGCTGGTGGTGGTGCAATTTTAGAGATAAAAGTGGGGCTGTGTTGGGTTGTATGGCTGATTACTATGGAATATGTGATGCTTTTCATGCAAAGTTAAATGCTGTGATGTCTACTATTAGAATTGCTTTTGATAAGGGATGGCATAGGCTGTGGTTAGAGAGTGATTCCTCTCTTGTGGTTGAAGCTTTTACATCTCCAGAGATTGTCCCTTGGAACATTAGAATCAAATGGAGGAATTGTCTTCATATTGCTGATTCTATGGAGCTAAAAGTTTCACACATATTCAGGGAAGGGAATTTTTGTGTTGATAGGCTTGCTTCCTATGGAGTATCTTCTAAATGTTACTCTTGGTGGGATCTTGTGCCTCGTTTTATTAGAGCAGATTTTTTCCATAATAGATGGGGTCTACCTATGTATAGATTCAAGTAGAATTTGCTTTCTCTGTTTTATTTTGCATGGGTTTGGTGTTGTCCCCGTATGTTCTTGTATTCTTTATTTTTTCTTTCTATCCAATAAATTTTGGTATGTTGCAAATGATTGATAAGGCTTGAGGTGCCAACCTAATTGGGATTTCTTACTTTATAGTGATGCTTTTGCATACCTTCTTTTGTTTTTAAAAAAAATAAAAGTCGAACAAGATAACAGGATATTCTCACATATCATGGATATATATATAGTTATATATTCTTCAATTAGCTCCTCGACTCAAATCATTCATTTAAATACCACTTTAGCTTACCATCCATGACAACATCAACAGATAAAGGTTGGCAAGAAACAGATAGGTTAAGTTTAACACATGAATGTGCAAAGATTTCTCTGCATAATAAAACAAAGTAATCGAGGAAAGGTACCTTTGGAGTACCAACAGCTATGCTGATATCTATATAATCTCTGTATATAATATCATCCCCATCAATGACTGCATTTACAATTGGCTGATGTTGGAGTGCATTGACAGCAGCCTATAATAGAGACCATATATGTACATGAGGAAATAAAAATAGAATGCCAATATTCTTCAGCCACTCAGTAATTTGATAACATACTTTGACAAAACCAGACATAAGTCCCAATTTGACTCCATGCTTTTCAACAAAGGCATCCT
This sequence comes from Sophora flavescens, assembly GCA_030762895.1. NCBI lineage: Eukaryota > Viridiplantae > Streptophyta > Magnoliopsida > Fabales > Fabaceae > Sophora > Sophora flavescens. The sequence continues at coordinate 165,502,624 of CM061062.1, read as the reverse complement.
TATAATCAGAACGGAGCTTCATCAAATTAGTCCTATCATTAAGAAAAGAACAGTGAGGAAGAGAATGACAATGCCAATCTCTATATACGGCCTTGATAAAAAACACAACATCAATAATTAATAATTCAAAAAATGGAGTCAAACTTTCTAATAGAACTGGTTAGAAATGATACTGATTTACTAAATAGTACTGATATTTTATTGATATATTCTCTGGAAAGTAGTTTCCAACAGAGATTGAGTACATAAAGAACATAAATACAAATAGAAATTTCGACACTAGGATTCGAGAGCCTAGTCTCTCCATGATCCAAACCACAACACACTAACCGAATGCCTATCTATTGCCTCCTACTCCCTATTTAACAATTACAAATAACAGTTATAATTACATAGCAGTTATACAGCAGTTACACACTAATTACACAGCAGTTACACACTAATGAGCAGTTACAATATTCTAGCCATAGTAGTTATAATAGCAGTTATAAAGACCCATTTGTATTAATGGGTTTCCTCCTAACATAGGTCTTCTTAATCCGAGGCCTGTTGCTAACACTTTGCTTCATTTCACCCTCAAATTTAATCAATTGGGTGTTCCGTGATACTGACTGACTACTATTACATTGAAAATTGCAAAGTCGTCAATTCATTTAAAACAAAGTAGATAAGCTGAAAATAGAATAAAAATAATTTGTTTTGAAAAGCGAGTGCAAAGGTAATATGTTTCGTTGATCTGATAAAAAGACCAAAAGAAATTAACAGAAATGCATTGACTTTCCAGTGCATCATGAAATTAGAAGAAAGACCATGGGTTCAGGACTTCATTAAATTTAGATTAATGACGCATTCCAATAATATAAAAAGACTGTGATCCAAGAAATGTAATTCCAAAGGAAGGCACGACCAACTAATGCGCAATAGTGAATGTTCATATCCACATGAAGAAACACTAAACCTGAGACACTATTATTCAAAGCTTCTGTTACAATTTAAAAATAAATAAAACTTACATATCAACTTCATTGAATGTTGTCAGCATAGCATATGTGTTTTGTGAATCTAGCAATCGTCGTGTAACTCTCTTCCGAAGCCTTGTCATGGGAACCTTTAATCATGAAGGAAGACATCAAGACAACTGTCATGAACGGTAAACATTATTCACATATGTTTATTAATCACGACCACAATCACTTACTTGTCTTTCTCTTTCCTTAGGTGGGAGTTGTGGCTCAGTGGGAGAGTGCTGTGGAGCAGGGGGTGCTTTGGGCTTCTCCATAATAGGGGTAGTAGTTTCAACTTTAGGTGCTTTCTTCTCCTCACTAATCGTTTGGGTTGGCGGAGGAGTAGCTTTCTCAGATGTCCTATCTGATGGGGCAACATTGGTTGTAGCTTCAGCAGACCTTGAAATGATTGCTATCTTGTTACCTGGTGCAACAGTATCTCCTTCATTGGCTAGAAGCTGAAATCATTAAATAGAACACAGAGCCAATTTAACACAAAGGACAGAATATAGTACTTTATGTAATATCTCTCTCTCTCACTCTCTCTGAGCAAGAAGAGAGGGGCAGTAAAAACATTTTTAGACTTTTAAACAGTACCTTTAGAATTACACCTGACTCGGGACTGGGAACATCAATTGTCACCTAATAGAAGAATAAGGAAAAAATACAACCATAATTATTTAGGAATTGAGAAAATTGATCCACTTGTAAATGTTAAATCCTTCAAAGAAACTGTGTAGTTTCAACGTAGCACCTTATCTGTTTCAATTTGAGCAATTGGTTCGTCAACATTAACACTATCACCAGGATCTGCTCTCATGTGTCAAAAGAAAAAACAGCCAATCACCAAGAATCATTGAAAACAATAAACTATTCAAGTAAATGAAAAGTGAAAACTAAACAACACATATTCAATAACTTCCAAAAATATTATTTAACATACTCTTTAAAAATTTTGCCAGAGTTCCATCAGCAATAGATTCAGCCAACGGAGGGACCACAACATCAACCTGATCTCCTTTATCACAAGTATAAACAACATTGGATAGGTTAAATATATCAGTGACGAAAAGCCCAAACAAAACCAGTGAAAAAACATAAATGCCAGAGGCAATTAAAAGCTGCATCAATCAAATCTAAAAGAGGCCTTAAAAAATTGGTTCTGACTTCTGACTATTGAATTTTAAAGTAACAATCAAGTTTATCTTGCATACCATATTTTAAGAATTTAAGTAACTATCTATTTTCTTTCTTGAAGAGTATATTTTACATAATAAATTTAAGAGATATCAATATGCTACTAGAGTCATCTTACAAAGAGTTATTCATCTTACAGTAAGCATTACACAGGTGTGCGCACAGTCATCTTTCACAAATAAAAGAAATTCAAACTATAAAAAGTATCCTAAATAACAGAACAACGAGAGTCATGTCAATATCTCACCATTGTCGACAGAAAATCGGCGCACTATTGTTTGCATGAGAGCTTCATGGCGAGAAATCTCCCTATATAGCAATGAAGTAACAACAACAACAATGAGACAATAAGTACTCTTCCATTCCGTTCACTCACTAATTAAGATTTGGAAAAACAGGTTTGGACTATAAAATTTAATCCAACACTTTCAAATAATTATATTCACACAGACAGAAAAGGAAGGAGGCATGGGGAAATACCCAAGTAATTCTATCATAGTTGAACCCCACAAGTTCTGCAACAGAATTTGATCGAGAACAAATGAAACTGATAGATTACCATACAAGCATCTTTGAGCTGTTCTTATATTTTCTTCAATATAAAAAAGATAAGGATACAATGCTAAAATTAGAAGCATGGAACACTTAGGGTGCACTTGGCTTTAAAAATTATTTCGTATTTTCATTTTCTCACTAATTTTTTTATTACCACTTCTTTTTAATCCTTTCTTGAAGAAATATTTCAAAATAATTTTATGTTTGTCCTATAACTCAATTGTTAAACCATATGAATGTTTACGAAGCCTCCAAACCTCATTCCAACATTTCCTGGTCTGGTTGGAGGGCTTGTACAATATACACACACTTCTCTCCTTTTATCACCTCTCAGCCTCTTAGCTCTCTGATTGCTGCACTCTAGTCTGGTTGTCCTATCTAAGTCTCTGTTTTACTTTCATCTAGGACCAATGGTAAGTCAAACACAAACAAAGTGATGAGACTTCTATTATGTTATGAGTTATTACAGTTATGTTTTTCCCATATGCTTTTGAATTGTGATACTTTTGATGAATTTTAATTCATAGAGTATATTTCTAACTTTATCGTTCTAAATATGTTATTAGTTTTTATTATTTATTATATTTAGCAGATTTTTTTGTATTTTATATGTATTATTTTATTTCTGAATTTAGCGCCATGCTTTTGCTATTTTCCACAACGCCATCCGCCATATTTGTATGGCGGATTTTTGGCTTTGGTGTTGTACTTTGCTGCCATTGGTATCAGAAACTGTTGGGGCAAGTCAACCTTTGATTAATGCTTGATAATTTAACACTACCCAACTTCCTATCAACAATGGTTGATCATAGTATTAAATAAGGAAACAGAAAACTCTTAACCAAGTGCAATTGTACAGTCTATTTTTCTAGTTCTGAGCCAACAATTTGTACATCCATAAAAACAGAACCATAAAGCAATACCTGAAGCATATAGGCTATAGCTAATAAATGGTTTACTGACCTTAAAGGATTCAGATTAAGCCAGCATCCTACAACAGAAATAAAATTGATGACGTAAATTGCATTGCAGAAATAAAAAAATATGTTAGTAACAGCTAACATATTAAAAAAGGGCACCCAAAATTACCACGTGAACTCCTTTGGCAGAAATTCCGGGCATTCCCGCTTCCTCCTGAATGTAATACAACCTGTTTAACATAAGTAGAAGCTGTAAGACACATCATCAAGGAAAGACAAATGATGCCAGCATGTATATATTCAGTGCATTGATTAACTTCACATGTGACTGTTTCAAGAAATTTACATTTTGTAGTGCATACACTAAGCAGTTATGGTGAAAAAGAGCAGGCAGACCAAAGATGAAGCCAGATATCAGTTGAAATTGCACACTTAATTGTGTTCAGAGAAAAAAATAGTCACACTATAATGTTGAAATTAAACAATCATCACTGAATCCCATCACATTTTGAACAAACTTCAACAAATAAAGGATAGAACCAGTCAGAAACAATGATGAACTGATGACCCATTTCTTCTCAAACTGTTGAAGAATCATGAAGTCATAAATGGAAACATCATTCAATGAAAATAAAAAGTTACAGTTAGAAAATGAAATACAACATATGAACACAGAAGCTGTTCTAGTTTATGAAAACAAAGTTTATGAAAATGTTAAATGTTTATACACATCGCAAATCAAAAGCATATCCTAAAAACACTACATGAGCAATCACTTGTATCTTAGGAGAAAGAAAAAAAATATCAAGATAGTAAGAAATATACCTCCTTTTCCACAATAGAAGAAACTCTACCAGGAAGTGATAAACCAGATTGGATTTGCTGCACTGTCCGACCAAAAAACTGCAAAATAAATGCAGAATGGGAATCATTCTTGACTTTAACTTCAAATCCTCAATCCATGGATTCACATATACATATTAAAGGGTGTTTGGGAAAGATTGTTTTTTGAGTTTCAGTCTTCAGATTATTAATTTTTTTTAAAAAAAAGTTGTTTTGTAAGATGCTCATGTTTGGATAAATAGCTTAAGTTTCAAAAAAAGCTTTTCTTTCTTCAAAAACGCTGTTTTGGAGCAAGCTATGATAGAGGACGGTAAATTGGAAACGCTTTTATTTCTTCCTGCAGCCGCATGTGTTATGGTGTCATATCTTTGTGCTTGTCGCATGTATCCTTGCTTTCTTAAGCTGCATGTGTCCTTGCTTTCTTATGCTTTTATTTCTTCCTCCAAATGCCTTTAGGGTCCTTTGTTACGGATTATAAAAAAAAAATAATTTTGAACTTTAATAATTTAAAGATTTTAAAGAAAAGTAAAAGTCGTTTTGTGTTTGTTTATAATGATAAAAATCTGTTTTTTTTAAAAGTAGTTAGTGTTTTTTTCCAAAGACTAATGAAAGTAGCTTCTCATTTTAACCATAAAAATAATTTTTTTAAAAAAAATCATTTTTATGAAAAGCTTAGACAAACACACTCAAACTCCTTAAAATTGATTTTTATTTTAAAAAAGTGATTTTTTCATCAAATAATATGTAACAAACACACTCTTAGGGTTCGCTTGTTATAGATTAAAAAATAAGTGATTTTGACATTCAATAATTTAGAGATTTTAAGGAAAAGCATAAGCTATTTTGTGTTTGTTTACAATCAGAAAAATCATTTTTTTTAAAATAGCTAGTGATAAAAAATGATTTTTTTTCCAAAAGCTAATGAAAGTAACTTTTCATTTTAACCTTAAAAATGATTTTTTTTAAAAAAAAAACTCATTTTTGTGAAAAACTTAAATAAACACAATTAAACTCATTAAAAATGATTTTTAACTTAAAAAAAGTGATTTTCTCATAAAAAAATATGTAAGAAACACACTCTTAATATTGCCGAATGGTGTCATATGCTGCTTTGTCTTTTTCTATTTTTTTCTTTATTTTTTCTTCTTTTTCTATATGTGTTGATTATTTCAAATTGAAAGATTTTGGAAACACACCTTTATTTTGACGACAAGATATAAAAAAAATATTATAAACAAATATTTTCATATCATTTTTCGTAATTTATTATGTGAAAGTGGTTATTTTTTCATCATCCAAACGAAATACATCATGTTAACATCATTTTTCAACAAACAAATTCAAACAAAAACAGATTCTAATTTATAATCAATTATTTCAATAATCGATAATACCAAAATCGATTATCACAATAATCTATTTTCTCAAGCTTTCCCCATCACACTTTAAAATAGAAATTTTATCATAAAAGATTATATTTTCTGAATTGACCAACCAAAAAACTGAAGAATAAATGCAGAATGGGAGTCAGGCATCCCTTTTACTTCAATCCATTGCATTCACATAAAGACATGCAAAGATTAGCAACAAAAACAAACAGTGAGCTCTCACCATAGGAGACGAGCTGTCAGAAGCAACCCTCCGTCTTAGGACACCGAACATGATCACGTTGGAATGGTTCTCTTTTTCTTCCTAACTTGTAATCTAATTTCACAAAAAAGTCACAAAATTATCAATTAGCATCATCATAAGCGATGTTGGTAGAGAGATATTCGACTTGCATGCACGCACAAATAACGGATTGGAACCATTGGATGACAGAAACAATGAATAACAATCCGTTTAAAGAAAAGAATAACAGTTTCAACAGTTTCAGATGAAGATTTGAAAGTTTCCGACATTTTCTTAAAAAAAAAATTCTAGGAAAGATTAGAAATGCGATTTTCTCGGGAACCAAACAGAGAAAAAGGAAGGTTGGAAACCTTAACTTAGGAGCGAACACAGAGAATTTTGCAGATGAGAAGGTTGATCGTTCAGAGCGAATAGCCGCCACCGAGTTCTCAAATACACGCAAATTCTTTTCTTCTTCATCTATTTGTCCAATTTTTATTTTCCTTTTCTGTTTTGTTGCTGTATTTTTGCAAAGTTTTCTATCAAAATTTTGTTTTTGCAAAGTTAAACTGCACGTGCTTTAATTCAATTTATTATTATTTTTTGGAGAATGATTTATTATTTTAAGGAGTACACTAAGGCTGTCCAGTGGTGTTCAGAATTGATTCAAAAATGCAAATCAATCCAAAATAATCAAAATCGAAATTAATCGGATTTTTTTTATCAACTTTTATGCAAGCCAATCGATGCAATTCGGTTTTCGATTATATTTTCTGGAATCGAACCGATCGCTTATATTATAAGTTAGGCTCCCTAGGTCTTGTTTAGAATCTCCTATGTAACATTTTTATTGAGTGCTGCATTTTTCTTGACATTTTAAAGTCGAAAAGTAGGTTAATTAATTTTTCCTTTAATATAACAAGGAAAATTTTCTTTTTCGCAAGTCGTAAATATAAATATTTGGATAAGGTAAAAGTGTAATAAAACATTTCCTAATCATAATTAAGATTATAAGATCGAAAATCATTTACATAAAACTCAACCCGACTCTTAAACAGAAAACATGAAGATATACATACCCAACATAAAGATATGGAGACGCATCTCATAAAATATAAGATACTTGGAGTCGCAGCTCCATAAATGGTAAAACTAACTCCTAGACATACCCAGCTGATCAAACTAAAATATAAAAGACAGTCTTCTCTCGTACATCGTGAGAAGTGCAAACCCAACTGACGAGGTCTAGTGGAAACTCTATTTGAGTCCACTAACGACGTCGTCACCGAAGACACTGTTGGAGCCACTACAAATGTAGATCCCCGACTAAGCCCATTTTTCCCTTCCAAGGGAAAGTCATATGGCCTATGAATGTAACGCCAATAGTAACCCAAAATAGATTTACATAGAAAAAATGGCTATATAAAATTTTTCATAAATAAAATTGTCTGAAATGACCTCAATAATTGTTAAAGTAAAATAATGATAATAAATCCTTACATGAATAAAAATGAATTGCCTCAAAACCCGGGCGTCTACTAATGTAACATCCCAATTTTTACTGTTTTTTAATATTAGTAGATTATATATTTTTATATTTTTATTCGAAACCTAGAAAAAATGATTTTGGATAAAATAAAATCATAGTTGAGACCTACTATATCAAAGGACGTTTCGGTTAAATTTTGGGTTAAAAACTCAGACGGAGCCCGATCTGCATTTTTACGAACAGTGCAATTCTGTACTGCCCGAAAACACTAATTTCGACCCGAAAACGAAAAGTTTCAAAACGTTGCCACTTGTTTGGGGCAAAATATATTTCAAGAATTTCTACTCAAAAATAAAATATTCTACTTTATCAGGTGAATTTTTTTGCGGAAAACCTAATCGGGTAAACAACGGAGCCGGTTTCGGATCTATAGAAATAGGTCGGAAGATAGGAATGATGATTCAACTTGGACAACTCACCTACATGAGTCACCTAGTGAGTCACCCCTAGTCATAAATGACCATAAATGAAAGATGGTGAATCACCAAAGTCATAAATGAAAAGTGGTGAATCATTATCTTACACATGTTAAGAGTTTGTGTTCAAATTCTCTTCCTCTTGCTTCATGGTCCATGAAATTCGACCAAGCCTTCCTAACCACACATAAGTCACCTAGTCATCATGACTACTTAACAAATTATTTTAATATCCTTGCGAAATGACCAAAATACCCTTTGATCATTTTATGAATTCCTTTGATGTCCAACAAGTGTTTTGACAATTTTTCTTCCTTCTACCATGTAAAATTTCGACCAAGCCTCTTCGATAGGCATTCTTTCACTTCATTCTAGATGATCATGATGATTATGAAGACACCTAAGTATTTTAAGTTATTTTCTAACATAACCAAAAAACTATGGTTATTACCTAAGGTTAATAACCAAGACAATACCAAATTGGCTTCTTCTTCCTCCATGTGGTACACACACGGTCACATCACCCTAAACACACCTCCACCACATATTCCTCTCATCCATCTATGTCCACTCATTAGCCATGACTCACCACCATCATGATGACTTAAACACAAAATATCTAGATATTTTCCTTATAACCTAACCTAGCTTTGGTTAACATCAACCATGGTTTATATTTAAGGTTATCAAAGCAAAGTTCTCCTCCTCATTTTGGTCCAATTTCGTGCGGCCACTTCCACCCATTCATTTCATTTATTTCATTTCATTTCCTTGTACCAAAAACCTAAGTTGACAACTTAAGTTAGTTTAAAGATCAAAAACCTATGTTCTTCATTTCCTCTCACTTGTTTTTCATTTCGTTCCCATTTTCCGCCAACGTAGAGACATGATTCCATGATTCTTCCTTCATGAAACTTGTTCCTTAGATTATTGTCTTCACTTTGATTCACTTTGTTCTTAGATCCATGAACTTTCAAGTTCATCTCCTTTTTCTCTCAAATTCGGTCCACACCCATAAATCATCATCCAAACCTTGTTTTGATCTTCTAAGATCATATTCTTACTCCTCTAGATGATCAAGACACTTTCTAATTCACACAAAAATCCATTTAGAGCTTGTGTTCAAAATGGGTTTCTAGAGGCCATATTCGGCCAAGCTTGTCTTTCCAACATCCAATCCTTGTTCCACCATTTCAACCCACTTTCCTAAAGCTAACCATCATTCCAAACAACTGTCATGTTGAAGCTTTCATCAAAAAAATTCATCTTGACATAGTTCCTTCAAGATCAAAGTTGGAGTGCTTTAGGTAAAAGTCGCTTCTTTTCTTTCCTATAGTGATTTTTGAACTTCTAACTAAGATTATATGTTGATAATATTATTCCATGCTTCATTAGCATCCTATATATGTAAATTATTTTACTTTCCATATTCTTGATCATTTATGAATTAATTCATAAAAATTTGCATACTTAGATTTTCGAGCTTCCGACAAATTTTCTGTAGTAGAAATACCTATACATACATGTCTATCAAATGATTTTGAAAACAAATAATCCAAGCCCTATAATCCAGTGTTTGGCCGTGAGTACCTTCTAGGGTTTTGACCTTGGGTTTTCTTGTTTTAACTAGTTTAATTGTTGGTTGATTAAGGTTTGGTGTTAGAGTTGGTTTGTGTAACATCCTAAAAATTCAAATATAATTATTTTAATAAAAAAAAGGGTAGTATAAGAGTTTATTATAATTGTTTTATTTATAATAAAAATCCAGTGGGTTCCACAATAATGTAACATTAATTTAAAAAAATAAAATAAAAATAAGGATAAGAACCTACCCTGGACTAAATTAATGCGGCAATAATGATAGGAAACATAAGCATCAAGGCCCATGCTGTGTTACCCATTATAAATAGATAGTTTGAGTATTTTAAGCCCAATTTCGCATAATATGACTAGATACCTAACTTCAGATGGATATTTCGTAACCAAAGAGAACTTGTTTGAATTCGAGATCTGCATAAGAAATATAGCCATGTCTCTTAGCTTTCCATAGACACCAAATTCGTCCAAATTGGATTCTTGTAGCTCAAGTAATGACCAAATTCGTACACACTATTCATGTTCCAGCACCAGAACCATTTTTTTAAAATTCTATCCACGTTTTGACTATCTAAACGTCGGTTTCATATTTTGTGGTATTCATAACAGTTGTAGACAATTCTTTTATCTTTCTAACGATATAAAATTTATAATTTTTGAATGTCTATAACTCAAGATATGTGCGAAATATAGCACCATATGCAGAGTAAGCGGGCTTAGCGCGTTTTTACACGTTTTGGGCTATTGGGGGCTCTATAAATAGAATCTTAACACTCTTAGGGTGCGTTTTTGAACCCTAATTACACCTAGAAACTCAGAAACGGCTAAGAAGAGAAGAAATTCAAGGATTAAGAAAAGATAGTTGTGGAAGAGGGAGTCTAGGAAGAGGAAGATGATGATAACTCTTGGCAAACGTTAGGATTCGCAGTAGGAAACGCTTAGAGCTATTTGGAGGTCTTCAAGAGGTGAGTAACAATACTTTTTACGAACCATTTCCATGGTATATATGATTGTTTGTTTTGACAATGAATTACCATATGAAATTGGAAGTTTTTAATTGATTTGATGCATATTGCCAGTAACCTAATTTCTAAAATTGGGGGTTTTTGTTAAAAGGGGAATAAGTTGATTAATCGATGTTGTAAGATGCATATTCTTGTATGATATATTGTGATATTCGTGATTGCTTGTTGTTGGGAGAAATTTATTTGTTTAATTCGTGGAAAATAGTTTGTTACATGCATGAGACATGACATATTTGAGTTATAATATGTTGGATGATGTTTGTCGTAATACCACCTATGATAGGGGTATCGAAAAGTAATACCACCATAATGGGGTATCGAAAAGTAATACCACCGTAATGGGGTATCGAAAGTAACATTCCCATATAATTGGGATGTCGAAAAAGAGCAATACCGCCTAAAAGGGGGTATCGAAAGTAACACCACCACACGTTGGGGTGTTGAAAAGGGAGAAATACCGTCATGTGCACATGGGAGGTATCGAAATAGAAATGTCCCCGACAGGAGGGTGACGTCGAAACATTCCTCATGAGTAGGGGTGGGCAATGGGATGCCATTGTCGTGTGATGTGTGAGATTTATGGCATGCCGGCAAGAGACCAATTTAGTTATGAGGCCTTCGAGCCACTTGGATTAATTTAGAATTTACTTGGTATGTGAAATATGATACATTGAGATAAGTTGTTGTTACGTTATATGCTATTGAGTTGATAAGATTTTTGTTGTTATTAAAAGTATTCTTTTTATATATTACTTTGAAAAATTAGCGGGTACCATGGACAGTTTTTCCGGTTACCGCACTGGCTGAGAACAACACTATTTTTCAAAACATTTTATAAATGTATTGTTGTGCACTGGGATTTTATATCTCATTATAAGTGTTGTTTTCAGAGCCCGAGGACATCGCCGTTGAAGATCCAGATATCTGAAGAATTATCTTTGATTAGCTAGTTGGATAGTAATGTAGTATGGTTTAGAGTATTATACAGACGACGTTCTTTGGTTTACATACTATTTTTCTCAGATTGTAATTAGACGCCCGGTTTTGAGGCTTTTAGTTTTTATTCAAATGATTGGAGTTAATAATTTTTTTCAATACTTTGTAAATACTATTATTTTATTTAATACGAGGTATTTTCATACTTAGTTATTTGAGAAAAAATTTATGACTTGTGTTTTTTAATTAAATATTTTGAAGGATTTTTATTGAAATTAATTTGGGTTACTAATGTAACGAATGGCGTTACAGTTTGGTGTGGCTTTGTGGATGAAGATGGGCTTGGTTGCTCTATGGATTAAAAAGGACCGTGTTGCACTTTGGGATCTACAAGAGGTAAGGGGAGTTTACCTGAGGGGTTTTTGATAGCTACATGCTATCTGTGAGTTGTCTGTGTATTTATTCGTAGTGATTCTGTGGTGCTTGATTTAATCTTACGTATTTAGTTATGTGATTTTTAATGTCATCTGTGAAAGCATGTCATAATCTGTGATGTATGGATTGATTGTTGTTTGATGTGATTGACTGAAAAACCTGACTGTGGTCAGTGCTCAATTATAACCAAGGATAAAACATTAAAAAGTTTGATGAGAAACTTAAGTGTTTTAATTTTATGAAAGTGGAAGAAAATGTGATTTTGGTGAAAAAATAAATTAATGAGTGATAGTGAGGACGAAACTGTGAAAAAAATTCACTTACGTTAATTTTTCCAAAATAAATTCAAAAAGGAAATAATTAGTAATTAAAATAAAATAAGTTTCGAAAATAATTTTAATGTGGATGGTGAAAATTTTTTGGAAAAAGACAAGCCATTTGATTAACAAATGATTTTATTCTAAACGAAAAACAATTTAGAAAAAAGTGATTTACAGCGAGACTATGAGAAATAGTTTTATTGTTTTGGAGAAAAACGTGTTAGAAATTATTTTCAAGGATTTGATGTGTTTCGGAAAAGAAATTTCAAAAGTAAATGAATTTGAGGAAAAAAATGAATTTCGTTATGATTTAACGTTTTATAAACGAATTTCAGCGGAAAAAAAATTATGCAAAAAGGTTTTAAATCAGCGAAAATATTTTCGATAAACTTGGATAAGTTTTGGAGTTTTGTTTTGGTCATTTTTTTCAAAGAACGAAAACGATGTTGAAAAAGAAAAGTGAGGACCTAGATGGCTGAGACGTCGGGCTAGTGTTCCTATGAGTAAGTACGTGGACTATGTCTCCTATGTGTCGTGGGTTAAAGTCCCAGTTAGCACATTGGAATCCGTGTCCTATGTTAGGAATGAATGGGCTTGATGCCTAAGTAAGAATAGTCATGAGCTTTGAGCCTTGACAAAGAAAGAATGAACGAAAAAGAAAAGGAACGAGAATAAATGTTTTACATGCATTGTTTGGCAGACGTGCCTTTGTTGGTCGATGTGCCATGTATTGTTGGCCAATGTACCATGTATTATCGAGCTACAATCCACAAAGGGCGGATTGACAAATTGGGGAAGTCAAGACCAAAGTGGGTCTATTAGGGACATTCGGGTTCGTGAGCCACAAAGGCTGGGGCCTCGCGACCTCGAGTTGTGGACGTAACGATGCAAAACGTGGATGTACTTAATCAGGGACTACTCAATATTATTTTAGGTACTTGACTATGATACCCTTGAACAATTGGAGCCCGGACCTAAATTAAGAGGCCGACCTCGTGAGACAATTGTGGTAAGGAGTATTGCAGCTTAATCATGCTCGACGAAGGGAAGTTAGGATATCCGGAGAATAAATATCAAATATAGATGGGGGACATTGAAGTGTCATGCATTTTTTTTACAAATTGCGGTGACTGTCGGATATGAATCCCATTGGTTAAATTATTATGATTATTGTTGGGAAGCTATGTGCTATGTGCTATAAATATATATATATATATATATATATATATATATATATATATATATATATATATATATATATGTTGTTGTCTGTGTGTCGCGCATATAGTTATGGTGATAGAACTCATTTATCAGTTTTTTGGTTTTGCTGTTGTATCTCGTATACGAGTAAAGATGATGCAGAGGAGTTCGCGGCTTCATTCAGGATATTAGTTTCGTTTTTGAAGAAATTGTTGTCAGTGGGGATGATCACGGGGTCTTCCCAGTGAGTATTTTGTAGAGTGCCCAGCTTAGGATTTTCTTTGGGTGGTAGGTTTGAGGAGGTCGGTATGTGTGTTATGTGAACATTATTTGTTTTAAATCTTCAGTTTTACATATTGTAGGCATTTTTCAAACAACTGCGTTCTGGTGGTTTGATTATGAATAAAATTAGTTTATGTGTGTTGATAAGTATAATATAGTTTTATTGTTTTAATGTGTGTGTCACATTTTCAAAGTATTCCGCAGAAAAAAAAAATTATACCGAAGTTTCTTACTTATAGAAAATAATTTTCCAAAAGCAACCAACCGTTTTATTTTAAGTTTTATTTCCACACGTGTTCACCATATAATGCCCAAGGGGTGTTACAACTAAAAATAACCCAACGTTAAAATAAAGTCAACATGTATAGCTACAAACGGCTTCTTATTCAAAAAAATACTAACCAAACTAGATAATAATTAAGAAAATTCACTAAGTCTTGAAGCCTTTCAGTCTCAGTGATGTTGTCGTCGTATTCTGAAAACAACACTTTTAATGAGATTTATAATCCCAATAAATAAAAGCAATTTGATGAAAAGGTTTATAAACAATGTTGTTCTCAGCCGACGAGATAACCAAAAAATCAACCATGATACCCACTCTCTCAAAATAGAGTGTATTTTTTAAGAAATAACCATTAATTTCAAATAAGCAATTTAGTTAACCACATAACACCAAATATACTTTCTAACAACCAACAATTATCATTTAACTCATATCATATATCATCTCATATAAAGCACATGACAACGATATCTCATTTCCCACTTCTCTTTATAATAGGTGTTTCGACATCTCATTCTTTGGTGATATAACTAATTTCGATACACCATTCTTTGGTGGTATAACTCATATTTCGACATGGCGATGTAACTATTTCGATAGTCTAAGTGGTATAACTCATACGTAAAACATCTTTATTGATAACCAGTTGTCATACCAAAATCAACACCCTCTCACAATTATTATATAAGGACATGCCAAATCATCCTTAACTCATAATCGATGAAACATATTTCTTAACAAAATTTAAAGTCAGATTTGAAGCACACTATAATTAAATAATAAAGGATTAGATTCCAAAAATATAAAATTTCGCAGGTCTCCACACAGTAACATGGTATTTCACCGACTTGAGAGAAATTACTCCAATTCAATTATGAATTGAATATTGGCATGGTAGCACACATCTTCATATCACACTACAGGAAGCAATAAAAAAATCAAACAAACAAACCAAATGAAAAGATGTTGCATCGTAAAGGGAATTTCAAGAATAGGACAAATCAAATGATATTAGCTTGCAATTTTTTTTATTATTATTATAAAGAGAATTCCCAGAATAACGTAAACGAAATAAGAGAACGCTGCACCCATTCAACATGACAAATCAATTCATCATAATAAAACAAAAACATTGTAAGAATCTCAAATCAATGATCAACAATCCCAAAATCCAAAATATTTTTTTTTTATCAAGCAAAATCCAAAATATTTCGATCATTTCAAAATAGTTATAATAGACAAAAATAAATAAAAATATTTCTATCGTGGAAGAATACGAAAAGTTATTTTTACTCTCCCGTGGACCTCGAAAAATTCGAAAGTGTTTCCAAAGATTAAATCCTATTTTCAGGCTATGTTTGGATTGATGGTAGGGAGTGGAATGAAAGGGAATGAAATGGAATGATATATTATTTCATTGTTTGAATTGCTTAAAAAAGTATGGAATGGAATGAAATCTAATGGAACTTATTTCATCTCATTCCATCACTTCTTCATATTTTTGTTCCCCTCCATTTGGGAGGAATGTGATGGAATGAAAGTCAGATACTTCATAAACTTATTAAATTTCAAATTTAGCCTAAAATTCTTAAATTTGATGCTTCTTATTTTAGAACGTACAGAACGTTCATTTTGTTAAAAGGGTTCCCAATAAAATGTCCCTTCTTTTTCTCAAAGGCACTTAACGGTCTTTATCAGTTTACGAAAATAAAAGAATTTACTGTTGTTGTACGTCTCTGCAATTTTCTCTGCACCTCAAGTCTAACACTTCACTATTGTTGTATTGCTTGTTTCTGGCATAATCACTGGTGGAGTTATATGACATGTTATGGGTACATCTCAAAAGACATGATAGAAAACATAGTAATGTTTTTTTTACCAAAAATATAAAATATTTTTTTTAAAATAAGGGTAACATAAAAATAAAAAAAATATAACTCATTCCGTTTCCTTCATTTTTCAAATTTTCATTATAAAATATCCAAACAAGAGAATATAATTTTTATTCTATTCCGTTCTGCTCCTTTCCGTTTCATCATATTCCATTCCATTTCATTCCATCTCATTCCATCGATACAAACATAGCGTTTGAGTTCCTCTCTCTATCACCTTAGCAAAACAGTCACGTCTCTTCCATTGCACAGTTGTGCAATACCACCCCTTTTTAATTTTAGCTGACGGCGCTGCACCCTATTATTTTTCGTGTGACACTGTGCAAAGTTTTCAAAACCGTTTTCAGACCGTGACATTGTTTGTGGGTTAAAACCAATTTGTAATGGGTAAATCATGTGGGCCCGTGGTGTGCTTTTGTTTTAACTAATTTTGCCAAAAGAACTCAGTCCTTGTATGTGTCTACCTGAATAGCTTGGATTTTTTTTTTAATCTTCCTTTTATATTGTTGTGGGCCCACTATCTATTCTTCAAAGAATTCTAATTCAACTAGTATTTTTCACCCGTGTCACGCGCGGTCATCAATTATTATTATTATTGATAATATTATTATCATTAATAACTTGAATTGTGTCTCTATATGTACGAAATTTTTTTTCCTTTATCCCAAATTAAGTCCGCTATATCAAACATTTTCTTGACTTATTTCACACATTAATTTTAATATTTCATTCTTACCCATAATGATGGTACTCATTCATCTCCAAGACTTTTTATTTATAGACAGAAGTGATCAGCAAAAACCTTGAAACGATTTTATCTATAATTTGAGTGCAAAGAATTGAATATTATTTTTATTTTAAAATAATATTACAATACGTAATGTAACACTATGTGTTAAGTGTTCCTATTTGATTATTACTAATTATCAACTAATCCACTTAAATCATGTGGTGCTGACACGTGTTACTTTATTAGAAAATCATCAATTCCCCTTATTAATTAGTATAAATATAGATTTATTATTTAAAATAGAAAAAACAAAGGCAATGATGTAGAAAAAATAGATTAAAAAATATGAATAGTTCTACCTCTATTTATGTCAATTCAGAGATTGTTGTGTTTGACTCCCAAAACATTGTACCTTTACCGGTTTGTAAATATTTGAAAACAAAAAAATATAAAAAATTTAGAAATAAAAAATAAAAAAAAAACTTCATCACTTGACATGTGGCTTGCACCATTGTACTACACTAAAATCAGTATTTCCTCTTATTAATTAGTATAGATATAGATGTGTTATTTAAAACAGAAAAAACAAAGGCAATGATATAGAAAAAATACAAAATATGAATAGCTTTGCCTCTATTTATGTCAATACAGATATTAGAAAAAAAAATAAATTAGTAAAAATAAATAATTCGAAAAAAATTTTAAAAAATTATAAAAGTATATAAAAAATATTTTTAAAAAATATGAAAATAATAATTAGAAAAAAATAATCAAAAAAATTAGAAAAATAAAATTAATTAGAAAACAAAAATATTAAAAAAACAATTATAAAAATAAACATTTTAAAAAATGTAAATTAGAAAAAAAACTAATTCGGGAAAAAAAATTAAAAATATATTATAAAGAATATATGTTTAAAAAATAAATAAATAAATTTAAATAATCCACCAGTTAACAACTCCTTCTACTGTTACAGGAACGGTAGAAGAAAAGTTGTTAATTAATAAAGTGATATACATATTGAATACTAAAATATATATAAATATTAAAATATAGTAATTGGTTCGGTTCAAAAATAACCAAATTAATGATCAGTGGGTTTGGTTCAATTTGGAGCAGTAAAAAAATAAAATTTAAAAAATATTATAAAGAATATCTGTTAAAAAAATAAATAAATAAATTTAAATAATCCAAAATAATCAGCTAGTTGACAACTTATTCTACTGTTACAGGAAAAGTAGAAGAAAAGTTGTTACTTGATAAAGTGATATAGATATTGAATATTAAAATATAGTAATTGGTTCGGTTCCAAAATAACCGAATTAATGACCATTGGGTTTGGTTCAATTCGGAGCCGTGCACAAAAAAGAAAAAAAAAGAACAAATTTAATTGGTTGTTTCGGATTTTCAAATTCATCGAATTATTGGTTTGAGTCTTATGATCCTAAACTTTTTCGAAGAATACGGTAGTTTTGATACCTTTCCTGGCTAAAAATATTTAAAAATAAAAAGATATATATAAACTTTAAAAAGTCAATAACAATATCCGAACCAATTAAAATTTGTTTGGTTTGATTCGATTCAAATTGGAAAATGTTAATATATATATAAATAAAAAATATAACAAATATTAAATTTTAAACTATTAAATTATATATACATTAAAATATAAGTATATAAAAATTAAAACATCAAGAACATGACAACTCTACTTTTACTGTTTGCCAATTCGTTATTGGTTGAGAGTGTACACTACAAGAATTTTCGTTGTTTCCCAAGGCCTATGACCCTGGGAAATCCATAAAATCTGTGGGAAAATACACATTTCCCAGGGATGACCCACAGATTTAAATCCCTCGGTTTTCAACTGGTCGGAAACGTTTCCCACGGGTACGCCCTGGGAAATACCCCATGATTCTGACCTTGGGAAATTTCCAGGGGATAGATCCGGGGAACTATTCCCAGCCCGAACCGATCCAGGGATATATCCTTGGGAAATTTCCCAGGGTTCTAACCCTGGGAAATATATGTTTTGTTTAAATTATAAAACCTTATATACATTAATTTATGTTAAAGTGGATAAATAAATAATTGTTATTTTTATATGAATGCATCAACAAAGAAATTAACATCATAATTCAAGCAAACAATTTGTTCAACACAAAATGTTATTCAAGTCATATTTGGTCAACGAAAAAATTATTTCAAACCATAATAAACATGATAAGTAAAATAAACTAAGAATCCCTATTATAAGGATCCTCAACAAAATGGTCAAGAGAGTCGTTGTCCTCCTGATCACGCTGGGTCGTCTGACTAGGCTGTCGTCGCTGTGGGGGCTGCTGCTGCAACTGTCGCACTGTCTCCATCAGCTGTCGCATCGTATCCATCATCAGACGATGCTCCTCATCCCTTTGTTGCTCCCTCTCTTGGGAAGCGACCAACATTTGCCTCAACTGAGCAATCTCCGCAGACTCCTGAGGGTAACGTCTGCATGTGGTGGACGCTCCAACCCTAATCTCTAACTTGCGCGAGGCCCCTTTTCGATAGTTGCCGGCAAGGTCTCCAGCACCGTACAAACGACCCTTATACTTGCCGCCGACGACTTCTGCCCAAACATTCAGCGCAAGCTACTCGTCCTCCTGTGGGTTAGCTGGGGTGGATGGTGAAAAGGCTGATGATTGAGACCTATGTTGACTCATCCTCTCATGAAACTCCTCCTGTTACAATACATCAGACTATCAAAATTTGAACAATATGTTACAAGATAAATTATGCAGAAAAATGGACAGAGTTTCCCCTAAAACTACAACATCCCAATGTTTACAAACAGAACACCGCAATTTAAATCCATAAATCATCATCAAAAGCTCAATAGGATGCACACAAATTATCATGTCCAAACTAGTTATAACATTTCCAATGTCAGGCAGTATCAATAGGTCCAAATATAAAGTGACTCTACAGACTCAGTAATCAAAACATGAATAGTATGTTACACGATTAATTATGCAGAAAATTGGACAGAGTTTCCCCTAAACCTCAAACTTTACAAATTGAACACCACAATTTAAAACTGCAAGTCATCAAAAGCTTAATAAGATTCACACAAAGCAATATATTCAACTCCCTAAAAGCCAATGCTCAAAAGCCAATGCTCAAACTAGTCATAACATTTGAGGCTCTCTGCCTCTCAAGACCAGTAACGTATGAGCGTTACAATATCTATTGAAGTCAATAGCTTCTTCAAAAATCAAAAGGGCATATTACCTGAGTGCGCTTGGAGCGCTCATCTATGTACTCGCCGGTAGCCTTCCTAGTATGGGTGTGTTTGTGAACCTCATGAATTTGTACTCCTCGATTATACCGGCGAGCCTATAACACAAGCATAGATGATTAAGATAACAAGTAATGAACTATGATGTTGGAATAAATACATTTAATGCATAAAGAATGACAGTATGAGCATACCATACGATCTGCCCACTGCGACTGGGAAATGCTTCCTCCCGTGTGCAGGCTCCCACCCTTTTCTGATGCTCTATTTTTCTTTGCCTGAGCAGAAATTTTTTTAAATTGATCAGAAGCCCAATAACGACGCAACTCCTCCCAAATACCATCTCCAATCCAGGATCGCTGTATGCCACTCTCACGAGCCTCCCTAAGCATATCAGAAAGGCGTTCGGAGGCTTTATGGTGAAAGATCCTCTGGATCTCGACTCATCTTCGTTCCTCCATGCCGCTTTGACCTGTTTTAAGATAAATAACAATTGTTATACTAATAGTTTCGGAAATAATAAAAACCACATTAAGTAAATTGAAATTTGCTACTTACTCTAAACACATCAAACATACTAATCCGCTCATTGTCAGTGAGTTTTCCCCATGATGTAAATGCCCTATGATACCTTTGCTGGATAACAAACGCGATGGCACTCGCTGCTCTCTTACAAGGAAGGAACCTTAACAGTAAAGACGCATGAACCAATCAAACACATGGTAATAAATTATGATAAAATGCATGAATCAACCAAACACATAGAAATTTTATTAATTCTTACCCGTTACCACTAGGCCTAATAATAGGTCGACCATCGGGCATGAGCTCAACTACCTCTGACCCATCTAGCTCCTCTAGCTCCACTGGCTCCACCGGCTCCTCTGGCTGCTCATGCACATCTGCAACTGAAGGTGAGCGTGAATAGCCTGGACTATATTGTCGCTCCTCATCCACACATGCTGAAGGAGATGCTCTATAGTGTGAATGTGTCGTGACCCCCAGGGTGGGAATCATATCGAAATGAGGCGATGTAGGTGCAACACATGGAGTTAGTGAAGGTGCTTGCTGTGGTGGGCACGATGTAGGTACATGTGGGTGTGGTGCTGACGCTGCTGAGGTAAGCGTTGAAGGCATACGTGAGTATCCGTCTGTAGACTCATGAATCACTAAATTTGTGGAAGGTCTGTTCCGACGACGACGGGGATTTGGACGGGGGTCAGTATCAACCATAATACCCTTACCCTTATTGATGGGTGGAGGTGGGTCACGTCCTGCAGACATGTCTACAAAGCAATTTAATGTTAAAACAAAAGTTATCAGATATAGCAATAATATAAGTTATCTAAGTCATAATGTCAACAAATATAACTAACTAATAATCCAACAGCCAAAAATAAGTTGTCTAAGTCATAAAGTCAACATGTATAACTAACAATTAATCCAACAGCCAAAAATAACTTAATCATCCAAATCATAAAGTCTTCAGAAGATCTAATACAAATTAACTACGATTTATTCAGAATTTGAGTCATCGTCTTCAGCTCCTGTTGAGTCATTATCTTCTTCCTCATCATCTTCAGATCCTGTCTCTTCATGTTCTTCAGTGGAATTATCGTCTTCTTCATCCAAATGCTCCTGGATGGATGACAAATTGGCGATATTCACTTCTTCACCAGCGACTTGCAAGTCCCCTAAGCCATCAATAGGGTCAACTTCAATGACTTCAGCTACATGTGACATTACATCCACTTGATAAGGCACCTCTCCCTCTGAATCATCCACTTCGATGCTACCCCTTGGT
Organism: Sophora flavescens; assembly: GCA_030762895.1. NCBI lineage: Eukaryota > Viridiplantae > Streptophyta > Magnoliopsida > Fabales > Fabaceae > Sophora > Sophora flavescens. The sequence goes on along the minus strand of CM061062.1, from coordinate 165,480,749 downwards.
GTTGTCTTGATGGCGACGGACCAACCTCGTTTGTCCTTACGAGTTGGTGGATAAGGTACGTAATACACCTGTCTCACATTTTGTGCTATGATAAACGGATCATCCCTTTGATATCTTCTACTCATTCGGATGTCCACAGTATTACATTTCGGGTTAAATTTTGTGCCTCTACCGGACGGATCGAACCAGTTACAATAAAATAGAACTATTCTTTTAGTATAGTCTAAAGAAGGGTACACCAGTTCATATATATGTTGGATCACGCCGTAGAAGTCATCTTTAATTCCTTCTGTGAGACCCTTTACATGGACCCCGCTGTTGATGGTTTTTTTGCCCTCCGTCCATGATTGGGTATGAAATTTGTACCCGTTCACGAAGTAAGTGTGCCATTCTTTGACTTCTGTATTAGGACCATCGGCTAAGTTCCTTAAGTGTTTGTTGATGGGAGTTGGTTTCTCACGGTAAACCTACATATGTCAATTCTAAAAAATCATGTCTACATTTTACTCACAATGGATAATTCAAAGATTTTTAAGATACTAACTTGTTGCTTAAACCAGATTGGAAATTCAGCATGTATACGAGTGGACTGTTCTTGCTCATTTGTTTGCAGATATCAAGAAGGCACTGTAAAGTTGGACAATATATATTATAAGCAGAAAAATATATACTATTAGGTATTCGAAAGAAAAAGATACGAAATGCGTACTCAAGGTATGGTTTAACTTTGGTACAATTGATCAACACATGAACATGAGCCGACTTCCTCTCTTTGTCCGATAACCAGTGAGAGGTCTCCTTCCCGGAAGCACGGCCAAGCTGGCAAAAGACTGACAAGGTTAACGGATGTCTTTCACTTTCACTTTCCATTTCATTCCTACTATTTTTTGGTGACAACATGAAGTTCTTGAAATAATGGGAACAAAAATGGGTTGTCTCGCGGTGTAAGTAAGACGCACAGATTGATCCTTCAACCTTAGCCTTATTTTTCACCGATCGTTTTGAATCACCCATGAATCTATAAAACAACAAGAAGTTCATAGTCATACCTTTCACTTCGAATGGAAAAAAGTCTAATTAAAATTCTATGATGGTTATATTACCTTTCAAATGGATACATCCACCTATATTGAACCGGTCCACCAAGCCTCACTTCATACGCGAGACGTACTGAGAGATGCTCCATAGAATCAAAGAAACCGGGGGGAATATTTTCTCCAACTTGCAAAGAATGATGAGAATATTTTGCTCCATCCTAATCAGGTCATTCTCCCTCAACGTTGCAGAGCACAAATCCTTGAAGAATTGACTCAATTCAGTAAGCGGATTCAAGACATGCACGGGCAATGAACTAAAAGCAATAGCAAGTAAACATTCCATGAATACATGACAATCATGGCTTTTCATCCCATGCATCCTTCCTTTGTTAACATCGGCACATCTTGCTAAGTTGGAAGAATAACCGTCTGGCATCCTGACAGCGCGCGCGTCGCGCGTTGCGATCCGGCAAGTGTACCGGACTGTCGCCAAGTAATATAAGATATCGATCCCACAGAGACTGTGATCCCGAATCGCAATCAATTATCAAATTGAGTAAATCTGGACTGTGTAAAAGAGGTTTTGAAAAAGGTTTTAATTAAGACATAAACAAACAGAATCAAATAAAACAGAAAACAAATCTTTTTTTGGTTTTTCAGATATAAATGGGTTCCTAGGGATTTAGGTTACCAACAAGATCGTTTACATTGCTAATTCGATTACCCTTGTTAATTAGCGAAATTGCCTTGAAGGCGAGTTTATCCTCTAATAGTTTAAGCTCCCTCTCGGGTTACAAAAACAGTGCCCAATTGACCCAACCCCTACTCTCGTGGTAGTCGAACTCAGATTGGACCCTTTGAGTTTCGTGACAACTCGTTGATCCTCGAGGGACGACTTCTAACTCTCGTGATTTCAGTCCCAAGTCTGACTTCTATAGATCCGACACCTAAGTTCACCGCTAGGTTCCTCCTTAAAATGTCTAAATCATGCAAATAAACCTAAGTTCACCGCTAGGTTCCTCCTTAGATCATCCACATCTCACAAATAAGCGGCCGCCGAATTTACAAGTGAAAAACACTAGAAATCCTAAGTTCACCGCTAGGTTCCTCCTTAGAATATCTATGTCTCGCAAATGAGTGGTCGCCGAATTTACAAGTGATTAACACAGTAGAAATCAGATCTAAAGCAAATCGAAATTAACGAAGATATTACATCAAATTCAACATCATAAACGAATCTCGGGCATAGCCCCAATCCCTAGAAACTAAGCTACTACTCAAGCCTTGCCATGGAGATGACAAGCTTGGTTGACAACATCATGAAAATTACAAATCAGAAAAAAGAGGAGGAAGAAGAAGATAGATCCTAAAATGTAACCTAAGTCTATGTGGATGTGTTTTGTTGTGTTGATGGATTCATCCCTTTCTGCCTCTGCCTGGTCCTTATTTATAGAATTGGGAAGTTAGTGTCCCAATCTAACTCAAATTCTGATCCAAATCAGTTACTTCAGGTCCAAGTGATGCGCGTCACGGCCGTGATGTCCATCACGGCTAGGCCGTGACGGCTTCTGTTTCTGGCACTTTTGTAGGTTTTCAGACCCTCGCGACGCGAAGGGTGTCTCGCGACGCGAGACCTAAATTTTCATGCTTGTCACGGCTGTTATGGTAATTACGGCTAGGCCGTGACGGTCTCTGACTTGTGGGGTTTTTTGGTCACGGCCGTGATGGGTATCACGGCCAGGCCGTGATGACTCGACTTGATCTTTCTTCCTTTTCAGTTTTGCTCGATCATGGCCGTGATGGGCATCACGGCTAGGCCGTGATGGGCTCTGTTTGGCTCATTTTCTTTAGTTTTCAAGCTCCATCTTCATCCAAACTCCATCATGGTTGATTTTGACCATTTTACCCTTGATTTCTGCAAAACAACACCACAAAAACCGCCTTACCCATTCCAAAGGAAAATTAACCAAAAATCAAATTAAATATGCCTAAACTACATGAAAATGCATGCAAAATGATAGACAAAGATGATGTGAAATCACACTCATCAAATCACCCCAAGCATAAGATTTTGCTTGTCCTCAAGCAATTACCAAGGCCATAAGATATAAATCATTCAAAGCATGGATAGTGAACCAAGAACCCTAGCAACTAATCTAAGTGACAGGCATATTTAATAAGCACCCAAGAGATAATCGATTTAGTCCAATTAGAAGCTTAGGTTCCTCAAATTCATATTCTCACTGATTCGGGCACTCGTCTCATCTCACTCAAGTGTTCCAGGGTGTATGACAATTCGCTCAATTTCCTCAAGGAAAGTATTCTACCATATGCTTGACTATTAACCAAATCTCTACTTTATTAATGAAAACACATAAGAATCAAGAGGTCTTTTACTTGGTTGTAATGTGGCCATGGGATTTATTGTTAGGTGGGAAAATCAAGGAAAGGGAATTTCAAGAAGGCTAGACAAATTATCAAACATTGCAAAGCATGACACCTTCTAAAATTCCTTTTTGGGCATTGATACACTTTTCCACCTCTTTTTTTTTCTTTCTTTTTATTTCTATTTCTCACTTCCTTTTGTCATCCCCTTCTCCATTTTTTTTTCTTTTGTTTATTTCATTTTTATTTATTTGGAGAAGGGGAGATTTTTCTAGCTCAAGAGAAATATTTTCAAATTTTCTCATCCCATACTTTTTCAAACTACCTTTTTACCCTTTTGTAATACTTTAAAAGGTGTCATACCAAGCATTATTTATCAAAGCAATTCAAGGTACCAAGAAAAGTATAGTATTCTTTTAGGCTCAAAATGGGGTAACTAAGGGGTAGCATTTATTAATCAAAGTTCAGAAGGCCGGAAAAATACCTAGTGCCTCAATCATTTTCAAAAGTGTTTTAAAAAATTTTTAAGTTTCGAAACGGTTTCAAGTCAAGTTCTAGAAAATACAGTCCGAGAGGAATTAAATCACTCTATCACAAGAAATGGGGTAGACTTAGTGAGTACCCCTTTTTGGCTCAAAATCTTACATTTAGTAGTTCAAAAATCAGTGAGAAACACAAATCTAATGAACCACATGCTAATTATTAACTATCAAAAGATTATCTCAAGAATTTTTAATTTTAGCCTTGTCACAAGAATAAAAAATTGGGTTCAAATTTTCACTATCTCAATTCATTTGGCACCAAGTTCTCACAATTGGATGCATATTCTAAGTGAGGGGTAATCTAGAGAATGTGATCATACCAAACTATGCCTATGAGAATGCAATATGAATGCAACAATGCAAATGCAAAAAAATACCCCTACCCCAAGCTTAAAAACTTACATTGTCTCCAATGTAAATAATCAAGTCGGAGAGAGGAGAAAAATGGAACAACTTACCGAGGTGGTAGCGGGTGTTGGCTCACATTCCAGTCAAAACTTGGGTGGAAACTGTATCACGGCCGTGAGGCTCATCACGGGCAGGCCGTGATGGCTTCTGACTTTATTAGTCCTTGCTCTTCTTCCCTTCCTTCCTTCTCAACCTGAAAACACTACACAAATCTATTAATTTATGATTTTTTTTGCCTCTTGATCTTCTCAAATTATTCAAGATATAAATTCAAAAACAAAAGGAAAAGGGAAAGAAAACTTGGGTTGCCTCCCAAGAAGCGCTTGTTTACGGTCTTAAGCTTGACCAAACTTCCTTCAATCAACCGGGGTCGACTGGACGTAGATGTGCAGGAACACTTCTCTTCCAAGGAACTCCTTCAAAAAGCCGTTTCTGCTCATACGGCCAATAACGCTTCCGCTTCGCTCTTTTCTCTCGGAGCTTCCTTGCCTTCCTTCCTTCCGGCGGAAGTTTTGTTTCCGCATGGACAGCAACTCCAATTCCATCACTACTGGGTGTGCCATTAGCCATGCATATCTTCGGAGTTGCTTCCATGTTGAGCTCTTCTTTTACCACTGGAGACGTTAAATCGATCCTGCACATATGGCTCTCAAAAGGAGGGTTGTTATAAGAGTTAGTCAATTGAAAATCTACCCTACCTTCCTCTACCTTTAGAGAGAGTTTACCATTCCTTACGTCTATTACTGCTCCAGCGGTGGCCAAGAATGGCCTTCCTAAAATGATGGGGAATTTAGAATTCCCTTTCATGTCCAATACCAGGAAGTCGGTAGGGATGAAGAATTTCCCTACCTTCACAGGGACATTCTCTAGTATGCCTAGAGGAGTCCTAGTTGAGCCATCCGCAAATTGTAAGGAGAATTTGAATGGTCTCAACTCTTTCGTTCCCAACCTTTCCAAGATAGTGAGCGACATCAAGCTTGCACTAGCCCCTAAGTCACATAAGGCTTGGTCGATTTGCACTTGTTTAATTGAGCAAGCGATAGAGAAGCTACCTGGCTCTTTCAGTTTAGGAGGCATATTAGATTTTTTCATGACATTTGGCTCCTCAGTTAAGCTCATAGTTTCTACTTCCATTTGCTTTCTCTTGACCAACCTTTGTGGGAAAGGTATCGGGGGTTGGTACGGTGGTGGAGGGACATACTTTGGTTCTGGCTCTTCCTCCTCGCTCATGTCCTCCTCTGGTTCCACGTCCTTTTCCCCCACCCCAATCTTATCATCCCTCAAGTGTATGGAATTACAATGCTCAATGGGATTAGCTTCGGGTTGACCCGAGAACGTACCCTTAGGTCTAGTGTATGTCTTTGGCTTGTTGGGCAATTTGTGTTTCTAGCATCTTGTTGTGGATGTATAAGTTGTCTACCTTGGATGCTAGCTCTTTTATTGCCTCATTTTGCTTATTTTGAGTGGCAACAAAGTTTTCCATGAGAGACTCGAGCTTAGATTTTTGTACCTGAGGATACCCAGACGCGGGCTTCCTATTACCTTGTCCTTCTTGGAACTCGTGATTCAACGTGTTATTGTAGTTTCCGTAGGAAAGGTAAGGACTATTCCTCCTCTGGTTGTAGGGGTTCGGGGATCATAGTTTGGTAGCTTCGGGTTTGTGTCGTAAAAATTGTGGCAAGAGTTCACTTGCTCCCAAGCACCAGGACTCGGGAGCGACACCATGTGGGCACTCCATTATATCATGTCCCCGCACACCACAAATCTCACAAACAACATTAGTAGCACCGACTGAACTCACATGAGCCTTTTCAATCTTATCTAATCGTTTATTTAGTGAGTCAAATTTAGACATAATCGGATCAATGCTACTTACTTCAAACTTACCCCCGAAATCTTGTTCGGGTTATTACCTCTTTTGGATCCCCATTGGTGGTAGTTGGTGGCGACATTTTCGATGATGTTGAATGCCTCGATCAGAGGCCTATTCATAAATGCTCCACCCACTGCAAAATCGAGTGACACCTTCGAAGAGTAATCCAATCCGTTATAGAAGGTGTGCACTATTAACCACCTCTCGAGTCCGTGATGTGGGCGAGACTCCAGCAGTCCCTTGTAGCGATCCCAAGCTTCTGATAATGATTCTCCATCTTTTTGGAAGAAGCCGGTGATCTGGGTTCGTATGTAGGCCGTCTTGGATGGAGGGAAGAATTTCTCCAAGAACGCCTGTTCCAGTTGGTCCCAAGAAGACAAGGTGTTAGCTGGGATTTGCTTAAGCCAAGCTTTCGCCTTTCCAGTGGGAGATGAGGGGAACAATCTCAAACGCACAACATCGACTGAGGCTCCATTAATCCTGATTGCATTGGTGAACTCTAAGAATGTCTCTATGTGATCGGTCGGGTCCTCCAAAGGCAATCCTCCGAATTGATGTTGCCTAATCATGTTGATTAGCATGGGCGGTATAGTATAGTTCTCCGCCTCGATCTCTGGTCTTGCAATCCCAGTTCGCAAGCCTCTCGCATTTGGGGCTGCGTAGTCCTTCAAAGGCTTTGTATCCGGGAGATTCGCCATGAGTGGAATGGGAATCGACCTTTCTCCCTCTCTTTGTAGTCTCCTACATCTGTGGAAGGTTCTCTCGATTTCTGGATCAACCTCACTAAGGCTCCCAAGACTTAGGGATCTTTGCATATAACACGCAGAGAGATGGATACAATAGAAGGAAAGTTTTTTTTTTCCCGAAATAAAAATCAAATAAAAAGAAAAAGGTCCACAAAAATCAATTTAAAAACTAAATTGAAATTCAAAAAGGCACAGTCCCCGGCAACGGCGCCAAAAACTTGACAGCGCGCGCGTTGCGATCCGGCAAGTGTACCGGACTGTCGCCAAGTAATAAAAGATATCGATCCCACAGAGACTGTGATCCCGAATCGCAATCAATTATCAAATTGAGTAAATCTGGACTGTGTAAAAGAGGTTTTGAAAAAGGTTTTAATTAAGAGATAAACAAACAGAATCAAATAAAACAGAAAACAAATCTTTTTTTGGTTTTTCAGATCTAAATGGGTTACTAGGGATTTAGGTTACCAACAAGTTCGTTTACGTTGCTAAGTCGATTACCCTTGTTAATTAGCGAAATTGCCTTGAAGGCGAGTTTATCCTCTAATAGTTTAAGCTCCCTCTCGGGTTACAAAAACCGTGCCCAATTGACCCAACCCCTACTCTCGTGGTAGTCGAACTCAGATTGGACCCTTTGAGTTTCGTGACAACTCGTTGATCCTCGAGGGACGGCTTCTAACTCTCGTGATTTCAGTCCCAAGTCTGACTTCTATAGATCCGACACCTAAGTTCACCGTTAGGTTCCTCCTTAAAATGTCTAAATCATGCAAATAAACCTAAGTTCACCGCTAGGTTCCTCCTTAGATTATCCACATCTCACAAATAAGCGGCCTCCGAATTTACAAGTGAAAAACACTAGAAATCCTAAGTTCACCGCTAGGTTCCTCCTTAGAATATCTACGTCTCGCAAATGAGTGGTCGCCGAATTTACAAGTGATTAACACATTAGAAATCAGATCTAAAGCAAATCAAAATTAACGAAGATATTACATCAAATTCAACATCATAAACGAATCTCGGGCATAGCCCCAATCCCTAGAAACTAAGCTACTACTCAAGCCTTGCCATGGAGATGACAAGCTTGGTTGACAACATCATGAAAATTACAAATCAGAAAAGAGAGGAGGAAGAAGAAGATAGATCCTAAAATGTAGCCTAAGTCTATGTGGATGTGTGTTGTTGTGTTGATGGATTCATCCCTTTCTGCCTCTGCCTGGTCCTTATTTATAGAATTGGGAAGTTAGAGTCCCAATCTAACTCAAATTCTAATCCAAATCAGTTACTTCAGGTCCAAGTGATGCGCGTCACGGCCGTGATGTCCATCACGGCTAGGCCGTGACGGCTTCTGTTTCTGGCACTATTGTAGGTTTTCAGATCCTCGCGACGCGAGACCTAAATTTTCATGCTTGTCACGGCTGTTATGGTAATTACGGCTAGGCCGTGACAGTCTCTGACTTGTGGGGGTTTTTGGTCACGGTCGTGATGGGTATCACGGCCAGGCCGTGACAGACTCTGACTTCAGCCTTTCTTCCTTTTCAGTTTTGCTCGATCATGGCCGTGATGGGCTCTGTTTGGCTCATTTTCTTCAGTTTTCAAGCTCCATCTTCATCCAAACTCCATCATGGTTGATTTTGAGCATTTTACCCTTGATTTATGCAAAACAACACCACAAAAACCGCCTTACCCGTTCCAAAGGAAAATTAACCAAAAATCAAATTAAATATGCCTAAACTACATGAAAATGCATGCAAAATGATAGACAAAGATGATGTGAAATCACACTCATCAAATCCTAAGTTCTGTTATCCTGCGACAAACGGTCTTTGCTTCATCGACAGTTAAAGTGTAACTACCTTTCGGTTTTAACATCTTCCCATTAGCCTGCGACTTTAGCTCCAACTCCGGTCGCCTACAGTACAAAGCTAAGTTCATTCTTGCCTTCTCATTGTCCTTGGTTTTCCCACTGACATTCATGACAGTGTTTACTATGTTATCAAAAAAGTTTTTCTCTATGTGCATAACATCGAGATTGTGTCTCAACAAATTATCTTTCCAATACGGGAGATCCCAAAAAGTACTTCTTTTTGTCCAGTTATGGCCTTCCCTGTATCCTTGTAATTGGGACACACGACCATTGCCAGTGACTTTTGGTAGTTCTCTTACTCTACTCCAAATCTCTTCCGGTTTGAACCTAGGCGGCGGTGCATCTTTTTCAACTTCCCCCTTTTTGAAGGCATTCTTATTCCGTCTAAATGAATGATCCATTTCCAAGAACATACGATGCGAGCCAAACCAAGAACTTTTCCCCCCGTGTTTCAAGGTAAAGGCCTTTGTATACTCCATGCAATGTGGACATGCCAATTTACCATGAGTCCCCTAACCAGACAACATACCATAAGCAGGGAAGTCATTAAAGGTCCACATCAAAGCTGCCTTCATTATAAAATTTTCCTTCCTTGCGATATCGTACGTCTACACGCCGCTCCACAACCTCTTCAAATCATCAATCAAAGGCTGTAAATAAACATCAATACCAGCCTTCGGATTGGATGGTCCCGGTATGAGACACGTCAAAAACATATAAGGTTTCGACATGCACATATTAGGAGGAAGATTGTATGGAGTAACAATTACGGGCCAACAAGAATATGGTGAAGCCGACGCTTGGATATACGGGGTAAAACCATCGGAGCTTAAACCAAGTCGTACATTACGTGGATCCGAAGCAAAATCAGTATGTACCCGGTCAAAGTGCTTCCATGCTTCGCCATCGGATGGATGCCGTAAGACGTCTGAAGTTCTTTTGTTCTCAAAGTGCCATGTCATTTTTCCTGCAGTTTGCATTGATGCGAACATTCTCTGTAGCCTTGGAACTATTGACAAATAGAACATCGCCTTTACAGGAATTGGTTTGTTATTACTTGTCCCAGACTTGGGAGGGCAATACCTCGGAGCTTGACAAAATTTGCATTTGACCAAAGCTCCATCATTTATGCCGAATTCATTGTCGTAATACAACATGCATCCATTAATGCAACAATCAATCCTCTTGACTTCCAATCCCAGCTTCGACACTAACCTCTTTGCACCATAATAATTCTTTGGTACAACTCCTTTTATAGGTGTCACGTCCTGAAGCATTTTCATAAAAAAATCCAAACACTTTTCAGGAATATTCCAATTGGACTTGCAAGCTAAAAGCCTCACACACAACGATAATTTAGAGTCCGAGGCCCCTTCAAACAATGGCTTTTTTGCTGTCTCAGTTAAAAGATTATAAAATCTTTGTGCTTCCTCATTCGGAAGATCTTCAGTGTTATCGTAATCATGCGCCTCGTTTACCCCTAGAGCATCAACCACCATCTCCTGCATTGACACAAACTGTTCCCCACATCCCATATCTGCACGAGTGCTTGAGGCACCCGTGCAATTCTCGTCAACCCCTAAATCAACATGTGGCACTTCTTCACCATGGAGAGTCCAAATCCAGTAATTTTCCTGGAACCCATTCATACACAAGTCAGTCTTCACAAGGTCTTCACTCTTAATCTTTCGACATCGGCATTTAGCACACGGACATCTAATTCGGTTTCCATTATCGACGAAACACTTTTGTCGCTTTGCTTGGGTAACAAACTCTTCAACCCCATCTACGAAAGTTGGTTTCAAACCCCTTCTTTTCGGATATAGCCTATCATACACCCAACTACGATTCGAAGGATAACAATCCATCTTCTGCATATTAATAAAAAATCCAGATAAATTTTAACATTAAATTTCAACATGTCCACTTAGATATAGTATTAGCATCGTGAATAGGGAGGTACAACTACAAGCAATGAGCTAAAATGACTATACCAGATTTTTTATTCACGATAAATGTGCTTCACTTGAATGGGACATTCATAATTCTCTCAAACTTCAATATTGAATATGAGATTCTTAGCATTACTGCTCTAGTCTTCATGATATATGTCATGAATTCAAGCAAAATGTCTGGCCAACATGGCGAAGAATTCTATATATGATGAAAAGAATTCATATTATTGATCACATGATTACTTTCCTACAATTGAATCTCTACTAAACCTTGTATTGAACATGATTTTTAAAAAGGAGGAAAATATAAGAAAAATAAAAAGTTGTTGATAACCTCCATAGTATGCAACTCCTTACTCTACCATCAACCCATTCCTACGAAAACAACTCTAAACCCCTTACCTCCCAATGCAGAACTCGTGTTCTCCCAATACAGGTAAAGCAAGCTTCCCAATTGTATAACTATATGTGTATTGATTTATTCAAGAACCTGGTTTGAAACATGGAAAAAGTCATTCACGTAACAGTAACACTAACACATACTAAAATGCTTATATAATATATAATCAAAGTCAAAATGGAGGTCTATAACAATGGATCAATCACTCATAAAAGGGAAATTAAACACTGATATAAACAAATAAAAGAAGCATAAAGATTCAAATAATTTTTCATAATATATAACTCATAGTAGAACACAATTCTGCAACTAAAGATTCAAATAGAAGTTATTGCATGTAAAAGAAAGATCTTAGGAGAAGCAATCAGGAATTTTTGCACAGCCTGTTTTATGGAGGTCCATTATTTCTTGCTTTTGTTTTCATTTTCATTCAGACTTCTAGCATTATAAGAACTTCAAAGTAATTTAAACGTTCCTGTTTTCCTTTTCCTTTTAGGTTGAGAGGGGGAGAGCATGTCCTCATTATTCAAATCTCTGATACCATAACCAATTTAGCATAACTTTCAAAAGAAGCACAAACTTTCCATTCATGACATAAATCAAAAAAACAATAAAGACAATCTAGTCCAGACTCCAGACTCCAGACTATCTTCGTGAATTTTTCTTTTCCCTGGTCAACCTTATATCCAATACCTAATGGAATTCCAACTATAGAATAACATCAAAGGATGACATGCACATGCTTGAAAATATTAAGAAAACCAGTCATGAAAAGGATTTCATCATTGATGACATACGTCAATTTTTTATCATATTTTTACACACTTACATTTGAAGTTCACATGGTGAATACTATGGTAGTTTAAATACATTTCCACCTCCATTTCATATCAATGAAATTCTGCTAGTATATGCAATTCATTTCTTAAGACTCGGAAGTGTTCATAAAATTCAACCAGTATCTGTATTAAATAAGAACTGAAGAAGTAAATATGTTTGAAAGGAAATCATAAATTCCAGCAAATATCATACAAACAAATCAAATATCCTCTTATAGATTAATGCAAGCGGATAGACTATAAAATTATCCCGTTATCCTTCGGCATCCTAAAAATGCACCCTGCTTAGAAAACCAATGCATTACTTCAAATGCTTATAACTATCAACTATGTATACCAACAAGTAAAATGACCTGAATGAGCAATTTTTGAAACAAGCCCACCAATTGTGAAATAAGATAAACCCCATAAGACAATATTCCACTTTCAAGCATTTTAACCAATCTCATTCTTACAGTTATACTGCATATCAAATTCACACCAAGCCCCAAGCAGTATTGTATTTGTGCCACCACAAGGGAGTTCTTGTTTCTATATTCAAACCCCCAAAGCAAACAAAACCAAAATTTCGTCATCGGTATTAGACCAGGGACTTACCAGAGCAAATCCGGTGGTAATCTGTGACTTGCGACCTGTGACTTGAGCGGCGGAAACCGGCGACCCGAGCAAGGTGGAAACCGTCGACCAGAGCAAGGTGGAAACCGTCAACCCGAGCAAGGCGGAAACCGTTGACTTGAGAGCCTGCGATTGCGATGGCGAGCCCGGATTGGTGAGGCCGTGATGTCGAGGAGGGTGAGGTTGAGTGGAGTGCAGCTGAGGACTTTAGGGTTAGGGTCTTGGGAACACGTACTTGCGCTGTTCTGTTTTCTTCTCCAAACACCAGAGGCGTGAAGGGACCGAGTGAAGAGGTGGAAGGCGAACAGTAGGTTAACATCATTTTCCCAGGGGCTTGACCGTGGGAAACACCGCCTATCTTTCCGACCGTCACAGCCGTGGGAAACCTTTAGGATTTTGCGACGGGCCGTCCATGGGAAGCTCCGTGTTGACTAGACACAGCCAAGCCCGTGGGAAAACTGAGCCATTTCCAGGTGGCTCGGTCCGTGGGAAACAGCGCTTTCATTACCTACTGCCCAACCCGTGGGAAATAAAGCGGGAATGTTTGGCGCCTCTTTTTCCTAGGGACCAAGCCGTGGGAAATCAAGCGAGACATTTCCGAGGGTCTTGGCCGTGGGAAATGTAAAAATTTCCTAGGGATTTTTTTCCTGGGTAAAAAGCCCTGGAAAATAGCTTAATTTCTTGTAGTGGTAAAAAATATGTACACTATCATCTTATACAAATAAATTCAAAAAAAAAAAAAAAGAATCAGCAAAAAAAAAGTTATTAGGAAAAAATTTTAAAATTAAGGAAAACATAAAATAAAAATTTAAAAAAAACTAAAAAAAGAATTATAAAAAAATTATTTTAAAAGGAAAATTAGAAAAAAACTTAAAGGAAAATAATTAGAAAAAAATTGGTGAAATAAAATATTTAAAAAAAATTAGGAAAAAAATTATTAGGAACAAATAGATTTAAAAAAATTAGAAAAATAAAATTAATTATAAAAATATAAATAATTAGAAAAAAAATATATATTTAAAAAAAATTAAAAATTAGGAAAAATATAAATAAAAAAATTATAAAAAGAAAGTAAATTAGGAAACAAAAATAGAAAAAATTATATAAAAAAATAAGGAAAATATTAATTATAAAAATAAAAAAAATCCTAAAAATAAAATTAATTAGAAAAAAATATTTTAAAAAAACCAATTATTAAATAAACATTTACAAAAAATTAAATTAGAAAAAAACTAATTCGGGAAGAAAATAAATTTAATAAAAAATATTATAAAGAATATATGTTTAAAAAATAAATAAATAAATTTAAATAATCCAAAATAATCCATCTGATGACAACTCCTTTTACTGTTACGGTAACAGTAGTAGAAAAGTTGTTAATTGATAAAGTGATATACATATTGAATATTAAAATATAGTAATTGGTTCGGTTCCAAAATAACCGAATTAATGACCATTGGGTTTGGTTCAATTCGGAGCCGTGCATAAAAAAGAAAAAAAACGAACCAATTTAATTGGTTGGTTTGGATTTTCAAATTCATCGAATTATTGGTTCCAGTTTTACGACCCTAAACTTTTTTGAAGAATAGGGTAGCTTTGCTACCTTTCCTAGCTTAAAATATTTAAAAACAAAAAAAAAATTATAAACTTTAAAAAGTCAATAACAATATGTGAACCAATTAGAATTGGTTTGGTTTGATTCGATTTGAACCGAAAAATATTAAAATATATATATATATATATATAAATAAAAAATGTAAAAAATATTAAATTATATATACATTAAAATATAATTATATAAAAATTAAAACATCAAGAACATGACAACTCTATTTTTACTGTTTGTCAATTTATGATTGGTTAACAGTGTAAAAAAACTTTACATTGTCAGTATATATAAATAAATTTTAAAAAAAAGTATTAGCAAAAAAAAATTATTTGGAAAAAAAACTAAAAAATAAAGGAAAACCTAAAAAAAATTCAAAACTTAAAAAAATAAAATAAAAATACAAAAAATAAACGTATAAAAAAGTAAAAAAAAAATTAAATTTTTTTTTTAAAAAAAATACCTTTGTTTTTTAAAATTAACTTTTTAAAAAAAAAATTTCAAAAAAAAGAGATAAAAAATCTTAATGCTAACATATGTATGTACAATAAAATTATCTATCCAATTTTTATATTAGTATATATTCTAGATGTGCAGCACGTGCATCATCTTACGTAATATCTATTCTTCCTTTTATGCTTTTGTACAATTTTTTTTATTTATTATTATAGTCATTTTCTAAACAATTCATTTGCTGTATAGTTTCTTGCTTTCTCAAATATTAAAGAAAACTTCTTACAGCTGACGTGAATTTGTTTTTCATGTTAGTGTAGTACTTTTGTTTTTTTAAAATTATGGAACAACTCCGGTAAATTCTTATACTACTAATTTCTACACTAAAACTCATACTATCTTAATTTTTTATTTTAAAAAATTATATTTAAATTTTATGATATTACAGCGAACCATCGACAGCCATGCCTATCTCAAGAAAGAAAGATCAGGCATGACAAACACATATACCATCATCTTGGACCATCCGAAGGCTGGAAGACGTCGCATAGAGATTCCACCATATTGTTCGCATGCTCTAACCTCAAACTTTACGATGAATCAGTTGAGCGACATCTTGACTTCTCAGTCTTCTCAGAAGTACACAGAAGGCACATAATCGGCCAACATAGGCAATATAAAATAAGGAGGCGAGATTCTCAAACATCACAATATAAGCTAGATGTGAAAATAGCACGACATAACATAGCATATATTCTTATCCATGTCAACATATATTTCAGTTAGACAATCCAGTATATACAAGTAACAAATAACATATACACATATAACCAAAGGTATGCAATATCAACATCAACATAATCTCATCAAAGCATGTTTGACACTGTTAGTTCACAGACACGAGAACAGAGGTAACTGATTGAAACTGCATAGTCCCATACCTACACAGTCTCAAGGACGATTTGACCCTAACTCCAGAGCTAAGAGAATGTTCAGAAGGAGTGGTTAGAGAACATGTTTCACAACTACCATTGACGCCATTGTTGTGTGACATGTGAGATATATGGCATGCCGGCAAGAGACCAATATAATTATACGGTCTCCAAGCCACTTGGATTATTTGGAATTACTTGTTATATGAAGTATGATTCATTGAAGTGAATTGTTCTTATGCTATATTTTTATTTTTGAGGTGATGAAATTACCATTGTTATTAAATGTATTTTAATATATGTTATTTTGGAAAATTAGCGGGTACCATGGATGGTTTTTTCAATTACAGAGTAATTTGGAAACATCACTATTTTTGAAATATTTTATAATTGTGTTGTTATTCACTGAGATTTATATCTCATCAAAAAGTGTTGTTTTCAGAGTCCGAAGACATTACTATTGAGGACATAAAGAGTTATCTTCTTTCTTTTAACTTACTTAGCTAGTATTATAGCATGGTTTAGGAGTGTCATGCAGACATTGTTTGTTATTTTCAGTTCATCGTTCTCGGATTGTAGTTAGACGCCCGATTTTGAGACTTATGATTTTTATTCGGATGTATGGATTTATTATTATTTTTTGTTACCTTGAGATATTATTATTTTACTTTGTATGATACATTTTTCAGACTTATTTATTTGAGAATTTTTTTATGAAATGCATATTTTAATTAAATGTTTTAAAAGGATTTTGTTGAAATTTATTTTGGTTTACTAATGTAACAATAGGGCGTTACATTTTTTTTATATCAGAGCAGTTCGATTCTAATTCGGATTGTGTTTAGTAGGGCCTTTTCTAAAATAAAACTTGGGCATATAAGATGCTTGTTAGAGTTATAATTACTGCATTCTATTCTTTTGGATGTTGGACATGATCAAACCAGTGTTTGATTGGTGCTATGGAGAGTATGGCGGCTAACAATAGGGGAGAAAACAATGCACTTGCGGCAACTTCGGATGAAACTGCAAGAGTTATGCAGGTACAGACGGAGGGTCTCCGTCAGATGAGGGAAAATGGAAACGTGCCTAACGTGGTGCCTATCACAGCTCCAGACCCACAGTATAGGGGTCTTTTATAGCGTTATGGAATAATAATCTGCCAGCTTTTCGAGGTACTACCGATCCTATTGAGGCAGAGGAATGGCTGTTGAAGCTAGAGAAGATCTTAGGGTCATGGGGTGCACTAATGCTCAAAAGGTGGATTTTGCCACCTATATGCTAGAGTTGGACGCAGAGTAGTGGTGTATTTGTGCTAGGAGTAGGTTGCTTGCTTTGGGCACCCCTATCACACAGGATAGGTTCTAAGAGGTGTTTATGGAGAAAAACTTTCCACATAGTGTCCGTATATAGAAGGAGGCAAAGCTCCTTCAGCTTTGTCAGGGGAACATTACAATGGGAGAGTTTGTTGCCAAGTTTGAGAGCCTGGCAAGGTTCGCTCCATACGTGAAGGACAATCCTGATGGTCAGTGGAAGGAATCAAGTTCGAACAAGGCTTGGGGCCAGATCTACAGAGCCTTATTGGGATCCTTGAGATTCGGGACTACCCACCTTGTGAACAAGTGTAGGGTGGCAGAGCAGAGTATGAAAGCTTTGTTGGCTGAGAAACCGAAGGAGAAGAGGTTTAGCGACGATAAGAGGTTTCAGAACGAGGAAGTTTTCAAAAGAGCCTACGACCTATGACTACATTCATGAAGGATATGCAAGTTTAGAGTGCTCAAGGTGAAAAAGGGACTGCATGTTACAAATGTGGATGGCAACATGGAGATCGTACGTGCCCCACGGCACAAGTCACTTGCCACAAGTGTGGAAAGACGGGACATTTTGCTAGGATGTGCAGAGCAGGAGGCCAATCTCAGATCAAACCACAGAACCACGAAAGAGTCTTCACCATCCAATGAGAGGAAGTGAAGGAGTCTGACGGTTTGATCCAAGGTAAGGGCTTTATTAAGGGTCATGATATTATCATATTGTTCGATTCATGAGCAACACATTCTTTCATATCCTTTAATTGTATTAAATGCTTAGAGTTGTCTATTTCTAAACTATCATATGATTTATGTGTTTCTACTCCTGCTAAAGATAAATTGATTACTTCTTCTATCTATCTGCAATGTCCTTTATTTTTTCAAGACCTAACAAACACTATTGATTTGATATGATTGACTATGTTGGGTCTAGATATTATTCTGAGCATGGACTAGTTGTCTTATAATAATATTGTTATTGATTGTGCTAGTCTAACCATTTCTTTCGTTCCACAGTCCATGTCTGTTGATTCTTAGGACAAATAATCTTATCTCTATTGCCTCATGTCATGAGTGCTTAGTTGAGGGGGCTCAGGGATATATACTTCTCTTTTCTGCTAAGATAGAGACTGAAAGTGATATAGCGGCATTGCCTATTGTGCGCGTGTTCCCATATGTGTTCCCTAAGGAGATCTCTAGCTTACCTCCATATAGGGAGATCGAGTTTACCATAGATCTAGTTCCTGGGAATGGACCAGTATCGGTAGCACCCTATAGGATGGCTCCTTTAGAGTTGACTGAACTTAAGAAACAGCTAGAGGAGATGCAAGGGAAGAGGTTTATTAGGCCTAGTGTGTCACTTTGAGGAGGACCCGTTCTCATGTTGTAAAATAAAGATAGGAGCATGAGACTGAGTGTTGACTATAGGCAGTTGAACAAAGTGACCATCAAGAATAAATAGCCTTTGCCTAGAATAAATGACCTTTTAGACTAGTTGAGGGGAGCGTCAGTGTTTTCCAATATAGATCTATGATCAAGGTACCATCACATTAAAGTTAAGAGCGAATGCATCCTTAAGACAACCTTTAGGACAAAATATGGGCACTATGAGTTTGTAGTTATGCTCTTTGGTGTGACAAATGCCCCAGTCGTTTTCATATACTACATGAATCAGATTTTTAGGCCCTTTTTAAAAAGGTTAGTGGTGGTGTTCATAGATGGTATTCTAATATACTCTAGGATACCATATGAGCATGAATATCACCTAAGGTTGGAGTTGCAGATCTTGAGGGATAGGTGTCTCTATGCCAAGCCAGAAAAAGTTAGCTTTGGCTAGATGAGGCAAAATTTTTAGGACACACCATCTCTAGGAATGGTGTAGCGGCTGATTCCTCAAAATTTAATGCAGTGTTGGGATGAAAACAACCTAAAAAAATAACCGAGGTGAGGAATTTCTTAGGCTTGGTGGGTTACTATAGGAAGTTCATAGAGGGGTTTTCTAAACTAACCTTACCTTTGACCCAGTTGACTAAAAAGGGAAAGCTTTTTTGCATGGGACCAGGAGTGTGAGGACGGGTTCCAAGAGCTTAAGAAGAGATTGGTGTCAGCACCAGTCTTAACCATACCGAATTTTTTAGTGTGTTTTATGGTTTATTGTGATGCATTTAAGAATTGCTTGGGATGTGTCTTGATGCAGGAGGGCAATGTTGCAGCATATGCCTCTAGGCAGCTTAGCCCACATGAAGGAAATTACCCTACCCATTATCTAAAGCTAGCAGCTGTGGTTTTTGCCCTTAAGATTTGGAGGCATTACCTTTATTGGGTGAAGTTTGAGGTTTTTAGTGACCATAAAAGCCTATGCCTCTTGTCTAGGTTGACTTTGTCCTATGAGTGCTTATCAATGATTATGAATGTATATATTTTGACATGTCTTATTGATATGTTTATACTTGGTATATTTTGTGTCGGAGTATGTGTGTCGTACCTTCACATGTCTGACATATGTTGTATGATAATGGGGATCTCACCTCATTTATGTGTTGTCTGTTATGGTTTCTTTTATGTTTTTCGAAGATGACGACAACACTATCCTACTGTCATGTCCAACTTGAGCTTTAGAGGATCTGGACACATTGACATATTCCCCAATGGGCGGTATAGAGAAGAAGTGAGACATACACTCACAGCATGACTACGTATCATTCTCAGTGGTCACAATAGTGATGTTTTGTAGTCTTCCCGAGAAATCCACCTCGGAGGACGAGGATGACGCCTCGTCATTGTTTTATGTAGGCTGGTATGATGAGTCCTTATGTTTAGGTCCAGTATTTCACTGGAGCTGCGTCTCCAATATTATTATATTTATTTGAAATTGTATTATATTTTGTTGGCGATTGTATTTTCACCATTTTTAGTTTTTGTCCTTAGTTATGACTTTTACCTCTTGGAGGTTCTGACTTTTATTTATAAGAGTATTAATTTGAAAACGATGATGTAATACTTAATTATGTTTACTTTGCTGTTTGAGAAGAAAGAAAAAAGAAAACCCATATTTTCTGATAATATTTATTTTCTGCTTTTCTCGGTCTTATAAAGTGTCACAAACAATGTAGTGCCCGAGAAGGGTGTTACATTATTTGGTATCAGAGCTGACCGAGTCTGTTAGGGTTTGTGGTTTTTGGTCTGTCTTTGTTTGTGTTGTGTTCTCTATTTGTTCTTTGTGTGCTTCTCTGTTATTATTTCGCAAAGGAATAATATTGTCTGGAGTGATTGTATTGTGATCTCGATGACTCAGTGACTTTGGTCTTGTAGGACTTAAATTACTTTTGTCTTTGTGTGCTTCTCAATGACTGTTGCAAGATTAGGTTTATGACATTGTCGGGACTCTATCCATGTGTTAGGGCAAATTTCGGGACTCAGAGGACACCCGTAGTGTATGTGGCGGCGAGCTAGAGGGAGAGGAACACATGTTTCGAGACATCGGGGAAGCTCACTAGGATAGCCAAGGTGGGGACAAAATAACCGAGCATCGTCGGGAGGCAAGCATAGAAAAATAATTACATATGCATGTGTGTAGGGTGCCCCAGACCCTACTAGGATTGTCGAATAATCGACAACAACTAAACCCTAATAAAATAATATTTTAATGTTGTCTTGGGTTTAGTGGTTGTAGGTTTATCGATGATAGGCCTGAAACCCTAGGTTAGCAATTTACGCTGGTTGAGGTTGCCTGGGTTGCATCTTTGCTCGCTATATGACTATATGTGATCTTTGATATATTTAACATGTTTAACATGATTACATGATTATTTTATGTCTGTATATGAGGATTGATGATTGGCTGATTGTTTGATGAATATTTGTATGTACAGTTGAGTTGAGGGTTAACACCATGGTAATGCCTTGAGACTGTGGCTTTGAGGCTGAGGAAATATGGGCATCCGTGATGAGAGTGTGATTGTATAAGAAGGTTTCAGTGTTAACCGTAGTGATGGTTGTTGCATTGCATTTTGCCAAAGTGGTGAGCCGTATGACTGGGAGTCATACGAGGTTAGTTGTACTCGAGTGCGAGTACGAAGGGGCCGGTCTGTGAAGAGACCTTGGGGATGTACGAACTAGAATCGGGAGACTCACAGTGGACATTCGGTAGCTCCTAATGTGTCATGTACCCTGTTATAGCCTGGTTTTCCCGACTTTACCCTGAGTATCCACGTCGCTGGTAGACGTTCCGAGGTGGCCTAGATACCTCTAATGGAGCTGAGCTCATAGAGGGATGCACTCTTATGGGTCACGACGTGCGGAAATGTCACCTGGACAAACTAACTGACGTTCTCTGAGTAGTGAGGCTCTATAAGGAGAATGTCTTGGGGCTGAGACCATGATGAGAGATATCGGCTGACATGCATAGGAGTGAGACTCCTTAGAGGATTGATCTGAGAGTGAACTTCGAGCATGTACTGTGTTTGTGTGACTTGGGAGATGATTGTTTATTGCTTGTTTTATGTGTTGTATGTATATATGATTATTTGCTCTATGTGTCCCCATCCCCATTTTATGATTATATCAGCGTTGCTTATCTCCCATTTTCCTCTATATTTCTCTGTATGTATGTTCGTTAAAAGAGCAGCGCCAGCAGGACGACGACAGCGGTGGACCTGGGTTACAAGACGAGGCATTATCTCTAGAGGATCCCTCCCAGGATCCCGATACTCGATGACGTTGAGATTGTCTACCATGACGATCGTGGATGGCAGGTCGACCATTCACGTGATATCGATTTTCAGTTTGGTCCCTATACGTAAAAAGTTATCAATTTGGTCCCTATACGTGACACTGATTTTCAATTTGGTCCTCACAGCTAATTGGTCCCTATATAAGAGGGACCAAATTGCATATTATTATCACATATAGGGACCAAATTGAAAATAATTATCACATGTAGGGACCGATTTCAATTTTTTGTTGAATTGGTCCCTACATGTGACAATAATTTGCAATTTGATCCTCTTATATAGGGACCAATTAGCTGTGAGGACCAAATTGAAAATCAGTGTCACGTATAGGGACCAAATTGATAACTTTTTACGTATAGGGACCAAATTGAAAATCGATGTCACGTATAGGGACCAAAACATTACTTTAACCTAAAAACAATATATATTTCAGTTTAATAATAAAGAGAACTTGAGAGGTAAATTTTAAGCAAAAATAAAAATAATCATATTTAACAATCTACCGGTCCTTAGGGAGTTATAAGGTGGCTTGGTGGTTTGGTGGAGGGAGATAGGGTTTGTAGTGATAAGGTGGAGATTATGGGTTCAATTCTCCCAGTAACATAACAAATACTAACAATCTATCATTTGCTTATTAAAAAAAAAATCTATCGGTCCTTCATATGAGATTGAATGAAAGCAGCTTTTTTTAAATAAAAAAACAACTTTTTTTTTAAAAATGTAAGCTAATTCCCAAACACAATAGATTATGCATAATAAGGTATTTTAGCAACAAAAAAAAAAGCTGAAATGGGAAACATCCATCATTCCCGAACACAGACTTATTGTGGTTCTCCAGCAACTATTCTACATGAGGACAAATAAATTGGAATGTGGAAGGTCCCCAATTCCCCACCCTAATATGGAACCGGATAGGCCGCTGAAGGATTGTATGGAGAAGTCTAGAACTTACGATGAACCAAAGTCACAATCATGAGATGAGATTTTCTAAAGCTTATCTGGGTCCAGAAATCTCCAATGCTTCCTATAAATTTCAATGCAAACATCAACTTCTCAATGTTCTTTGCCTTACCATAGCATTAACATAACATCTGTGTCAAACAGAAAAATGGTATCAACTATACCAAATATGAGTTTCTATGTCCCCACTTCATCTAACACAATGAACAAGTTTTCCAATGTCAAAATGATGCCATTGTCAACAACAAGGAATAGAACTTTCTGCAACAATGTAAAGGCTATGGCAGGAGGTGAAGCAAGCTTGCAGAGGGCAAAGCAGCAGCAATTACTTCCAAAGATGAAGGGACCAAAAGCTTCACCTAAAGGTAATTGAAGAATAATGATTCACCAATTCCTTTTACTCCTTCATCAGACATTGAATTCAGTGACATGATAACTGACAAATGATGTCTTTCTTTTTTACAGTGCTGTTGAACAAGTTTCCAGTACCAAGAACTATGCAACAAATGATGGACACAATAGAAAGGATTGTGGAGTATCCCATGGTTTACAGTAACACTTCACCTTTGATAGTTGCAGGAAATGATGAATACAGTAGGGGAAAGATTCCTTGGGCAATAAAGGAAGGAGAGAGAGATTACAAAATGAGATTCAATATGCCAGGTATGAACAAGAATGATGTCAAGGTATGGATTGAAGAGAGCATGCTGGTAGTGAAGGCAGAGAAGGTACTCACAGAACACCATGAATGTCAAGCAAATGGCAATGAAGAATTAAGTACAGAACATGAAAACTGGCCTGCAGAGAGCTATGGTAGGTATAGTCACAGGATTGCCCTCCCAGAAAATATCGACTTTGAGAAAATTAAGGCACAGGTCAAAGATGGTGTTCTTTACATTACAATTCCCAAAGCCAACAGCTGTGCTAGAACAATTGGCATAGATGTACAGTAACTTTTATCTCATGATAAGTTGAAGTTAGTTCATAGCTACATTCAGTTTTGTTATCTACTTCCTGAGATGTGTTATAAAATGAGACAATTATCCCTCTACCCGGCCACGATGACATATACAATTCAGCAGGAAGCTCTGAAAATCCATTAAAAGCAAATCACTGTATAACATGCAGCATATGAAAAGGATTACAAAGAAATCCTGATCAAGATTGTAAACAAATTTTGAGAATACAAAATAAAGTTTCATCTTATTTCTCTTGTTAGTGATGTCATGCACAATCAAATGCAAATAGCCAACCAGGGCGAGTTCAGTCACGTTTCTCCCTTTGTGTTTACAAAGTCAAAGTCTACAAAGAATTTAGCTTACAAATTAACAAAACAGATAGACATCATCTGAAGTTGGTCGGCTTTTTCTTGCTCCAACTTCCATTTGCATAAAGCTGAACAGTCTAAACTGGATTTCAAGTGCAGTTCTTGCTGTGTCCGTTTGTTACACCTCTACTTTCTGAAAATGTAGGCTGAGAACTTCTAAAGGGAAAGATTTATCAATTAAGATGGCTTTTTCTTTCGGCTGGTTTGTGAGATACGCTTCAGCACTTGAGTTTCCCTCTTCATTCCTCTGTAATACAAACACCCAAACCTTATTGGATCCATTAGAAAGTTTCCTAAAGTATGGTCATTGCTGATATGTTTTGAAAGATATACCTCTGATATAAGTAAATGTAGAGATAATAAAGTAGCAGCAGCATCACAAGCAAAATGGAGGCAAAGAGGTAGAACACATTTGTCTTTTTCTGTGCACATAAAGAAACCAGTTAATGAAAAATTCTCTTCAACTTCAGGCTTACAGATCAGTGCACAATAGCAGTAGCATTAGCAGACAAGTGCAAATGACTTCACATAAGTTGCATCCCACAGATACACTTTCACCATGACAAAGTTGCATATATCACATTTATCTTGATTGTCTTCTCTCACTGAGTCTTTCAGTATGAAATCTATATGAAATCTATATCCTAAGTTTTCCCAATAGCTATACAGTTTGTCAACATACATTCTTCAGGACTACTGAGTCTTTAACCACAAATAAATATTTCTGGAAATCAAACATACCTCACACAAGTTAACATACAGAGTTGGACAAATATCATAAGCACTCATCAAGGTAAATACAAAAATAACAAACGATTGAAAAGAATTCAACTATAGGTTTCAGTTAAATTACCCTGCGCCCTCTGGAGAAAGGTTTCCCACTTCCAGTGCAGCCATGTGCATCACAGAATTGCCGCAAGAAGAATTCTGTCAAATTGTCAATGTAAGAGAGCAGTATGACAAACTACTGTGAATACACAACCTTTTGCAAGAATGAAGAAAGTATTATAATACCATGAAGTCGGCTTGCTGCAGAGCCCTCATTAACCGGAAAACAACTATCGGCTAAACTCTGACAAACAGGTAAATCAGAAACAGAAAGAAATTTGGTGAAAGCAAATAAATGGAAAACCAGGAGCACACCTCACAAAGGTGTTTATTTCTTGCAGCAGCAGCAGGATTGCACTTTGATTTTTTTGACCCAGAATTCATTTCAAGGTCACAATGCAGTGCACCGCATACATCTGCTAAGCACCGGCTGTGAGTCTGGATCAAGCACAACTATCTCATTTCAGTTATTTATGCTATAACATGACAGACTGAGCGGAGAAAGCTACCAATAATTTCATATTTTGGGTTACTAATTTGAAAATTCAGAAAGTCGACAACCTTCAAATTTTACTATATCAAAGTGATATAAAATATCATTGACAGGGCATTAATTATGCTTAAGCAAGTTAAATAATCAAAGCACCTATTTTCCATATTTTCCTGTGTTGCTTATAGGTCAAGAGAGGATCTGACCACCCAAGAGCAATCAAAGGCAGGTTTCTCAATAGTAACCCCTAGAAGAGAGAGAGAGAGAGATTAGGGTCTGTTTGCGTGTGGGATTTTGAAAGGAAAGGGAAGAGAAGACTTATTTTTCATTTCTAAATTAAGGTAACTATAAAATGTTTAAAAATGTATAAATGGTGATTGAAAGGTTATACGATTATCCATCATTTTATTTCTACATTTTTTAAAAAAAATCTCAAATATAGATTCACATATAAATTTGAAAGAATAAACCTTTCCTTTCCTTCTCCTCCTAAATCTCACTCGCAAACAGACCCTTAATGAAGCTTAGCTTAAATAACAAACTTTAAACTTGAAAGATAAAGCAAAGATCTAAAGTTGGTGTTGCTTTTAGGGGACTAAGGTAGGTTTGGCTCACTCAACGAACAATTTCAGCTTTACCACAACTCACAAACTTGTTTTAGTATTTTATTAAGTTTTGTCTGGGACATGAAATAAGTATGTTCTTAAATTAGTCTTGGCTACAGCTATATTATAGACAGGTCTGAGTCATGCTTCTTGCCCAGCTTGATCAACGGTACCTTATCAAGGCAATAGTTAACTGCTTTGGAATTCAGATTGCATTTTTTATTGTTTTACATCTCCATCTTCCTAATGAAATGACAATAATGTCACAAACTACATCACTCATTAACTATGATGGCTCACAGCATTCTGATTGTTTCAGTTCAAACCCAATTTGTACCTTTTTATAGATAAGCTGATTGGTTTTTCTCTCTAATTGAATTTCCATCAATGGAATGGAAGGAATAAAAAGATTGTACGGAACAAGAAGGCATCATACCAAATTCAGCAAATTGGAGTGTCTATTGTCAAAATGCTGATCAAGATGTTTCTCTTCATAGAAACTTTTCTTACAGTACCCACACCGCCATTCATTTATATCTATATGAAATTTATGTTGTTCCTGATCTCTGTACAGATCATTGTCAGGGTGAAGCTTACAGCTTCTTGAGATATGATATTTTTCTTTCTCCACAAAGGGCATCAAATACTGCAGCAAAAATTACGTGTATCAAGAGAATGCACACCTTATCAGCTATATTATAATAATGCAAGTATTTCACATAGTAGCATCAAGTCTCTGATTTGGATATATTCCAATACCTCCTGAATGATCTTCCATGCTGCTCTACTTCTTTCTCTAGAGCAATGTATTTGATGATCATCATCTTGCTCCTGCTGTAGAGTTCTGAACAGTGACACGATATATTATTAGCCACACCAATTTCTGGAAAGAAAAAGGAAGACAGGCACACACATATATACTCAAAGAAAGTAAATGGAAACAAATGAACCAATTATATCCATTACTGATTTATTGACAAGAAACAAAAGATAGGGTTGTATCATGTATGAATCACACACCATTTAAGTTATTTATTGCTTCCATTTACTAGTAATAAGATCACCAAGATGTGAAGAACTTAACTCTGAAATGCAAACTAAAAATGTTGTTCTCCTAATCCAAAACATTTCCAATCCAAGATTAAAACTCACTCACCTTCCAGCATTTGAATCTATATAACCCTGTAACAAAGAAACAATTAAAGGTTTATTTTTATACTTTCATGAAAATAAAAAATAAAAATGCAGAAGTTTGTGTAGCAAAATGATAATCAAATAGAACCAGACCAGGACTTATTTTGTAGCTGACCTGGTGATCTATTGAAAAAGATGCAGATAAATATTAAAAATGAAATGGAGCTACCTACATAATAAGAATTAAAGTACAGCATGAAAATCTTATTTCTAAAGTAGAAAAATTCACAAATTAAGCTATTGATTGCTCCAGAAAATGAACCAAAATTCCTTACACAATTGAAAATTTCATTATATGGCAATAAGAAAAAAAAAACATGCAATCCAAACAGCCCATGATTAATTCCAGCAAGATTCTCAATCCATAAAAAAGGGTATTTTCAATAATTTGAAGAGAGAAAAAAAACTAAAAATATGTAAAAGGAGATTTTATTTTATTTTTGGTATTTTTCAATTACATGGTCAGTGTGTAGAGCAGGTGAGGTTGAAGAAACCCTTAAACAGAGGCAACAGAGAATGCAGAACACGACCAACCGATGACACCAAACCCGCATCTGTTTCATTCTTCTCGTAGATTCTTGTTTCTTTCTGAAGAAACAAGAGTATTCTCTGATTCCTCTCGATGAACCGAAATATTGAATGCGCAGCGAAAAAAATTTGGAAAATGCTTGCGCAGTCTCTGTGAGTGAGATATCATGGATTTGGTTTCTCTCCGGCGGTCCAGTAGTGCGGAGAATCCAGCTGCGAGAGAGAAGCTAAGCCGAGATATCAGATACCGCTGTGCAACCACGACTGTTTGCCCTATCACAATATGCCACGTGTTAAATCATTGGAATTGGCTCTTTGGTTCGTTGACTTCTCTGGGTCTAACCCATTGAGCTTTTTATTTACTGTAGTGTTTAATGGAAAGGTTTTCTTTATATGACAAATTAATGGTATGTTTGTTTTGTATATAGTTTGATGTTTTATTTTCCGTTTTCAAAAATAATTATAAAATTGTCACATTGTTTTTATTATATTTTTTGTTTTCAGAAATTTATATAGGAAACATTGAAAACTTTTCTGTTTTCACAAAACTAAAAGAAGGTTGCAGTTTTATAATTATTTCTGAAAACAGGAAACTGGAAACAAAGCAAATAGATTCTTAATGTCACAATTTTTAATATGTTATAATGTATCATTTTTCAATATAAAGTTTCTTTTCTGATTCCTTAACCAACATTCTCCTTATTTATTTACTTCAAAACCTTAAATATTGACTCTATTTTTTTTTAACAGGAAAATATTAGTAGTTAGTTGTTATGTTAACTTTTTCCTCATTTGCCAAAGTTTGAGCCGTTAATTTGAGAGCAAATACTAAAATCAATCCTTGAGGGGGAAATACACATTTTAATTTACTTCCCCATAAAAAGTCACTTTTTTCCCCTCATATTGATAGATGGATACATTGGTTCCTCAATTGACTTGTAGCTTTTAAATTTAACATAGTATGCTAACTCGAAGATATTTTCTTTATATTTTTTTATGTGTGTAGTTTTTTCTTTTTTAGTGTGTTTGAATTAGATATTTTCTTTAGAAAATGACGTTATATGGAGAAAGGATAAAAAAAAAAAAACTTAATCCCTCAAATCTTCCTCTTCCTCGTTGTGTTCTCCCTCAAAAAACATAATTAGAAGTGCAATTATTTGAATTTTGTTGATCATTGAAACCAATATCCGAGAGAGGGTAAATTGGGTGTTCAATAAGGTGTTTGATTAAGCAACATACTCCGACTTACTAATATGGATAGTATATGGCTTAAGACTTTTCAAATGCTTATCATTTGTCAATATGTTATTAGTGTGCTTTTTTTGAATTTGTATACTTTAATTCACTTTTTTTTACAAGAAACAAACTTATTTCATTTCATTCAAAATCAACTCAGAGATACAGGTTGGAATATAATCAAAGACATGGTGACTAGCATAAAAACGTGACACTCTAGTAAGAGAGTGAGCGACATGATTTGCTTGCCTCCTAATAAAACTAACCCCATAGTTTTGAAAAAGATTCAGTTTGTCCTTACACTTAGCCAATATGCAACCAAAATCAGTAGATGGAGTTTTGTCTCCAAGGATGCCATCCACTATTGTCTTACAGTCAAGTTGTAAGGTTATATTGTCAAAGTTCAAATGAGTCATCCAGTTGAGAGCTACTAGCAAGCCTTTTGCCTCTGCCTCTTGAGGAGTGGGGATACCAGGAAACCATAATGACTTTGCCTTCACAAAAGCACCAGTATGATCCCTCACACACAAACCAATTCCAAAAATTCTCTGATCCTTGAAAATAGCCCCATCTATATTGCATTTGTACTCGCCTATGCTTGGTTTTTTCCAAGTTTCTACACAAGCATGGTGTTGCGCTGTTGTTTCCAGAGGTTCTTTGCACTTGGCTTTCTCCCACTCAAAAAGTAAGTCCTTAGCTATAGATATTGAAATTCTTGGGTCTCTAACAATGCCATCCCACACTTTCTCATTTCTTCTTCTCCAAAGGCACCATAGTATCAAGGTTATGTCTTTCACTTGTTGAATGGCCAACGTTGATGATGAGCGAGAAAAGAACAAAGCAAGAAAACTTTCAGCTGCATTTACGTAGCTTTCTATGGTTCTCCATAGACCTGCAGCTTCCCAAACAGTTATCACATGAGAGCAACCAAAAAATATGTGCCATTCATTTTCAATGTTTGACTCACAGTGGGGACAAATAAAAGAGCATTGCACACCTTTCTTTTGGAGCCTCTCACGAGTTGGAAGACAGCCCCTAGCTGCTCTCCAGAGGAACAACTTCACCTTTTGTGGGACTTTGAGGCTCCATAAACAAGGCCAGTCTCCTGGAGATTTGAGGTGTGAATTATCAATAAGGCTTTCCATAATGTAGTGACAGATAAACTTTACGGAATACTTACCATCATTGCTAAGCTTCCATGTGATCATGTCTTCATTATCCAAGTGCAAAAGTGGCATGTGGAGAATAGTGTCTCGATCATATTGTTGGAACACTGTGCTCACAAGATCTTGCTTCCAGGAAGCTCTATCGTGGTCAATAAGATCAGTGACTCGTAAGCCCTCCAAGCCTAGGATAGGGTTGCTAGTGACAAAAGAAGCTTTTGTACCCCTAAGCCAAGGGTCCTTCCAAACATTCACCTTATTACCGTTGCCAATCCGCCACCTCATGCCCGCTTTAACCACTACTTGGGAAGTGTAGATGCTACGCCAAACATAACTTGGGTTATGGCTCAACCGAGGGCCCACAAAATCCCCATTAGGATAATATTTAGCTTTGAAGATGTGAGATACAATAGCATCTGGATTGGTTGAAAACTTCCAACCTTGCTTCCCTAGCATAGCTAAATTGAAGCCATAAGAATGACGAAAGCCCATACCGCCATGTTCCTTCCTAATAGTCAGCTTCTCCCAGTTCAACCAATTAATACCTCTACCTGAATTTCGGTTGGAGCCCCACCAAAAGAAGTTTATCATTCTCTGCATCTCCTCACATAGGGAGGTAGGAAGCATAAAAGTGCTCATGCAATAAGTGGGGATAGCCAGAGCCACTGATTTCACTAGAACTTCTCTACCTGCCTTGGACAAATGCTTGCTAGACCAATTTTGGATTCTCCTCCAAATTCTATCTTTCAGATAATTACACATAGCCTTTTTCTTTCTACCAATCATGGATGGTAGTCCAAGATATTTACCTGTTTCCAGACATTTAGTAACTTCCAAAATATTGGTAACCTGGCTTCTCGTATCAGGATCGATGTTCCTGTTAAAATAAATTCACATATTTTTTATATAAAGCAATATACTTTTTTTTTTGAAAACTGAGCAATTTACTCATTAAAGATTATTATAATAGCACTGAATTGGATCAATACATTTAGGTGACGTTTGGAAGAGCTTATTTAAGCTCCTTTTGACTTATCTGATGGCATAAGCTCTTATGTAGTGTGTTTGGCAGAGCTTATAAAAATAACTTATGCCATCCCATAAGGAGTTTTTGACTTATTTTCATAAGTCACTGGGAGAAGCTTATGGAATTATCATAAGAGCTTATGCACTAAACACACTCTCCGTGTTTTTCACTATTCGAATCCTCTCATGCCCCTTTCTTTCTTTAAGCGCTTATGACATAAGCTTTCATACGATAAGGTCTTATATGATAAGCTCTTAATTAAGTTGTTTACCCAAACACACACCAGTATATACTACTTATGCATAAACCGTTTATGAACATGCATAAAAACCAACTCGACATGTACAAATATATAGGTACCGTACTAGTTAAAGATAAAAACAAGAATTCCAATAAAAAGTCTGACACGTGGTTTCCTATGAATCTCCTATTATTATCAATCATTTTCCATTCTATATTGTACATAACGTTATGTTTGGGTGTTTTGGAGATGATATAGTGAATTGGTTAGTAATGGAGTGATTTAGAATGGATTGGTAAAAGTATATCACTCCATTGTTTATGAGTTTTAATGTTTCCTTCCAGACCTCCAAATTGGAGGGTATGAAAAATAGAGTTTTGGATGGTTTGGAGTGGTTTGGTTTTCCATCGCTAATCATTCCACTATATTATTTAAAAAACTTTCAAACAATAGATCAAGGGATTTATACCATTTCAATCCATTATTAATCATCCCACCCCATTCTTCAAAATACATCCTAAATTTATTAATTTAAAAGATAACTAACACTTAGAAGAGGTTTCTCATCACAAAATGAAGAAAAAAAACTTAGATGAGTTTGGTTACACAGCAACAAAACATAGAATTCCTAACGAGTGTCCTAAGGACATTCGTTAAGGAATCCATAAAAGAAAAAAAAAATCATATTAAAAATTAAGGGTCATACTCTTAAAAATGTTAAATATACTGATTCTCATATAAATTTTTTTTTTTGATTTCTTAAACAATACCCTAAATATACTTATTAACATTCTTAAAAAAAAAAAATTAAGACAAGACAAGATCCTTTCCTTTGGTTAATTCCAAGGGTTGAAGGATGCATCTCTAATTGGCTAAGAAAGTTTCATCCGAATATATAACTTCTTCATCGTCGTTGACCATGATGTTAAAAGCTACGCATAACTTCATTTTTTGGACTGAGTTACGCAAAACTTAACCATTATTATTAATA
The DNA here is from genome assembly GCA_030762895.1 of Sophora flavescens. Classification (NCBI taxonomy): domain Eukaryota; kingdom Viridiplantae; phylum Streptophyta; class Magnoliopsida; order Fabales; family Fabaceae; genus Sophora; species Sophora flavescens. Next base: position 165,448,470 of record CM061062.1, on the reverse strand, counting down.
ATGACAAAATCTAATTAACGTGATTTACTAATTATAAAACACAACACAGTTAAAATATGTTATTATATAATAATACCGGTATTTATATCATTAATATTTATAACACAATTTTGGTCTCTGAAATTATAGGACGGAGGCGAGTTGATCCAACACATTAAAAAATAAGCAAAATCGTCCTCTAAATTAAAAAACATTCATTATGGTGATCCCCAAATTGAAAAACATCGTCAAATTAGATTAATTTGATGGACTTTTTTCAATTTGGGGACGTTTTTATCTAATTCTTAACATGAGGAATCAATCTATCACTATCCTATAATTTCAGGGATTAAAATGGTGATTGAGTCCCAATATTTATCTCCTCTTTCTATTCTTTTTTTATCTGTCTTTTTAAAATTGTTGTGCATTAATCGAGAAATCCAATAAATAGTATGCTATATGAAACAAAAATAATTATAATTAACTAAATTATCTATCATGATTAAAATATTTTTATCATCCTATTAATATTTTTTCCTTATTAATATCATGAGTAATTTTAAAAAATTAATTGATACTTTTTCAGTTTTTACATAGAAATAAAAACTTTTCTTAATAAAAAAAATGGAGTTGGTAGATGAGAGATTGTTTTAAATATGATTTTTGTACTGATCTTGGTTTTTTGGTAAAAATACTTTTTAGTTCTCTATCATATCTTTTAGTTTCATTTTCGTCCCTTCAGTTTTAAAAATTCCCTGTTTGAAAATGGGTGTGTTTGATTTGTATAAAAAATATGTAACAACCCCGTTTGAGCCTTAACTAGCTCACACTTTGCAGCACACAATTTCCCGCTTTAATTGATTTACATTTACACATGTATAAACAATACAAGATGTACTCATTTGAGATTTGAATCAATGAGAATCAATTTTACTCTCCATTGAATTCCAATGGTTCTTTTCTCTTATACTCTATTTCTTTTTCCCCCCACAATTATGGTGGTTTGCTATTCTGTTAATAAGAGACGTGACAGCACAAAAGTATTTGTTCTGTGTGTTCCTGCCAATATCCGTTTTGTCAGAATCTCGCCATAGAACGTGAAACCAAGGGGGTTATTTTATGATTTGGGCTTGACAGAATTCAGTGATTCCGGTCCTACGTATCCCAGTGGGAATCAAAGCCAGACGTAGTTCTAGGTTCATCCCTTGGCAGGGTGGTGATCTCGATCCCTTAATTTTGTATCGGACGAGTACTAGGGAGCAATGATTGTTTGATAGTCTCTTGGTCGACGCTAGTTCCTCTAACACGCTTAAGGGAGAGTCACCGGTGTTCAGTGAAAAGTGAGTCTCTTATGAGGGGTACTCCTCCTTTTATAATAGGATTCCCCTATCTCTTAGAGATCTGATTTATCTCTTAATATCTTTTAGAGATTTGATTTGTCTCTTAATATCTTTTAGAGATTTGATTTATCTCTTAATATCTCTTTGAGATAACATTCCTTAATTTAAGGGATATTATCTCTTTTAACCAGATAAGGCTATTTTGGATAATATCATGATTTAATGTTAATATCTTATTCATTTAATTAAGCGATCTTTGATTTATTATCCTTAATCTTCGGACTGGGCCGGGTACTTGAGCTCGGTGGCCGGGTTAATAACCTCGGCCAGTACACAAGCCCCCCAAGCTTTGAGCTGATTAGGCGTAGAAGCTTTCATGATGTTTTAGCCGAGCTCTGTATCTCGGTCCATACACAAGTCCCTCAAGCTTTGAGCTGATCTCGTGGAAGCTTTTTCGAAGGAGCCGAGGCTAGGAACTTGGTTTCACCTTTTGATCTTTCGTCTCGGCGAGGTGAGTTGCCGAGCTTCCCACCTTATATATGTGTTCACAAACTCCAACTCGGTGAGCATCTCGGGTGACCGAGCTTGATGCTTTCGAGGTACCGAGCCGAGGTGGGGATGGTTACTCGTTTCCTGTTGAGGCCATACTTTCTCAGTTCCCGAGATGGAAAAGAGACGTTACTGTGTGTGACGCGTGGCCTTCATGGCATCATTTCTAAGGCTTGCGCTGTAGTTGCGTGTTCAACGGTAAGTCAAGAGCCGGAGCTCAACCGAGTTGTCAGGAGCCGGAGCTCGACCCATTAGGGAACCTGAGCTTCACATTTCGGTCAATTCTTAAGTTCAGCGGGCTCGGTGGGCGAGCCTAGTGATCATTTCCCTTTGATTGTTTGGGTTTGGAGATCTAGCTTCATTTCTCATCCAATATTTTAGTTTGGTGGGCTCAGTGACCGAGTTTAACATCTCGATCAGTATATAAGCTCTTCAAGATTTGCGCCCACCGTGGGGCTGAAAGAAGGCAATACTACCCTTATGAACGAGCTGGAAATGGAAAGAACCGACCGGCTCAACCTTCAGAGGGTCGTGGAAGGGCTTCAAGCCGAGAAGGAAGCCAGTCTTGAGTTGTGGAAGTTGCTGGAATCCGAGAATGGGGGGAATCTGAGGCTCCGCTCTGATCTGGTTGAAGCCGAGGCTTATCATGAAGGAGGATGTTAATGGCTTTTCCCGAGCCGTGAAGCAACTCCAGCACTTCAACCCTACTGCCGACTTCTCCAGTGCCGATGTGGACAGGGATTTCAACCGAGACGGGATCCTTATGGCATTGGCCGAGCTGGAGGATGAGGATGAGGCCGCAACTCCTGGAGAAGAGGGCGAGGATCAATTGGATGAGGAGGGACCCGAAGGTGAAGTGGGCCAAACTGGCCAGATTAATACCGTTCCCTCCGAGGCGGAGGAGAACCTAGATTCCTGAAGTTGTATAAGCGGTTTAGAAATATCTTTGTTTTTGTAAGACTTTATGTACTTAGGGACTTGCCCCTAAAATTTCTTATTTTACTTGTGGATTTATTTATACTTTGGTGAATTTTCTGATGTTTTATGGGTTGATCCTGATTAATCACTTATTAACTTGATATATTTATATAGGCTCGGCACTTCGACCCTGATCGGTCGAATGTGGCTCTTGCTTAGGATTCGAGCGCCTTTAGAGGCTTTGGTTGACCTCTTCAGGGTTTAGCACCTGCTTAGGAGTCTCCTGCTTAGGCTTTATCTCCTGCTTAGGAGTCAAGTAGTTTTTTATCTTACTTAGGAGCTGAGTATAAGTAGTTTCTTCTCTTACTTAGGAGCCGAGTAGTTTCTTCTAGTACTTAGGGGCCGAGTATAAGTAGTTTCTTCTCTTACTTAGGAGCCGAGTATAAGTAGTTTCTTCTCGTACTTAGGAGCCGAGTATAAGTAGTTTCTTCTCGTACTTAGGAGCTGAGTATAAGTAGTTTCTTCTCGTACTTAGGAGCTGAGTATAAGTAGTTTCTTCTCGTACTTAGGAGCTGATTATAAGTAGTTTCTTCTCTTACTTAGGAGCCGAGTAGTGGTGTCTGAGTGCTGAAGCCGATGGAATTTTATTTTCCAAGGGAGAGCTTGATCTTTCGGGAGCCGGAGCTCAATCACTTTGTAGCCGCAAATCTTGTGACTCTGGGAGTGGTATCAGCCGAGCATCACTTTGCTCAAATAAATAACTTGATATGATGCTACATAACACAACATTAAATGCGTGGAGCAAAACATACCAAAACATATCAGTTTTAAGCTAGATTTAAGGAATAATATCACCTGGGCACTTTGCGGCCTTTGATCTAGGCATTCCCTGAAGTTGCTATGGTCGGGCTCTGGGCGTGGCATCAGCCGAGCATCACTTTGCTCAAATAAATAACATGACATGATGCTACATAACACAACATTAAATGCGTGGAGCAAAACATATCAAATCATATTAGATTTAAACTAGATTTAAAGAACAATATCACCTGAGCATTTCGCGGTCTCTGATTTAGGCATTCCCTCGAGCCCACATGGTCGAGCTCTCCTAGTTGCGCTGGCCGAGCTCCGAGGCCGAGCTGTGCTGGACGAGCTCCGAGGCCGAGCTGTGCTGGACGAGCTCCGAGGCCGAGCTGTGCTGACCGAGCTTCGAGGCCGAGCTGTGGTGACCGAGCTCAACCGAGTAGTCGGGAGCCGGAACTCAACCGAGTAATCGGTACAACCAGATCTCGGCGTGAAGTAGGAGCCCTCAGAAGGGCTTGACGATTAGGCTGGGTATCAACATTCCAATTTAAAACCTTTTGACGAAGGGAAAGCGTGCTTCTTCGGCTGTTAATCAGACAGAGTGGTGCTCGAAGCTTGTTGGCATTTTGGATTTGGCACACGGTGGTGTTGATGTTGCCACGGCAGAGAAAGGGGCCATTGACGGCACCAGTGGTTCCAAAATTTATAATTAAATTTTCCAGCACATCTTCAAATGAATTGAAATTAGGTATACTTTGTTGTTGCACTTGCACATGAAGAGGTGACAAAACAATGTCTCTTAAACGCTCCATTCCGAGTCCATAGTCATCATAATAGCTTCCTGGTTATTCTTATACCCTTTTGCCATATTGAGTCCTCTGATACAAACCTCTCCCTTCACCTCGGCCTCAAGAACCCAACCCGTCTCATCCAATATCGCCATCTCTTGACCCACAGGTTTCCCAACCGACCCGGCCTTGTTGTGCCGGAGGTGTGGAGGAAGAGTACCACGGCGGATGGATCGCTGTTAGTGAGTCCGAAAACCGAGTTGGGATCTGACCACTGTTCAGTGCGCTTCGACTCTGAGTACTCGCTACAGCTCCCCACACATTTTCTTATATGCGCCCAATCGAAGCACCAGACGGTGTTGCCGTTCTGCCACTGGCGCGGTGGACTCCAGGACCACCGTATCAGAACACACTCGCGGCAGTCGACGTTGTGCGAGTGACTGCGAGAAGGCCGGAGATGTGGGTCGTACCTCATCAACCCAACAGTGGCGTCGTGAAGCGAGCGACAACCCATGGGAGGATTGGGGTGGTACGGCGCTCGGACAGGCCTCTGCCACCACTGGAACCGCCAGATGCAAGCCAATCTCTGGTGGTCGAAATTGGAGCGAGTACGTTTCTGTTGCAGAGAACCATCGTGAATGAGACACTAGCAGGGGTAAAATTGGAAGGAATTCAAGGCAGTTCAATATTTGCCCTCATAGGCCAGGCCTGGGTAATAAATGAAGAACAAAGGGCTAACATAGGAGGTATTGAGCCTCACTCTCCCAATAATGGATGAGCGACTAACTGGGGAACGGTAAGTTTTCGATGGCTCCGTCGTTATTTTCGCTGCACAGTTATTAGAATGTGTGGCCAGGGGAAGAGTTTTACCTGGCCCCACGGTGGGCGCCAAATGTTCCTGCCAAGATCCGTTTTGTCAGAATCTCGCCATAGAACGTGAAACCAAGGGGGTTATTTTATGATTTGGGCTTGACAGATACGTAGGACCGGAATATCAGATTCCGTCAAGCCAAAATCTAAAACAACCCCCTTGGTATGACGTTCTATGGCGAGATTCCGGCAAAACGGATCTTGGCAGGAACACTGTGCTTGATTCAAAAAATTATTGTGGAACCACACAAAATAAGGGGAAAAAACAACAAAAAACCCATATTTTTTTCTCATCAAATCATGTGACAAAAAATTGTTCTAAGAACAAATTATAAAAAAATAAATGGCTACTTTTATTTCCCATTCTCTCAATGGGAAACTTAACTTATGTACTTAATGTACATAATATGATATATTATTATTATTATTTTTGGTTTGATACTCACCCTAATTAGTCATTGGGACCGAGTAAGTCCTCGAAGTATTCCCACGGCTTAGATCCTTTGGACCTGCTATGGGACTAATCTCCGAGTCGGCCGCGCGGTTAGTAAAGTCTGGCCAAGGATTGTTGCGTACCCAAGGATCGAACTCGGGCAGAGCCCGAACGATTCGTCCTTAAGTAGCAGTGCGTTAACCACTTGCACCTAATCACTTGGTTATTATTATTATTATTATTATTATTATTATTATTATTATTATTATTATTATTATTGTTATTGTATAATATAATATTATTTATTATTATATAACATAATATTATATATAATACTAATTTCATATAATATTATATATTATAAAAAAGTATTTAAGTAAATTTTACATTATTTTACTTATGTTGTACATTGTCTGCTAAATAATATACGGGACAAAGAGTTATGATTTGACTCAAGCATTTGTCATTTGTTGTTCTTCTTGTCATGTACCTCAATGTGAATCAAACGCACCCAGCTAGTGAGTGTATTCCGTCATATTTTCACCGGATTTTGGAAAATCTCGCCAAAAATCGTAAAATCCTATCGAAAACTAAAAAAATTGGCCACAAACTTTATAACTCTTTGTCTCTCTTCCCCCCTCTCTTCCTCTAACAGCTGGAAAATCAAAGGAAAGGCACATAAAAACTCTTCCTCTATCTCCTCTTCTCTCTCTTCATCTTCCCTCTCCTATTCAAATAGTGAAAAATATTCAAATTTAAATTTGGCGAATAAAAAAAATATGGTGATGACACTTTGGTTTATCTATTAAGCATTCTCTCTCCTTTATTATTTTCTAGTTCTCTAAGTGTTTGAGATCCCAGATTAGTAAGAGAAAGGAAGAGAGAATGGGAAGAGTTTTCAAGTTTTTGGTTAGATTTCCTAGAATCTGGCGGAAATATGATGAATAGGACTAACTTGCTATCTCTAAGACACAATAAGGGACCAAACTAAAACTTTTTTAAACTTAAGGGACCAAAGTGAAACTAAAAATAAGATGGAGAACTAAAATAGTATTTTAGCCTTTCTTGCTACAATTCTGATTTTCTTTTTATTAGGTTTGCAAGTGGCATTGTTAAATCATAGATGGGCTTTATCACTAATTTGCATCCGGGGACATGTAGCATCAATGTCAAAAAACATTTTGGCTTTTTGAAGTGGGAGGTTCTCATTTTCTTATATTTGAGTGGATATCATGTTCTAACTGAAATAGACATATATAAACACGATAAGGGGGGTTGAATTGTGTTTATCAGACTTTTAGATAAAGTTAAAAACTTTTCGCAAGCAGAAGGTCAGAGCAGACGAGTAAAAAACAAGGCAATTAGACAAGTGACTTGTTTGAAGGTTTTCAATAGAAAACACACAAGAATGCAAGATAAAACTTTGTTTGATATTCACACTTTAACCCCTTTAGTTAGTTAACAGTTAAGATAAGGATAGAGAAAGACACAACTATTTTATCCTAGTTCACCCCTTAACAATTAGGGCTACGTCCAGTCCTTGACAGCATCAAGTTTTCTCCACTGTAACTGATCAAGTTACAGGACAGACAAGTATTATTTGCACACCTAACCTCTCCAGGCTCCTAGACAAGTATTGTTTGCACACCTAGCCTCTTCATGGGCTCACTCAGACAAGTATCATTTATAACTTTCACTAACACTCATAAGAGTGAATTTAATGTGAAGGTTTGAAATTCATCTTCAATGTCTTCTCTATTTATAGACTTCAACCACTTTGATTCCGTTAGAGACATCCCTTCAGAATTTTGGCCTTAAGCTGAGCTCCATTAAATGCAATAGAGTTGTTCTGGACAACCAATAATGTTTAGGAATGTTTCTTGTACTCTAACACGAGAGGATCAATGATTTATGCTTTCTGCAACAACCAAATCAGAGTTCTTCAGGTTGCTTTTGTACTTTGTTGTGCAAATTTCCTTTTTCGTGTAACTTACAGATGTACTAGGAAATAAATCATTTTGGTAGCACTCCTTTTTTGAGTTACAAGATTGCTTTTGAATATTTGACCTTCTGAAACCCTGATCCTTGTAATAGAAAGCTTTAGCATCTTCTGATTTGGTAGCACTACCGATTCGGTTTGGTTTTCGATTTGGTTTTTTGAAACTGATCCAAATCAAACCGAACAACATTTATAAATTTAATAATTATTTATTCTATTATTAATCTGCAATGCCGCATTAGATTATATGATGCCTTTTTATTTGTTGGTTTTTGTTATTCTAGTAATACTAATTAGTTTGATGTGATGTAATTTTCTACTATTTTCAATGTTCCAAACATAAAATTGATACTTGTTTGTTTATAATGTTTTACTTTTTATTATGTATGTTATATTTGTTGATGTTATTTATACTTAATTTTTAGTTATTGTATTGGTTAAAACTGAATTATCCAACACAATCCAAACTGTTTTTAATCGGATTGTATCGGTTCGGATATGATATAAGAATCAATCCAAGTAACTTGTTTTTATTTTTGATCATGTGACTTTTTGCTTCAAGACCAACCCAAACCGAGCCACGAACACCCCTAGTTATGTGTGGATGTTCACTTTATAGAAACAAGTTAAAAAGTTCAACAATTGATCAAGGTCAAAAGCATTAGGGATTTAATTGATATGTGTAACATCCCAAAAGTCATATATGCTAATTAATTATTTCTGTGAAAAATTGAATGAAAATGCTATTGGGTAATTTCAAATAATATATTACCTAATTATGTTTGAGAATTCAGGTGAACTCGAATTAAGAACCCAAATAAGAATCGGATTGTGTCTTGACAGGCAGTATGGATTCATACCGTGAATTGTGGATCCATAGAGAATAGGAGAAAGTCTAAGTAAAATCTTTTATACTATAATTGTTGGAGACCCTCTGTGAATTTTTAAAGTGCACCCGATAAAAATATTAATATTTTAGTCAGATCCGAAAGTTTCTCAATATTCTGGGTCAGGTAAATCTTCTAGCTCGGAGCCAGGAGTAATTTCTAGACCAATCCTAATTATTAGGGGAGTGCATATGTCCGGTCGGGTCGGATTTGATCAAACCGATTACCCAAACCAATTGATATTCTATGGACGAGTCGGGTTCACATGATTTTTCAACAAACTCGAACCAACGGGTTGGTTCGGTTCGATCATCGGGAACCCATTATAGCTCATTTTCAACAAAAACCTGGTTTCTAAAGAAACATCTTGAGCGAGAAAATCAAGGGTAGAAAGGAGAGGCAGTGCACAGAAGAGACAAAGATGAGACTGCAGACATAGATCATAGATGATGGAAAATAAATGATAGTGGTATTGATAGAACGGAAACAACGATGATGGTGGAGGACTGAATAGAAACAACAGTCGTGCGGTGGAGGACAGAACTGAGACGCGAGTATTGATGGAACAGAGGTAGGGCGATGAGGAGCAGATGGAGGCAGCGCGGTAGAAATGACTAATCTAAGGGAAGAGAGGGAGACGCAGATCTAACCATTGAGATGCTTGGGCTGTCGAACTGGGATGAGACGGTGGAGCTAGGAGTTTGGCCAGACGACGACAATATATGGAACTTGGACGAGGAAGGCACAACAGTGGCAGTTGGTTGAGACAAGAAAAACACGACTGTGGGTGAGTGTGGGAAGACAACGTTCGGCAAAGAGACAAAGTTCACACAGAGACAAATTTCAGTAAAGAGAGTAAAAATGTATTATGATTTTTTTAGAAAAATACCAACGGGTCAGGTCTCGGGTTTACGGGTTTGCTATTAGCAAACCCGATACCTGAACCAAAGAAAATCAGATTTTTATGGTGTTAAGTCACAAAGAATTTGACTCTATCATGCGTCCGACTCACACTCAAGTTAGCCCTTGTGTGTTTTGATGAACCCAAATGATTTTAATTGATCTGTCTGAACATTGCTAATCATCTACTTAAGATGTGCAGATAAAGTAAATAATCTTAGTAGGACAATCTAATGAAAGGATCAAAGCATAGTTCGTGCGTCAGACAATTGGAAGCTCAAGCATTAAGCAATATTAATGCATCTAATGAAAGACTCAAGCACTGAGGCAATCATCATATCTAAGTCTCCTTGAAGATAAAGAAAGAATCTATGAACAAGAAGGCAAAGTGATCATTCATTATCAAACATCTTGAAGATTGAAAGATAACGATATAGCAACAACTGATCATCAAGCTAATCAACATGAAGACTCTTTCAAAGAATGAAGAATTACCTACTCAAATATCTTCACCTTATCTCTCAGTTGAAGGAACAAGGAAAATCCTCAAAAACTGTACACTGATCAAATACTCTTTTAAAAAAAAACTATAAAGAGTGAAAATATAATCTTCTGAAGAAATCTGAAAAAAGATAGCTCAAGTTACAGAGTGAATCTTCAATAAGACTCATACATGCAAAGAAGCGTCTGACTGTTTAAAGATGTGTCTGAAGCTCTGACAGAATCAGGAAGACACTTATCTCATGTCAGAATCATCTCGTATTGAAGCAACGTTCGAAAAGAGAAAATATTATATGAAGAAATCACTTGGAATCTGGATGGAAGTGTTTCGTCGAAGAAAGGAATCAAAATATTCAAATGAAGTATAATAATTTATTCCTTGACTTTTATCGAGTACAGAAAGGAAGAAACGACAAAGGCATTGCTGCAGACCTCCATTTATGCAATAAAGTGAAAAACACCTTTTTATGAGATTTTCTAAGTGTTGCACAAATAAGGAAAGAAAAGCTGGTCGAGTAAGAAAGCATATCTGCTATGCTCTGTGGTCAACAAAGAACTTCCAACGTTCTCAAACATTAAATGCTAAGTCAGAACGGCTATTGTTTGTCCAGAAGATAAAGAAGAAGATCCCTGACCATGCCCCAACGGGTCTTTTATGGACACATATAAATAGAATAATTAGAAAATTGAAGTAAAAGATGAGATGCACATATAGAGAAGCTGAGACACAATATTCACAAGCATCATATACTCTCTCAAGAGAGAAATCATTCTTACTAATATTACAAAAAGCAGAAAGCTCTCACACTCTCATCATCTTCTCTCCAAGCTACAAATCATTTAGGGAAGAATTCAATCTGCAACTCACCATATCTTAAATTTGTATTCACTCTCTGAAGTGTTATTTGGTTGAATTGCTATTGTAATATTGAAGCTCTATTTCAAACAACTTTCATACTCCTTGGCCTGAAGAGCCTTGATTCAAGAATATTTGTGGTGAGCCTGAAGAGGCTAGGTGTGCAAATAATACTTGTGGTTGATCCTGGAGAGACTAGGTGTGTAAATAATACTCGTCTGTAACATTGATCAGTTATAGTGTTAAAACTTGGTGAAGCCAAGGACTGTATGTAGCCTAAAGGTTGTGGGTTAACCAGGATAAATCTCTGAGTACTCTCTTCCCTAAACTCCTTACGTTATTTACAAGTTATTTATTTGTTGTTACTAATAGTTTGGGGAGAGTTAATAGTTGCTCTTTGTAATTCAGCTTGCTTAAATATGTGTATGCCTTATAGCGTCTTATCTGCATTGAATTTTGTTTTGTGTTTGAAAACTTTGATTTACAAAAAAACTATTCAACCCCCTTCTATTGTTATTTCGTGCCATTTTAGTTGGTATCAGAGCTCAGCCTCTGGGTTGAGCACATCACAAGTGTAGAGGAAAAGATTCTAGGAGATGGCAAGTGAAGCAAGCTCAAGCAACAGTGTGTACAATCAGGGTACATATCTCATCAGACCTCCCATGTTCAGTGGAAAAGATTACAAGTACTGGAAGAGAAAAATGAGAATGTTTATAGAGTCAATAGATATGGATCTATTTGATATCATATCTCAAGGATTTTATACTCCAACTGATGAGAATGGAAATGCTATTCCAAGGAGCAGATGGTTAGTAGATCAAAAGAGCATGGTTTAGCTAAATGCAAAAGACAAGTATCAACTTGTATGCTCTCTTAGCAGATCTGAGTATGATAAGACCAGCAGTTGTGAAACAGCTAAAGATATTTGGAATAGGCTTGAAGAATTCTATGCTGAAGGTATTATTGTCAAAGAGACCTCTGAGGAGCAATCTGTGAACAATGATAACAACAATCCATCTTCATGCATTCCAAATGATAAGCATCCTCATAATGATGATGATGATGAAGAAATCTTAGAAGCTACAAGGAAGATAAGAAAATTCTGGAACAAAATCAGTTCCAGAAAAACTGCAATCAGAACAGCTGGTGACAGAATGCCACCATTGAAACCATGAACAACAATGGACTATGTAGGTTTCGGCTATATAGTATTTTTGGAGAAGAAAATGTTTTTAATGTGTAACTTGGTGAATTAATGGAGGCTATAATGTTTTGAAAGTCAATGGAACTAAGTTTTTTAAGAACAAAACCCAATGAAAGGTCTTAATGTACATTTGCCCATAAAGAGTGCTTACTTTCATGCCTTGGGCTATCACTAGGGAACTTGGTGTTAGCTTCTATTTCCTCTCCCCGAACACATTAGTGTAGTTTTTTTTCGTCTAGTAGACATGTGTATATTAGATTGAGACGCATGTCAAGAGCATGCTTCATATTGTTAGGTGACAACATTGTTTGTTTCCTGGGAAACATATCTTTTTCCTTCAATATCGGATCTATTATCATTTCCCATCCTCACATGACCAAAATCATCGCTTGCATAGAAGGTAAAGAAATCCTTTCATGAGATTACATGAAATGATGCATCGGTATCCATGACTTGACATGTATCTTGCGATGTCAAATTAACATGCCAGCATCGCAAACAAAGATTACCTCATCTCCATAAAAATGGTAGCGGCTACATTACTCGCATCACCATTCTCTTGTTTCTCTCTTTTGTGCTTCCCACATTCTCTGTTTATATGGCCTTTCTCGTGACAGTAGTAACATTCAACCTTTCTTATTTTCCTCGACCTTCTTCTGAACTTATCCCTGGACCTACCCTTTGACTCGTCTCTAGTGTTGAATTTCTTGTTGTTTCTTCTTCCATGATATTCTGTGACAAGAACCTCAGATTCTGTTGGCATCCTTTGTTCCCCCCTTCTTGATTCTTTATTAAACATGCTATCTTTTACTCTGTCCAATATTAGAACACCTTGAAGTGCTAAATTACTCAATGAAACCACAAGTGTGTCTCAATTGTCTTGCAAGGAACTTAGAAGTAATAATGCTTCAATTCGTCGTCAAGCAATATCTTTATATCGGTGAGTTTATTCACCAATCATTGAAAATCACTCAAGTGTCCGGAAACACTCCAGCTCTCCTTATACCTTAGGCACACTCCATCTCTCGTACATGGACTGTAGTTTCATCTATAACATGTATGCATTTGTTTCTGGAACCGCATGATGAAAGACACTTTGGTCTATCTATTGTTGGATTTGTGTGACAGTTTTCCTGTTCATCAAATCCAGTCATCACCAGACTTGGCGTCTGGTTTCTTCTGTAACAGCCTGTTTTTAATCTAAAACCTATTAAGTGTTTTAATAACCTTTTTGATCTTTTGTAAACAATCAATTTTTAAGTTTCTTCTTTGTTTTGACCCAATAACCGATTATTCGAACCACCATAATCAATTACAAGGTTTTTGGACTGAGTTCCTGAAGTTCAGAATCATCATAATCAATTATATGTAATCCATAATCGATTACGAGCTGTCTGGAACTGAAAAACCTGAAAACAAAACCTTCATAATCGATTATGAGGTGTATCATAATCGATTATGAGATGTGTAATCGATTATATATCGTTAGATAATCGATTATCTACTGGAAAATCTATATATAGCCCCTCTTGACCAACCCCAAACGTAAAAAATTGATGTTCTAAGGCAAAAACCTCATATTTTTGGGAGAAAACCTCAAAGTTAATCACTCTAAATCTGACTATCATTAAAATCTTGGCCATCTACATCAATCACATACTTTCATCTTCTTCTTCCATCTTCAACTTAGTTCAAGAATTCCATTGAAGAGCTTGCAAAGGAATCATCAGCTTTTCTTCATCTTCTCTACTAGCTTGAGGTAACTTGATCATGTTCTTCCTCTTGAGTTCATCTATTTCTTTTCATGTTCATTTTGTTGGAAATCTATTTTATATCTCCCATGAACATGAATCATAAGTTCTTATATTAGAAAAGTCCATGAAGCTTGATTCTTTATCTCATCTTCATAAGACTCTATCATGTTGTATTGAAGAGTATGGATGAAAATAAAAACCTAAACCCCATAAAACCCTTTTGGCTGAAAATGACATGAGAAATGGGTTTGGTGTTTTTGCTTCTTTTGTGAAATCAAATACTTGATTTATGCTCTCTAAGGCCTATACTACTTAAATCCAATAGTTTGAATCAAAATGAATTTTCTAGCCTATTTTCCTAATTAAGACCGAAAACTCTATTCAAAAGGAGCTGGATTATTTTGTTCATATTATGACAATTTATCTAAGCTAGCTAAGACGCTAGGAACTAGTATCCAAAAGCTTGGAATGAGAAAATAACCCTAACCCACTTTTGATTTGGTTTGGCCGAATCTAGCCTATTAGGATTAAAGGTGAATTTCTTGTTGTGTTGTTGGTTGAAGGTGAAATTGGTAAATTGAGGTGTGATAACGAGCCGCTTCGAATTCGGGATTCCGGTGCTAACTCAGGTGGGAGAAAGAACCATTCTACCATTGGAATCGATAAGTAGTATATTTTATAATAATTGTGTAGGGCGACCGAAACCCTACTAGTAGTCGAGTAATCGACAAGGCCAAAATCAAAGTGGAAACCTTTTCTGTAAAACCAATGGTGATTCGGGGATTGTAGGTTTATCGACATTAGGTTGATTTTAAGTATTTGATGATGTCTGAGTTTATGTTGTTGAATTTACTGTGATATGCTGGTTGAGGTATTCCACTGCATGTGACATATTATTTTTGGTGTTTGAATATTTTCCTGATATTGTGTTATGCATGATCTGCCTGGTTTTAATATGGTGCTTAGTTGATTCTTAAGCAAAGATATGTATAGTTCGGGTGTTGTTGGTTTGGGTGTGAGAATAATCGTGACTTAGAGGTGCCTAACTTAAATGATTTATTTTAAAGAAGAGGTGTGACATAGAACAAGTGTTGAGGTTCTGACGGGAGTTTAAGGCACTAGGATGTTGTTAATGTGGGTTGGTGAGATTCATGTGTTTGCATTGTTGTTCACAACCGTGTGAGTGGAACACACGAGGTCAGGATATCCTATTTTGGATATCGGATATTGCGGGCGAGTGACCTACCGATGTTGATGCCGAGGTAGACTACCGTAATACTCTTTTAGTCCTTAACGTATTGTTCCGGTTATCCTATCGAGGATAGAGACACTATGTATTTTGTGCTTACGTGCTATTTCCAATGGAGGAAATAGTGGCGCACCGTGCTTAAAGCACTATTTCCTAGTAGAGATTAGGGAATATGGGCACACTGAGTTAATAAGTAATAAATAGTGGCGCACCGTGCTTAAAGCACTATTTCCTAGTAGAGATTAGGGAATAGGGGGCACTGAGTTAATAAGTATTTTGTGCTTATGTGCTATTTCCAATGGGGGGATTGGTGACGCACACTGTGCTTAATGCTTTATTCCCTACGAGAGATAAGGCAATAAGGGCGCACCAAGTTCTTGACCTCAGACCATTCCGGACTACTGAGTAACATGACAGGAGTAGAGATGGCCACGTCATCATAAAGGTTTATATTGCATGAGTTGAGGGTAGAGGATGATATTGTTAATTGAGGATTTAGTTGGTTTTGGAGTGATGATTGTTTGTGACATTTATTGTATTATATACTATGACACTTTTCCGCTTTATAATGACAGAAATGTTTCTTATCCCCTATATTTGTTTGTATGTTGTATTATTATTTTATTTTGGGATCGTACGAGAAGACTCGGTGACTGAGCTGAATGAAGAGGAGTTGGATGGGACTCCTTGCGAACCGGAGGCCGGAGGACGAGCTGTGATCCATGGCGATTAGGGTCTAGATAGTATGGCCAATATGTCTTATGAAAGTATTTTTACATGTTTCCTCTAGTATAACTTTTGTTTTAAATATATTCCCGTGAGGGACCCTACTGAGAGGATATCCACAACAGTGTTTTGAAATATGTTTGTAAGACTTATGTGTGTATGTATAAACATAAATATGGTGTGTTGTTTCAATTAACTAAAGTTGTATGATATTTAACTTAAGTTTTAATTTTTACGTATTTTTCATGCTAAGCACGCGATTAAGAAAATGAATTAAGAAGGCTTTAATCTAATAAAACACCGGGGCACAACGGGGTGTCTCATCTTCCCTTTATTTTGTAAAGGCTAGTATAAATCTTTGCAGTAGATGATGTCCTCCATTTTGGGCTTCAAGATGAAGTAGTTTAAAGAAGTTAACTTAATCATTGTTCCTAATGTCGTCGAGGTTGACTCTTCATTGTGAATGACACAAGTTAAATTGTTTAACGAGCAAAAACTCCGGTACCACTTCTTGGATAAGACGACAAGTAAAACCGCCTAATATAATGCCAATAGATAATTTATTATCACAAGATATGACTTTTCCGTCACTTTGTGTAATCACAATGAGACAATAAAAAAATATCTTCTACCATGAAAAACAATGGGAGATACAATAATAATAATAATAATAATAATAATAATAATAATAATAATAATAATAATAATAATCTCACTAAAATACCGGTAGCTAAACATTCTCTTGATTTTCTCTTTAAAGGATTCTTTCTATCAAACAAGTGGGGTTTTCTTTTTTCTCAAAACTCTCTTATTAAGTTCTATAGGATGTTACAAATGAATACATGCAATGAAATTAATGGTTTTCTTTTCCATTAATTTCCTTGAAAATATCTCATACTCTCTTTTATTTTATTTTTCATTATTTCTCTCTCCTCTACTAAAGAGGGAAACTCATTAATACTTTTTTAGGTCTGGGATGGAATCCAGGGTATCCCCACAACCAGAAGTTGTAGGACTAATCCCCCAAGGATGTAGAGTACCAATTAATGGGTAACTCCTCTACACATATCCATTTCTATTCCTATTACTGGGATTCGAACCTGGACATATGGTTAAAGGGCACAAGCTACCGGTCTCTCAGACCACACCTTCTAGGCGGAAACCCCACTACAACAAATTCAGGATTTAATAGCGTTTAATTTCGACATTTTATAGTGCTTTTGGGTGCTATTTATGTTGACGCTATTGAAAGTTCTAAACAAGATAGCGCTTCAGAAGCGCTGTCATAGATTTAACTACAATAACACTTGTCAATGAACCGCTATAGTAGTTCACACAAAAATGCACAACCAGGAAGTGGTGCTGACGTGGATTCAAAATAAGGACAGCGCTGACTTAAAAATGATCTATCTTAGTTACCCAAAAACTATAGTGCTACGAAATCGTTTTCTTAAACAAACACTGTCTATTGTCCGCATTTTTTTATAATTAGTATTTTATAGCTGCTTTCTTCATTCACCATCATACCATAATAAGCTACTTGACATTCAATCAAAAACAATATTTAGCTTGTAAAACAACATTCAACTTATAAAAAATAGAATTGAGCATTCAACATTCAAAAAATAGCATTCAACAATCAACACCAATCATACCACTACTGCAATTAACATAATCGACCATAAACAAACTTTGGGTCTTAAAAACATATATCATAATGCGAAAACAAAAAAACATACATTCCAATGAATATACCAGAACTTAACAAAAAAAAATATTAAAACGCCTATGTATTACTGAAACAAAAAATATATATCTGTAAAGACAATGAGAATTAACCTTCACTAATGTCTTGTCATCCAAAGTAAGCTAGTAACAAGAAGCAAGTTCCCGTCTTATGTGTCTGAATCGACCTACATAATAAAAAAAATTCAATTACCAATACATGTAGAATATTTGAAATATTTGAAAAAGTTCAAGAAACCATTGGTCGGTGATAATAATGGAACTCATACATAGAAACCTTCCAATAGCAAAATGTTACCCTCCATGCCCACATGATGATTTGAGAATTCTTGGTCAACTCTGAAATCCATTAACAAGAGAGAAGAGATGGAGTTAAAAACAAGCTTAAGCTTTCTTACGAATGTGCCAAACACCAACTTACATTAATAATGTTGTCGTGGATAGAAGTAACCCTAAGTAGCCACAAAATGTTTGCATAGTTAGGTATTTCAGATGCCAAGCCTTGGACAGAGGTAACGTGACACCCTCTACCCCGCATGTTATATAGAGCATTTAAGAAAGAGATAATAATTATAAAACATGCATATTTATTTCATTAAAATAGAAGGTCGATGGGTAGAAAGGTCCCACATGAACTAGTTTAACAAACGCGGAAAAAGAACAAGTTTTAAAAGAAATAAAATGTGAACATAAACATCAACATAAACATAAAACATAACCCAACCCCGATGTCACATACAGAACTGGTATAACCGGTCCGGAAATAATCCTCAGAATACAATTGAAACTGAAACAAACTATCAACTAAAACAACCGGGAAAATCCTAACTAAAGAGTCGCGGCTCCTCAAACTCAGTCCTCCACTGGCTGCTCGCCGTCCTTTGCATAAAAGATACATGCCAAACAAGAACAGAGAACGAGGAGTAATAAAACATATAAACACATCGGCATGGGGATAGGAAGCAAGATGAACATATATCATAGCATAGAGCAACATACAATATATAACATCAATATATATATATATATATATATATATATATATATATATTCAACATGTTAAGTCAAGTCAACGTATGCTATGCGGTGCAACTCTACTCCGCCACTCCATTATACATGTGGATCCAAACTATCTCAGGAAGGAAACTTCGGAGTTACATATACACATTGACCAAAAAGCACCAACGCCTGCAGCTTGTAACACCCTAGTTTTTAATTTCCGATTTTTATTTTTTTTCAGTAAAAATATTTTCGCTATATTAACCGATATAAATGTATTTATTTATATTTTTATCCGAGTTCATGGAGATTGATTTTTATGAAAAAAAATCATATTCATACACTATCTTAGGGTAGAAGCTTACGATAAAAATTTGGGTTGAAAATTCAGACGGAACCCGGTCTGCGTTTTCACTGACAGTATAATTTTACTGAGCAGAAAAACTAATTTTGACTCGTGAACGAAATGGTTTATATTTAAATCATATTTCCAACGAGTTTGGTTAGTTTGAAAATTTTCAGTCGAAAACGAAATATTACGCTTTTACGCAGGCGTAAAACCCTAATTGGGAAAACCGTCAGAGTCGAAAACGGAACTACAGAGACCATCAAGAGATCGGGATAACGAGTCATACATGATGATTCATGGGGATGAGTCACACTTTTGAGTCTAGAAGATTCTACAAGTCAAAGTGGCAATTTATGAATTTTACGCTCAAGTCCTTGAACTTTCTATTAATTACACTTTGGTCCCTAAGTTTCTAAGTTTTTTTCAAGTGAATTGGGCCAGAACCTTTGTTCCAAATCCATTAATGGACCGTGGCCATGAAGCCCAAATTCCTTGTCCATGGATTAATTCCATAAAGCCCATTAGAAATCATATAAGTTTCCTATGTCATGTTTAAGCCTTAAGCATTTTAGTGGGCCCCACATAATTAAATCCAAGCACAAAATTTTAAGGCCCATGCACAAGCCCAAGGAGGAGTAGGGGCTTCCCTCATCTTGGATGAGCCAAGATTATTCTAGAACTTCCACATTGTTCCACATTTTTCTCCAAGATTCTACATCATTCTACTATCTTCTCAAATGTTCTCCAACATTCTAGGTTCTTCTCAAAATATCTCATGAAAAATCAGCCAAGATAAGTCAAGATGAGACCACATTTAATGTCGCACATGGTCATCATTTCAAATTATTGGCAATTTGCAAAATAGTAACTTTTGGAATCTTTGCAAAATGGTCCCTAGAAATTATTTGCACTTTAATCCTTTGAACAAGCCAACTCATTCCTACTAGATCCTTCTAAAGTGGCGCAACCAACCTCTATAAATACCCTCCCTCACATTTCATTTGGTTCCTATTGCTTTTGTTCTAAAAACTCTTAAGTTCATAAGTCTTTAAGCATCAATTTGTGAAGCAAGTTCTTGGATTCTCACTTGTCTTTGATTTTCAAGAGGTGAATCTTATTCTTCTTCCTTAATCATGTCTATGTTCTTTAATGAGTTTCTTGATTCAAAGTTTGTTTCATATTTATTCATCACTTTTAAGTTTCTAGATCTAGAACTTTGAAAATTCATAACAAATTCTAGAAAAATCATAAAAATGTGAAACCAATTTCTATGATCTAGTTATGATCTCTACTTTATTTATCCAAGAGCATGTGATTAAAATCATTTTCCTTCCCTATTAACCATTAATGGTCGAACCTAGGTAGGAAAATGGGTTTGGTGTTTTGTTGTTTGTTTTGAAAGTTAGTACTTGACTTAAGTTCTATAATACATGTATAGCTTAAATCCAAGAGCTTAGGTCCAACAAAAATCCCTAGCTTATTTTCCTAATATGGGCCGAAACCCTAACCCTAAAGGTTAGAGGATTTTGTTTCAAATTTTAGTCCTGTAATAAGTAATCTATGTTAGTTAAGACTCTAGTAACTAGGATCCAAAAGATGGCATTAAGAAGATAATCCTAAACCTATTTTCGAAGTCTTGGCCGAACCTAGCCCTAAAGTGTCATAGATGGTTGTTATTTGATTAATTATAGTTATGTTGTTTGGTTGAAGGTGGTTTTGTTAACTCGTGGCGGGATAACGATGATCGTCGTTTTCGTGTTTCCGGTGATAACTCAGGTGGGGGAAAGAATCATCCTATCATCGGAATCGATAAGTAGGTGGGGGAATGAATCATCCTATCATCGGAATCGATAAGTAGTATATGCTATAATAATTGTGTAGGGCGACCTAAACCCTACTAGTAGTCGAGTAATCGACAAGACCAAAATCCCATTGGAAACCTTTTCTGTAAAACCAATGGTGATTCGGGGATTGTAGGTTTATCGAATTTAAGTTGATTTTAAGTATTTGAGGATGTTTGATTTTATGTTATCAAATTTACTGTGATACGCTGGTTGAGGTATTCCATCTGCATGTGACGTATTATTGCGGTGTTTGAATATTTATGATATTGAGAATGTTCAGTGTCTATCACGACCGTGATGGTTGTCATGGCCAGGCCGTGACATGTTCTGTTTTGTAGAATTCTTACCTTTGTTGTCTGTCACGACCGTGATGGCTATCACGGCCAGACCGTGACAGAGTCTGACTTTATTATTTATTTGGTTGGACTATTATGAGTTGGTTGTGATAAATTGCCTTATATGATATTGAGATATTTGAATATTCTGTTGATTAATGTGTTATACATGATCTACCTGGGTTTAATATTGTGCTTAGCTGATTTTTAAGTAAGGATATGTGTTGTTCGGGACATAATTGTTTTGGTGAGAGAATAAAGGTGATTTAGAGGTGCCTAGCCTAATTAAGTGGTTTTGTCTAAGAGGAAAAAGGTGTTGAGACTTTGATGGAAGGTTGAGGCACTAGGTTGTTATTGATGTAATTTAGGGAGATTCATTTATAGATGTATTGTTATTCACAGCCGTGTGATTGGAACACACGAGGTCAGGATATCCTATTTTAGGATATCGGATATTACGGGTGAGTGCCCTACGGATGTGGATACCGAGGTAGACTACCGTAATATTCTTTTAGTTCTTGACACGTTCGCATAATCTTGGCACTGGACCGTTCTGGATTGATACTCCTTGACGCGTTCGTATATTCTTGGCAGTGGACCGTTTTGGACTAATACTCGCTTAGTCGTTGACGCGTTCGAAAGCTATTGGCACTGGACTGTTTCGGACTACTGACTAATGTGACAGGAGTAAAGATGGCCACATCAGTATAAAGTCTTAGTTGCAGGGGCTGAGGGTAGAGGATGATATAGTGAATTGAGGATGATAGTTGATTTTGAGTGATGCGTGTCCGTGGCTATTATTATATTATGTGCTATGTATTCTGTTCCGCTTTTGATGATAGAACTGTTTCTTATCCCCTATATCTTTTTGTGTGTTGTATTTTATTTCTGATGTGATCTTACGAGAAGACCCGATGAAGGAACCAATTGCTGGGGAGTTAGATGGAACTCCTTACGAACCAGATGCTGGAGGTTGAGCTGTGATTCATGGCGATTAGAGTATAGACATTATGGCCAGTGTGTCTAAGGAGTATTTATATTTCCGCTAAGTATGTCTGTAGTGAAGTTTATGCCTGTGAGGGATCTTACTGAGAGGGTACCCTTAACAGTGCTTTGGTATTGTAATAACTAAACAGGTGTGTATTTATATATATTAACGTTGGTATGTTTTAAATTTGAAGAAGTTGTATGATAATTAAATAAGTTTTAATTTTTACGTATTTTCAACAATAAGCATGCGATTAAGTAAATAAATAATAAGGTTCTAATTTAATAATACAATGGGGCACAATGGGGTGTCTTAGAGCTCACCAAACCATGGGTGAACCCCTTGGATAGCCGACGCACCATACTCTCGGATGCGCCACCATGGGGGCGCACGATTCACCAAACCTTGGGTGAATCACCCGTGGACGGCCATATCGACGTACTCTAGGATAACCTCCCCTCTATGGATCTTCCCCCACTAACAACTCCAATGTATGAATGCATGGGAACAACAACAAACAAACGGGCAACCGCCACCTCCGCCTGGGTCAACAAGCACCCAAGTTTATCACCATCAACGTCAACACCTTGACTCATATGAGTCAAGGCCCCCTTGGCCAAAAAGAACCAAGGTTCAACTTATCAACACCTCGACCAAAAAGCATCGAGGCCACTTTGGCCAAAAAGCACCAAAGCGTACCAATGTGAGGTAACCCAAAGCGTACCAACTTATTATCCTCAATTAGCTTAATTAATCCTTAATTAAGTTATCTAACTTGTCATCATTCGATTGGTATATTATTCCATCATTGGGGATATTTGGGGTGAAACACCCCTTTAAAACATCAACTCAAGTTCTGTTCCGGAGGGGGGAGCACGGGTGTACTCACCCTAAGCACGGGCGTGCCTCCACTTAAGTGAAGCACGGTCGTGCTCACTGTTATGCACAGCACTGCTCTATGCTCGGTCATCTTCCAGATTTAAACTGGGAGCACGAGCGTGCTTCCTGTTAAGCATGGTTGAGCTCCTGGGCGTGGCCGTACTGTCTGGGCAGATTCATCATGTTCTTTTAGCCAAAAACTCCCTAAACACTCTCAAATCATCCTTAGGGTCTTTGAATAAACCATTTGGCATAAATCTCACCTCTAAATATTAATCCATATTTTATGAACACTTTTGGGGAAGTTATTCCTTTAATCCTCATGTTAATTAAGAGTCCTATTTTAACCAATTAGGGTCTTATTTAACGTTTTCAACCAACGTTCAACCAACAAGGTATAACCCAACATTACCAAACCAGCAATGCATACAACATTTCAACCAACAATAATCATGGCATAATAACATACCCATTTAACCAATTAAATCATGGCATAACTCATAACATCAACATATAGGTTGGCATACATCATCATGAACAATAAAGCAGTTATAACAGTTTGGCATTCATGATTGGCAAACCAAATAACCAAACTACAAACATTTAAACTTGTGATTGACAAAACATTTAACAGATAACAACCAATGGGGTCATGGGAACCCCTCATCTTACTACCCCCTTGCCTAATGTTTACACTATCCTTTTCCCCATACCTGGTATGAAGATTCCAACAACGACAACCCAAAAACAGAAAGGGTTAACCAATTAGTTCCCAATTCAAAGAAGAGAAAAGGAAACTTAAAGAGGGAAGAACTATTACCTTCTAGGATTGGCACAGACCAACTAAACATTCCCAAAGGCCTCCAAAACTCCAAGAACGCAATGGGTTTAGAGGAAATAGGGAAGAAACAAGGTGTAGCCGCACTAGGGTAGCTAAGATGCCAAAATAGGGTTTTAAAATGAAACCCTCGGTTACTGTACATATATATAAGTTTCAGACCTGAGCACGGTCGTGCTCCTCCTTGAGCACGGTCGTGCTCTAATCAGCATCTACGAGACGCGGGCCTCCTTTGAGCACAGTCGTGCATTGAGCATGACCGTGCTTGTGACTCAGACAGCCACAAGACACGTGCTTCAGCACGGGCGTGCTGGACATGATCAAGGTCGTGCTCATGTACCAGAAAGGGATTTTAAGCCTAGAAATCCCACTTAGCCCTTCAACAACAATTCTAAGCTAAGTCCTAAGTCTTACTCAAACAAACAAGCATACATATAAGCACTTAAAAAAATGGGGTGTTACAGGTAACCCCAAGTAGCAATTTAACAGAGGAAATATTAAAAGTAACCCTAAACATTTCAAATGATAGAGGTGAACAGACTTACCAGTGAAGACGACAAGAGTTAATGGGTAGTGGCTAGGTTTGAGAGATTGAGAGAGAACAAGCGAGAGAACAAAATTTTAAGAGCGCGCGTGGTTTGAAAGAGTTGAGAGAGCATAATAGTTCAGACCTTTAATATATAACTATTTTAGGTGGACCACACCTTTAATAGCGATTTATGTAGCAAACACTATAACAACGCCTCTCTAGAAAACGTTGTTATAACTTGCTAGCACAATTTTTGGCGGGAATGATATCAAGTGACGGAGAACAACTGCATGTGATTTCTTGATCTCTTCCCTTCTCCATTAACTTTGTAATCTCTCATTATGGTTTCTCGTTGAAAATGCACGACTGTACTTCTTCTCCACTAACTTCATCATCTGCTCGTGTGTATAAATAGAACCATTCCATATTATGAAACCATCCCATAGTCTGAACCTTTCACTCTCTTAAATCCAAATGGCTCCCAAATGGCATCCCATTACAATGAAGACAATGAATCTTGAAGAGCTTAAATGGGATGGATATGATGCAACTTCAGATATTGCTTTTCAAGGATGGACTGAGTACTTCAACCTCTATAGACGCATCCCTACTGTAGAAATCAGGTAATTATGGTCAAATGCTGACATCAACGATGATGGATCCATCATTGGGCACATAAGTGGTGGTGTGCAAGTGATCATCACATAGGCCATTGTTGTTGAATTAACAGAAGCTCCAAACAAGGGTCTGGAGAGTTTCAAAAGTCTAAACTGGATATTGGAAAACCCTAGCCTTTTAGTGAAGAAGGTATATTAGAAATTGTTTGGGGACAACACTGGTCAGAAGAAGAATGAGACCTCTCGGCTGACCATCAAGGCTAAGTTCTTGCTGGAGTGTTATCGTCATTTCATTCATCCCCTCACAGATAGTGAAAGTCGACACTCCTCCATTTTTTCAAAGTCTGAAATAACTGTGGTCTATCACCTCTTCACCTACTCCAAAATAAATCTTCCATTCCTCATCATAGAATTTCTAAAATACCATCTTAGTAGGAATAATGGAAGCATCTCATATGGAATTCTCTTTATTAAGTTATTTGCAATGTTTTAAGAACCAGACCAGAGATCGAACCGGCAAGACCTCCGGATCATGGATCAATTAGTTCAGCCAGTTCAACCAACGGTTGAACCAGATGACTAATAAATAAATAAATAATACAATACACACACACACACACACACACACACACACACAAGTATATATGTATGTAGATTTATTATATATTTATACTTAAAAAAAACTTATAACTCAATTTAATTAATAAAATTCATATAATTGAGCCCAAATCAATTATTCTTAATTATTAGGCTGATATTTTCTTACTTCAGTGATTTATTATATAACTGAAATGTCTTAAACCCAAATCCAATTCTTACTAATAGATACTAAAAAGTAGAAAACCCTAGTGGCATTATAATGTGAGATTTGGTGGCATCTTTTATTCTTCATATAGTCATATGCGCTACACAAAGTCACAAATAACCATAGTACTTCACTTGGTGTGTGATGGCAGACTAAAAGGCTCACATGGAAGCAGCTCGACGGACCAGTGGGAAAACCATGTCAGAAACTCGACGGACCATGCACGATGGACAATAGAAGCTCACATATGGCCGCAGCCCGATGGACCAGTGCGGCAGCGGTTCGCCAGATGCAACAAGAGGCAGTGGCTAGCGCGACTGTAAGATTAGGCACGGTGATTCGCATCGCTGCAAGGGACTGGCACAGTAACCGACTGGTTTTCCGTAACCGGATCCGGTGCATCGTTTCTTCCGGTTCAAGCAGTTTTTTTTATTTTATCCCAATTTTTCAAGACCACTGGTTTTTATGAGCAAACCGAACCATTGACACAGTCGGTTCTTGGTTTAACTGGTTGAACCCCTGAAACATCCTTGTTTTAGAACCTTGTTTAAGTGCTTAAGATGTATGTTTAAGTGTTTGGAAACTTGTTTGAAAAGTACGCGATCAATCGACGCTGAATCAGACGAGAACACAAACTAGGGTTTCTTGGTTAGGTTGGAACGCTTAAGCGCCCATAGGCTAGTGCTTGAGCGCCAAAAGACCCCCTCCAGGTGTCAAGAGGTGGCAAAGGGTGAGACACTTGACGACGTTTCTTCGACGCGAAGTTGTTGACTTTGGTCAACGCTCGAGCTTGACCTCTCTGGTTCTCGAGCTCCCGGATGCTTGGATGCTAGACAACTCCACGCTCGAGAGCTAGCAACTGAAAAGAGAAAAAAATAATAATGTGAAAAATAAAATGGTAACTTAAGTTACCATTTCAGTAGCAGAGAAAAGAAACACAAAGAGGAGAGAAACAGACCAATTGTGAGAGAGAACTTCCGGAGCTTGGTGTGATCCAACTGTTCGTCCTATCGCGATTCCGACTATATCAGCATGTTCGTGGCGACGTATACTTCTTAACCCTACCTTTCTTTTCTTGCTAGGGCTAAGGTAAGCCTATGTCATTTTCATGCCGACATGCTGTCGGTGACGGTATTGAGGTGTCGATACTGTGTGTGGCAGAATCTATAAAGGAAGGAGGAGCTCCGTTTCATGGTCCCAGTGCTAGCTACACTTACCTCAGGTGGGATAAAGAAGTCACCTATCGTCGAAAACAACTAAGTAGTGTTGTTTTTACCAAACTAGCACTCTTTTAGAAACTTTTTACCAGTTTAGGGTCATTTTGAAACTATTTACCAATGGGGGTCCTTTTTAACACACGTCATATTTTATTTTTTTTCTTTCTGACAGGTCAAAGGTGCATGTCCGAGTGGCTCCTCAAAGGCGCCACTCGAACTTGGGCCTCCAATTTAAAAATAAATAAAATTGGTCAAACTGATGATCTGCGACCCCTACCCTGCAGCACAACGTGGCGCAACACAGGGAGACTCCACTGCGAACCGTGCGCCAATGGCAGGTGCTCCTCCCTACGTGGCACCACGTGGCACATGTAGGGCGCCCCTCCCCACCCACCCAAATTAAACCCCATCGACCCCCAATAACCCAACCGCCCCCCTTTATTAGTCCCCTCCCCCTCCTATATATACCTCCGAATTTTAACCCCCTCCCCATTCCCACAGCTACTCAATCCCCACTCTTCATAGTTCATGGTGTTAATTTTTTCTACCGGTGTTCCTTTGCAATTGCCTGAAGCTTCGTTTTAGTTTTACAAGGTAAATTTTATATGATTACAGTAATAATTGGTGATTATTTATTGGTTTAATTTTATATTGTTAATATTAATTTTTTATGCTTCTTGTTATTTTAATTGCTACTTGTTATTAGGGTATATTTTTATTGATGTTTTTAATTTTAATTCACTACATTAATTCTATTTATCATTAATGTTATTGTTAGTCTTCATAATGTAATAGTAATAATTGGTGATTATTTATTGGTTTAATTTTATATTGTTAATATTTTATTTTTTTATGCCTCTTGTTATTTTAATTGACACTTTTTTTTTGTTACAGTTGATACTTTTTATTAGGTTATATTTTTATTGATGCTTGTTATTTTTATTCACTACATTAATTCTATATATCATTAATGTCATTGTTAATTTTTTCTACCGGTGTTCCTTTGCAATTGCCTGAAGCTTCGTTTTAGTTTTACAAGGTAAATTTTATATGATTACAGTAATAATTGGTGATTATTTATTGGTTTAATTTTATATTGTTAATATTAATTTTTTATGCTTCTTGTTATTTTAATTGCTACTTGTTATTAGGGTATATTTTTATTGATGTTTTTAATTTTAATTCACTACATTAATTCTATTTATCATTAATGTTATTGTTACTCTTCATAATGTAATAGTAATAATTGGTGATTATTTATTGGTTTAATTTTATATTGTTAATATTTTATTTTTTTATGCCTCTTGTTATTTTAATTGACACTTTTTTTTTTGTTACAGTTGATACTTGTTATTAGGTTATATTTTTATTGATGCTTGTTATTTTTATTCACTACATTAATTCTATATATCATTAATGTCATTGTTACTCTTTATAACTTAACAGTAATAATTTGTGATTATTTATTGATTTAATTTTGTAACACCCCCCTTTGGGTCGTTATATGGTTAACCCGTTGCGGAAAATAAATTAAAAGAATGTTTGCTGGTTGTTTTCATAAAATAATATTTTCTTAACCTTTATTTCTTGAAAAACACGATGATAAAATTTTTTCTGTACAACATCATAACAACAACGTAATCAAGACCACACTTAAATATATGAATATATATATATATATAAGTCATATAACCATACTGTCTCGTATCGTCTTCACACCTAAATCTTTATAAGTAAAGTTCATTATTGAATGACAACACACTACATTAAATAAAACCTAAGCTGGTCAAAACTAACAGACACTATAATAATAGGGGGTAGCATCAGCATGCTCCGAACTAAGTAGCCTTCTTCTTGTATGTGTCATATCCCTTGAGCGGCTCATCTGAACTCCCCGATATAAAAACAGCAAAGAGACCACAAATAAAACATGCAAGAGTGAGAAACCAATATATGGATTTAACTCGACGACCACATGCGCGGCACTATAGAAAAAATATTCATATACATGTTGATAACAATATAAGCATTCACAGCAAAGCATATAGTTTATCAGTGGGTTTCACACCCCAAACATCATCGTTTGAAAATTATGCATGAACACTTCAATATTCATCGACTAACATTTCACTTAATCTCCGGAGACCCCAACGTCGTGTAAATGAGTTGATCAAGCTCGATTGCCAAATGATATGTCGAGACATGCATGGCTAACAATACGTCAAGACATGAATACCATTAAGATAACATGATTAACAATGCGTCGAGACATGAATATCATTAAGATACCATGATTAACAATGTGTCGAGACATGAATATCATTAAGATACCATGATTAACTCGGTAGGCATGTCTGCCGAATATGCATGTAAAACACTTTGTTCTCATCATTTTTCTTTGTGTTCAATCTTTCCTTTGCCGAAGCTCAAAGCTTGCGACCAACATAGTTTTAACATTTTAAAACTTTCATTAATAACAAAGGACTTCAAAGTCCGAGTATTCAATCACGAAACCCCTAGACCGATGCACCAGTCTTAGGTTCGTGGTAATAGAAACACCATTTATCTTTTACCGTCGTTTATTACGTCGTGAAGTAGACACACCGTCTACTAAACACCAAGTCTATAACGTCATAAGAACGCTAGTACACCGATGTCTCGGTTACTAAGTTCAACACCACTCTCAACATTGTTGTATTAATCTTGATTTTGGAAAATCTTTTCAAATGGGACATTCTTCAATAAAACCTTTAAATAACAAACTTAGTTTTCACAAATATGAGTCACTTGAGGTTTAAACTTACTTAAATTACGTACTGCCATTTCAAAACACTTGCCGTCGATACTTTTTCAAATTGTCGTCAATTATCATTTTTAAAGCCTTTTAAGCCAAAAATTAGCTTTTTCAACTTAAATAATTTTCTAAAATTATAATTAACTTATTTTCAACATTTAATTTCATAAAATAACTTTTTATAATATTATGCAATTTCTTAAGTAAAAATTAGCAGTACAAAAATAATTTCACGGTTTCGTCTTCACTGTGACTCGTAGTTCACTCTTACAGCGATAAATCATTAAAATAATGATATTTTCCAAAAACACTTATTTTTCCAAATAAAATTTTCATTAATATTATATTCCAATATTTTACCGTTAAAACATTTAATATAATTTATAAAGCTTCTTATATTTTTTATCCAATTAATTTAGTTGGGCACTGACCACTGTTAGGCTTCTCAAACCACAACCAACAATAATATCAGAGATATTCCCATGCAGATCATGCATCACAACAGTATAATATAATTCCAGATAAACAATTCAAATGCAATTAAACCAACACAGATAAAAATACCATAACTTAAACAAATTAAGTAAATACCAACCAACAGATAATTACAGACAATCACAGGATAGCATATACCATATAGCCATCAAATATACCCCTCAGGTAATCCCCTCTTACCTCTTGAAGATCTTTGCTTACGATGCCCGTTCCTCGACACTCCGATTTCTTGACAGCACACGTACACGATTCACACACAATCTCCTTCAACAAACCACATAACATAACTATCAATCAAAACCAACCAAATAAAATCACCTATCCCCTATAGGTAAGTCATGGCCATGCTAGGGTTTGGTGACGAAAATTTTCTAAAAGTGCCTAAGTCTTTGGATTAATGATCCTTAATACTTAAGACATAGGATTAATGGTTTAACACAAAGAATTGAAATCAAATACTCCAATTCCTTTAAAACTTAGTTTCGGTCCTTAATAGAAACATGAGCTAGGGATTTTAATTGAACACAACAACTTGGATTCAACACACTTACATACTAGAAAGATGATATACAAGTTTTTTTTTTTAAATAAAGAAGTGTGCAAAAGCATCACTGCCAAGCAAGACATCCTAGCTAGGCTGGCACCTCAAGCAAAGCCAATCATTTGCAGCACACCCAATTTATTGATAAAAAAGGAAACAAGGAAAACAGAAACGTGGGGGGGCATCAACCTGACCCACAAAGCTAAGCAAATCTAAAAGTAGGAAGACTCATCCTATTTCTGCCAAAATCCTCTAATAAGAAGGAGGGCAATGAGATCCACCAACAAAAACCATCAAGACGCAAACCAAAATTGGCTAGCTTGTCAACACAAGCATTACCCTCCCTATACAAATGAGAGCAAAAAAAAAGGACATATCCCTAGTAAGAGCAATACAGTTTAGCCACCTACACCCACACAAGTAGGGTTCGGCCTTGGAGGGTTAAATGGGGAGGAAAATTTTGTTTGCATTAATCTCTTGGATTATGATAGTAGAGATGATAACTAACTCATAGAAATTGGTTTCATATTTTTAATATTTTTCTATGATTTTCTAGAGAATTTCAAACTTTCTAGATCTAGAAATTGGAAAGATGATTAAGACCTTAAATCAAGAAAGGAATTAAAGAACATGATGCTTAATGATGATGAGGAGAAAGGATTACCTCTTGGAATTAGGAAATGGGCAAAGAACCCAACACTTTCTTCACAAAATCAAGCTATGTAACTTAGGAGTTTTAATGGAAAAATGGCAAAGTTGATGAAGAAGATGAAGATGGCCTTTTATAGAAGTGAAATGGGCTCACTTGGGAGGTTTTGTTCGTGGTTTTCAAGGGCATAAGGGTCCAAACATAAATTTTTAGGGACAAAGGAGTAATCTTACAAAATGGCACTTTTGTGATAAAATCCAACATTAAGAACAAAATGGTAATTTCCAAAAAAACCATCATGACAAACATGTGGTGAGGAGTGGTTGGTGATGTGGCTGATTTGTGTCCACAAATTGTGGGGGCAAACTTGGCATTTCAATGAAAGTTCAAGGATAAAATCGTCCAAGGGTAAAATAGTCTTTATACTATTTTAAAGAAATATCTAGATTTTTATTTAAAAGCAATCATGACATGTGTGAGTCATCCATATGACTCACCACCCTATGTGGCAAGTTATCTCAGCATCCGATGTCGGGTTTTGTCTCTGCACGTCCGTTCTCGACTCCGTCGATTACCTGATTTAGGGTTTTATGCCAAATCGAGTATAAAACCTATTTATTTTGAAAATGATCAAAATAACCTATATCGTTGGAAATGAGATATAAAATCTATTCATTTCTTTCTCGGGTCAAAAGTAGGTTTTCTGATTAGTTAAATCTTACTGTCAGTAAAAACGCAGACCAGGTTCCGTCTGAATTTTCAACCAAAAATTTCACCATATACTTATAAAAATAAGTATGATATGAACATGACTTTGGTTTTCCTAAAATCATTTTCTAAGTTTCATCTAAAAATATAAACGTTTATTTATACTTATACCGATCTTAGAAAGCGGAAAAATCAGGGTGTTACAAATTTTATGTTGTTAATATTTTAATTTTTTATGCATCTTGTTATTTAATTGCTACTTGTTAATAGGTACATTTTTATTGCTACTTGTTAGATTAAATAGATTTTATTATACAATGTACATAATTTTCATAATTTTTAATGTCAGGTGAAAAAATATGGCATCATCTAGCTCATAATCAGGGGCACGTTTGGTAGACCCGAGCCCGGTAGATGCATCACTATTGAAGCTGCAAGAAACGCATGTTCCCCAAAATGTATGGAATGGAGCACCCGATCGAGTTCTTAGACCTCGTCGTGGACTGGGATTTAATGCTGGTGTTTTGGATCTCACAGAGTCTGTCAAATGTTATCTTCAAGCATCTATTTTCTAAGGGTCGCCCAAGTTAATATTTCCCAACTTCATCACAATTTGATTAGTGCATTTGTTGAGCGATGGAGACCCGAGACACATACCTTTCACATGCCATTCGGAGAATGCACCATCACACTGCAGGATGTTGTTATTCTATGTGGCCTGCGTATTAATGGTCTCACGGTTATTGGTGTAACACATAGAAATTGGAAGGAATATGTCGGTGAAATGCTAGGCCATATTACTGTCGATTCTAACATTAAAGGTTCAAGAATAAAGTTGAAGTGACTGGAACTACATTTTGGACACTTCTCTCAACAAAAGGAGAATGATTGGTGGAGGATTGTATATACGCGAGCATATATACTTTGGTTGATAGGTTGTCTATTGCCTCCGGATCACTCTGGCGGATATGTGTCAAAGAGATATCTTACAATGTTATAAAATTTTGAGCAAGCAGGACAATATAGCTACGGTTCGACTGTCTTGAGTTACCTGTACCGAGAGTTGTGCAAAGCAACAAATTACACAGCAAAGGAGATTTGTGGTTTCATGCCGCTTGTTCAAATATGGGCATGGGAAAGAATGCCATCCATTGCTCCGGAGCTCCTGCTTGACGATCGAGCATACGATACCCTATACGGTACACGGTAAGTGGCATGTAATATTTGTGATCATGATAGTTTGTAGCTTATACTTGATGTGATATTCCTTTTTTTAACAATGACAAGTGGCGGTCAGGGGTAACTTATAGGAGGCAGTTGCAATATCTGGAAATTTAATTGCTGATTTGGTCTGATTTTGTAACAGCTTTGAATTCAAGTTACCCTACATTATAAATAGGACTCTAAGGCTCGAAAATAGGGAGCTCTTGGCTGCTACCTTAGGCAAAAATTAGGATTTCTCTTCTTCTCAAATTCTTCTTTTCTCTTAGGTTTTTTTTATGCTTTTGTTAATCAAGCTTGCTATGAACATGACAATGCTTGAGTAGTCTTTTTATTTCTAGGAATTGGGGCTGTGGCCAAGACTTGTTTTATGTTATGAATTGATGTTTTCCCTTTGTTAATTCCAATTTGCTTTCATTTTGATTCCTATTGCATGAATTACTTATGAATTTGGTGCGCACTTATTTGCATGTCATAGATACTCTAAGGATGAACCTAGCGGTGAACTTAGGTATTTGATCTATAGGGAATGAACTTAGGACTTAAATCACGAGAGTTAGAAGCGGTCATTCGAGGGTTCACTGAATTGTCACAAAGCTTAATGGGTCTGAGTTAAATTCAATTACCACGAGAGTAGGGGTTGGTTTAATTGGGCACGGTTCTTGTATCCCGAGAGGGAACATTAACTTATTTAGGATAAATTCACCTTCAAAGCAATTTTGATTATTAACAAGAGGGGTAGTTAAATCAGTAACATGAGCAGTCTTGTTGGTAACCCAATTCCTGGAAATCTCTTTTAATTTGAAAATCTCCAGATTTGATTTGTTTGCAATTTTATTTGATTGCATTTTAATTACTAGTTTTGTTAGTTAATTATTATTTTAAAAACCAAATCTTTTCCAAATCTTTTCCTGTCTAGTTTAATTAGTTTAATAATTAATTGTTATTTAAGATCACGGTCTCTGTGGTTCGATCTTTTTATTACTTGACGACGAAGCTGTTCACTTGCGGATTCGCCCCACCACCTATAACGGATAACGGGGCGGGGTGTTGAATATTAAAAGTGAGTTGAAAATCACCCCCTGCCCCGTTTAATGGCGGGTTGGTGGGTTGGCCCGTCAATAATAAAAAAAATTAAAAATTAAATATTTAAGTTCCTAAAACATGTTTAAATTAATCATGTTCTCACATGAAAATAAAACCCTCCCTGTTTGTGTGATTAATTTATTTTGTATACGATTTTACTATTATAATATAGGAAACCAATTTATTGTGAATTATTCATTTGAATTCTATTAATAATATTTGAGTATTGTTACGAATTTTAAGCATCATAAACATAATAATAATATAGATAAAAATATTAATGTATGGTTATATTTATGTAGGGGTAAAAAAAATATTTAAACTAATATAAAAAAAATATAAAAAAATATAAAAAAAATGAAAGTTGGCCCGACGGGTCAACCCGCCCTGCCCCCGTCCCGTTTTCTTGGCGGGTTAGGCGGGGCGGTCAGGGTGGGTTGAAAAGTGTAACCTGCCCCGCCAAAAAAGACGAGTTAAACGGGTTGGCACGTCGGGTCCAACCCGTTTTGCCACCCCTACCTGTTGCGCCTTCCCAACCAGATGATTGCCCTGATATGTCCTTAACGGGTAAACAATTTGAGGATTGGGAAGTCTTTTTGGAAGGAGACATTAAAAAATTCTGGAATGATAGACACTCCAAGGGGTTTTTATAGAATACTCCACAACATGGTCTCCTAATTAAGCAATCAGAGTATATGCAATGGTACATCCGTCACGCACGTCGTTGGGTCAGCAAAGAAGGTGCACTCAGGATATTCGGTAATCTTTAAGTTTCCCAGCATTTTGTTGTTGATTGAATTTTATTTTAAGAAATTACTGTTAATAATTATTCACTTTTGTTAATTTGTTGTAGCTTGATGGGTTGGAGCGGCTGTGTAACACCCTGTTTTTCCTATGCTTTCTGTAGCAGTAAATATATATTTAAATATGCTTATTTTAGATTAAACTTAGGGGATGATTTTAATTAAACTAAAATCATTTTCTTGTGTTGTTATATCACATGAAGTCACAGTAAAATTTTCGATTGAAAATTCAGACGGAAGCCGGTCTGCGTTTTCACGACGGTACAAGTTTATTGTGCAGAAAACCTAATTTTGACCCATGAACGAGACAGTTAGTGTTTTTGTTATGTTTCTTTCAACTGTGGTTATTTTGAAAATTTTCGTTCAAAAATAAAATATAATATTTTATTTGGGTGAAAACATCGGAAGAATTACGATCGGAAATGCAACCGGGTACGAAATGGAGTAGATTAGGGAGCATAAAAGAAGTGAGGAGACATTATGGAAGAGGATATGACACACTCCAAAATTATAATCATCACACTTTTCAAATTATAATACTTTCTAATCCAAAAATCATTTCTCTCTCTTCTTCCATCCAATCAAGCATTAAACCACCAAGCTTGCTCAACAAGCCCTCCCTTACTCCCTTGGTCGTGAACCTTCTCCCCTTTCTCTATGTATACCCATTTAATTTTCACTTCATCATCTTCCTCCTTCAACCTCCATTAAACCTTCATCTTCTTCTTTCTTCTAAAAGTTCAAGCTCTTAAAGCTTTAGTTTTTATTCATCTTTTCTACTTAAGTTCTTCATTAAAGTTATTCCTTAGACTAAGGGTAATGCTCCCATATGAGATTGGAATGTTTAGGTTTCCATTGTTTTCCAAGATGATCATGGACTTGAGCTCCATAAGATATTTGGATGCTAAGTCTAAGAGATTGGAAAGTTTAAAGATTTCTAGCCTATAAATCCTATGTAGACCGAACCTAGAAGGTTATGGATCTAGGATACTTTGTTCTTATTTTTCCAAAATGATCATGGTTTTGAGCTCCTTAATACATATGGATGCTAAACCTAAGAGATTGGAAAGTTTAGTGAATGATAGCCTATTTTACTAGCCTTGGCCGAATACCCTAAGTTTATAACTTAGTGGGATTTTAATTCAACTTTGTTAAATGATCATTGTTTATGAACTCCTAACACTTAAGGATCATAAATCCATGAGTTGTATAATTTTTGGGAATCTCTAACCCTAAGAACTAGTCTTGGCCGAACCTATACCTTGTGGTTTAGTGTTCTTGTTTGATTTTAACTTGTGATTTTATGTTCATAACCTTAGACTTCCATCACGGAGGAAACGAGGACGTTCGTGACATACCTCTTCGAGCATCTAATCTTCTTACCTTCACAGAAAGTAAGAGGGGTTTGCCTAGGGATATTCAATGACTATATGCATGTGCGTATGTGTTTACTTGAGTGATTTGAATATTATTGTGATATTGAGCCAATACTTGAATAACTTCTTTACTTGAACTATTATGGTTATTACTTGAAGTTGAACATTACTTGCTTTAAAGTGTTATGAATTATATATATGTGATGAACTGTCGTTAACTGTGATATTATTGTTGAGAATATATAACTGTTGATTGAAGTTTGAGAAGCCGGACTTGAGTCTGTGCACAATGATTATAAAGGATTAAAAGCCTTAATAAGCCTTGAATAGAACTTTGAAAGTATTGGTTTCATTTATAAAAGTTCCTTGTTTAAAATACTTACTTCAAGAAAATGAGATTCTTATTTTGAAAAGAAATGTTGAAGTGTTTTTAAGACAATAGAAACTACCTTTTTATGATCCAAAGATGGTACGAGAGAAAACCTTTTTTGAACTATGTGTTTTATGAAGGGAAAACCCCTTTGAAAATATTTGACTTTATTTTATCAAGGATTTCAAAAGCAAACGTGAGGTGACGGAGACAATTTGCCAATGCGGCATACGAGCCTGATCAATTCTTTATTTCTTAATGATAAAACGGTGATGGTATCTCATGAGATTAAGTTTAGAGCCTGATGATTGAAGTGTCATGCATTATCTTTATAAAATTGATTGATTCAGGTATGAGACCCACTGAAATAATACTTGTTGTTTACCTATGAGTAATGTTTAAAATGTTAATATGCCAAGGTGTTGTATGTATCATGTGTATGGTTGTTGTACGATATATCCATTTGCCGGTGTCTCACTCTTACAGTTATATCAGGTCTCTTCGGACTTTGCTGTAGTACCTTGGTACTCTGGTACCGATGTTGCAGTGGAGTCTTTCTAAGTCACTTGAAGACCTAGTGTTAGAGGTTGGGAAAGTATTCTGATTTGGGGTCTCTCGAATGAATATTTGATAGAATGACCAGCTTAGGAGTCTGAGTTGGGTTGTATATCTAAAGAGGTCGGTAAATGTAGTGTTATATACATCCATATGTAGTTTAAACTTTTTCTTTCAAAAATGGAAACTTAGAGAAATTTTGTATGTCATGGTAACTTTGTTACGAATGTGACTTCACATTTTAAATGTATGTATTATGGATTTCAGAGTTACCCTTAAAGAAAAATTTTATACCCCGGTTTTCTGACTTAAAAGAAAACCATTTTCCGAAAGCAACCAGCAAATTATCTTTTTAATTTACTTCCGCATGTGTTACGTAGTAACACCCTAAGGGGGGTGGGGGTGTTGTGCCCCGATGTTATATTAGATTAATTACCTTCTTAAATCAATTCTTAATCGCATGCTTATCGTGAAAATACGTAAATATTAAAACTTATTTAATTATCATATAACTTCTGCAAATTTAAAACACAACAACTTTAACATATGTAAATACACACCTAATTGTTCATTACAATACCAAAACACTGTTGAGGGTATCCTCTCAGTAGGATCCCTCACAGGCATAAACTTAATAACAGACATACTTAGCGAAAATATAAAAATGCTCCTTAGACACACTGACCATAATGTCTATACTCTAATCGCCATGGATCACAGCTCGGCCCTTAGCGTCTGGTTCGTAAGGAGTTCCATCCAACTACTCAGCAATCTCCGTTTCATACAGAGTTCCGTCCAGCTCCTCAGCAACATAACCCTCCATCGGGTCTTCTAACGTAAACCAAAGTAACCCACAAAAATACAGAAACGTAGGGGATAAGAAGCAGTTCTATCATCAAAAAGCGGAAAAGAGTCATAGTAAATTATACAGTAATTGTCACAAACAATCAACACACATAACTAACGAATCATCCTCAAGTTAATATATATCATCCTCTACCCTTACTCTCAGGCAATCAAACATTTTATTTTAACGTAACCTCTCTAATCATTTCACCATGTCTTTACGTTATCGTGGCCACTACCACTCCTGTCACCATCCCTCATTTGCATCGGGGGACACCCTCATTCCCGTTAGGATGTTCCACCTAGTGCACACCTCCATTCCCGTTAAGGTGTTCCACCCCCATTCCCTAAGGTGGAAGTGGTCTCGCGAGAACTCTTGATTTTACGTGTATTATATTACCAATACACGGTGTATTATATTACCAATACACATAAGTGTTTTAATTGTATTATATTACCAATACATGGTGTATTATATTACCAATACACAGATGTCTTTGCGTATTATATTACCAATACACTTTTGTTTTTGTGTATTATATTACCAATACACTTTTGTCCTTGTGTATTATATTACCAATACACTTTTGTCCTTGTGTATTATATTACCAATACACAGAAGTGTTTTACGTGTATTATATTACCAATACGCACTGTATTATATTACCAATACATATATGCCCTTGCGTATTATATTACCAATACACTTTTGTCTTTGTGTATTATATTACCAATACACTTTGTCCTTGTGTATTATATTACCATGACACCTCTTTAACATACATCATCTAGGTTAGGCACTTCTAAAACATTATTATCCTCACACCCAAAACATTCATCTCGTAGACAACATATATATCTTTGCTTAAAATCCACTAAGCATAATAATAAAAACTAGGCAGATCATGCATGACACAATATCAATCAAAATATTCCAATATCACCAACATAGCACAAAAATCAATTCAATAAAGGTAATAAGCTCAAATCAACCATCAAGAATATAAAATCAACCCAATGTCGATAAACCTACAATCCCCGAATAACCATTGGTTTTTCAGAAAAAGGTTTCCAATGTGATTTTGGTCTTGTTGATTACTCGACTACTAGTAGGGTTTAGGTCACTCTACACAATTATTATATAGTCAACTACTTATCCATTCCGACGATAGGTTGGTTCTTCCCCACCTGGGTTATCACCGAACTCCTGAACTCGAAGTTCCTCGTTGTCACACCACAAAGTACTAACTCCACCTTCTGTGAAGGTAAGGAGATTAGATGCTCGAAGAGGTATACCACGAGCGTCCTCGTTTCCTCTGCGATGGAAGTCTAAGGTTATGAACACAAAATCACAAGTTAAAATCAAACAAGAACACTAAACCCCAAGGTATAGGTTCGGCCAAGACTAGTTCTTAGGGTTAGAGATTCCCGAAAATTATATAACTCATGGATTTATGATCCTTAAGTGTTAGGAGTTCACAAACAAAGATCATTTATCAAAGTTGAATTAAAATCTCACTAAGTTATAAACTTAGGGTATTCGGCCAAGGCTAGTAAAATAGGCTAGCATTCACTAAAATTTCCAATCTCTTAGGTTTAGCATCCATATGTATTAAGGAGCTCAAAACCACGATCATTTTGGAAAAATAAGAACAAAGTATCCTAGGTCCATAACCTTCTAGGTTCGGCCTTCATAGGATTTATATTTTATAAATCTTTAAACTTTCCAATCTCTTAGACTTAGCATCCAAATATATTATGGAGCTCAAGTCCATGATCATTTTGGAAAACAATGGAAACTTAAGCATTCCAATCTCTTAGACTTAGCATCCAAATATCTTATGGAGCTCAAGTCCATGATCATCTTGGAAAAATGAAAGTAATACATCCTAGCTTTAATAACATGGAATAAACAAGTTAGAAATCCTTAAACTTTCCAATATCTTGGACCTAGCATCCAAATATCTTATGGAGCTTAAGTCCATGATCATTTTGGAAAACAATGGAAACTTAAACATTCCAATCTCTTAGACTTAGCATCCAAATATCTTATGGAGCTCAAGTCCATGATCATATTGGAAAAATAAAAATAAAAACTCAAACATCCTAGCACCTAAACACTATGTTTCCGCCATCATAGGATGATGAGGAAAATATTCCTTGTTTAACAATAACTCTTAGGTTTAGAATCACAAGGTATTAAGAGTTCTAAATCCATGATCATACTTGGAAAGTTGAAACATAGTATCCTAGGCTTACTTATTCATATTTTCAGCCATCATAGGAACAAGCTATCAAAACTTCCAAGATTTATAGATTTAAGATCAATGGATAGTTAGAAACTCAAACACATGATCATATTCCAAAAGTTGAAACAAAAACTTCCTAAGTCACAAATGCAAGCATTCGGCCTTCATTGGAAGAGATAGGTAGAGATTTTTGTTTTACACAACCTCTTAGTATGTGAAAATATAAGTTAATACAAGACAATAGAAAGTGATTTCAACTCAAAACGAGTTTTCTACCATTTTAGAGAGAGATTTTAGAAGTTTAAAACATATAAAGAACACATAAAGCAAACTAAGAAATAAAAGATGAAACTTGCAAAAAGATTCATAAGAGAGCATTACCCTTAGTATAAGGAAGAACTTTAATGAAGAACTCAAGTAGAAAAGATGAATAAAAACTAAAGCTTTAAGAGCTTGAACTTTTAAAAGAAAAGGAAGAAGATGAAGTTTTAATGGAGTTTTGGAGAAGGAAAGTGATGAAGTGAAAACTGAGAGGTGTATATATAGAGAAGGGAGAGAGTGACACGAAATTGAGGAGAGAGGAACGAGCTTGGAGAACAAGTTTTGACCTTGTGCCTTGTTTGGTTTGAGAAGCGAGAGAAAAATGGGTTTTTAGAATATAATGTTATAATTTGAAAAGTGTGATGATTACACTTTTGGAGTGTGTCATAACCCATTTCCATCAAGTCCCATCAAGTCACTTCACTTCTTTTGTGCTCCCTAATCTGCTCCATTTCATACCCGTTGTATTTTCCGATCGTAATTCTTCCGACGTTTTCACCCGAATAAAATATTATATTTTATTTTCGAACGAAAATTTTCAAAATAACCAAATTTGAAGGAAACATATTAAAAACACTAACCGTCTCGTTCACGGGTCAAAATTAGGTTTTCTGCACAGTAAACTTGTACCGGCAGTGAAAACACAGATCGACTTTCGTCTGAACTTTCAACCGAAAATTTTACTGTAACCCTCTACCATAAAGTAGACTATGAATATGATTTTATTTTAATGAAAAACACTTTCTAACTCTCAATTAAATATAATTAATTATATTTTAACCGATTGAATAGCATAATTAAAATCAGCCTGTTACAGAACCTCCCACATAAATTGTGGAATCGGCACCGCCATTTGAACGTGTGCCAGCAGCAAGAGTAGAGGGTCAGACTCTTAGTAGGATAAGACAACGTCTAGAATGACAAAATTTCTACACACAGCCTATACCGGATCGCGGACCAGGGTATTATTATGTGCCTACCCAGGAGCATGACTTATCGAAGCAATCAGCTCCAACTTATTTTTACTCGAAAATTGCATCTTTTGACCTGAACATGGCAGGAGCATCGTCTATGCCTACTTATTCCCCATCGTCCAACAACTTTGAAATGGTTGATTTATATTCAACAACTTTGAAATCCTGATGGATATTAATGGAATGATGTTTAACAGCCATTTGGACAGCTTGTTTATTATCGAATCACAAGCCAACATACAATTCCTGACCCACTTTCCACGATCCTGGGCCTTCAAATTCTATCTCCTGATCAGGATGGTCCCAGTTTACATAATTAAAATGGGGGGATG
The DNA here is from genome assembly GCA_030762895.1 of Sophora flavescens. Taxonomy (NCBI): domain Eukaryota; kingdom Viridiplantae; phylum Streptophyta; class Magnoliopsida; order Fabales; family Fabaceae; genus Sophora; species Sophora flavescens. The sequence continues at coordinate 165,406,247 of CM061062.1, read as the reverse complement.
AGTTGAAGAATGCACCATGTGGTTGACCTACGAGTAAGTAAAAATCAACAAATTTCCAATTTTGATCATGATATTAATAATTATAACATTAATAAGAATATAAACTAATAACATTTATAATAATAATTATAATTGATATAGTTAATTGTCGAAGCAAACCAACCTGTTTGATGTGGGACAAAACCACCAGGAACTACCGATGAAACCAGAGCTGCAGCAATTCAAGGTGACGCCAAAGCGGACAGAACTATATTAGAGCCCGGTTCAACCTCGTCCTCAGTGTACGACGAACCACTTCTTGGTATATCATCTTCCTCGTCATCTTCATCTGACTCAACCTCCATCTCGCTCTCCCAATCTTCGTCTTCGTCATCTTCGTCATCTGCATATCACCCAAGGTTTACCGACACATTTTGTATCTCGAAATTACCACCAAATGACGGTACAGGAAATGTGGAACTGCCTTCAACATTAACATTAACGTACAACTTGATATCCACGAATTTTGGTAAAAACCATTCAACATGCACTCCACATCTTGATCATCAGCAATTTCAAAAAGAATATATTTTACCGGGTTGTCACGTATCATATATTTGGTCACAATTTTTGAAACTGATTGATTTGGTTGCAGCCTCAATTTAGAGTGAATCTTTGTCCTCAAACGCTCGTAGCGGATTCCATGTTTTATTTACACTGTTACTTGGCCCCCTTCGAATGTAATTCATTCTCGTCCATCGAACACTCTCCCATTCACATACACAAAAACTACAAGATGGCTTATGACGTATGCCCTACAATAGTAACAAATAAATAACAATAACTCATAAATTTACAATTTCTAATAATAACAATATTAAAAATGATTAAGAATTACTAATACTAATGATGATACTTATAAAATTAAATAAAAATAAAAACAATATGTACAATAATAATGATATTAATAATATTAACATAATATTATAATAAATATATAAACTTAATAAAATAATATAACAACATCATTACCACAAATTTAATATAAAATTATCAAAAGATGTATAGTAGAAATATACGGAGATTAAGAGAATGAGTAGTGTTTAGTTTGTAAATTAGGGTATGGTATTTATAGGGGAGTCTGATGAGTGAAGGGGTGGGTGAGGTTAAATGGGCTGAGTGGGGAGGGGTCCCGCGTGCGCCACGTGTCGCAACCTGGGGAAGGCACCAACTGTAGTGGCACCTTTAAAGGTGACAGCTGTAGTGGCGCCTTTACCGGGTTGCGCCACATGGCGCTGTGGGGACAGGGGGAGCAGACATCTTATGACCAGTTTTTTATATTTTTTAATGTAGGCGCTGGTCCGAGTGGAGAGACGCCCCGACGTCCCGTTAAAGAAAAATCTGAAATTAGTAAAACCTAAACGTATTATTAGCGTTAAGTGGTTATTAAAACGGAGGAGAAATTAAAACTTAAAAATATAAAACAACACGTAAAAACATACATATACATATATGCATCAATATATACATCACAACCTGGGTACAGTACTGTGAAGGGAATCCCATCAGTAGGATCCCATGATGTAAAGACTGGCGAGATAACAAAAATACATCAAAATACAAAAGAAAAGATGTCCCACCGACTCTCCACACCCAGTCCCATCTCAAAATACATGAAAAACCTCACACACACCTAACCAGATAGCATTGTCCTAAGCTATCATCTACTACCACACTCACTAGCATCATGTGGTCCAGCCACTCCTCCACTGCCACTGGAAGAACTCTTATCTGATGGTTGCTGGAACATATGTTGATAAATCCTGTTATCCCTGTGATGTAGTCTGGAGGATACTCGTGAAGACGTCGAACCCATGGCTCTTACCTCAGGAGGTGTTGGTGCCTCGGGAGCAGGCATCAGGTCCAGAATTGGTGCCACTGGATCCTCCTCGAGTGCCGGTGCAAGCACTGGCTCTGGTGCAGGTGCGGGTGCTGGTGTAGGTCCTGGTCCTGGCACAAGTACCTCAAAAGGTACCATGAAGGGAACTGGGTGTCCGATAGGGAATGGGAGGGTCATGCCGGCTCTAAAAGTGCCAACTAAACCTAGGGGAGCCCCATGCCCAAGTCCGATCGTAACAGAAACGAGACCCGTATATACAGTGAAACGAGTGACCGGGTCCACGAGCCACCCGTTAGGGTCCACGAACTCAAACTCGAACGTCCCCGTGAGGGGGAACCCCGCATCCTGGGTCATCCACGGATGATCCCAATGTGCCATCTCTGAACTCAGGATCTAAGGTTCAAAAATAAAATAAAACAATACAACAAAAGAAAGAGGGATAAGAAACAATATAACGTCAAATGTGGAAAGGGTTTAGCAATATTTAATTCTATAATAGCATAATAAACATCCATCCCCAAATATATATATATATATATATAACACAACCATCCTCAATCCACGTCTAATATTTCTCCTCTACACTCCATCATGATGCAATGCAATGCTGTATGAATCACCATGTTCGGCCACATATCCGGATATCCACAACACCCCGTCTCCAGAGTCCTCGGTGCACATCCTCGTCCGTGAAGGGAGGATACCCATTCAAATCAATGGTACTATAGTTGCATAAATCACCTCGGTGCACATCCTGGTCCCTCGGCCAGGCTGCTCATGCAACGCATGAACTATAGCTGGGACTATAATAAAATACTCATTGGGACGGTCCTGCCGATAGTCTGAAATCCCGGGAACACCCTCCTAGAAATCAAACCCCAGTTCCCCAACACTGGATCACAAACTTTGTTTCAGGTCACCATATCACAGACCCTGTTTAAAGTCACCCCCTAGTACCTTAACCTCTCATCACTATTAGATAGCCTCGATCATAATTACATCTCATAATTCTCATCAACATATGACAACAATTATCTCGGTTAGGCACTACTATCTCATGTATTATGAATTTCCCAAATACATCACCATGACTCATCATGTCTTATCACTATTCAATCTCTAAACACAATCATTACCATCATAGCATCATGTCATCATTACAATCATCTCAAGATATACAATATAAATATATTCAAAATAATTTCAATACTCATACTATCATCCATCAATTATCAATAGCAGTCCAAATATTCCAATCAGTCAAAGCAGGCAATCAGTAATAATAAATAAAATATATTTTATAAATTACGACGATAAACGTACTATCTCAATATCATCATTGGTACCACTGAGTAGTCCCCAATGTGATATGGACATTGTTCGTTACTCGCTCTCTCGTAGGGTTTAGGTCGCCCTACGCCATTATTGAATTAAGTGTCACTTAGTTGTTTCCGACGTTAAATGGTTTCTTTCCCCCACCTGGAAAGTTGTACGATGACCAAAACGTAACGAAATGAGGAATTTCCCCCAAGCTCTCAGTTCCACCCTGCGCAAGTCTAAGCCCTCCGAGCCTCCGAAAATTCACCTAGATACCACATTGTGAAGAGCACGTTACAAGGAGAAATTCGAAGACGGAATTGAAATCCGTTAACTGAAATGAAAGATAACTCAAAAACCGTAACGGACGGCATTTCGATATAAAAGAGAGAGATTTACCTTCACATTTAGAAGAAAAGAAGAAGAGAAGGGTGAAGGCATCGTCGCCACAAACACAACCACGTAACCGGAATCGTGACTGGATGATCGAACAAGTCACAACTCAAGATAGAACTCTTTCTCTCTCTAGGTTTCTTCTCCCTCTCTCTCTAAACTCACCCTCTTTGTTGTTTTTCTCATTTCTCTCCACTCCCTGCTTTCTGTTTCTCACTTGGTGACTATGTGACTTATGTCACTTGAGTCACCATTTATTTTTACTAGATTACGCACCAACGCTCAAGCGTTGGTACCCTAGCGCTAGAGCGCTCCAACGCTTGAGTGTTGGCTTCCCCACGCTCGAGCTTTGGAGGGTTGGTGGACCACCGTGCCATGAAACCAATCACAAGAAGTCAACGCCAGAGCTGGTCTGGTTGACTGGAGCGCTTGAGCGTTGATCCGTGGCCGTACATGGGTCAAATTAATATAGTAATTAAAAACTGTGGTACAAGGTAAGACAACCTTGGTCGTCTCACGAGGATCTTTAAAATTATTAGCCAATCAAGAATGTTACAGAAAGGGGTTTTTCAAAATTTTCAAGGAGAAAATAGTTTGCAATAAACAAATAAATTCAATTAATTATAAACATCAATCCAAGACGTCAAGTTCTTTGGTAGAATTCATCATTGTTCCAAAAGATATAAATTCCTTTGCCCTCCTCCTATGTTAATTTGAAATCTACTACATGATCATGTAGGGTTTAAACAACAAAATTGGAGTCACAATCGCAATCCCTAATAATATTGATTTATGTACAAATTCAATTAACCTAGGTTACCAATCGGTTCCCTAATCTCTATTAGATTTTTGGATTAATCAATCCTAATTCCTAATTCCAATTCAATCATTAAAACTGAATCTACATCTAATTAGACATAGATCAAGAATAATCACACGCACAACACAGAAATCATAATTGAAAGAAGAGAAAAGGAGAAGAAGCAATTGAAAAACAATTAAAAGTAAGGAACTCAAAATTCAAACCAAATTACTTGAATGTCTAGGATTGATAAAAGGTTTATCCCTCCATAGTCATCACCATTGGAGAAGATTTAACAACAAAACATCCAACAAAGTGCAGAAAAACTAAAAAGGGGAGAAGGGAGGGGAAGAAAAATCCAAAACTTGCAAGAACAAGGATTGTAAAAGTTGTCTAATTTCGTCTCTCTGACTTGTGCGGCTGTAAACTGATATTTATGCTTATTCATCCTAACATAACCCTAGACCAAATTAAGGGCCTCTTAATAAGCTTTCCAACAAGGTATCATATGCCTTAATTGGGCTTAAGATGAGTAAGTTAGGCCCATTTAAGTGAAGGAACATCATGGACTGCGCACTGATCCGCGCCAGAGAACTCGGGACTCAATTTAGCCTTGATTTTGGCATAATTTGACAATTCTTGTGAAACATGAAATTGTAGTTATATTCCTTATCTTTCTATGAATAGCAATATCACAAAAATCCGATATCTGTATCTCTAGTTATGCTCTGCACAAGACAACAAGGTCAAGATGAGTGAAAAATCCGAAAATTAACAATGTTTAGCAATTAAGCCCAATAATGTAAAACTCAGCCAAATCAACAATATTAAACACATATAACAATTAATTAGGCCAAGTATACACACTAAAAGGTAACTCAAAAATGAGTTATCAAATTCCCCCACACTTACTCTTTTGCACTCCTGAGCAAAACTCAAAAATTGAATTCCTAAAAACTTTACGAACACAACAAATACACTTATCAATGAATCCCAAGAATGGACAAGAGTGAGCAAGATACAAACATTCAAAGCATCGAGGAATCAAAACAATCATGAATATGTCCTTAACATCTCAAGCAAACAAGGAGGCAATTCAAATCAAAGATGAACCCAAAGTGGTAGAGTCCTCACTAGGCATACACTCCAACTCTCAAGTGTTTAATGTTTGTGTTTACGCTCAAGTCACATCATGAATGCTAAAACTACCATAAGCTTGACAAGCCTCTAACTTTCAACACTTGAAACACATGTACATAAAGATCAAAAGGATTTTTTTAAGGTTGTAATGGGGCTAAGGTATGGATGGATACAAGAAGGGATGTTAGCTATAAACCAAAGAGACTAGAGGAGCAATGGGGAATGAGTTTAAATAAGCATGCAAATTTATCCCAAGAAACACAATTCAACGCCAATGAACAACACTTTGTCTCTATTGAACTTTTTCTTCCTTTTGCACTTTCACATTGCATTACAATTTACATTTTTTTTTCTTTGCACTTTGCCACTCCAATCAAGTAAGCCACAAACTATCGCATAGACCCCACACTTATTTAAGCATCCATTCCCAAAACAATTCCAAAACTCCTTTACTCCCTAAGGTTTGGGTCATATCATTGTTTTTCACTTTTAGGCTTGTAATGAGCTATAAAACAAAGAATGGGATAAATAGGCTCAAAGGGCTATCAAGGGGATAATTTTAAGGTAGGCTTATTTGGATAGTAGCTTAAAAACAAAGAAGGCCTAAATCATCTCAATACATGCATGTGAACAAGAGGCTTCAAAGAGTCAAGTCAAGTTCTAGAGTAATTAACAATCATGAGTGAAATCACACAAGAAAGAAAAGCATGGAACAATTGCAGTTCTTCCATGTATAGGGCTCAAAAACTCACAAGGGTTAATTCTACCACAAAAGATTCACAAATTAATTTCAATGCCAACTTATTACACTAGAAACGCAAGAACTTCCCATATCAAGTCATGAAACCTCTTAACCAAGAATGATGCAAATCACTCACAACTCATACAAACTTAAGAATTCACTAAAAAGCATGCAACAAGACTCAAACACAAATATTTTTTTAATTTTTTGAGATCCTAAAAACAACAAAGGAAACAAAAAAAAAATCCTAAGATACTAAAACACCAATAAAAAAATACATTTTTTTACGTTTTATTTTAAAAATAGAGAAAAATAACATAAACAACAAAAGAAACAGATGCCAACAAAGTTCAATACACAATTTAAAAACATCATAACATAGCAAATCTCCCCCACACTTGAAATCTACATTGTCCTCAATGTAGAACATATTAAAATCAAGAACAAGAACAAGAACAAATTCATTCACATAGAGGACATGAAAAATAAAATAGGAATGAGGAGAAAAATCCTTATAGAATGTAGTGCAGCAAGTCTCATTGTAGCTCAAGCGCTTCTCCAATGCATGCTCTGAGAATTTCTCACCAAATTGCTTGATCCAGTCTTTATCAACCATGAAAGCTTTAGTGGTTGTCTCTAACATAAGTAGTCTTACATCATCCATCATGACATGATCACCATCTTTTATGGGGATTCTTTCTATGGGTAGCTTGTCCACATGATCCCCATTTTCTACATTTCTTGGCTGAACAGGGTCCTCAACCTCATGTGTCTCATCTTCCATATGCACTTTTTGATCCTTATACCCTAAAATGGATGAAATTTTAACACATGATACACACAAAATAGCACCGTTAAAGTCAACACATGAAGTACATAAAATAGAATCAGGAAAATCTTGAATATCTGGAAATTCAACACAAAGTTCATCAATAATAGTATTCTCGATATCATTATCAAAATTATGCTCAGAAGAAGTATTGTCAAGAATATCTATTTGTGAATCTGAATGTTGTTCAAGGAGATGTTGTGATTGCAGTACAGTCAATGTGGAGGCAATGTGACCAATTTGACTGGCCAAATTATGAAGACTTGCTTCTGTCCTCTGTTGGAATTCAAGAGTGTGTTCTGTCATTTGTTGCACCAATTCTTCCAGACTAGGTTGGACAGGTGTGGGATCAGGCTGATATTGCTGCTGGCGTATTGTTAATTGATGCACCAAAGAAGCTAACTCATCCAAGCTTCCATGTTCTCCGCCATGTTGGTCAAAATAAGAAAGTTGCACCTTTTCAACTCCAATCATGTCAAAATCACTACTAAACTCATAATCACCAATAATGTCAGGATAATATATGCATGGTGGCTCAACGTCTTTCTCTACATAATGTATGCATGGGGGTTCATAAAATGTGGTAAAATCTCTCAAAGTGCTATGAGACAAATAATTATCCATTGACATAGACATACTTGAATCTATATAACCTCTTGCAAAATGAGCAAAATTGGTTTGAGGATAATATATGCATGATGGTTCATAATCAACATTAGGCATATAATTTTGCATACAAATATCGATGGGAAGTACTAAGATTCACAACCACGACAATCACAATCTGCAATGTCATCAATATGATATAAACATATGAGCTCAAGACACTCACATATAAGCTCCAAACAACAAAATAGAAATAAAAAAATAGCAAAAAACAAAGATGAATATTATGGGACTAAAAAAACAAAAACTAGTGACCGCGCTGTCGCCACGCGTCAAAAAGAACGAGCGATTATTAAAATAATATAGTATAGAGCGACAACTCGGATCGTCTCTCAAGGACTCTTTAGTTGTTGTTATTATTATTAGAAAAAGTTAGAAAAAGTCAGAATTGGGGGTTTTGAGATTGGAAACTAAATTAAAGAAAACAAAAAAAATGAAAACAAAGCAGTTAAAGAGAGTAGCAAATAAACTAAAGACGATTAACCTACTGTTCTCGGTTTCCCACTATCACTGGTTCATGCAAATCCTAAGCAGATACTAATCCCCTCCCGGTTGTAGCAACAATTAACAACGCAATCGCTACTACGGATATATGTTATGTACTGGCCGAGAATGTAAGACCGAGAACTCGTCTATACACTGGACCAACCGAGCTTACCCCCACAAATGGGCCTTGGCCCAAACTCCTCCGAAGCCGAGGACATGTCAGCACACCTGACACCCGAGAATAACTACTCGGCCCCAAGCTATCCATCCGCAGCTAACTGGGCCGAATATCTCGCTAGCCATAATGTCACTCCGGACAATCAGGCACCGGATATCTCTCCCCATGATCGCAATCTGATCCAAATATTCCTCCGCCTATTTCGGAGCCTGATCCTGAGAGATCACTATAAATAGGGGGCTTAACCCTCATTCAGAACTACGTTTGCTTTGATTCCCTTTTGGATACGTAGGAGCAGAATCCACATTCTGTCAAGCACAATTCAAAAACACCCCACTAATCCTCGTTCAGCCGAGTATCTCACATCCGAGATATTTGGCCGGAACATTTGGCGCCGTCTGTGGGGATCGAAGCAAATATTTTCCCATACCACACAAAATGGTGAGGACGAGAAGCGGAAACTGCAGGAGGGAGGAGCCAAGGAATGCCAACAAAAGAGGTAACAGGGATAATGGAGAACAGTCCGTAGGCCCAGCAGGAATGACTGACAATATCGTGGTTCAGGAGCTTCTCGCGCAGGTTGCAGCGCTGAGAAGGGAGAATGAAGAAATCTGCCGGCAGAATGACCGTCGTGAGAGAGAGCAGAGCAGGGAGAGGTCGGTCTCTTCCTCACATGAAAGAGAGCGCCGACCTCCCGAGATTGAGGGATCCAGAAACTTGTATCGGGAAGGGGGTCCTCACCTCCGGGCTTCCCACCACAACAACCGAGCAGAGGAAGAGGGATTCCCTAAGCAGGCCCCAGAATTTTCACTCCAAACGAACAGACTTAATGACAAGGCCAGCCTGCGGAAGCCGAGGCACCCTTTCACGAACGATATCATGGGGGTCCCCTTGCCAGCCAACTACAAGCCCATCACCATTGACAAATATGATGGCACCTCAGACCCCGAGCGCCACTTGGACGCCTTCACCACGCAGATGTACCTTTTTACGGATGACGACGCTGTCATGTGCAAAGTTTTCCCAACCACACTGAAGGAGGCAGCGTTGACTTGGTACACCCAGCTACCCCCAGCCTCGGTGGACTCTTTTGACACATTTGTGGCTAAGTTCAGCGCTCAGTTTGCCACGAACCGAGCCCACCACTCCAAAAAACCTCGGCCTCACTGGTGAACTTTAGGCAAGAGAAGAATGAATCCCTGCGCAACTTCATGGCCAGATTCAGCAAGGAGGTGGTACTCATCCCCAATCTCAGTGCCGATGTTGCACTACACACCATCCTGACCGGGTTGAGACCTGGCCCTTTTGCTAGGTACTTAGCTCGGAAACCACCAGCCGATATGGATGAACTGAGAAGAAAAGCTGCAGGTTACATCAATATGGAGGAGGTGGAGGAGTCCAAGAAAAGGGATCGGACCGATGAGGCCGACAGGCGAGAAGGTAGAGACAAGAGGAGGGCAGGGGGTGATAAGCCGAGATTGAAAGACCCGGCCGAGCATTTCCAGAGGGGACCGAAGTATGATCATTATACTCCCCTCAATACAAATCGGGCTCGGGTGTTCGAGGAAGCGTCTACGCGTGGAGCTTCTGCAGCTCCCAAATCGTGGCCACACCCCCCGAAACGCGGATCGCCAGAAGCATTGTCGGTATCACCGCAACTATGGCCATACCACCGAGGAGTGTTGGGTCCTACGGGATAAAATTGAAGAACTGGTTCAGGCTGGCCACCTCAACAACTTTGTCCGAAGAAACAACAACAACAGTGAGAGGCGCGGTGGAAACAGAAGGAGAGAGGGTGACCGAAGCCCGAGGAGGGGCGGCGATCGACGAAATGATGAGAGAGCAGAGACCAGAGAAAGGCAGAATGAAAGACGGGAAGAGGATAATGTCATCCGGGGGGTGATAAACACCATATCAGGAGGGTTCGCGGGGGGAGGCACCACAAGTTCAGCTCGGATAAGACATCTGCGGGCCATCCGAGCTGTTAACTCGGTATCTGGCAAGCCTCCCCGAAGTTCCCCCCCTATTATCTTTTCTGATGAAGATTTTGTGGGAGTAGATCCCAACCAGGATGACCCCATGGTGATCACCGTACAGTTGGCCAATTTCTCGGTCAAAAGAACCCTCGTCGATCAGGGGAGCTCCGCGGATATATTGTATTACTCAACGTTTCAGAAACTCGGGATCCCGGAGAAATCAATTCAGTCGTACGACAGTAAACTCGTTGGCTTCGCAGGGGAGCAGGTTGATACTCGGGGATATATTGACCTCTTGACCACTTTTGGCGATGGCAGAGCTTCTAAAACCATCATGGTCAGGTATGTGCTAGTTAACGCTGTTACATCGTATAATATCCTGATCGGAAGGCCGTCCTTGAACGAGTTAGGGGCTGTGGTCTCTACTCCCCACCTCACGATGAAGTTCCCCTCCAGCTCGGGGGATATAGTGGCTGTCCGAGCAGATCAGAGGATGGCAAGACAGTGCTATGCTGATAGTTTGCGGGTGAGCAAACTTAAACCCGCACCAGTAGAAACCCTAGACAGGGGGAAGGACAAGGCGGTGAATTCAGTAAACTCCGTTGAGCTGGATCCCAGGATGGACGTGCAGGAACAACGTCCACAACCTATTGAGGAGCTAGAGAAGTTCCAACTCGGCGCGCAGCCTGAACAGTGTACTAAGCTCGGTGGTCACCTTGAGCCTACTCTGAAAGAAGAAATAAAGCAAGTGCTGCGCAGAAATGCCGATCTATTCGCCTGGACCACATCTGACATGCCGGGAATTGATCCCAACTTTTTATGCCATAAATTGGCAATCTGTCCCGAGGCGAAGCCAGTGGCCCAGAGAAAAAGGAGATTAGGTGAAGAGAGGAGAAAAGTAGTCGAAGAGGAGACAGCGAAGTTGGTCAAGGCCAACTTTATCCGAGAAGTAGAATACACCACATGGCTGGCCAACGTCGTTCTCGTCAAGAAAGCAAACGGCAAGTGGCGCATGTGCACTGATTACACGGATCTGAACAGAGCATGCCCAAAAGACTCTTATCCCTTGCCGAGTATTGATAGGCTGGTTGACGGGGCTTCCGGATACAGAATTTTAAGCTTCTTGGATGCGTACTCCGGGTACAACCAAATTAGAATGTACCCCCCGGATGAGGAGAAAACAGCCTTCATTACTGAGGGGTCAAATTAATGCTACAGAGTAATGCCATTTGGGCTGAAGAATGCGGGAGCTACGTACCAGAGACTTATGGACCGGGTATTTGAGAAGCAAATTGGCAGAACCATGGAAGTATATGTGGATGACATGGTGGTGAAATCCGATGACCCCAGCCACCACCCTATAGATCTGGAAGAAATATTTCAGCAGCTGAGAAGGTACAACATGAGGCTCAACCCGGAGAAGTGTGTTTTCGGTGTCCAGGGGGGTAAATTCCTCGGCTTTATGCTTACGCACCGGGGAATTGAAGCCAATCCCGATAAGTGCCGGGCCGTAATTGAGATGAGAAGCCCGCAGAACGTTAAAGAAGTACAAAGATTGGCAGGACGGCTCGCGTCATTATCTCGGTTCCTACCCAAATCCGCAGAGAAAGCTCGGCCTTTCTTCAAACTGCTGAAGAAGCCCCAAACCTTCAAGTGGACCGAGGACTGCGAGAAGGCCTTTGTCGACTTCAAGGACTTTCTGTCCTCCCCGCCGATATTAACAAGACCCATCCCTGGGAAAGAATTGTATCTGTATCTGTCAGCCTCCGAGAATGCTATCAGCGCAGTCATCGTGCAGGAGGTAGAGAAAGCCCAAATGCCAGTATACTTCATCAGTAGGGTGCTTCATGATGCCGAAACTCGGTATCAAGTTATTGAGAAGCTGGTCTTAGCCTTGGTGACCGCAGCTCGGCGGTTGCGCCCGTACTTTCAGAGTCACCAAGTGGTTGTTAAGACGGATCACCCGATTAAACAGATACTCAAAAAGCCCGAATTGGCGGGGCGTATGATTGCTTGGTCAGTAGAGTTGTCCGAGTTTGGCTTGAAATACGAGATGAGAGGACCCTTGAAATCACAATGCCTCTCTGACTTCATAGCCGAGCTCCATCCACAGCCAGTGGCTGAGGATATATGGTGGAATTTATACGTGGATGGATCCTCGAATGTCAGGGGCAGTGGAGCGGGGGTGATTCTGGAGGGACCAGGAGATTTGATCTTGGAGCAATCGTTAAAGTTCGAATTCAAAACCTCGAACAATCAAGCCGAGTATGAAGCTCTGATAGCGGGACTAAGGCTGGCAAATGAAATGGGGGCAAAGGTGTTAAGTGCGGTGAGTGATTCACAACTAGTCACCTGGACAAATATCCAGGAGGCTATCAAGGCGAAGGAACCTCAACTCACCAGATATTTGTGTAAGGTCAACCAATTAATCTCCCGGCTTTGAAAAGTTCACTATTGAGCACATTCCCGAGAGGAAAACACTTGGGCTGATTTGCTTTGTCTAAGCTAGCCAAAGACAAAGAAGCCGGACACCACGTAACCGGTTATTCAAGAAACCCTCAATGAACCGAGCATCGGGACAGAAGAGGTGATGGCCAACGAGTTGGTTGACCGAGAGTGGATGACACCTATATGGGAGTATTTATCCTCAGAAACTCTACCCTCGGATCAGGCCGAAGCCAAAAAAGTCAGGCTCAGGGTAAGTCACTTCACAATAATCGCCGGGGAGCTGTATAAGCGAGGATTCTCGGTGCCTTTGCTAAAATGTCTGACCGGGGCACAATCCAAGTATGTCATGGAAGAGGTTCACTGAGGAATCTGTGGTTTTCACGGTGGAGGCAGATCAATGGCCTCCAAGATAGTCCGAGAAGGGTACTATTGGCCTACCCTCAGAGCTGATTGCATGGAGTGGACGAAGCGGTGTGATGAGTGCCAAAGATTTTCCAATGTAAATCATACCCCCCCTGAAGGGCTTCACACATTAAACTCGCCTTGGCCGTTCGCAATGTGGGGAATGGACATACTGGGGCCTTTCCCAGTAGCCAAAGGCCAAGTCAAATTCCTACTGGTAGCAGTGGACTACTTCACCAAATGGATCGAAGCAGAGCCTTTGGCCAAGATTACCGCCGAGAAGGTGCAGAAATTTGTGTGGAAGAGCCTTATTTGTAGGCACGGAATTCCCTTTGCAATCGTCACTGACAACGGAAGACAATTTGTGGATAAGAAGCTACGGGAATTCTATGACAACCTCGGTATTAAGCACCAAGTTACATCCGTTGAGCACCCCCAAACCAATGGGCAAAGCCAAGCGGCTAACAAGATCATCCTCGGGAATCAAGAAAAGAGTAGGAAGATCTAAAGGAGCTTGGGCAGAGGAGTTACCGAGTATTCTCTCGGGCCTACCACTGTACGCCTCAATCTACCACTCAAGAAACACCCTTCAGGCTGACGTACGGAACCGACGCCATGATCCCAGTAGAGGTTGGTGAACCGTCTTTCCGACGTGTGCAACACGAGCCGAACGACAATGAGAGCAATATGAGGATCGAACTTGACTTGGTAGAAGAAGTTAGGGAGGAAGCCAGAATCAGAGAAGAAGCCTGCAAACAGAGAGCCACTAGAAGGTATAATTCAAGAGTGAGGCCAAGGAGTTTTCTGCGCGGAGACTTAGTGCTGAGAATAAAAGGGGAAGCGAGGAAGGACCGCACGGAAGGCAAGTTAGCGGCAAACTGGGGAGGACCATTCCGAGTAGCTGAAAACCTGGGGAACGGGGCATATAGGTTAGAAGAATTGTCGGGAAATCCTATCTCGAGGACTTGGAATGCCTCTCATTTGAAGTTTTATTACAGCTGATGTATATAGTCGGGTGCTGTACTCTTTTTCCTACCTCGGTATTTTTTCCCAAAATGGGTTTTGACCGGGGAGGTTTTAACGAGGCACACCGCGGACTCCATTCAATAAAAAGCAAAATTTATTATGAATATGGTTTTATTTTCTCTTGCTTTGCCGAAGTATTTATTTTGCAGGCATCTTATTCTGGTGGCCGAGTACGAGCCAATGGCCGAGTTCGAGCCAGTCAAAGGGGCCAAGTTTGAGCCCGGCGGCCGAGTCCGAGCCGTTAAATTCCAAAGGCCAGGTTTGAGCCTAGTAGCCGAGTACGAGCCAATGGCCGAGTTCGAGCCAGTCAAAGGGGCCAAGTTTGAGCCCGGCGGCCGAGTCCGAGCCGTTAAATTCCAAAGGCCAAGTTTGAGCCTAGTGGCCGAGTACGAGCCAATGGCCGAGTTCGAGCCAGTCAAAGGGGCCAAGTTTGAGCCTGGTGGCCGAGTCCGAGCCGTTAAATTCCAAAGGCCAAGTTTGAGCCTAGTGGCCGAGTACGAGCCAGTCAAAGGGGCCAAGTTTGAGCCCGGCGGCCGAGTCCGAGCCGTTAAGTTCCAAAGGCCAAGTTTGAGCCTGGTGGCCGAGTACGAGCCAGCGGCCGAGTCCGAGCCGGTTATCTTCTAAAGGCCAAGTTTGAGCCTAACGGCCGAGTTCGAGCCGGTTATCTTCTAAAGGCCAAGTTTGAGCCTGGTGGCCGAGTACGAGCCAATTCATTCTAAAGGCCAAGTTTGAGCCTGGTGGCCGAGTACGAGCCAACGGCCGAGTCCGAGCCGGTTATCTTCTAAAGGCCAAGTTTGAGCCTAACGGCCGAGTTCGAGCCGGTTATCTTCTAAAGGCCAAGTTTGAGCCTGGTGGCCGAGTACGAGCCAATTCATTCTAAAGGCCAAGTTTGAGCCTGGTGGCCGAGTCCGAGCCAATTTCATTCTCAAGGCCAAGTTTGAGCCTGGTGGCCGAGTACGAGCCATAAAGTTAAGTACAAAGGTCAAGCACGATCTCACTAGCCGAATCCGAGTTATTATTAAGTTATAGACGTTGAATTTAAGCCGCGAAATTAGTAAAGCTGAATATGGGCAAAGAGCAAAATTCGGAAAGGCCGAGTACGAGCCATTATTTTATTAAGGAAACCGAGTACAATGCGCAAGGCAAAAATAAAGTCGAGTTTGACAAGTACATTCAAGGAAACCGAGTACAATGCGCAAAAATAAAGCCGAGTTTGACTCTTGAAAAGTACATTCAAGGGACCGAGCACTACGCTGAAGTCGAAAGCCAAAATTGAAAACAAGGGCCGCTCAGTGGGGCAGTAGTCCCCCCAATCAAAGCAGGAGCAAGTCCAGACGGCCCCCAATCCCCCCAATCAAGCGCCACCAGTCTCTCTTAAGGGAGGCTGTAGTCACTTCCCCCTGAGAAAGCTGGACGACGAGGTGCTCGGCCAACTCCGGGAGTAGACGACCTCTACCCCTTTCGCCACGCCCGAAGACTGCTATTCTCCCAGTTAACATCCTTTTTGAAGGATTAAATCATAAAAGGAATTCTGGATCCCATCTCCCACTTACATCCTTTTTGGCGGATGTGAAACCCAAAAAAGGATGTTAACTGGGAGAGGGGAACGTAAACCCCTGACGTTAGCATAGAACTACTCGGGTGGAAGAGAAGTAAGAAACGAACTTGGCTGATAGAAAAGGATGAGGAATGAACAAGTGAGAAGGGCCTTATTTATAAGCAAGAAAGGAAGTAGCATGCGTGAGAGTTTGTTGGGAAAACAAACCTCGAAACCAAGCAAAAGGCAGCGATTGCGTGAACCCATTACTGTTTCCAAAGCATTTAATGCATGACAACGCAAAATGTAAAACACGTGCTTTTCGTGTAACGACCACCGTCCATTTTGGACGGTAGAGTATTTCGGCCTTAGCCGAAGATTCGATGGACAAGCCAAACACAACAAAGAATCAGCAAAATGATAATGATATTCATTCAAGTAATGTCAGATTACAAGGGCATGAGCCCAGTACAAAGGATGGACAAAAAACAAAAAACTATAACAGCTACTCCCCCCTATGGCTTTCCTCGGCCTCTATGTGACCTTCGGGAGAGCCCCCCACCACGTCCACCTCTTCCTCCCCCTCGGGAATAATGGGAACAAGTTCCCCATTCACCACCTCCATGTTCACATCGGCCCCCGAAAGGTCGATGCCGGGAACTAGAACCTCGACTGGGCAATGGCTTTGTCAAAACCTTTCCGGTGCTCGATGACAATGCAGCTGGTGGCCTCCTTTACGTCCTCCTCGAGCAGCATCTTAGCCTGGATCTCAGCCTCCAAGGCAGCCTTGAGCCGATCAATCTCAGCCTGA
This sequence comes from Sophora flavescens, assembly GCA_030762895.1. Lineage (NCBI taxonomy): Eukaryota > Viridiplantae > Streptophyta > Magnoliopsida > Fabales > Fabaceae > Sophora > Sophora flavescens. The sequence continues at coordinate 165,389,615 of CM061062.1, read as the reverse complement.
GCCTCTTTGAGCTTTTCTTCGGCACGAGCCTTGTCTTCTTCAACTCGAACTCTGCCTTCCTCGGCTGATTTTGCCCGAGAATCCAGCTCGGAGTTCCGAGTATTAATGTCAGCAATGGTGGTAGTCAGGCATTCATTCTCGGAGGAAATCCGGGAAAGATTCCCCTTCAACCTCTCGATAGCAGCAAACTCAGACTCCAATTGTTGAGACTTCCTCTCGGTCTCCGTCACCTCTCGGCTACAGAAATGAGCCAAAGCTGCAGCGCGAAGGCAGTAGACCGAGAGGGCCTCCATGCTGGATCGGGCCCCCTGCTGCTTGATAAACCAAAGATCAGCGGCTTTTAAGAGGCTCGAGTCGAAAGAGGAGGAGGGGTTGAAGTCTTCACCCCAGAGAGATGAAGTCCCTACCTTCAGGGTGGTGTTGTACCATTTTGGCTCGAGGGGGGTAGAAAGTGGCTGTTCTCGCCCCGCGATTTGCGTCCCTTGAGTAGCAGGGCGAGGGGAGCTTGGGCCAGGAAGGGGAGAATCTTTGGCGACCACTTCAACCTCTACCCTCTTCCTTTTTTGAGGGGCGGATGACGAAGCCCCCTTTGCAGAAGCCTTGGTGGGAGGAGGTCTTTTCTGCTTCTTCTCGGTTGAAGAGGGACCCTGACCCTCTTTACCAACACCAGCCTTGACAAGCTTTGAAAAGTCGAATTTTCCCATGATGACTGTCAAAAAGAAAGAGTTGTTAGTATAACAACACATGTAGAAAATACTTAAGAAACTAAAAAGCCGAGCACTTACTTTTAAGGTCGGACCTTGGGGTGGAGGAGAAGGGGAGTTTCAGAAGGCGTGCACAATGGAGGGGCCGAGGAAGATTTTCTAGTACATCTATATCCCGCCTATCCTCGGCCGGCAGGGAATGATACTCGAAGCCGATGAATTTTGTGGGAGAGGATTGCCAGTATAAAGGAAACTTGGCATATTTATTCTCGTCAAAAAAGTGGGAGGTATGAGAACTCGAAGGGCGAACACGGAAGAAGCCAGCCTTGAAGTCTTTATACGACAATGCGAATAAACTAAGAAGACCTCTTCGGTTCAACCCATTAAGGGATACCCATCCCTTTTTCTCGTCAAATCTGGTTTGATAAAAGTACAAAAATTTTGGAGTGGTGGGCTCTATCCTTATATATTTACATAGAATCTGAAAGGCTTTCATAAAAGCCCAGCTGTTAGGGTGAAGCTGAGTAGGTGCGACGTTCATGGTTCTCAGAACGTTGCACTCAAACTCTGTAAAAGGAAGAGACACATGCAGTTTTTCAAAAAGTGTTTTATACATATATGTAAAGGGGGGCTCGGAAGGACGAGCCCTTAGAAAGACACACTCGGTGCTCAAGCACGGAGAACAAATAAACTCGGACTCGTCTCTGGAGGCCGAGATATTGATATGGGACCGAAGTTGAACAATTGAATCAGGAGTTTGGTAGTCAGAAAAAAAGGTTCCAACCTCCCCTTTAACCCAGGTATACCCGGGAAGGGTGATATCGGGAATAGGGTCTTTTGGAACCCTAAGGCGTTGTTTGCGAGCGGCGGGTTTGGACACTCTAGGAGGGGGAGAACCAGACCTAGGCGAATCAGACTCGGAAGAATCTGAGTCAGTCGAAGATGACCCGGAGGAGGACGGTTCCGCTTCCCCAACGCTCAGTTCCCGTGAAGGAACAGAAGAAACAGAAAGGGATCCCCCAATTGGGGAAACTTCGCGCTCAACCAGAGGCGAAGTATTCGACTCAGAAGACACAGATGAACTCATATCTGGAAATCATAAATAGAGATTAGAAGCACAAAGGAAAGGAAGAGACAGAGCGTACCTGGAGGATGATAAGCAGAGAGACAATGGCAGAAACTTGGAAGACGAGGGTGAATGGCAAAGAAGGGTAAGCAAAGTAGGAGGGAGTTGGCGCCAGAGGAGGTATTTATAGCTTGCGATTGGAAGCCCATTGTCCATCGGGCCCAAAAAGGGCGCGACTTTTGATTGTCCCGACGCGACTTTTGATTTTCCCCCCCATTAAATGGGCGCGGAACTCTAGGGTTTCTTGTCGATGGCGTGCCGAAGAAGTAATAGGGGAATAATTGCTTTCTCTGACAGAGAGAGAAGACTTGATTGAAACGACAGCTGAGAATGTGGACAACTGCATAGCCGAAAAATAAGCTCAGTTTCATACGTATCAGCTCCTTCGCTTGTTCAAGCTCGGAGCTCGGGGGGCTTGTGTACTGGCCGAGAATGTAAGACCGAGAACTCGTCTATACACTGGACCAACCGAGCTTACCCCCACGAATGGGCCTTGGCCCAAACTCCTCCGAAGCCGAGGACATGTCAGACACACCGACACCCGAGAATAACTACTCGCCCCAAGCTATCCATCCGCAGCCTAATCGGGCCGAATATCTCGCTAGCCATAATGTCACTCCAGGACAATCGAGCACCGGATATCTCTCCCCATGATCGCGATCTCGATCCAAATATTCCTCCGCCTATTTCTGAGCTCCGATCCTGAGAGATCACTATAAATAGGGGGCTTAACCCTCATTCAGAACTACGTTTGCTTTGATTCCCTTTTGGATACGTAGGAGCAGAATCCACATTCTGTCAAGCACAATCCAAAAACACCCCACTAATCCTCGTTCAGCCGAGTATCTCACATCCGAGATATTTGGCTGAAACATGTTCCTATTCCCGAAATAACAAACGGGGTTAAGCCCTCATGAACAAACGAACATGAATGAACACACGCTAAATAACAAACGCGATTATATATAGGAACATGATATCACCGAAATGAATCAATACCACACTATACATTCCTGAAATAACAAACAGAGACATATAGCATTGCATTGAAAAGCGAATAGCAACTAAACAAGAAATACAGAACCTCAAGTGTTAACAGAAACCAATTACAGTAGATTAATCTAGGAGACTAGCTCTCCATTACAGAAGGAAAACAAAAGTAGAGAAAATAAAACTAAAACTAATTAACTACTAACTGAGACTAGTCAGAACTGACTAGCCCCCTAAAACTAGCTAACCTATCATTCTGCCAGAGAGCAGTTTATATACAAATTCTGGAATCCAAGTCCTCGCGAGGCGAAGCACTGCTCGTGAGGCGAATAACATGAAAGGTCTGCAACTCTTGGTCTTCTCACGAGGCGAGCATATCTTCGCGAGGCGAACTCTTCAAATTCCCAAACTGCAACGCCCGTGACCTTCCACACGGGCAAGACGTGATCGTCTCTGACTTTTCATGGTTGGGTGACTCGCGAGGCGAGCTCTTCTTCGCGGGGCGAACCAGAGACCTTGCATTTTCTTGGAATAGTCAGCTTCGGGGTCGTGTGGCGAGTACAGCTTTCGCGGGGCGAAAGACTCCAGATTTATTCCTTTTTATTTACCTGAAAATAAGAAAATAACAGCAAGTATTTTATTCACTCTAAATCAACTAAATTAACCTAAAAACACTTTACAGACTCAAAATACTACTTAAGGACAATCAAGTCTAATTTGGGTGAAAATGATATAAAATAAGCACAAAGCCAAGGTCTTTACTAGTTATAAAACCAGTCAAACAGAGGCTCATCAAAATACCCCAAACTTAAACTTTGCTTGTCCCCAAGCAAAGTAAAACTTAAAACTTAAAAAGACTCAAGACATGGCAAAACATGGCAAGCTTAAGGATTCAATCAACTTTACACAGATTTCAAGCAATTTAACAAAACAATTTTTTCTTTCAATGTTCCCCCCTTACAAGCAAAGTAATCCCCACATGCATTTATTCTAAACAATTGAGAATTTCATCATTCAAACAATCATCAATCTAAGCAGGGGATCTAAGTTACATACAAAAGGGAGATCACCAAAATCAAACAACTGCCTTCCTCACAAGGGAAATTTGTGTTTCACTCATCGCTCAGTTTGTGTCAGGCTTTCACTCAATTTCACTTTTAAGAGCACTTCCCATAAATTTGATTTTCATCTCAAAATGATTCCCACAAAATATGCATGCAACATCAAAAGGTCTTTTATGGGTTGTAATGGGGCCTGGCTAAGGGAAGGATATACAAAGGAACTAGGCTGAAGACCCTAGGACCTAAGAGAGCATGAACATTATTTACACTTTGAAATTCCACTCAAGTTCCTTTTCTCATTTTTCATTTGCTTTGGGTGACTACAACCTTTTTATTCAAATAGACTTTTCTTTTCCTTTACATTTTTACACTTTTTTTTTCCTTTTCCTTTTTTTTTCTCTTTTTTTTTAATCCCAAACAACACATTGCACCGGGTAGCCACCCCAAACTTAATTTCTTGCAACCAAATTTCTCACTAAGCTTCCATGCTCTCCTAATCCTAAGATCAGGTTAACATGGTTTTTCAGATTTTAGCTCGTAACATAAGGTTAACAAGAATTAACAGGCTAATAGGCTCAATGGGGTTAACTAAGGAACATGCATTAGGAATTGGTTATTTTTAGGCTAAGTAGTTATTCACAAAGAAAATGCCTAAATCATTTGAAGCAAACACATAATCATGCAAACCAAAAAGAGATTCAAGCAAATTCAGGAAAGTGCAATCCAAAAGTGATTTTCACACAATTTAAAACATGTTGGTGGCTCAAAACCTCACCTGGACATTCATGCAAATTATTTGAAAGAGATTCTATCCCTAGTGTGTGCTTCCCATCACCCCAAACTTATCATAAATCATGCTATCATAACAAAATCTCAAAGTTCAGTTTCAATCATATGGGGATCATTTTTCAAATTTTTTTTTCAAATCCTAGGGGGAACAGTCAACACTTAACATGCAATTCATCTATGCAATTTCAATCAAACCAATAAACTTGCCACTAATAGACTCAACACACAAATACTCCCGAGCTTCTCAAATTATTCAGGAGCTTTATTCAAAACAAAACAGAAATAAAACAAAGCAAAAGAAAATTCAAAAGGAGAAAGGGTTAAGAAAAGCTCATTCAGAGGCGGTTCCACCAGGATCCCACTGCTTGTAACATAAGTCCCACATGGTAGCCAAAGGATTGAAATTCATTCCAAGCCTCCCTAACTTGCAGCTTTGATGCGGAGGTGAGCACTTGACAATTATAATAACTCCACCCAGTGCGGCGGACTTCTCACTACCTCTCGGGTCACAGATGACCTCCTTCTCAACAAAGTCCTCCCAATAGAATCGGAGTTCAACCGCTTGGACTGGCCATGGTGCAAAATCCTAGGGTGCAAAATCCAGCACTGGTGGCTCCTCAGGGGGAAGTGGTAAACAGTTAGAAACGGTTACCGGTGCTGCTTCAACTTCTGCAAGGTCTTCATTCACTGCATTAACAAATTCATCACCTGCTATACAGGCAGAAATTTCAGCACACACCACACAAAGGTTAGAGTTAGTACATATATCACAATAGAATGAATCATAAAAAGTTAAAATGTCTGGAAATTCTGCAATTAATTCATCCACCCCATCACTCTCAACACATGCATCTGGTTTAATTGAATCATCTACTTCCACAGGTTCTTCATCATCCTCAGGCACGGGGAAGCAGACGTCCTCTTGATCCTCCTGATCCTCCTTTTCTTTGTTTCCTTTCAAGTATAAACCTGCATAACAGTGTATACACAAAGCAGCAGTGCCATCACAATAACATGCATTAGGATCAGGGGATTCAACACTAAATTCATCATCAACAGAAGTATTATCAGAATCATAATCAGAAGTATTTTCAAAAATAACTATCTGTGAATCTTTATGTTCCTCAAGGGGCTGTGGAGTTTGTAGTGCAGCCGAGTTGGCGACAATTTGATCAATTTGAGTGGACAACTTTTGAGACTCAGCTTCTCCTCTCTGTTGGGCTTCAAGATTACTTGCCTCCATTGCCTCCATCCTCTGTTGAAATTCAAGATTGTATGCTTCCGTTTGTGCAGCCATTTGTTGTAGCATTTCTTCCAAACTGAGTTGGGCTAGTGTAGGGTCAAGCTGATATTGATGGCTTACTGCCATTCGTTGATTGTTCTCGGCCATTTGTTGTATCATAGAAGCAATCTCATCCAGGCCGCCTTGATCTCTAACCTGTTGGCTAGGATAAGCATTCATTCCAATCATATCAAAACCATTGCTATACTCATAATTTCCAGCAAAATTAGGATAATTTGTGCATGGTGGTGGTTTACTAAAATCAGGATAATACATGCAAGGTGGTGGTTCATGATAAACATTAGGCAAATACCCATATATGTAATTATCCATGGCAATCAAACAACCAGGCAAGCAGACAAAACTAATTAGAAAAGAGAATTTTTTTTTAAATTTTATTTTCTGCTAATAACAACAAACCAGAGTCCCCGACAACGGCGCCAATTTTTGACCGCGCTGTCGCCACGCGTCAAAAAGAACGAGCGATTATTAAAATAATATAGTATAGAGCGACAACTCGTATCGTCTCTCAAGGACTCTTTAGTTGTTGTTATTATTATTAGAAAAAGTTAGCAAAAGTCAGAATTGGGGGTTTTGAGATTGGAAACTAAATTAAAGAAAACAAAACAATGAAAACAAAGCAGTTAAAGAGAGTAGCAAATAAACTAAAGACGATTAACCTACTGTTCTCGGTTTCCCACTATCATTGGTTCATGCAAATCCTAAGCAGATACTAATCCCCTCCCGGTTGTAGCAACAATTAACAACGCAATCGCTACTACGGATATATGTTCCTATTCCCGAAATAACAAACGGGGTTAAGCCCTCATGAACAAACGAACATGAATGAACACACGCGAAATAACAAACGTGATTATATATAGGAACATGATATCACCGAAATGAATCAATACCACACTATACATTCCTGAAATAACAAACAGAGACATATAGCATTGCATTGAAAAGCGAATAGCAACTAAACAAGAAATACAGAACCTCAAGTGTTAACAGAAACCAATTACAGTAGATTAATCTAGGAGACTAGCTCTCCATTACAGAAGGAAAACAAAAGAAGAGAAAATAAAACTAAAACTAATTAACTACTAACTGAGACTAGCCAGAACTGACTAGCCCCCTAAAACTAGCTAACCTATCATTCTGCCATAGAGCAGTTTATATACAAATTCTGGAATCCAAGTCCTCGCGAGGCGAAGCACTGCTCGCGAGGTGAATAACATGAAAGGTCTGCAACTCTTGGTCTTCTCGCGAGGCGAGCATATCTTCGCGAGGCGAACTCTTCAAATTCCCAAACTGCAACGCCCGTGACCTTCCACACGGGCAAGCCGTGATCGTCTCTGACTTTTCATGGTTGGGTGACTCGCGAGGCGAGCTCTTCTTCGCAGGGCGAACCAGAGACCTTGCATTTTCTTGGAACAGTCAGCTTCGGGGTCGCGTGGCGAGTACAGCTTTCGCGGGGCGAAAGACTCCAGATTTATTCCTTTTTATTAACCTGAAAATAAGAAAATAACAGCAAGTATTTTATTCACTCTAAATCAACTAAATTAACCTAAAAACACTTTACAGACTCAAAATACTACTTAAGGACAATCAAGTCTAATTTGGGTGAAAATGATATAAAATAAGCACAAAGCCAAGGTCTTTACTAGTTATAAAACCAGTCAAACAGAGGCTCATCACTAGTCCAAAAAAATCCTAATATGGCTTATAAAAATCAAAGATCCGCGGAAACGGCGCCAAATTTGATCCGTGGCCGTACACGGGTCAAATTAATATAGTAATTAAAAACTGTAGTCCAAGGTAAAACAACCTTGGTCATCTCACGAGGATCTTTAAAATTATTAGCCAATCAAGAATATTAGATAAAGGGGGTTTTCAAAATTTTCAAGGAGAAAATAGTTTGCAATAAACAAATAAATTCAATTAATTATAAACATCAATCCAAGACGTCAAGTTCTTTAGTAGAATTCGTCATTGTTCCAAAAGATATAAATTCGTTTGCCCTCCTCCTCTGTTAATTTGAAATATACTACATGATCATGTAGGGTTTAAACAAAAAAATTGGAGTCACAATCGTAATCCCTAATAATGTTGATTTATGTATAAATTCAATTAACCTAGGTTACCAATCGGTTCCCTAATCTCTAATAGATTTTTGGATTAATCAATCCTAATTCCTAATTTCAATTCAATCATGAAAACTGATTCTACATCTAATCAGACATAGATTAAGCGTAATCACACTCACAACACAAATCCTAATTGAAAGAAGAGAAAAGGAGAAGAAGCAATTGAAAAACAATTAAAAGTAAGGAACTCGGAATTCAAACCAAATTACTTGAATGTCTAGGATTGATAAAAGGGTTAGCCTTCCATAGTCATCACCATTGGATAAGATTTAACAACAAAACATCCAACAAAGTGTATAAAAACTAAAAAGGGGAGAAGAGAAGGGAAGAAAATTCCAAAACTTGCAAAAACAAGGATTGTAAAAGTTGTCTAATTTCGTCTCTCTGACTTGTGCGGATTTAAACTGCTATTTATACTTATTAATACTGACCTAACCCTAGACCAAATTAAGGACCTATGGATAAGCTTTCCAACAAGGTATCATATGACTTAATTGGGCTTAAGATGAGTAAGTTAGGCCCATTTAAGTGAAGGAACATCATGGACTGCGCACTGATTCACGCTAGAGAACTCGGGACCCAATTTAGCCTTGATTTTGGCCTAATTTGACAATTATTTTGAAACATGAAATTGTAGGTCTCTTCCTTATATTTCGAGGGACAACAAGATCACCAAAATCCGATATCTGTAGCTCTAGTTATGCTCTGCGTAAGACAACAAGGTCAGGATGAGTGAAAAATCCGAAAATTAACAATGTCTAGCAATTAAGCCCAATAATGTAAAACTCAGCCAAATCAACAATATTAAACACATATAACAATTAATTAGGCCAAGTATACACACTAAAAGGTAACTCAAAAATGAGTTATCAAGCATGGATACACCCACGCTTGAGCGTTGACTTCTGACTAGAAGTCAACTCGCTACGTTTTGGGTTCATTCGACGCATGATTGAGCCCAAATTTGAGATATAGGCTCAGTAGGACCTAATAAACAACCTCAAACCATCAAAAATTCCTAATCTCAACCCTAACTCCAAATTTCTTGTTTCACACTCTCAGGTTTAGAAGCGATAATCGGGTCAAAACCCTAAGTTGTTCCTACGTTCAAACTCACTCCAAACTGTTGTGTACTTTCCATGAAAGGGTCTCTATACCTCAAACAACATCTTAACTATATAATCCAAGCCTTAAACCAAATCCTCTTATGTAAACAACACCAACGTAAACAACACCAATGCCGGTAGTTCACCAAACCATGGGTGAACCCTTTGGATAGCCGATGCACCATACTCTAGGATGCACCACCACAGGGGGCCACCATTCACCTAACTCTCGGATGAATCACGGGAGACGTCCAGATCGCCTTACTCTTGGATGACCTCCCCTATGCTGCACTTCCCCCACTAGCATTTCCATTGCGTGAATGCATGAGCAACAACATCAAACAAGCATATTCACCACCTTCACTTTGGCCTATCAGCACCAATGTTTAACACCATCAACACCTTGACCGATAAGCATCAAGGCTACTCTGACCATTAAGCATAAGAGTTTAACATCGTCAACACCATGACCAATAAGCATCAAGGCTACTTTGGCTAATAAGCACCAAAGTTAATATCGTGCGCTTACACGTCGTTACCATCTTAACCATATTAACGTTCTATGTTTAATTTTTCTTATCTTTATTTAGTTGGTGTCTTATTTCATCATAGGGAATAATTTAGGTGAAACCACCCTTGTTGTCACTTAACGTCTATTCTGTTTGGGAGAGCACGGTTGTGTTGACCCCTAACACGTGTGTGTTGGCATTTAAGTTAAGCACGGGCGTGCTGTCTATTGAGCACGGCCGTGCTTATTGGAGCGTGGTCATACTTTTTGGGCATAAACATTAAGGTTTTCCTTGCCAACTCCCTAGAGCACTCATAGATCAATCCTATTATCTTTTAATTATACCATCATGTATTAATCTTGTTCCTCTTAATTAATCTCCATGTTTTATGATTATAAGGGATTAATCCTTTCAATTCTAGTTTTATTATCAATATCCCTAAAACACTCATGAATCAAACCTAGGGTCTTGACTATACCATTGAGAATTAACTCACTTCTCTTTACTAAAGTTCATGTCTTATGAACATTGAGAATTAACCCTTCTTGCTTGGTTATTAACATCCTATGTCTTTAATTAGAGTCTTTATAACAACAACGACATTCATCTCATAACATTAGTCATTAATAATCAATACATTCAATCATGGTATACATCATCATCATCAATAATCAATAATAATAAACAATTAAAACATGCCAAGCATATAAAACACATAGTCATTCATATACAAACAACATCAATTAAGCAATTAGCACACAACAGGGTCATGGGTTAACCCTTCATCTTACGCTACCCCAAGACCTACATGTTATACTAATCATTTCTTCCCATACTTGGTATAAAGATTCAACCTACTGCCAAACATAAGCGATTCTACTTTGGTTCCCTCGAGTGGCTCGACGAATTCCTCAAGCCTATGCCAAATACAAAAGGGTAAACATTAATCTCCCAATTCAAGAAACAAGAAAAGGATATTAACCGAGGGATGACAACATTACCTTAGCACGAGCATGCTCACCTAAAACTCACTTATTTAAGTTGTCAGACCCTGAGCACGAGCGTGCTCACCTTTAGCACTGTCATGTTCAACACCGAGCACAGGGTCGTGCTTAAAGGAGCACGGGGTCTACACTATTCTCATCAAAACGCTCCATTTTCCAACACGACCGTGATCCCCTTGGGCACAACCATGTTCGTGGCTTACGCAACCACTGAGCACGCCTAAGAGCATGGGGTCGTGTTGTACATGACCACGACCGTGCTCGTGCACCAGAAACGGACTTTTGACCAAAAAATCCCACTTGACCCCATTTTAACATTCCTAAGGCATTTTCTAGCAACTAACATAGCATAAAACCATACCTATAACATTAATAAACACATTTAAACACACAAAGGTCTATTTACTAAAAACGGGGTGTTACAATTCCACCCCTTATAAAAATTCCGTCCTCGAAATTTCCACTCACCTCTGGTAAAAAGGTGCGGATATGCTTCCATCATCTTGCTCTCCAGTTCCCAGGTAGCACTTTCCTCGGTAGCCCCACTCCAAACAACTTTATCCAAGGGAATCCCCTTCCCTCTTAGTTGTTTCACCCTTCGATCCTCAACCCGACGCGGTAGTACCTCAAAAGTCAAGTTCTCTTTTAACTGAATTGTATCGGGTACTATAACATGGCTAGGATCATTAATATACTTTCGAAGTTGTGACACATGAAATATGTTGTGAAGGTTGGATAGGAAAGGGGGTAAGGCGATTTGGTAAGCGACTTCACCAACTCTTTTCAGAATTTGGTAAGGGCCAGTGAATTCAGGAGTAAGTTTCCTCGCTTTCATCAATCTACCAACCCCAGTTGTTGGAGTAACTCGCAAGAACACATGATCACCTTCCTGGAATTTGAGAGCCTTCATTCTCTTGTCATGATAACTCTTTTGTCTACTTTGTGCCACTATCATCTTGTACTGGATCATTCTCACTTTTTCTGTAGTCTCCTGCACTATCTCTGGTCCTAGCACCACATTCTTACCAGGTTCATTCCAACACAAGGGTTTCCTACACCTCCTTCCATACAAAGCTTCATAGTGTAACACCCTGTATTTCACTGTTTTAAATAACAGTAGTACATATAAATATGTTTATAAATTTATTTGAGTTTTAGAAAATTATTTTAAATAAATGGAGTTTACTACTCAATCCTACTTGAATGTAGGAAGCTATGATTAAAATTTAGGTTGGAAAGTCAGGCAAAACCCGGCCCGCGAATTCCATTGACAGTATAATTATACTGCTCAAAAAACCTAATTTTGACTCGTGAACGAAATGGTGTGTATTTAAATAATATTTCCAACGAGTTTGGTTAGTTTGAAAATTTTCAGTAAAAAACGAAATATTACGCTTTTACGCAGGCGTAAAACCCTAATCAGGAAAACCGACGGAGTCGAAAACGGAACTACCGAGACCCGTCAAGAGATCGGGATAACGAGTCATACATGATGATTCATGAGGATGAGTCACACTTTTGAGTCTAGAAGATTCTACAAGTTAAAGTGGCAATTTATGAATTTTACGCTTCAGTCCCTGAACTTTCAATTAATTACACTTTGGTCCCTAAGTTAGTTTCTATGTTTTTCTAAGTGAATTGGGCCAAAATCTTTGTTCCAAGACCATTAGTGGACGTGTCCATGAAGCCCAAATTCCTTGTTCATGGATTAATTCCATAAAGCCCATTAGAAATCATATAAGTTTCCTATGTCATGTTAAGCCTTAAGCATTTTAGTGGGCCCCACATAAATGAATCCAAGCCCAAAATTTTGAGGCCCATGCGCAAGCCCAAGAAGGAGTGGGGGCTGCCTTAGTTTGTAAGAGTCAAGTGGATTCTTGAAGTTTCCACACAATTCCACAATGTTCTACAATGTTCTACCATGTTCCACCATGTTCTACACTTTTCTAACATGTTCCAAAATGTTCTAGGTTCTTCTCAAAATATCTCATGAAAAATCAGCCAAGATAAGTCAAGATGAGACCACATTTAATGTGGCACATGGTCATCATTTCAATTTATTGGCAATTTGCAAAATAGTCCTTATACTTTTGGAACCTTTGCAAAATGGTCCCTAGAAATTATTTGCACTTTAATCCTTTGAACAAGCCAACTCATTCCTACTAGATCCTTCTAAAGTGGCACAACAACCCCTATAAATACCCTCCAAACCGTGGCCTCCCTCACCATTTCACTCATCTTCTTCATTCTCTTCATCTTCCTCACCAACTAAGTTACAAAACCCTAAGAACACCGAATCCCCACCGAACATATGACCCTTTTCCTTTATGAAAATCGTAAAACACTAAACATAAAAGTCGTTCCTCTTTATCTCTTATTTACAACAAGATAAAGAGCATCAAAAACGGATAAGTGGATTGGGAGATAGGTTCAAAATACCGAAACTGCCCAGAATTCTCAGCAACCCACGAAACAGAAGAAAGAAGGCCCTTTTCACCCCTGTTATGATCCTAACCAAATTAAACCTTAAACACCAAAGTTGTTCATTTTCTTATTATATTTATATCAAGCCAAAGTTCATGATTTTTGGATGAGTATATTGTGAGATACACTCACAATACCATCACACCCTCAAGCTGTCCAGTTTTCAGCTTAGTGAAGGTTGATCATTTTCTTCATATCTTCAATCTTCAAGAGGTAAAATCTCTTCTAATTAATCATATAAGTCTTCTCCTTCATTTATTTTGATCAAGCCATGATCATCAAGTTTTCATAAATTTCTATTCCTAGATCTAGAACTTCAAATAATTCTAGAAAATGGTAGAAAAATCCTTTTAATGTGAAACCAATTTCTATGATCTTGTGATGTCTTCCACTTTCATTATCCAAGAGCATGTAATCAAAAACATTTTCCTTCCCTATTTTCTTTAAGTGGCAGAATCTCACTCAAAGGAGGGTTTGATGATTTTGTTTTCATTTTTGAAATCTAATGCTTGATTTGAGCTCTCTAATACTTATATGATCTAAATCCAAGAGCTTGAATCCAACTAAATTTCCTAGTCTATTTTCCTAATATGGGCCGAAACCCTAACCCTAAAGGTTAGAGGATTTTGTTTCAAATTTTAGTCTTGTAATAAGTAATCTATGTTAGTTAAGACTCTAGTAACTAGGATCCAAAAGATGGCATTAAGAAGATAACCCTAAACCTATTTTCTAAGTCTTGGCCGAACCTAGCCCTAAAGTGTCATAGATGGTTGTTATTTGATTAATTATAGTAATGTTGTTTGGTTCAAGGTGAAACTATTAAGCTGTGGTGTGATAGCAAGGAACGTCGAGTTCGAGATTTCGGTGCTAGCTCAGGTGGGGAAAAGAATCAACCTATCGTCGGAATCGATAAGTAGTAGATTATATGATAATTGTGTAGGGAGACCTAAACCCTATTAGTAGTCGAGTAATCGACAAGACCAAAATCCCATTGGAAACCTTTTCTGTAAAACCATTGGTGATTCGGGGATTGTAGGTTTATCGACATTGAGTTGATTTTAAGTATTTGAGGATGTTTGATTTTATTTACTGTGATACGCTGGTTGAGGTATTTCATCTGCATGTGACGTATTATTTCGGTGTTTGAATATTTAGGATATTGAGGATGTTCAGTGTTTGTCACGGCCGTGACAGAATCTGACTTGCATTTGTTGTCTGTCACGGCCGTGATGGCTATCATGGCCAGACCGTGACAGAATCTGACTTGCCTTTGTTGTCTGTCACGGTCGTGATGGCTATCACGGCTAGGCCGTGACAGAGTCTGACTTTGTTATTTATTTGGTTGGACTATTATGAGTTGGTTGTGATAAATTGCCTCATATGATATTGAGATGTTGGAATATTCTGTTGATAATGTGTTATGCATGATCTGCATGGGTTTAATACTATGCTTAGATGATTTTAAGGAAAGAAATATATTGCTCGGAGGTATTTTGTTTGGGTGAGAGTTTTGAATATGAATTAGAAGCGCCTCGCTATTATTTTATAAAAGTGATGTGATATAGAATGTAAGTGGAGGTTGTGAGGAAAAGCTTGAGGTACTAGGTTGCTATTGATAAAAGTCAGTGATAATCATATGTTGCATTGTTGTTCATAACCGTGTATTTGAGATACACGAGGTCCGAAGTTCTCGTGGACCGTTCCAAATTAGAATTTAAGTTGTGCAACTATAGTGTCATTGCTATGCATGAGCACCCTTGACTGAGTTGAGAGAGAAAATCAGGGTGTGCACCGACGGTACTGTGCAGCTATAGTGTCATTGCTTTGCATGAGCATTCTCACTATGGATGAGAATGTGCACCGGCGTTGGGAACGTGTCACTTGGACGACTGAATGACATTCCTAACGAGGGATGTGTGACAGGATTAGCAGTGGCCACGCCAGCATAAAGGTTTAGTTGCATGAGTTGGAGGGTAGAGGATGATACTTGAGTTTGAGGATGTTTTGTTAGGTGTTGAATGATGTTATGTCTGTGACAGTTATTGTATAATTTACTATTACTCTTTTCCGCTTTTTGATGATAGAACTGTTTCTTATTCCCTATATCTTTCTATGTGTTGTATTTTATTTCTGATGTGATCGTACGAGAAGACTCGATGGAGGAACCAATTGCTTAGGAGTTAGATGGAACTCCTTACGAACCAGATGCTGGAGGTCGAGCTATGCTACATGGCGATTAGAGTATAGACATTATGGCCAGTGTGTCTAAGGAGTATTTATATTTCCACTAAGTATGTCTGTAGTGAAGTTTATGCTTGTGAGGGATCTTACTGAGAGGGCACCCTTAACAGTGCTTTGGTATTGTCATAAATAAACAGGTGTGTATTTATATATATTAACGTTGGTGTGTTAATTTTGAATAAGTTATATGATAATTAAATAAGTTTTAATTTTTACGTATTTTCAACAGTAAGCACGTGAATAAGTAAATAAATATTAAGGTTTTAATGTAATAATACAATGTGGCACAACGGGGTGTCTCACATAGGGTGCCATCCCATTACTGGAATAGAAGCTATTGTTGTAGGTGCACTCTATCAGAGGTAAAAACTTATCCTAACTACCCAACTGTTCTAGCACACAAGCTATCAAAAAATCCTCTAAGTACTGGATGGTTCTTTCAGACTGACCATCGGTCTATGGGTGATACGCTGAACTCAATCTAAGTTTAGTTCCTAAAGTCTCATGCAAGCTATTCCAAAACCTAGAGGTAAATCTAGGGTCTCTATCCGATGCTATGCTAAAGGGCACACCATGTAGTCTAACTATCTCCCTGATGTACAACCTAGTCAACTTCTCTATTGGATACCCCATGTTCATAGGGATGAAGCGAGCAGATTTAGTCAACCTATCCAGAACAACCCATATAGCATCACAACCAGCTGGAGTTCTAGGGAGTCCAGACACAAAATCCATAGAGATACTATCCCATTTCCATTCTGGGATACTTAGAGGTTGCATCATACCTAAAGGCTTCTGGTGTTCTATCTTAGCCTTTTGGCACACTAAGCACGCATAGACAAACTCAGCTATATCCCTTTTCATTCTAGGCCACCAAAGCATACGATTCAGATTGTGGTACATCCTCGTTAGCGAGCCTGTGAATAACAGGGTCATCGGTAGTGGTGACCTTGAAGCAGAGAGGTTGGGGAAGAAGAAGAGGAGGCGTTGGTATTCCAAAATAACATTAGTGTCAATTTGGTCCCTGAAATTAGTGGGTATGTGACCATTTGACGTGGCAGGATGACATGGAGGCCACATGGGCACTTAACGTGCCACCTCAGCACCGTTAACGGCGTCAATCAACCCTGACTAACGAAGGGACTAACTTGATTAACGTTTGATACTTTCAGGAACCTTTTTGGAATTTCGTTAATTTGAGGGACCAATGATGGGCTCCGGCAAGCGAACCGGATCGAAGCAAGTAATATTAAAACGGTGAGAAACCGAGTATCAAACTCAGGGATTCGGAAACCAAATACCACTTCACAAATTAAACGACTATTTTAGATTAAGAAATAAGTGTGGGAAGATTTCAAAGAAAATAAAAGAAACAATAAAATCAAATCAAATATTTTTGGGATTTTCAAATTAAAAGAGATTCCTAGGAATTGGGTTACCACAATATTGTTGATGTTACTAAATTGACTACCCCTTGTTAATTATCAAAATTACTTTGAAGGCGAATTTATCCTGAATAAGTTAATGCTCCCTCTCGGGTTACAAAAACCTTGACCAATTAAACCAACCCCTACTCTCGTGGTAGTTGAATTTAGATTGAACCCTTTAAGTTTTGTGACAATTCGTTAATCCTCGAAGGACCGCTTCTAACTCTCGTGATTTAAGTCCTAAGTCTGATTCTATAGATCCGATACCTAAGTTCACCGCTAGGTTCCTCCTTAGAGTATCTATGACATGCAAATAAGTACGCACCAGATTTACAAGTAATTAAAACAATAGAAATCGGATCTAAAGCAAAATCGAAATTAACAAAGGGAAAACATCAATTCACAACATAAATCAGATCTTGGGCATAGCCCCAATCCCTAGAAATAAAGCTACTAAGGAGGAGGAGGAGGAGAAGAAGAAGAAGAAGAAGAAGAAGAAGAAGAAGAAGAAGAGGAAGAAGAAGAAGAAGATGATGATGAAGATGATGATGATGATGAAGAAGAAGAAGAAGTCGAAATTAACAAAGGGAAAACATCAATTCACAACATAAATCAGATCTTGGGCATAGCCCCAATCCCTAGAAATAAAGCTACTAAGGAGGAGGAGGAGGAGGAGGAGGAGGAGAAGAAGAAGAAGATCCTAAAAATTTGCCTAAGTGTAGCAGCCAAAAGTCTCTTTCTAGTCTCTGCCTAATTGCCCTATTTATAGATTAGGGTAATTTGAATCCCAATCAAATACAAATTCAGATGAAATCAGTTTGTTCAGATCCAAATATTGCGCGTGACGGCCGTGATGCCTGACACGGCTAGACCGTGACGGATTGTGCCTTGGATGTTGCTCTGCTGGTTGGTCTGTCACGGCCGTGATGCTCATCACGGCTAGGCCGTGATCAATTCTGTTTGGCTCAGTTTCCTTACTTTTTCAAACTCCATCTTCATGCAAGCTCCATC
Source organism: Sophora flavescens (assembly GCA_030762895.1). Lineage (NCBI taxonomy): Eukaryota > Viridiplantae > Streptophyta > Magnoliopsida > Fabales > Fabaceae > Sophora > Sophora flavescens. The sequence goes on along the minus strand of CM061062.1, from coordinate 165,371,731 downwards.
ATAATTGGTCATGAGCATTTTAATCTTCATATCCAAATCAATATCTCCAAATTAATTGCCAAATCTTATCATATCATTATTGTTGTGATAGGCAATTATTATCCAAATCCAAATTGATTTGGATCCAATCTTTTATCTCAATACCAATTGAATTATCTTTTAATCATAATAATCCAAATCCAAATTGATTTGGATTCAAATCTGTCATGTGGGCCCTTGCAATTTGCTTGACAATCTTCAATTTAATTTCAATCCTTCTTCTTTGTCCTCTCCTAAAAATAAGAATAAGAAAATATCAGAAAATTAATAAAAATCTGATCAAATGCACACATTGACTCTAAAATAACCAAAATAGGAAAACAAAGTCTAATTTGGGCTAAATCAAATATTTAACAAAATTTAATTGATGAAATCTGCTAAAAAATAATAGATAAAATATCATAAGCCAGCGGATTATCAAACACCCCAAACTTAAACTTTGCTTGTCCTCAAGCAAACTAAAGCTTAAAAAGACTCGAAACTTAGCAAGCTCAATGGACTCAGTCAAACTTCACATAATCTTCATGCAATTTTATCAAAACAATTCCAATCAATGTTTCCCCCTATTTCATTATAGTAATCCCCACATTCATTTACTTCAAACAAAGAGAATTCCATCATTCATGAAATTATTAATTTAAGCAAAGGGTTCGAGTTACACACAAAAGGGAGATCACCAATTTCAAACATTTGCCTTCCTCACAAGGGCATTTAATAATTCACTCATTCGCTCGATTTGCCTAGGATATCAACTTTCACTCAATTTCACATTTCAAGAGCACTTTCCTTGAATTTGATTTTCATCTCAAACCAAGTTCCCACAAAAACATGCATGCATCATCAAAAGGTCTTTCATAGGTTGTAATGGGGTCTGGCTAAAGGTAGGATATTCAAAGGTACTAGGCTTAAGTTCTTAGGAACTAAGAGAGCATGAAACTTTTTACACTTATATTTTCACTCTAATTCCTTTTTCAATCTTTTTTTTTGGTGGCTACAACGTATTTCCTTTGACACCCTTTCATTTTGCCCCTTTTTGGAAATTTTCCCTTTTTTTTATTTTTCTTCTTCTTCTTTTTCTTTTTCCCTTTGCCTTTGGCTTCAACCTATATTTTTTTTTCTCAATCCAAAACAACATATCATATCCTTGTAGCCACCCCAAACTTCGTTTCCTTCAACCCTTGTCTTGCTAAGCATCCATGCTCTCCTAAATCCTAAGATTGGGTTAACATGGTTTTTCCGTATTTTTGGCTTATAGCATAAGGTCGTCAAGAAACAATAGGCTATTAGGCTCAATGTGGCTAACTAGGGAACATGCATTAGGGATGGTTCTTTTTAGGCCAAGTAGCTATTTCAAAGAAAATTGCCTAAATCATTTGATGCAAACATATAAACATGCAAACCATGAAGAGATTCAAGCAAATCCAGGAAAGTGCAACTTAAAAGTGATTCAGAAAATTTAAAAACATTGTTGGAGGCTCAAATTCCTCACCTGGAAATTTTTTGCAAATTGTTTGACCGAGATACAATCCCTAGTGTATGCACCCCTTCACCCCAAACTTGTCATAAATCATGCATTCCAAACAAAAATTCTCAAAGTTAAATCTTCAATTTTTCACATGGGGGTCAATTTTCAATTTTCAAATCATTAGGGGAAATCATCAAAAATCAACATATTTCATGCAATCCATTTATGCTAAATTTAATAAAATCCATTCAAGCTTACCAACACAAGACTCACACACATATGACTCAAGTAAAGAAAAGCAAAATAATTAAAAAGAGAAGGTTTAGAAAAACTCATTGAAGATGCTTCCACCCGGATCCCATAGCCTATGGTAAAAAGACCAAGAGATGCCCAAGATGTAAGACCTTCCACCGGGATCCTATGGCTTGTGAAGTGGAGATGGAAGAAGCAAGTGTGATGAGATTTCATTGATTTCTTTAAGTGATATGATGAGCTCACTCCCTCCGGGGTCAAATGGTAAGTCACCTACTCCAAGAATGGCCTTTATGTAATTAGTTTCTCCATGAAGTACTTGGACCATAACTTCTTGTGGCGATCTTAGAGCCTCTGCCGTTATTGATGAAAACTCCCAATTCTCAGGCAATGACTTGAACTCCAAAGTTGGTATTTTTACTAAGTAATGTGATAGACAAATTGAAGGCACCAACTTTGTTACATCCACAGATGCATGCAAACCAACATATTTATCTTACTCAGGATTTCTAGGCTCCTCAATAGGAATGGTGAGAGAAGTATTTTCTACATGATTGATTTCTTTTGTCCCTTGCAAAGGAACAATAAGAGATATTTCCTCCTTGCACTACTCTTCAAGATCCTCTCCTCTTGAATCATCTTCCACCGCCACTTCGTCTTCATTCACGTCCATGCTAGCAAATAGTTTCCCTTCAATTTGAATTCCATGTTGCTTTTCTGCTAGCAATTTAGAAAATATTTACTAGCTTGTTCTTCTAACCTTTGAAAGTTGTTACTTAGCATCTCCGTTACCAGTTGAGAACGTTTCTTACGCATCTTATGCCTTTGAAACATGCCACTAAATTCCTCCTTGCAACGCTCTATGCTCTGGATCAAATGTTGAGCATCTATATCCGAAAGTGATTCCTGCACCTCGGGATCCAGCTTAATGTCTGGTGGTGGTTGTAAGGATGACAAATAGGATCTCCATTCCTCCTTGGAGTATATCTTCACATGCTTATCAACTATACAATCAAATACGATCCAATCAATTTGAGATTCCCTGTTTAGATAGAAACAATGGTCCATGTGTGGCATCCACCTAACACAAACAAAACTCAAAAGAAAATATCAAATATATACAAAATAAAAAAATGTCTAAAGTAGTTGTTTTCTTTGTTACTAATGATATTGGTATTGCCAATCCCCGACAACGGCGCCAAAAACTTGATGAGCTCCGGCAAGCGAACCGGATCGAAGCAAGTAATATTAAAACGGTGAGAAACCGAGTATCGAACTCAGGGATTGGGAAACCAAATACCACTTCACAAATTAAACGACTATTTTAGATTAAGAAATAAGTGTGGGAAGATTTCAAAGAAAATAAAAGAAACAATAAAATCAAATCAAATGTTTTTGGGATTTTCAAATTAAAAGAGATTCCTAGGAATTGGGTTACCACAAGATTGTTCATGTTACTAAATTGAATACCCCTTGTTAATTATCAAAATTGCTATGAAGGCGAATTTATCCTGAATAAGTTAATGCTCCCTCTCGGGTTACAAAAACCGTGCCCAATTAAACCAACCCCTACTCTCGTGGTAGTTGAATTTAGATTGAACCCTTTAAGTTTTGTGACAATTCGTTAATCCTCGAAGGACCGCTTCTAACTCTCGTGATTTAAGTCCTAAGTCTGATTCTATAGATCCGATACCTAAGTTCACCGCTAGGTTCCTCCTTAGAGTATCTATGACATGCAAATAAGTGCGCACCAGATTTACAAGTAATTAAAACAATAGAAATCAGATCTAAAGCAAAATCGAAATTAACAAAGGGAAAACATCAATTCACAACATAAATCAGATCTTGGGCATAGCCCCAATCCCTATAAATAAAGCTACTACTCAAGCATTGCCATGGTGATGACAAGCATGATTAACAACAACATAAAATAAAGCCTAAGAGGAGGAGGAGGAGGAGGAGGAGGAGGAGGAGGAGGAGGAGGAGGAGAAGAAGAAGAAGAAGATCCTAAAAATTTGCCTAAGTGTAGCAGCCAAAAGTCTCTTTCTAGTCTCAGCCTAATTTCCCTATTTATAGATTAGGGTAATTTGAATCCCAATCAAATACAAATTCAGATGAAATCAGTTTGGTCAGATCCAAATATTGCGCGTCACGACCGTGATGCCTGTCACGGCTAGGCCGTGACGGATTCTGCCTTGGATTTTGCTCTGCTGGTTGGTCTGTCACGGCCGTGATGCTCATCACGGCTAGGCCGTTATCAGTTCTGTTTGTCACAGTTTCCTTACTTTTTCAAACTCCATCTTCATGCAAGCTCCATCATAATTGTTCATGAGCATTTTAATATTCATATCCAAATCAACATCTCCAAATTAATTACCAAATCTTATCATATCCTTATTGTTGTGATAGGCAATTATTATCCAAATCCAAATTGATTTGGATCCAATCTTTTATCTCAATGCCAATTGAATTATCTTTTAATCATAATAATCCAAATCCAAATTGATTTGGATTCAAATATGTCATGTGGGCCCTTGCAATTTGCTTGACAATCTTCAATTTAATTTCAATCCTTCTTCTTCGTCCTCTCCTAAAAATAAGAATAAGAAAATATCAGAAAATTAATAAAAATCTAATCAAATGCACACATTGACTCTAAAATAACCAAAATAGGAAAACAAAGTCTAATTTGGGCTAAATCAAGCATTTAACAAAATTTAATTGATGAAATCCGCTCAAAAATAATAGATAAAATATCATAAGCCAGCGGATTATCAACCAACTTGACACGACCTCACAGTTTCAGGGACCAAATTGGCTATTTACTCCTCAAATGTTCCTCATGTTCCTCCTTGGTCTTGGAGTACACTAAGATGTCGTCTATGAAAACCACCACAAACTTATCCAAGTAAAGGTAAAAGGTCTTGTTCATATAATCCGTGAACACAACAGTAGCATATGTCACGTCAAAGGGCATAACCCGAATTTGATGATACCCTGACCTCATACCTAAACTCATAGTGACCATAACGCGTCCTAAAAGCAGTCTTCGGGATGTCCTCAGACTTAACCCGAATTTGATGGTACCCTGACCTCATATCTATCTTGGAGAAAACACAAGCTCCTATCAATTGGTCCATAAGATCGTCAATCCTAGGGAGGGGATACCTAATCTTAATGGTCACTTTGTTGAGCTGTCGATAGTTGACACATGATCTCATGCTGCCATCGTTCTTCTTCACCAACAACACTGGCGCTCCCTATGGGAACACGCTAGGCCTAATGAACTGCTTCTGAATCACTTCCTCCAATTGTTTCTTCAACTCGACTAGTTCTATGGGAGACATCCTATAAGGTTCTATGGATATGGGTTCCGTTCCCAGCACTAAATCTATGGTAAACTCCACATCTCTCTCAGGGGGTAAGTTATAAACATCCCCAGGGAACATTTCAGGAAACTCTCACTATTGGCACATTTCCAACATCAGGTTTGCTCTCTACTTTTAGGGAAGACAACATCATGTAAACTTGGGTCTTTTCTTTCATAGAAGCCTTAACTTGGTTGGCAGAGAGAAATCTTGGATCCTTAGACTCCACTGGAGTTCCGAAAACAATGGTCTTGTCAAAACAGTTCAAGAGGACATGGTTGGAAGATAACCAGTCCATACCAAGAATAATATCAAGTTGTTTCAGGGGTAAGCACACAAGATCGACTACAAAGTTCCTACAATCAATGGTAATGAGACAATTCTTGCATGCATGTGAAGTAAGAACATGCTTATTTGTGGGTGTGGTAACAATTAAATCGCAATCAAGAAGGGTCACATGCAATTTAAGGATCTTGACAAAGTCTTGTGATATAAACGAGTGAGTCACACCCGGATCAAACAAAATAGCTAAAGGAGTTCCATCGATGAGGCACATACCTTGGATCAAGTCCCACATAGAACTAAGCTGGAAGAACTATAGGTTCCTATTACTACGCATCATTTCATATATTAAAGATAGACAATTCAAACAAGAGCACACAGAAGATAGATAATAGACTCATACCACGGCCTGATAGGACATGCCTGCTCTGATACCATTTAATGTGACACCCTTTACCCCGCATGTATTTATAACAACGTAAAGGAAATAAAATAAAATAAGATGAAAAACATGCATATTATTTAAATATAATAATAAAGTCAAGGGTAGAAAGTACCACATGAACAAAACATGTCTCAACAACTGCGAAAAATAAAAACATAACATGAAACATAAACCCAGCCCATATGTCACATGTCAGAGCTGGTCACCAAAATCCGGAAAATACATCGGATAACAAAACTAAACAAAAAGAAACATCGTAACTATGAATGAGCGGGTTCCTCAAAGTCACTCCTCAACTGACTGCTCACCATCCTCTGCATAAAAGAAAGATACATACAAACAAACAACAGAAAATGGGGAGTAAGAAATCGTTGTATAAACATAACGGCAAAAGAAGAAGTTAGCAAGATTAGCATACATCACAAATATAGCATGTTGTAACATAATAACATTAACACAATAATATCACTCATGTCATCCCAATCAAGTATGCTAGGCGAAGCAGTGCTACTCCACTACTCCGTTATGCATGTGGATCCAAATCTATCTCATGAAGACAACGTCGAAGTTACATATCCACATTGGCCAACAAGCACCAATGCTGGCAGTTCACCAAACCATGGGATGAATCACCGCGGATGGCCAGATCGCCTTACTCTTGGACGACCTCCCCTATGCACTACAAAAAAAGGGGTATTACCGACGGACTAAAACAGTCAGAAAGGAAGAAAAGCCGTCAGAAAACTGCATCACCGATGGAATTTCTGATGGACCCAATTCCGTCGGTAATGGGCGCGTAGGAAAGGCTTTCTGACGAATCTGGGTTGACTGTCGGAAATTTCCGACAACCTTGTCCTTCGGAAAACACGTCACACAGAGCCCCTAATTACCGATGGAATTGTCCGTCGGTAACTGTTAGTGGAAGTTACCCATGGACTTTTCCGTCGGAAAATCTTAACTACAGTTACCGATGGAATTATTATTATTATATTTTATTTATTAATTATTATTATATTTTATTTTAATTAATTATTATATTTTATTTTAATTATTATTATATTTTATTTTAATTAATTGTTATTATATTATTAATTAAAAAACAAAATTGAAATTATAAATATAATTTAAAAAGAAATTAAATTAAAATTAATTTAAAATAAAACAAACTCAACATATAATCCATAAATAAAATATCCGTCTAGCTACAAAACTCTACTATGTTTATTAGTATCCTAATACCCATCACCATAATCTCCGTCACCGTCGTCCTGGCGGGGGGAGTCTACCGATGTCAGATGACCATCAGGCTGCAGCTCAGAAGACAGACCGGCATCATGTGGTTGTGGTGGGGGATCGGTGGCATTTAAGACCCCCTGCAGAGCACTGCGCCTGTCTGGTGTGAGGAAATCGAGCACAACGGTCATGACCGTAGAGAATGTCTCCATCTGTTGCATCATGCGTTCGTTTGCCTCCCTCTGTTGCTGCACCTCCTGCCTCAGCCCCTGCACCTCCTCCGTGTCTTGTAAGCCGGAGGATGTAGGCTCCCGAATGGTCAAGCTTAGCGTCGACCCCGACGGATCGACTTGGCTAGGGTCGCAGTACCGTAAATCCGCCCCTTTTTCTTCCCACCCGCCACATCCATCCAAACCTGGGTCTGTAGTCGCTCAACCTCGGTGGGGTCCAGATGAGAAGGATTCGAGGCACCAGAGCAGGAGGCAGCCTCAGTTGCTACCTGACTAAACTTGGCATTGTGCTCCGCCTGCGATCAATACATTACAATCAATATTTATTAAACTATATATATATATATAATAATAATAATAATAATAATAATAATAATAATAATAACGTATACTTCAAACATTAAAAAAAACACTTTAGCTCACCACTGTCTGCCTCGACCTCTCATCAACAAACACGTCGGTGTCCGAGTGAATATGTGTCTGCTCAAAGACCGTAGGCACATTAATGGACCGATCAAGATCTCCTGCCTGCAACCGACACACAAATAAAATCAATTAGTTATAAAATAAAATTTTAATAAAAATATACAGTTTACAAATAAAATTATTTATATATGCATACCATGTAAATGGAATGCTGCATATGGCTAATCGAACCACCAGTGTGCATGCTCCCACCCTTCTCGGAAGCTCGATTTCCCTTCGCCTACTAACACTTCAGCTTGTAAGCTGGAGTGTCCCAATACGCACATAGTTGGGCCCAAATGTTGGGCCTGATGTAATCCAGACGTATCTGGGTCTCCCTACGCTCCCGGAGCATGTCCTTCAGTCGAGCAGCTGCTCGATCGTCAAAGATAGCACGTATCTCTGAGGCATGCTCCGGTAACTAGCGCACAAGCTCCTATTAACATAGAAAAATATTAATAGCATTATACAAAAAAATATATAAAATGTGTGAAAAATAAAGGGAAAATTACATGAAATAATAAACAACAACTTACCCCGAATCATCTGAAGATACGATCTCGGTCATCCCCGGGGATCACCCCCCATGATGACCAGAAGCGACGATACTGTGCCTTGATGGCGTAGGTAACATGCTTCGATCCCACTTTCGATGGGATGAAGCTGAAAAGTTATAATTTTATTAAATTCAACAATATGACAACCAACAAATATATACTTATTGAATATTAACTAAAATAGTTAAAGTTAAAAAACATTAAATTAAATAAAACTTACGATCCAGAAACAGGCCGGATCCATGGTCGATCCAGAGGTACGGGAACCCTGGCCCACTCAGGCAGGTGCTCCGCCGCAATCGACTACTGCACAGAGGATGATGATGGAATGGTCGTGTCGTGACCGTATGCGGGCGCAGATGATGAGGATGGAATGGCCGTGTCCGGCTGTAGGATCATCCCAGGAGTCGGCATAAATGATAATCATGCTGGTTGTGTGGCCGGTGCAGTCGATGATGATGGTGCTGCTGGGTGTGGGAGTGGTGTGAGTCTTGTAGGGGCCGCGAGTAGCCGGCTAGTGCGCGTCGTGGAGCAAAGCGAGTGGAGGTCTGGACATGGGTGGAGGATGGGGTAGTGTGGGTCGGGGATAGTGCAGTATGGGTAGGGGATGGTGTAGTATGGGTCGGTGAGGGTGTAGAATGGGTGAGGGAGGGTGTAGAATGGGTGGGGGAGGCTCCTGTAGGTGCTGATGGGGTGGGTGCGGTAAGGATTGGGGTGGGTGTGGTGGGTGCTAAGGGACCTGCAGGAATGTGAGCAAGCACCTGGGACTTGACGGTGTATCGTCCCGGCTTAGCCTACCCCTTCCCCTTATCACCGCTAGGCGGTGGGGGGCAGGGTGACTGTCCTCCTGATGCTGACATATCTATTTTTATAGCACAATTATAAATCAATGTAAAAATAATAAATCAATCGACATTTAACAGACTAATCTAAGCAAATATTTAAATACAACAATATTTGTCAAGTCTTACATTTAATTGCATATAAGCAAATATTTAAAATACAATAAACAAAATAAAGACTATTATTAGTTTTTTATATTGGTAAATAAAAGGAAAGACATCATTAACTTATAGAAAAAAGACAAACAAAACAGATTAGAAACCTAGTAACATACCAATATTATCATATCCCTTAATTAATAATAACAAAAAGAAAAAACAAAATAAAAAAACAAAACAGTCATGAACCAATTTTACAGTTGCCCTATTTCTAATTCTAGGATATTTATCTTAAGGTATTTTGTACAGTACTTCTTCTACATTTGCTCTCACCTAGTTACAAAGCTTTGCTCATATTCTATCCTTGTTGGTGTGCAAAACTTATAGACAAAAACAGAGTTTTGCAACAACCCAATGCAAAATAGTGCCCTGTGAAGAAGAACCTAACCTTTCAACCCAAACCCACAGTTGCAAACAGGTTGAAATTGTAACAACTTTTCCACCAATACTAACATAGAATATGAACCACAACTCACCATAACTGAATACATCTTGTAAATACCCCCAACCCCATAAAAATTATTGCTAACAATGGGGTTAAAAATGAAGGATAGAACTTACATAGACATCAAAGGAAAGATTTCACAAAAAAAGACTAAATTAAAAATGAAGTTAACAATGGGTTAGAACCATGCATACATGTCAGGGGTGGTGGCACGCGGTGGACGATGGCGGCGGCACGCGGTGGTTCTGGACAGAGACGCGGTGGCACACGGAATAGAGAGATAGAGAGAGGGGGAAGAGAGAGAGACCAGCGATGCTGGTGGTGGGGGCGATGGTGGTGGGGGGCGGTGGTGGTGGTGGTGGTGGGGGGGGGGGGGGGGCGACGGTTCGCGCAACTGAGAGAAGAGATAATAGATATAGAAGAGAAAAAGGAAAGTGAGGGGGGAAGGGTTTTAGGTGTTAATTATTAAAGGTTTTTCGACGGATTACCAATGGCCTTTCCGTCGGTAATTCAAAAAAAAATGATTACCGACGGACTGAGCCGTCGGTAACTTTAACAAGATTTCCGACAGCCTAGCAGTCGGTACGTGTAGTTCCGTATACCGACGGAAAAGTCAGTCGGTAAACTCTGGAGCCAATTTTTTTTATTCCCGTCTGCTTTTTCGGCGGACGTACCGACGGATATGCCGTTGGTAATTTTACCGATGGCCAATTCCGTCAGAATTGATGAAACTGTTGATGTTCGCATGTACCGATGGAATTATCCGTCGGTAATCCCTTAATTACCGACGGAAAACAGGTCCGTCGGTAAATCACATCTTTCTGGTAGTAATGCTGCATTTCCTCCACTAACATCTCCAATGCGTGAATGCATGAGAAACAACATCAAACAAGCATATTCGCCACCTCCACTTTGGCCAAAAGCACCAAAGTTAAACACCATCAACACCTTGACCAATAAGCATCAAGGCTACTCTGACAATTAAGCATCAATGTTTAATATCGTCAACACCTTGACCAATAAGCTTTAAGGCTACTTTGGCCAATAAGCACCAAAGTTAATATTGTGCGATAACACATCGTTACCGTCTTAACCATCTTAACGTTTTTTGTTTAGTTTTTCTTATCTTTATTTAATTGGTGTCTTATTTCATCATAGGGAACAATTTGGGTGAAACCACCCTTGTTGTCACTTAACGTCTATTCTGTTTGGGGGAGCACGATCGTGCTGACCCCCAACACGGGTGTGTTGGCATTTAAGTTAAGCACGAGCATGCTGTCTATTGAGCATAACCGTACTTGTTGGAGCATGGCTGTACTTTCTGTGTAGAAACGTTAAGGTTTTCCTTGCCAACACCCTAGAGCACTCATAGATCAATCCTATTATCTTTTAACTATACCATCAAGTATTAATCTTATTCCTCTTAATTAATCTCCATATTTTATGATTATAAGGGATTAATCCTTTCAATTCTAATTTTATTATCAATATCCCTAAAACACTCATGAATCAAATCTAGGGTCATGACTATACCATTGAGCATTAACCTCACTTTTCTTTACTAAAGTTCATGTCTTATGAACATTGAGAATTAACCCTTAATTCTTGCTTGGTTACTAACGTCCCTATGTCTTTAATTAGAGTCTTTATAACTATAACGACATTCATCTCATAATATCAATCATTAAGAATCAATACATTCAATCATGGTATACATCAGCATCATCAATAATAATTCATAATTAAAACATGCCAAGCATATAGAACACATAGCCATTCATATAACAAACAACATCAATTAAGCAATTAGCACATAACAGGGTCATGTGTTAACCCTTCATCTTAGGCTACCTTAAGCCCTACATGTTATACTAATCTCTTCTCCCCATACCATGTATGAATATTCAACCTATTTCCAAACGTAAGCGATTCTACTTTGGTTCCCTCGAGCGGCTCGATGAATTCCTCAAGTCTTGGCCAAACACAAAAGGGTATACATTAATCTCCCATTTCAAGAAACAAGAAAATGAGATTAACTGAGGGATGACAACATTACCTTATTTGACACTAACGCAATTTTTGGCCGTGCTGTCGCGCACATGCCAAAAAGCGAGCGGTTTGTAAAAATGTAGTTTAGGAAGCGACAACTCGGATATCGTCTCACAAGGACTCTTGAATTGTTATTTACCACAAAAATCAGTTTTTTGGGGGGGTTTGGATTGAAATTCAAATTGAAAACAAAGCAGAAACAGAGCAATGAAAACAAAGCAGTTTAAAAGATTATCAAATAACTAAAGACGATTAATCTACTATTCTCGATTTCCCAACTATCATCGGTTCATGTAAATTCCAAGCCATAAACAGATTCTAATCCCCTTTCGGTTGTAGCAACAATTAACAAACGAAATCGCTACCATGAGATATATGTTCCTATTCCCGAATTAAACAAACAGGGTTAAGCCCTCATGAACTAAACGAACATGAACGAACACACGCGAATTAAACAAACGCGATTCAATATAGGAACATAACATCACCGAAATAAATCAACACAACACTATACACTCCTGAATTAAACAAACAGAAATATATAGCATAATATTGAAAAGGGAAAAGCATACAAAACAGGAATCACAAAACCTCAAGTGTAGTGGAAATCGATTACAGTAGACTAATCCAAGAAAATTAGTTCTCCATAAAAACGAAATACACCCAGAAAATATGTAAAAACAATGGAGAATCAAAAGTTTTTTCTACTCTACCCAGAACAGCCATTTATAGCATTCAAGAACCGCGCCTACTCGCGAGGCGAACCATCACTCGCGAGGCGAATATTATGAAGAGTCTGCAACGTTTGGTCTTCTCGCGGGGCGAAGTACGTCTCGCGTGGCGAGGAATGGAAGAGTCATGGCTTCTGGTCTTCAATCTCGCGAGGCGAGAATTGGATTCGCGAGGCGACACAGAAATCTTGCATTTTTCTGGAACAGTCAGCCTTTAGGGTTGCGAGGCGAGGTGTTGTTCGCGGGGCGAACCAGAAAGGATGACATTTTGCTGTTCAGCTGGCTTTCAGGTTCGCGTGGCGAGAAGACTCTCGCGAGGCGAACACCTCCAGGATTGCAATTTCCCCTGCTTCTTTATTCCCTTAACTTCTAAGTTAACCTGAAAACAATAAAATAGCCATAAGTGCTTTATTTGACTCAAAACTGGCTAAATTAACCTAAAACTACTTTAGAGACTCAAAACCTTGCTTGAGGACAATCTAATCTAATTTGGGTGAAAATGAGATATAATTAGCACAAAACCCTGGTCATACTAGCCGTAAAACTAGATGAGCCAGAGGCTTATCAAAATACCCCAAACTTAAACTTTGCTTGTCCCCAAGTAAACTACAACTCAAAAATCAAAAAGACTCAAGACATGGCAAGCTTAAAGGATTCAATCAACTCTGCACAAATTCAAGCAATTTCATCAAAACAGTTTTCTTTCGATGTTCCCCCCTTCCAAACAAAGTAATCCCCACAATCCTTTATTCTGAACATTTGAGAATTTTATCATTCAAACAATCATTAATCTAAGCAGGGGATCCAAGTTACACACAAGAGGGAGATCACCAAATTCAAACAATCGCCTTCCTCACAAGGGAGTTTAGTGTTTCACTCAATCGCTCAGTTTTTGTCAGGCAATCAACAATTCACTCAATTCACCTTTCAGAAGCACTTTCCACAAATTTGATTTTCATCTCCAAATGATTCCCACAGAAAACATGCATGCAACATCAAAAGGTCTTTTATGGTTGTAATGGGGCCTGACTAAGGGTAGGATATACAAAGGTACTGGGCTGAAGTCCCTAGGAACTAAGAGAGCATGAGCTTTTTACACTTTGAATTTCCAATCAAGTTCTTTTTTCATTTTTCATTTGCCCTGGGTGACTACAGCCTTTTTATTCAAATAGCCTTTTTGACATTTTTTTCCATTTCTCCTTTTTTTTCTTGTTTTTTTCTGCTTTTCTTTTCTTGGCTCCAACCTTTTTATTATTATTTTTCCTTTCAATCCCAAACAACACATTACACCTTGTAGCCACCCCAAACTTAGTTTCTTGCAAACATTCTCTTGTCAAGATTCCATGCTCTCCTAATCCTAAGATCGGGTTAACATGGTTTTCCAGATTTTAGCTTATAACATAAGGTCAACAAGAAACAATAGGCTAATTAGGCTCAAATGGGCTAACTAGGAAACATGCATTAGGGATGGTTATTTTAGGCCAAGTAGTTATTTACAAAGAAAATGCCTAAATCATTTGAAGCAAACACATAAACATGCAAACCAAAAAGAGATTCAAGCAAATTCGGGAAAGTGCAACTTAAAAGTGATTTCACACAGTTTAAAACATGTTGGAGGCTCAAATCCTCACCCGGACAATTTTGCAAATTGTTTGACCGAGATTCTATCCCTAGTGTGTGCTTACTATCACCCCAAACTTATCATAAATCATGCAATCATAACAAAAAATATCTCAAAGTTCAGTTTTCAATTTTTTCATGGGGATCACTTTTCAAAAAAATTTCAACCTAGGGGGAATCATCACATAAATCATGCAATCAATCTGTGCAAAAGCAATCAAAACCAATCAAGCTCACCGACCAAAGACTTACACAATTTATTCAAACACAAGACCAACCAAACACAAAACAAAGCTACAATTAGTTCCCTCCCCCACACTTAAAACATACATTGTCCCCAATGAAACAACATGACTATAAAATCAGAGTGAGGGAAAGGAAAGGGTGCTCCCTGATCAAGTGTCAGTGTAGGTGGGAGCTTCCACGGAGAGCTCCTCAACAGTAGCATCGTCAGGAACACCAGCAGCCACACCATGGAATGGCTTCAGCCTCTGCCCGTAAACCTTGAAGGACTTGTTGCTACCTGCATCTTTAATCTCTACTGCACCATAAGGAAAAACATTAGTAACAACAAATGGGCTAATCCACTTGGACCTAAGTTTCCCAGCCATCAATTTCAGGCGGGAGTTAAACAGTAAGACTTGTTGGCCCACATAAATTTTTTTTTTCTAGCAATCATCCTATCATGAAAATATTTTGTTTTCTCTTTATAAATCCGGGAGCTTTCATAGGCTTCTAGCCTAAGCTCTTCAAGCTGCTGCAACTGGAGTTTCCTTTCAACACCAGCTTTCTTCATTTCCAAGTTACAACACTTGACTGCCAAATATGCACGGTGCTCAACTTCCACCGGGAGGTGACATGCCTTACCAAATACAAGCCTAAAGGGGGACATCCCTATTGGCGTCTTAAAAGCAGTCCTCTGAGCCCACAGTGCGTTTCCAGACGGCGGCTCCAGTCTTTCCTATTCGGCTGCACCATTTTCTCTAAGACCTGCTTGATCTCCCTATTTGATATCTCAGCCTGGCCATTGGTCTGGGGATGGTAAGCAGTGGAGACTCTATGCATAACTCCATACTTCTGGAGTAGGGCTCCCATGGTGCGGTTGCAGAAGTGAGTGCCCTGGTCACTGATGATAGCCCGTGGTATGCCAAACCTGCAAAAAATATTGGACCTAACAAATTTTGAAACAACTTTAGCATCGTTAGTTCTAGTGGGGATAGCTTACACCCACTTTGAAACATAGTCAACAGCCAAAAGAATATATAGAAAACCAAAAGATGCAGGGAAAGGACCCATAAAGTCGATTCCCCACACATCAAAAACCTCACAAAAAAGCATGGGCTGCTGAGGCATTTCACTCCTACGAGTGATGGCGGGGGCCTCTTGTTTGACATTCCTTACAATTCCTGTAGACCTCATAGGCATCTCTAAAAATTGTGGGCCAGTAGAACCCAGAATCTAGGACTTTTCTTGCCGTCCTCTGTGGTCCAAAGTGTCCCCCTACTTGAGAGGCATGAGAAAAGTGCAAGATGGAATCTGTCTCATAATCGGGGACACACCTCCGAATTATCGGATCACTGCAAAACTTCCAAAGGTACGGATCATCCCACACATAGTACTTGCAATCACTCTTGAGCTTGTGGATCTTGGATCTACTTGTACCTGCAGGAACAACACCAGCAACAAGAAAGTTAACAATGTCAGCAAACCAAGGTGTTACCCCATACAGATGTAGAAGTCGCTCATCAGGAAAATCATCCTGGATGGGAGAAGGATCCTCATCCCTTACTATTCGGCTCAAGTGATCGGCTACCAAAATTTCAGCTCCACTCTTGTCTTTTATCTCCACATTGAACTCTTGGAGCAAAAGCATCCACCGAATCAATCTTGGCTTCGCCTCTGGTTTCTACAACAGGTACCTCAGAGCTGCATGGTCAGTAAAAACAATAACCTTGGAACCTAGCAAATATGACCTAAATTTATCAAGTGCAAAAACAACAGCTAGCAGTTCCTTTTCAGTGGTGGTGTAATTTGATTGTGCAGCATCTAATGTCCTAGAAGCGTAATGAATGACATGGGCAGTCTTGCCCACCCTTTGTGCCAGAACCGCTCCCACAGCATAATTAGAAGCATCACACATGAGCTCAAAAGGGAGGGTCCAGTCAGGGGGCTGAATGACGGGGGTAGAGGTCAATGCCCTTTTCAGGTAGTCAAATGCCTTCTTGCAGTTGTCATCAAAATGGAACATGGCATCATTCTTCAGCAAGTTTGACAAAGGCAGAGCTATCTTGCTGAAGTCCTTAATGAACCGCCTGTAGAAACCTGCATGGCCAAGAAAAGAACGGATCTCGCGAACGCAAGATGGATAAGGCAATGTAGAAATCACATCAATTTTTGCAGGATCTACTGAAATACCCTCTTTAGAAATAACATGACCCAAAACAATCCCCTGGTCTACCATAAAGTGACATTTTTCATAGTTCAAAACCAGATCAGTATCAATGCATCTTTCTAGAATCAGACTTAGACTATGCAAACATGCATCAAATGAGGAGCCATATACAGTGAAATCATCCATGAACACTTCCATGCAATTTTCAATAAATTCAGTAAAAATGCTAAGCATGCATCTTTGGAAAGTGCCAGGAGCATTACAAAGGCCAAATGGCATCCTCCTATAAGCAAACATGTCGAAGGGGCACGTGAAAGTGGTCTTTTCCTGATCCTCTGGGGCAATATGGATCTGGAAGTACCCGGAAAAGCCATCAAGAAAACAGTAATGAGATTTACCAGCCAGCTGTTCCAGCATCTGATCTATGAACGGCAAAGGAAAGTGATCATTTCTGGTGGCCTGGTTCAACTTCCTATAATCTATACAGACTACTTGACTATTCTGGACTCTAGTGGGTACAAGCTCATTATTATCATTTCTTACCACTGTGAGGCCGGACTTCTTAGGTACAACTTGCACTGGACTTACCCAAGTACTATCAGAGATGGGGTATATGAAACCCGCCTGCAGAAGTTTAGTCACCTCTTTCTTCACAACATCCAGAATCAATGGATTGAGCCGCCTTTGGGCCTACCTAACTAGTTTAGCCCCATCCTCCAACAGAATTCTATGCATACATCTGGAGGGGCTAATTCCTGGAATGTCAGCCAAGGTCCACCTAATCGCCTTCTTGTGCTTCTTCAGAACCTCCAATAGTTTAGCTTTCTGGTCAGAGTCAAGGCTGGAGGAAATGATGACTGGAAGTTTTTCATTCGTCTCCAAGTAAGCATACTTCAAATTCCAAGGAAGTGGCTTGAGCTCTAAGGAGGGTGGCTGCTCAATGGATGGTACATTTGGAGTAGCCATGATATCAAGAACTTCGGCTGAACAGACATCTTCAGTTTCACTATCACCTTGCAAAAGTTGAATCAAGAAACTCGGCACAAACAACACACGGGTTAGTGTCAGTACAGTCAGTACATGAATATATATCATCAAAGCCAAAAATAAATGGAAATTCAGAAACAAGGTCCTCATGGGTGTCATCAATAATGTCAGAGAGCAACTCTAATTGGAAAACAGAGTGCTCTTCCAATGGATGTTTCATAGCATCAAAGATGTTAAACTTTGCCACAATATCACCAAACTCCATAGACATGGTCCCATCATCAACATCAATCTTAGTCTTAGCTGTCTTCATGAACGGTCTGCCCAAGATTATTGGTGATCTACTGAAATTTGTTTCCCCTGCCATGTCTAGGATGTAGAAGTCAGCAGGGAAAATCAACTCATCAACTTGTACCGGCACATCTTCTACCATTCCCATGGGGCGGGCACTGGTCCTGTTGGCCAACTGGATAGTGAGACCTGTATACTGCAAGGGACCAAGATCAAGGTTATTGAAAATGGAGGTGGGCATGACATTTATGGATGCTCCCATATCCAACATGCAATTTTCAAATTTGCTGTCCCCAATAGTCCATGGAATAGTAAAAGTGCCCGGATCCTTGCACTTTTGTGGTAGTGCCCGAGTGGGGGCTGAAACAGTAACTCTTTCTGGTGCAGGCTTAGACTGGATAAGGGCTGAAACATTTCTTCCCAAATTAACTCTCTCATTACCCTTCAACTTCCTCTTGTTGGTGCATAAATCCTTCAGAAATTTAGCATACTTAGGCACCTGCTTGATCACATCTAGAAGGGGAATATTCACCGCCACCATTCTGAACACATCTAAAATTTCCCTCTCCTTGTCTTCCCCACCAATCTTCTTATTTTTCTGCACTCTGTGTGGGAAGGGGATCGGTGGTATGTACACTTTCTCAGCTTCAACAATAACAAAAGGCTCAGGAGTTACCTCAATAGTTTCTTCATCTTTTCCAGATGCCGCCTCAACAACTTTTCCAGATCTCAGAGAAATGGCACTCACATTAGGATTGGAGACATTGGGATTTATCACTGTTTGTGCAGGCAGTTGACTTGATCTTTGAGCTTGCTGTATGTTATTTATGGATGTGGCAAGCTATCCAACCTGTGTCTCTAAATTTTGAATGCTAACATCCGTTCGCTGCTGAGATTGACCAAACTGTGTCTGCAAATTGTGAATGCTAGCATCTGTTCGCTCCTGAAACTGTGCCTGTGAGGCCTGGAACTGTCCAAATTGCTGCTGAAACTGAAGATTCTGTGCATTTATTTGTCCAGTTATTTGTGAAGTCATTTGCTTGAGCATGTCCTCTAGGGAAGGTTCGGAAGGTGCAGAGTTGGTCACTTGAGGAGGATTCTGAGGTGCTGCCATCGGTTGTTGTTGGGATGAGTTCCCATACCGAAGGTTAGGATGATTCCTCCAGTTGGGATGGTACCTATTTGTGGAGAGGTCAGGAGTGCTGTATCGGTTCTGATTGTTGCCTTGATTATAGGGATTGACTGCATAAGCTTGAGGCAAATCAATGACGAACTCTTCCTTCGGAATGGGGCATGCATCATACGGGTGCTCAGGAGAGTTGCACATGCCACACAACCTTGCCGGCTGAACCTTATCCATTGCCATTTGCTTTACCAAAGAAGTGAGCTCATCCATTCTATTCTCAAGGGCCTGGATGGAAGAAGAGCTATGGACCTCATTCACACCTCTTGTCTCAACAGAATTTCTCCTGGTTGTAAATTGTTGGGAGTTCAGTGACATATTTTCAATTAATTGCTTGGCAGCAGTCGGAGTCTTATCAACAAGTGCTCCCCTACTAGCAGCATCCAAAATATTTCAATCCATCGGTAGTAACCCTGCATAAAAATACTGGATAAGAAGTTGCTCAAAAATATGATGCTGAGGGCAACTGGATACCAACTGCTTGAATCTCTCCCAATATTTAGCCAATGACTCATTTCCTTGTCTGATGCCACATATTTCCTTCCTGATTGATGCAGCTCTGGAGGCAGGAAAATATTTCTCTAAGAAGAGCTTCTTCAAATCGTTCCAGGTAGTAATAGAGTTTGGCTCGAGATATAACAGCCAATCCTTTGCAGCACCCTGGAGTGAGAACGGGAAAGCTCTCAGCTTGATGTTATCCTCAGTTATTCCCTCTGATCTCAAGGGTGTGGAGCAGACAACCTGGAATTCCTTCAGATGCTTGTGTGGATCCTCACCTGCAAGACCACTAAACCTTGGCAACAAATGGATTAGACCTGATTTTAATTCAAAGGGAGTATCAGCACCAGAATATTCAATACACAATCCATTATAATTAACATCAGGGGCAGCAAGTTGTCTTAATGTCCTTTGGTCACCCATGTGATCAAAAACAGATTTAGAATTAGAATCACCACTAGTGCTAGCCCGAATTGCTCTACGGTGTGTGTGTAGTGTTCTTTCAATTTCAGGATCAAAATCACACAGTTCAGGGCAAGTAGACCTAGTATCCAGACCAATTCAAAACAAAAACAGAAAATAAAAGAAAGAAAAAAAATGCAAAAAATAACAAACAAGAGTCCCCGGCAACGGCGGCAATTTTTGGCCGCGTTGTCGCGCACGCGCCAAAAAGCGAGCGGTTTGTAAAATTGTAGTTTAGGAAGCGACAACTCGGATATCGTCTCACAAGGACTCTTGAATTGTTATTTACCACAAAAATCAGTTTTTTGGGGGGGTTTGGATTGAAATTCAAATTGAAAACAAAGCAGAAACAGAGCAATGAAAACAAAGCAGTTTAAAAGATTATCAAATAACTAAAGACGATTAATCTACTGTTCTCGATTTCCCAACTATCATCAGTTCATGTAAATTCCAAGCCCTAAGCAGATTTTAATCCCCTTTCGGTTGTAGCAACAATTAACAACCGAAATCGCTACTACGAGATATATGTTCATATTCCCGAATTAAACAAACGGGGTTAAGCCCTCATGAACTAAACGAACATGAACGAACACATGCGAATTAAACAAACGCGATTCAATATAGGAACATAACATCACCGAAATAAATCAACACAACACTATACACTCATGAATTAAACAAACAGAAATATATAGCATAGTATTGAAAAGGGAAAAGCATACAAAATAGGAATCACAAAACCTCAAGTGTAGTGGAAATCGATTACAGTAGACTAATCCAAGAAAATTAGTTCTCCATAAAAACGAAATACACCCAGAAAATATGTAAAAACAATGGAGAATCAAAAGTTTTTTCTACTCTGCCCAGAACAGCCATTTATAGCATTCAAGAACGGCGCCTACTCGCGAGGCGAACCCTCACTCGCGAGGCGAATATTATGAAGAGTCTGCAACGTTTGGTCTTCTCGCGGGGCGAAGTACGTCTCGCGTGGCGAGGAATGGAAGAGTCATGGCTTCTGGTCTTCAGTCTCGCGAGGAGAGAATTGGATTCGCGAGGCGACACAGAAATCTTGCATTTTTCTGGAACAGTCAGCCTTCAGGGTTGCGAGGCAAGGTGTTGTTCGCGGGGTGAACCAGAGAGGATGACATTTTGCTGTTCAGCTGGCTTTCAGGTTCGCGTGGCGAGAAGACTCTCGCGAGGCGAACACCTCCAGGATTGCAATTTCCCCTGCTTCTTTATTCCCTTAACTTCTAAGTTAACCTGAAAACAATAAAATAGCCATAAGTGCTTTATTTGACTCAAAACTGGCTAAATTAACCTAAAACTACTTTAGAGACTCAAAACCTTGCTTGAGGACAATCTAATCTAATTTGGGTGAAAATGAGATATAATTAGCACAAAACCCTGGTCATACTAGCCATAAAACTAGATGAGCCAGAGGCTTATCAGACACTAACGTGCGACTTCTCTCCCGAATGAACGCAAGAACACCAAGAACTTTGATGGGTTCAAAGGAAAGGGAAAAAGAGAGGTTTCTGTCACACTAGGGTTGCTAAAAGTGTCAAATTGATGGTTATAACTCGTAAGCCTCCTAAAACTCACTTATTTAATCTATCAGACCCTGAGCACGGGCGTTCTCACCTTTAGCATGGTCGTTCTCAACACCGAGCATGGGGTCGTGCTTAAAAGAGCACGGAGTCTGCACTATTCTCGTCAAAACGCTCTATTTTCCGACACGGTCGTGCTCCCCTTAAGCACGGTTATGCTCGTGGCTTACGCAACTACTAAGCATGCTTAAGAGCTCAGGTCACGGTGAACATGAGCACGACCGTGATCATGCACTAGAATATTAACATGCTAAGTATGATAAAATGCTATACTTGCTATTATATGCTTAGTTGGCCTCTAGGCGACGACAGATGTTGTTCGGGAGATATGCATGATAGGGAGAGTATGACAAGAGACTTAGAGATGCCTAGCCTAATAAAATATTATTTTATATGTGATGAACTCATACGATGTGATCTGAGGAATTATATGAGATTGTGGTGGAAGGTTTAGGTTTGACACCCTACACCCCCCATATTAATATAAAACATTTACTTGAAAGAGGCAATATAAAAACATGCATTTATTTCGTAAAATAAAAACTTGGATGAAAGATACCACATTGTAACATCTCAATGCAGAAAGAAACATAGCTTTAAAAGGTAAAACATACACAACGTATAAACATATAAACATAGCCCAACCCCGATGTCACATACAGAGCTGGTATAACCATTCCGTAATAAAATCCATGGAATACAACGAAACTGAAAACAAACTAACAACTATAAAACTAAGCATCCTAACTAGAGTCACGGCTCCTCAGAGTCACTCCTCCACTGGCTGCTCACCGTCCTTTGCATAAAGAGATACATGCCAAAACAGAAAAAGAGAAACCGGGAGTAAGAAAACATGTAAACACATCGGCATGGAAGTAGTTAAGCAAGATGAACATACATCATAACATGACATAACAATATACAACATAACATCAACATAATATAATCATATCAACATGTCATCTCAACCAACATATGCTATGGGGTGAAACACTACTCCGCTACTCCGTTATGCATGTGGATCCAAACTATCTCAGGAAGGCAACTTCGGGGTTACATATCCACATTGGCCATAAAATCACCAACACCGGCAATCCACCAAACCATGGGTGAACTCCTTGGATAGCCGACGCACCATAACGAGGAAGCACCACCGCGGGAGCGTACGGTGCACCAAACCTTGGGTGAACCACCGAGACTTGGCCAGATCGTCGTACTCTAGGACGACCTCCCCAATGTTGAACTTCCCCCACTAACAACTTCAACGTATGAATGCATGAGCACAATAGCAAACAAGACAACCACCTCCTTTGCTTGGGCCAATAAGCACCAAAGACTTATCACCATCTTCAACATCAACATCAACCCCCTTAACCCATAGGGGTCAAGGCCCCCTTGACCAAAAAGCACCAAGGTTCAACTTATCAACACCTCGACCAAAAAGCATCGAGACCACTTTGGCCAAAAAGCACCAAAGGGTATCAATGTGCGGTGATAAATGTGCAATATATGCAAATTTATAAGTCTAAATAAGAATAAGTGTGTAAATAATCTTAGCAATTGTAGAGAAAAGTGATAAGAAATGCACACATTCATATTGAATAGATTTTTGAACCTTAGATTGCAATTTTTGTGACAATACACTTAATAGCTGTTGAAAATGTGCAGGAAAAGAGGAAATGAAATTACAGTGCTCAGCCTGGTTCGTTAGCGCCCAGCGTTAGCAGGAACAGAGGGAACTAAGTTTCTATTTACAGGCCAGCGCTCAGCTTCAGAATCCAGTGCCCAACGCTGTTCACGACCAGAAAGTGCCGAAGATTTGTTGCCAGCGCTCAGCTTTAGATTCTAGTGCTCGTCTCTGGCACAAAAATCATAACGCTATAAATAGGCGTTTTGACAGATTTGGAAGGGACTTTTGACATTTTAGGGATTATTTTGAGTGGGAAAACATAGAGGAGGTGTGAACTTTGGTTCCAAGGGTGATTCAAGACTTGTGGGAGCAAATCTTGAAGATCCAATGGGTTTTATCTTTGATTCTCACTCTCTTTTCTTTTTTTTTTTTTCTGAATTTCATCATGTATCTCTAGATTCTTTAGGTTAAGGAAGATGAACCTTAGCTTGATTCTTGTGTAAACGAATTTATTCTCTTAATTCAAGTTTTAATTCATTCATTTTGATTGATTTCTTCTATGTTTAATGCTTTTCTTGGATTGATCAACCTTGAATTGATCTTAGCTTCAATTTCGCAATTGGAAAATTGGTTATTGAATTGGAATATGAAGTTCATCACCATAATTGTGATGATCCTAGGGATAGGACTTGATGATTGTGTGTTCTTATGAATTCTCTTGTTTAATGCTTGGTTTGAATTGAGAAGACCTAAGGAATTAGGGTTCGTGACTAGAATCAAAGGGACTTTGTATCAAGGAATTGAACCTAGTCTAATCTAGTGAAGCAGCAACCCAATGGGCTCTGACTTAACCAACTCATTATTCTTTGTTACCTTAATTAATCTTTTATTTAAGTTATCTAACTCTTCTTCATTCGATTGGTGTGTTATTACATTATTGGGGACATTTGGGGTAAAATACCCCTCAGTTCCTTTAATTCTCAGATTCTGACCAGTAAGGGGAGCACGGGCGTGCTTACCCCAGTACAGTCGTACTGCCACTTAAGTGGGGCACGGTCGTGCTCACTATCCTGCAGAACCGTGCTCAATGCACGGCCATCTTCCAGAATTCACGTGCTCCCTGTTCAGCATGACCGTGATCTTGGACCAGTCGTACTGTTCTGGGCAGATTCAACTTGTTTTCTTGGAGCCAAAAGTGCCTAATACTCTCAAATCAGATCCTAAGGTCTAGTTAAGGACCATCAAACAGTAACTCAATTTTCATTGCTATCAATCCATATTTTATAAACATTTTGGGGAATTATGTCCTTTAATCGTCATGTTAATTAAGGGTCCTAATAATTCAATTAGGGTCCTATTAACTGGTTTAACATCAACACTCAGTCAATCAACATCATCAATAACAACATCCAACAACATTCTCATCACATCCTCATTAATAAACCAATGGCATTCAACATAGAAGTATTCATCAATATACACTGTTTGGCATATAACATCATAGAAATCTAACAACTGTAACAAAGAGGCATACCAATTAACAGTTATAGAAATTAATCCATACAACCAAACAGAACATGGTATTGATAACAGTTTAGGCATAATCATTGATAACATCTAACATTCATAACAGATAATCAACCAATGGGGTCATGGGAACCCCTTATCTTACGCTACCCCTTTGCTTAATGAATATACTATCATTCTCCCCATACTTGGTATGAAGAATCCCGTTAACTAACGCAGATCATCAACTGGCTCCCTCGTGCGGCTTGACGAACAATCCCCAAGCCTTGGCTAACATGAAAAGGTTAACCAATTAGTTCCCAAATCAAGAACAAGAAAAGAGAAACTAAAAGGGAAGAACTATTACCTTACTACGATTGGCACTGACTAACTAGACGTTCCCACAAGTCTCCAAAGCTCCAACAACGCAATGGGTTCAGAGATAATAGGGAAGAAAGGGTTTACTGCCGCACTAAGGTTTCTGTTTGTGCCATAATAGGGTTTATGAGAAAACCCTATGTTACTGTTCTCTTTTTAAAGGCACAGACCAGAGCACGGTCATGCTCCTCCTTGAGCATGACCTTGCTCAACTTAGTGCCTACGAGGCGCGGTTTACCTTTGAGCACGAACGTGCTTAACTTAGCGTCGGCGAGACGAGCTAGCCCGAGCACGACCGTGCTTATAACCCAGACAGTCACAAGATACAAGCCTAAGAAAGGGATTTTCCACCTAAAACCCCCACTTAGCCCATTCTAAACCTTCCTAACAAACAAGGTATACACAAAAGCAGTTAACAAAAAACGGGGTGTTACATTAGGCACTAGGCTATGACCCTATAAGAGTCAGTGAGACTCATACTAGTTTGCATGGTGTTGTTCACGTTAGCATACAGGCTTAGTTGCATGAGAGTAAGGGTAAATGATGATTCGGTAACTCTAGGATGATTGCTATCTATACATGCTTTATATGTGATGCAAGTCTTTGCTTGTTATTGTATTTAATATTATGTTTTCCTTTTCCGTATATGATGATAGAATAGTTTCTTATCTCCCATTCTTTGATATTGTGTATGTTTTATCATGTGATTGTTGTGATAAGATCCCGCAGAAGAACCAACTATTGAGGAGCTTGATGGGACCCCTTATGAGCCAGATGCCGGAAGACGAGCAGTGGATCCTCATAGTTGAGTATAGAGTTTGTGGTCAGTACGTCTTTTTGGAAGTTGTATTTTCAATTCTTATGTCACTTGTACTTATGGGGCCCTACTTTGATGTGGTACCTTAGACAACTATGTTGTACCTTTACGTTTATATATGTATATATATAGTGTGATGGTTTACGTTCATGTCTTTTATTTTCAAGTTTTAATATATCTTACCTTTTTTTTGTTATCTATGTCTCGCTCTTATATCGCGATTAAGCTGTAGTTAATTATGTTTTTCTTGAATGGGACATCGGGGTGTCTCATTTGGTGGTAACAGAGCAGTTTGATTCTGTCCAGACTATAAGGTTAGGGTGTACTGGCCATTTTAGTTGAATCTACGTCGGATATCGACTATGCTTAGAAGTTGGGTAGTGAGTCCGGACGCGATAGTTAACATTTGTATGGCATATAGTATTTATATACTTATTTATGTAATAGAATATGTCATATAAATGTGAGCTGATGATTTCTTTTACAGGATCATGGCTCGAGGTAGAGGACTAGGTGGCGGTAGAGCCACCGATAGAGTTGCTGGTGATGGCAACAAAGAGGCTTTGCATACTGGAGGAGGAGTAGGTGGTGGAGGAGAGTCATCCGAGTCCCTCCAGACCATCTACGAGCTTGCCACAACGATGTTACAGCAGACACAACAGAATGTTAGATGTTGCAGATTACTAAAGAGTAGCGGAAGCAGCAGAACCAGAGGAGAGCTGCAGAGGCTGAGGATGCATGCATGGCTACCTTCTTGAAAGGGAAGCCACTACAGTTCAGGGGAGATTATGATCTTGAGAGGGCAGAGTGGTGGATCCCGGATTTGGAGAAAATCTTCGATACCATGCACTACCGAGAGGATTGGAAGGTGACTTTTGCTGCCTTTGTGTTGACTGGAGGAGCTGAGGCATGGTGGAGAGGGAAGAGGAGATTGTTTGTGGCTGAGGGCAGGATCATCAGCTGGGAGTTGTTTGGAGAGTTCTTCCTCTAGAAGGACTTCCAGTGTTTGGTTTGACACGAGAAGGAGAGTGAGTTCATGAGTTTGAGACAGTGTAGTATGTCAGTTGGAGATTATGCAGCCCAGTTTGAGACCCTGCTATAGTTCTGAGTTCTATCAGCGGTTACCAGATGAGGATTGGGCATGCAGGCAGTTTGAGGAGGGCCGACGACACGAGTTATAAAGTCCAGTGTTGCCGTAAGACATACACAGCTTCCCAGAGCTAGTAGAGAGGTGCAATGCTATAGAGAGTATAGACCAGAGGCGAGAGGCTGAGTAGAGGCAGCAACAAAGCGAAGACCCTATTAGATCTAGTGCTCAGAGGGGAAGTGGCAGTGGTTCCCAGTGGAGGCGGGAACCGTATACCGGACCCATACAGACAGTTCAGACATCTGCACCAATACAAGTCTCAGTACCAGTTGGTGGAGTGGGCCAGCAGCAACGAGGCCTAGTTTGTTTCATATGCGGAGCTTCGTATCATATCATAGTCTGAGAGATAGATCTGGTTGCTATTTTTGCGGTAAACCAGGTCATCTGGCTCGTGATTGCAGACAGAGTGTTATACAGCAACCGGTAGTTGCTGGTAGAGGAGCCGGAGCAGGCAGAGGTGGAGTTGGGAGAGAAGCCCCAACATCAGGGCACCAGGTGGCCAGATTTCAGGACACTGGGAGAGTGTTTACTGTTAGGGGAGCTGAGTCCTTTCAATCTGCGGTTCTTATACAAGGTATGTGTTTGATATCTGGTAGACTCTCGTCAGTGTTGTTTGACTTAGGTTCCACACATTCATTTATCTCACATGAGTGTGTGGATCATTTACAGTTACCTGTATCCATGCTATCATATACTCTTACTGTGTCTACCCCTACCCGTGATTCTTTGACTACTATGTATGTCTATTCACGATGTCCTATAGTTGTTGAGAATATGACTTTTCTTGTAGACCTTGTTTGCTTACCAATGCAGCAGATAGATGGGATTCTTGGCATGGATTGGCTTTCAGTAAACCATGTAGTTTTGGACTATTCTAGAAAGACTTTATCATTTCTCGAACCTTCTAGCTTAGTATCTTCCAATGAAGGAGTATCTACAAGGAGTGATGATTCTCGGCAGTACGTGATGCTTTTCTCCATGGAAGCTAAGGAGACTCCGAGTATAAATTCTATGCCTATCGTGAGAGAGTTTCTTGAGGTTTTCCCTCCCGATATTCCGGGTTTGCCACCAGAGAGGGAGGTGGAGTTCACCATCGATCTCATACCGAGTACATGACCTATCTCGATAGCACCTTATCGGATGTCACTCGTGGAGTTGGCAGAGTTGAAGAAGCAGTTAGATGATATGTTGAAGAAAGAGTTTATCAGGCCGATTGTTTCGCCGTGGGAGCACTGGTGTTGTTTGTAAAGAAGAAGGATGGAAGTGCTAGGTTGTGCATGGATTACAGGCAGCTGAACAAGGTGACGATAAAGAACAAGTATCCATTGCCTAGGATAGATGATCTTATGAATCAATTGAAGGGGTATTCAATGTTTTCCAAGGTCGATTTGAGGTCTAGGTACCATCAGATTAGAGTGAAGAAGAAGGATATACCCAAGATGGCTTTTAGGACGAGGTACGGACACTATGACTACTTAGTTATGCCTTTTGATGTGACTAATGCTCCAACAGTGTTTATGGACTACATGAACATGATCTTTAGACTGTTCCTCGATAATTTTGTAGTGGTGTTTATAGATGATATCCTTATCTATTCCCGTACACGGGAAGAGCATGAGAAGTATTCGAGGATAGTGTTACAGGTGTTGAAGGATCGACAGTTGTATGCTATGCTTTCTAAGTGTGAATTTTGGTTGGAAGAGGTGCAATTCTTGGGGCATGTGATCTATAAGTAAGGGATATCAGTAGATCCTGCTAAAGTTGAGGTTGTGCTTAAGTGAGAGCGACCTAAGTCATTAAGTGAGGTAAGGAGTTTTCTTGGATTAACTGGATATTATCAGAGGTTCATAGAAGGTTTCTCGAAGATTTCTTTGCCTATGACGTTGTTGACGAGAAATGGTACAACTTTTATATGGACAAATGAGTGCAAGAAGAGTTTCCAAGAGCCGAAGGACAGGTTGACCAATTCACCAATGCCAACTTTGCCAGATCCTTTAGGACAGTTTGACGTGTATTGTGATGCATCATACCAAGGTTTGGGTTGTGTTCTGATGCAAGAGGGAAGAGTTGTGGCTTATGCTTCCCGTCAGTTGAGAGTTCATGAGAGGAACTATCCGACCCATGAGCTGGAGTTGGAAACTATAGTGTTTGCATTGAAGATAACACTATTTGTATGGAGCTAATTTTAGTATTTACAGTGACCATAAGAGATTGAAATATCTGTTCGATCAGAAGGAGCTAAATATGAGACAGCGGATATGGATGGAGTTCATCAAGGATTATGAGTTTGAGTTGGAGTACCATCCAAGGAAGGTGAATGTTGTAGCAGATGCATTAAGGAGGAAGTCTTTGCATGTGTCTGCAATGATGGTAAAGAAGATGAAGTTAATCGAGCACTTTAGAGATCTGAACCTAGGTATGGAGTTGGTTGATGATTGAATTTGTTTGGGTATGATCTCCATCAGTAGTGAGTTTCTGAGAGAGCTTAAGGATAAGCAAGTTCAAGATCAGTATCTGCTGGAGGTGAGTAGAGGCATAGATGAGGGTAATGTTTCAGAGTTCAGTAGAGGTTCAGATGGAGTGTTTATACGTGATGCATGTTATTGTATTTTATGTTATGTATTCCTTTGCCTGTTATTGTATTTTATGCCATGTATTCCTTTTCCGTATATGATGATAGAATAACTTCTTATCTCCTATTCTTCTATATTGTGTATGTTTTATTATGTGATCGTCGTGAAAAGATCCCGCGGAGGAGCCAGCTATTAAGGAGCTTGATGAGACCCTTTATGAGGCAGATGCCGGAGGACAAGTAATGGATCCTCATAGTTGAGTATAGAGTCTATGGCCAGTGCATCTTTTTGGAAGTTGTATTTTCAGTTCTTATGTCACTTGTACTTATGGGGCCCTACTTTGATGTGGTACCTTAGACAGCTATGTTGTACCTTTACGTTGATATATGTATATATATAGTTTGATGTTTTACGTTCATGTCTTTTATTTTAAAGTTTTAATATATCTTGTTCTTCTGTTATGTATGTCTCACGCTTATATCACGATTATGTTTTAGTTAATTAGGTTTTTCTTTAATGGGACATCGGGGTGTCTCAGAACCGGCCACTCCGGTCCGGTTTTTAAAACACTGGTTATTCGCACATCATAATGCCTATTGGCATGAAGCAACCTCACAGTGGCCCCATTCCCTCGACACTGCCTTCCTTAGGGGTAGAGGTATTCAATCGGCTCCTCTCGTGATAGATTCTTCTTCAGAATCTTTGTATCCAGAGCCTGTCTCCCCACTGTCTCCATCTGAATCTGACATGAAGTAGATTAAATCAAAAAGAAGAGGCGAGTTTAGAGAGGCCTACCCTAAGAACTAGCTTACTCATCAGGCCAGACAAAACTTGGAATATCATAGGGAAAAGAGGAGAAGATAGGAGTGACATATATTTTTGTATAAGTTAATTTTTATTTATTATTAATGAAATAACTATATTTTCTATGTATTTTTGGTTGTTATGTATATATATGCTATCCTAATCACTATCTAACTAACTTTAACTCTCAATATCTACAAGTAATGAAATATTGAATACATTGACAAACTTAAAAGTTTTGAAAAATGTATGACTAACTTAGAAATTTTAAATAAGAAGTTAAAACTATTTATCATTAAACTATAATAGAAAATGACAAGAACTAAATAAAAGTAACAAAAATTGTATGACAAACTTTAAGTAATTTAAATTTTGAAGTGAGAGTGTGGTCATAGAGAAAGATTTCAATTTTAAAATAGGCAAATGATAACAGTCAAATAAGCGCTACTACAATATCTATTTAATAGTGGATTCGAAACGACACACTATTTATGATTGGACTTTTAATAGCGCTTTCTCACATAAGCTGATAAGCGCTATATAAAACATTTTCTTTCATTTTTTTAAATAAATATTTTTTATTCAGTTAAATTTCTAATTCAAGCAGAACATTCTGTTTGTTACATCTTTGAGTTACTCGGGTTTTTAATTGAGCTTCCTTTAATAAGCTATTTATTCCGTTAAATTTCTAATTCAAGCAGAACATTCTGTTTGTTACGTCTTTGAGTTCCTCAGGTTTTTAATTGCGCTTCCTTTAATAAACGCTATTAAAACATTATTTAATTATATTTTTTCATTCCTTTAAAATTTTAATGCAAAAACTAAGAACAAATAAGGATATTTTTCTTTAAATTTTCACATGTTAAAAATTTGTTTTTGAGTTCCCACTTCACAGCGATGACAATCAAAAGTTTTTAAATGGATAAGGATTGCACTTGCTGCAGATAACAAATACTTTCAAAAAATATTTAATTTCTATTTTATTTCACTTCAAATATACATCTTTTGAGTTTACACTTTACAGTCACAATAACAAATTGAATACAATATTTTTGGATATTCTTCCCAGCATGTTGATGGTAAGCTAGGGAGAAAACGCAATGGAGTTTGAGGAGCATTCTGTGTCTACATCTACACATAGGGTCAGTGGGCGCCCTCCATTCCTTATCTCCTGTGAACATTTAATTGCCCACTCTCATATGTTTTTGCCGTCTGTCATGCAAAACCCCTCCATCCCTCCCTTTCGTTCTATTACCTTATGTTCGTAGGCATTTGGGAGAAACGGTGCCACATATCTAGAATAAGTTAGTGACAAGAAGCAAGCTCTACTCCTTCACTAGGGCACCCTCGTTTCTCATCTCGTGTGGACATTTTATGGGCCACTCTCATATCTTTTTGTCATCTGTCATGCAAAAAAAAAAAAAGATTTATTGCTTGAAAGGCACCTTATTGATAATCCTCATAAGTTAGAGCAGTAGTTGGGCGCCCTCATTTCGTCATGTATTTGGGAGAGACGATGACATTCACATATCTTGTCGTCTGTCATGACATTTATGATTGACCCTCTTCTGGGCCTAATCTGGACATTAGTCATGATACACGACAAAAAGATATGACAATGTAGGCCTCTTCTGGAATGATAAGAACACAGAAGAATACATGAGATTTTATAAAATTTGAAGTGTGGGATAAGAATAAATTGGAGAGTTATTTATAAGAGAAATTGGCTTAGGTTTTAGGAGCGTTTGTTCAATAGCTATTAAGGTGGAACTGATTACAAACAATTTTCTATGCATTGAATATCGGGTTTTCTGTTCATCGGGTTTATTACACTTCCATCAGTTCCATGAACTGTGCCAAGGCCCAACGACTACGGGCAGAGAGTTGGTCACCTAAAAAGTGTAGTATTAACTCAAGGAAAAGATAGTGTTTTTCCAATCAAGCGTTATGGTAGTTACCACTTCCATAGCCTTTGTCCAAATAAACACTATTAAAATAGTAATTATGATAGCACTTCCACGGTTACGCACTATTAATTAATGATGTGTGTGGTATAAAGCGTTTTTTTTTTTCAAAGTTGGTTAATGGGTAAAGATAGTGTTTTCTATGTGAACCACTGTTAAAGGTTTATAATAGTAACATTTCTGTTGGTCAGCGCTATTAAACACTTTCGTGTATTTTTTCATAGCGCCTCTTGCCAAAATCGCTATTAAGTGTGCGCTATTAAATCTTGAATCCCAAATTTGAACCGACCCACACATTTAATTATATCTCTTTCTCGATCATAATATGAGAGAACAAAAGGAGATGATGTGAATCCAAACAAAAATATTTTAATTTTTAATGTATTTACTAAACATGCAACATAATTGATAGTTGACTAAATGATGAATTTAGTCTCTAAAAAAATAGGGACACTTTTGGTCCCTGAAAAAATAACTTAACTTTTTAGCCCCTCAAATGTACAATGTGGGACATGTTAGCTCCTTAGACTAGTTCCAACATCCATTTACTTGTTTAAATATCCCGTTAACCATTCCGCCAAACCTATCAATGATCATGCGTAATCTATGACGAATTTTCACCGCGAAAAATGAAAAAAAAGTGATAAAATGTGAACAATTTTAAAAGTGTTGTGGCTTGAAAAATGAAGTTTTTTCCCCACTTTTTATTCATGTTCCACGGTGTAATTTCATCACAGGTCATATAGGACCACCGACGAGACATAAAAGATGGCTAACGAGACACGTAGATAAGTAAACGAACGTTAAAACTGATTTGAGGGATTAACAAGTCTCGTGTTTGTAAATTTGAGAAACAAAATAATTAACTTATTTTTTCTAAGAACCAAAAGGAGTCCATGATTTTTACAGGGATAGACTATCTTTACTTTTTGATATTTTCTATAGATTTAATTGGTTGGTATACATTGATAATGTAATGATTTTTTACACTATCAACAAATCAAAAATTAACACATCATTAAAAATGTCTAATCCTAATCCTAATTATCTTAAAAATCAATCATATCACCGTTAATTCTGATTGGTCGGAGATTATCAAAAACTTTTTGGTGAGAAACCTAATTAAACTCATTTTCTATTGTGTTGATGTATCTGCAAACGTTACTACGGTCTACGGTAACCATAATATACGGCGATGATATAAAAGACTTTAAATTATTATTTTATGTTTTTTAACCACAGAACACGGAATTTATGAAGCGTGATCTGATTTCTCTTTACCATGACCATAGTCCAAAGGAAGTAGGAAGCATCATGAGAAGAAGTGAGCAGCATTATCACCATTTACCTGGTCATCACCTTCTACTTCTTCTTCCTCCAATTGTACCCAGTCTTCATCTTCATCTTCATCTTCATCTTTGTGTTGGACTGCTTCAGTTTCTTTGACACTACAAATACTTATACACTCTCTCTCTCTATATATATTTCTTTCCGTTTTTTCTGCCCTTTCTTCTTAACTCTTTCCCCGCAGATATAGAGATAAAGATATATATATATATATATATAGAGAGAGAGTGAAGAGTGCACTCACCCCTTAACGTGCGCACCCCCTGCGTAGGAAATGGAGGCTCACAACACTTCCTTCGTGTCCAAAGCGAGAACCGCGTTCAATTCTGCGGCTGCAAAAGCGGAGCGTGTTATCATGGACTTCAAATCCGATCGAGGTTTTTAGATTTTTCCTTTTTCCTCGCTTTCATTCTCCTTCGCACATGCTCTGATTCCGCGGAATTTTTAGATTTTCCTTTTTCCTCTTTTTTTTTAATGGAAAATTTCGATTTTTTTTTTAATTTTTGTTATTTATTTATTTATTTGGGGAATGAACATTGACCTTGATTCTTTTTTGATCGGTGAAGATTCTGATAAACATTCGCACGACGATTTAGGAAGGCAGCAGCGACTTGAATCTCCTCGGAATGAGAACGAGTCTAAGGTAAATGATGGCGATGATGGCAGCTATTTGTTTATTTCTTCCCCCCCCCCCCTGAATTTGAAGTTTTGAACTTTGAAGAAGCATTTGTTGTTGTCTATGAAATTTGGGTAGTTTGTGTCTGGAACAAAAAAGTTGAATTTTTCAATTAAGGATTTAAGTGTTAGTCATTGCATTTGTGGGATGGGAATGTGGTACTAAAATGTTCTCTCCTGGGCACTGCAATTTTTAATGGAAATATATTTGTTTGTTTTGTTAGGTTAGGTTTTGAATGAAAATCAAATAAAGGAATGAAAATTTAGAATAAAACGTGTGTTTGGATTAGCTTATTTTACAAAGAGCTTTTGTTGAAATGTGTGTGTGTGTGTGTGTGTGTGTGTTTTTTTTTTTTTTTTCTGGGAATGCAAATGAAGCTCATCCAAACATGTTTATTGAGCTTTTGTGAAACTAATGAACTCTTGTCTCTTATTTAATTTATTCCCTTACCATCTTGTGCTTAAGATGCGGACAAGGGACTCCCAATAGAGCATATAGTCAAAGCAGGAAGACTTCCCAGTTTTGTCCAACACTAATTGTGACATTGTCTTCTGTAATCTTTTGATTTACTTGGTTCACAACTTTCCATAGTGAAAAAGTTATAATATGAATTGTCTTTTAGCTTAAAGATGATCAGTTCAAGTTTGCTTATTTGTCTGTGTTATGTCCAGGCACTTATTTGGCAGTGTTTGTCCTTTAATGAACGGTAATTACTCATACATAATTGATTTTCGTAATGGAATGGTGCAGCTTCTCAGTGACTTGAAGCATATAAAGTGGAGACCTCCTCATTTAGGAATAAAGCAGGATTGGCAAGATAGAATTAGCAACATTCGGAAAGGGAGAAAAGAAGTTGAAGATACAGATCAAATCAGAGATACAAACATGGCTGCTGTTCCATTTTATGATGAAAATTTGTTCATCCTGAATATGAAAAATGATCTTGATACCAAGGTAGCAGCATCTTTTACATTTCAGTTCAAGGATTTTATCTTGCAATTATACATAGAAGATTGAAGTTTCTAAACCAGGCAGTTGCCCAGGATATTAGGAAAATCTGATAATGTGTACACAATATGAACATTTTGTTTTCGACGTAGTGTGTTCAGACTGTGTCACTGTCATGAGTCATGACTCACAAGTCACAAGATAGGAATGCTATTAAATGCATGGTATGATTGTGATGAGTTAGTAATTTATGCTTATAAATAATCTCATTGTTAACTGCCTGAGAACTCCTTTGAGTAAGTTCAACATACTGTTGAAGTTTTTTCATTTATTATCTGATTCAATTATACAAATGGATTGCATTAATGATGCTTGATGTTGATGGAAAACTTTAATATAGGCTTCAGAAGCAATTCCCTCTGTTGAAGGCTTAATTGCTATGACTGAAGACCCTATTCCTCCATCTTCTGTCCTGAAGCAATTGGCCATAGCTGTTGAGTAAGTTATACTCACCTTTTTCCTGCTAGTTCCATTAGCTACTTAAAGATTCTTCATTGTTGAATTCTATTTCTAAGTAGATAGAAAGATTTTGTTAGCCAAATTCCTGCTACTGAAAGGCCTATTTCCCACTCTCAATTGTTCTTTTTTTTTTTTAATTAATAATAAGCATTGTTCAAATTATCTTGTCATAATGCCTGAAGGAGGAGTAGCATAAATATTTTAGAGTCCTGTTTCTGTCATTCAGAAAGATTTTCAGCTTAACGATACAACTTGCCTCTTAAAATTTTGGGCCTTTTGACTAGGGCTGGAAGGAAAACAAATTCAATGAAGGATTTTGTAGCTTCATCAGGGCGTTCTTCACCTGCCAGAGAGAGGGCAGGCTTAAGTCTCTCTGCAGTGAAGGCTTTAGTGTTACGTGAAAAGGAGGACAAACTTACCTCTGAGTTTAGTAGCGATGAAAAAGTTGTGTATTTGATTAATTCTCTGTTTGATCCAGGTATACGAATTTTAGGTGTCAAGCTGATGATATAATTATTTAAATAAACTTTTTATGTTTATACTTTTTTTCAGCGCTTTATTCTTTGATTATCTTTCACTTCCATTGTAACATGCGCATTATATTTGCAGACGGAGAGTTCCTCAGACGGAAGGTAAACTCTAATCCAGAGGAAACTGGCGTAACATCTTTTCCAAGTGATATTCACGGTGCTCCTCCTGAAAGCTTGGTTGTTAAGCTAGCTGAAGTCATTGGAAACTTCAAGACGCTTAGAAAAATGGCTCTTTTTTGGTGCAGGGTCGTTGCCGAAGTATGTTTAACTTAATAAGAATTTCTAGTTCTCATGTTTTATCATCATTCTATCTTGAACCTAGAATTCTAGGCGTGATTCACACTCTTGAATCTTGATTATTCTCTAGTTTGTACAATATATATTTTATTGTCTTCTGCTTGTGTAACTGTTAATTTGATGGCTTATGATGTTATTGATGGAATGCATCATCTTAATCAGTTTAATATTTTCATCCAAGATCATATGATTTGTCCACAATAAATAAATTTCTAAGATCAGCATGATGCCATATTGAGAAATATAGGTTTTCTATTTGTTTTGATCTTTTTTAGTTTTCTTTTATTACAAGTTTGGGTATTTTCCTTTTGTATTTTTGGGTGGGGAATTTGTTTTATTTTTGCTTTGTTGTTAGATGATTGACTTTGGTATAATAAAGTTTGCCTCTAACTTTTCCCTCCCTAAAGCGAAAAATAAAAATAAAAAACACAAAGTACTCATATTCTGAGCTATTGTTGGAAACTTTGAGATTTGCTTAAAACATCTTAATTATGAAGTTGTTTACTGTAGTTTTTTTTTTTTTTTTTAGATTTTCTTCTACTCATCCAGGAAAGGAAAGAAAGAAATCCTATATGAACTTCTGTTTTAGAAATTGTAACTTGTACCAAAGTAGGATACAGTAATGCCTCTTTCTTTCTTAATTACCAGCTGAAAAAGAATGTTCTGTTTGTTTTTTTATTTATGCAGCTGAGAAAATTTTGGTCTGAAGAACAACATTTACCTGGGGTCCCCCCAGATGACATTCCTGATCTGAAGTCATGCCTTCTATATCAACAATTTCAAGTAATTAATTGTTGCATCTCTCGGAAAAGGCGCCATATTATTGCCACCGAATCTCTAGACACTCTGATGATGGAAGCCAATTTGAATGTAGAAGAATCAGCAAACTATGCTGACAAAACTCCAGCAAGCCCTTTATTATATGCTAGATTAAGTACAGGAGAGCTTGTTCTTCGACTTGGTGCTCAGTGCCCATGTGGAGATCTGACGCTGTTGGAAACTGGCGAGCCTGTGTACTCTCCTGTCACCCAGGTTTGATAGATATTTGTTCTATAGAATTACTACTTAAACTTGCTTCAGTACGTGATATGTTTGTGGCTATTTCATTTAGGAAGGACCTTTGCTTACAGAAGATCTGATCAAAGAAACTGAGGAGTTTGTGCTGCGGACAGGGAGGTCTGTACACCAACTGAGATCCGTCTGACTCAGTCAGTTATTTTAAAATCTAATCCATTTCCCCATTTTCTTCATGTGTGTGTATTATGTAAAAAGATCCTAATTGTCTGTTTTATATCACAAACTCAAAGATTTTTAACTTCTAATTGAATTATCAAGTTCATCTTCCTTCTGGGGCTCTTTCACTGCTTGTTAGACGTGTTCATATATGCCTTTTGTTAAGTTTTGGCAATATCTGAACAATTGACTTATTGACCCACATCTCAACTTGTACTCCTTGAACCAAGGCCTAGAAATCGGTTATTATCTATTTGCCAAATTTCTATTTGTGTTGGAGGCAGTGGTTGACAAGGATTGACATTGTCTAAGTATTTACACATAACATAGTTCATGAAGATTCAGCGTTTTTTAATTTTATTTTATTTTGTTTTATCATTTCTTCTTTTGTTGAGCCATAAACTTTTCTTAGAATAACATTCGAGTGTTTTTGACATTCTTCCCATCAACTTGAGTTAAAAAACAAGGCATGGCTCAAAATGAATTGAGTTTATTCTGAAGTGCTGATGTTTTTAGGTCATATTGAATTCTTTCTATTTATTCCTTTTCCTTTTTTTTGCAAGGTTAACTAAAAAATGGTACAAAGTACAAACATGATTGTGCCAAGACTTTTACTTTTGTTTTGCATTGGCTTAAAAGTTGCATGATATGCAACAGTTATTTTTGGTACATCATTATGAGTTAGTTATTGCACCCTGGTAATGTAGCAGGAGACAAATTAGGAAACTGCCTAATTAGCTATTAGTTGTACTGGTTTGTGAAAATGACTGGGCTAAGTTGTGTTTTTTACAAGTGAGTTAAATGTACAGAGACTATTTTCCATTTTATATTTTGTTAGAGAACTTCTTTCTGGTGTTGTTGTATTCTTATATCTATCAGGGTTTTATGGGCAAAAAGAAATTTTATTAGGGTTTTTACTTTTTATATAGATCTTGTTTTGTACCTTAAGAAATATTGAAAGGCTTATCATTTTGATCTATAGCTTGTGTTTATTTCGTTTGTCCCTGATGATGATTGGATGATTCCTAATCATCCATGGTTGTTCTAATGCACTTTCTGTTTTCAACAAAAAATTTTCCACTTCAAGATATTGAATTCAACTTTATTAGACATGATATGAGATGATCTAAGACTCAGTGTGTGGTGAAAGTATCTTTGTTTAAATGTTGGCCTGATTTTTCTTGGAGTTAAAATGAAGATTCCCCAGGTTTAATAAATAGTTGAGATGTCTACTTTGGTCCTTTGTTTTTATACATGATTTTGAGTTGATGATCATGTACCTATTTCTCACGTTTCTAATATGCAAATACCATTTTCATTTCATGCATATTTGCATCTATGATGTAGTAGCATATTGTTAGTATCAGGTAGGTGTTTCTTGATGATTTTCTTTACCTTTTGTCATCAGTGTCGGTGCTGGATGCTCTCAACTCCTTTCTGATATGCAGGCTTTCAAGGTCAGGCTCTCCCTTTCAGAGCACTTTCTTAATGATATTCTTAATGCTTCTAAGTATTTGGAATCAATGTTCTACTTGAGTTAGTTAGTCTGTTATCATGTTTCAGGCTGCAAATCCTGGTTGTATTTTAGAAGACTTTGTAAGATGGCACTCTCCTCCTGATTGGACAGAAAGTGAGGCAAGTACCGAGGATAGTGATTTTTTTGATGGTGGTGAGTCATTGTCTACCAGAGGTCAGCTAAGTCGGCGAATGCAAAAAGAAGGTATACCAACAATGTTTACATGATTGTTTTATGTAATTATGCTCCAACACAATTTTGCAGTCGATG
This sequence comes from Sophora flavescens, assembly GCA_030762895.1. Classification (NCBI taxonomy): domain Eukaryota; kingdom Viridiplantae; phylum Streptophyta; class Magnoliopsida; order Fabales; family Fabaceae; genus Sophora; species Sophora flavescens. Next base: position 165,331,974 of record CM061062.1, on the reverse strand, counting down.
TGTACATTAATGGACCATCAGCATCTGAATAAATTGTTTTGCTTGAAACAAAAATATTTTGTTTATTGTACCTTGTCACCAGTTGGGATGAAACTTTTGCCATATGCTTATAAATTTACCAATCATTTAAGTGCATATAATTTTGATTTATTTCTTTAACAGTGTGTGTCTATTACTGGATCATTTAAAATGATTTCCTGAAGTTCCTTTTACTTGGACAGAGTCAGTGATTTAAGTGATATGCATCCGCTGTACCATCCATGTATATACTATGTGTTATTTCAAAAATACCGTTGCTAGATTGCTTTATAAAACTAGTGTAGAAGGCACTTATTATATTGCTTTTGATCCATAGCCTTAGGGCTAAGGCCTTTGATGTTTTGACATTTGTGGATGGTTAATCCTTAATGTGTTCTTACCGAAGTTTGTTATGAAGATTGTAGACACAATTTTGGGTTTAGTGACACAAGGTAGACATAGAATATTATTGAATCAACAATCTCATTGTTAATCAATTGATGTTGGCATAGGTATGATTCCTAGCCATTAAGTTGGAAGTGTTGACATCTTATGTCTCAATCTTTATGACATTTAAAAAGTCTGATAAAGGGAGGTGTCGATAAGTAAACCCTGAGTGGTGTCTCATTTTCATTGGGACACGGGCATTGGTAGTCACAAGTCACAACTGCTTTATGTTCTTTTATATCATCAGAGAGCTTCTCCAAATTTATTACATGTTGATCGTAGGTAATTTGTGGCGTGAATTGTGGGAAACATCTAAACCAGTACCGGCTGTTAAACAGGCACCTCTCTTTGATGAAGATTTGGCAGTGTAAGTCAAAATAATCATTCCTGGTATGAAATTATATTTTCCCTTTAAACCCATCTCACTTGAATGGCATTCTACATTCATCTATAGGGAGGGCATCCTCAATGCATTTGAGGACATCCAGCCTTCTGAGCTTTTTGGACAACTGTTTGTTTCTTTAGTGAGTTCTCTCCCTTTTTTCTTTTATCCCACATAAATTGCTTTTGTTATTTGTATAAAACTGTTATCTGCCATCATCCTCATAATGGATCCACTCAGCCTTGTGTTATTTTTTTAAATAAGATGCTTATTATGTATTTTGAAATTTATTCATATCTGTGATTAATGCTCTTTTTTGTGGACATCATGGCCTCGAACACTATGATTATATTTTTTTTAGAAATATTTTTAACACTTGTTAAGTTATAACACATATTTGATGAAGACATTTGTTATTATTAATACAAAATTGTTTATTTTGTGAGTTTAAAAATGAAAAAAAAGAAAAACAAGAAAAACGTATCTATGAAACATGCATGTTAAGGATATAAAAGGGATTATTGTCTTTAATCTTTTTGCCATATATGGTTTTTCCTATTACATAAAAAAAATTAACTCTTGTCAATTATAAATAGTTATCCTCTTGTTGTAATCAAGAAAAAGTGGAAGAAACATTTAATAGAACATTGTTTGTGATTAAAATAAGAATTTCTACATTTAATAGAACATTGTTTGTGATTAAAACAATAATTTCTTCTACCATATTATGGACTTCCAAGTTGTATGAAGATTAAACCATTTGCTATTTTATATTATCCATTTTGTCAAACGTTACAATTATAATTGTTTTTAACTTGTAATTATTTAAAATTTTCAAAAAAAATCATAAATAATATATTAATCAAAAGATTGATTGAGTTATCTTTATACATGATCCTGAAATTACGTATATTTTCCTTAGAAAAAGTTCAGCTTTGTCTTTGAATTACTTGACTAGATTTCTGTGCTAGCTGATATAGAAAAATCTCTATTAGCAAATTATACAATTTTCATGCCTTTCTAATCATAATCTTTGGTCTTAATTATACAGCTTGGTTTAGGATTTGCAATTGCTGAACCTATGCTGTCTGTTAAGAGTGACTTCTCAAAGTTGTTCAATGACTGCAAGGATTATGTAGTTTCCACCTGTCAAAGCAACAGATTGAGTGAGAAAGTTGATGAACTTGTTCAGGTGGGTGCTAGAAGAGAAAAGTAACTAATTTATGAATTTACTTTGAATCCTTTTTGTGACAACTCTGGTATTTATACTCACCTTAATGAGATGGTCAAAATGTAACCAGTAGAGTGAACTCCAAAACTGCTTTATCCATCTAATTGAAGAATCATTAATTAACCATATAAAGGGGAGTTTTGAGGAAATATGATTTCTTTAGGACTGATCAAATTTTGTGAAACTTGATACCATTTACTTTAACCAACCCTACTTCCAGCACTGTTTAATTTGCTCTTTTTAGTGTTTAGGCTCATTGTGCTAGACAACTCCACATCTGGGAACATGGTGATGAAAAATAATTCCTTTAATGACAATGATACTGGGCGCCAAGTATTTTATCTTCAACTTTTAAATGTAACTTCTGTCAACAAAATTTAATGGTCACGTGCTTGTGTAGGTATATGAAACAGTGGAGACAATGTTGGTGAATCCAGGTGAAGCAATGAAGATGATGAAGCAGACAGAAGAATCAGCTATGACTCCTGGTGGACCAAAGCGCGGGTTTAAGAGGCTTAGCCTTATTTTTGGTGGTAAAGATAAAATTTTAACGAGGCCTGTCTCGAAAGATCAGATAAATAATGAAGAAAAGCCGTTTCGACAATCTTTTTCAAGTTTCTTTGACAGCAAGTCATCTTTATTTTCGAAGAAGCCTCCTAGACATGGAAGCCTATCTCCTGCTGAGAAACCTACCTCTCTGGAAAGTGATTGGACTGTTGTCTAGACAAAGTTCAGCTTCATCCTATTTAGGATAAGCAACATGCCCTTTTTTGTTTTCCTCCCCCCAGCCAGATAACTGTAAATTATTTTCTTTATTCTTTTACCCATTGTTAATTCTCAATAGAAAATTTAATGTTTTATGAAATTACCCAAACTTTCCAATTTTTTTTTTTTTTTTTTGTATAGCTTTGGTCTTGGTTAGGGCTTGTACAAGAGGATGATTAGTCAAAATGGTATATAATTTCCCTCTTTCTCTACAAATGTCATGTTGCTTTAGAATATTCTCAAAGAATGCTCTTTTGTAAGGATTTTTCTGGCAATAAGTTCTCCATTCACCAGAACTCTCAAAATCATTTTTAAATTAAATGTACACGCTGGAATAGTAACAATTTGTTCAAGTCTGATGATGAAAATGGTTGGGCAACGATGTGGTGAAAGCAGCGAGTGATTTTTTGTAAGTTTTAGAATATATAATATCCCCTTTTTTCACTTTTGAAGCTGTTCATAGGCGAATAGGTGATGATATTGTTGCTATATATATGCTTTCCTCTCTCACGTGGCATCTCTGGTAACAGCATCTCATATGATCATGACTAGTGGAATCTACTTTCTGCGAAGTTCCTTGATCCTTCGACCCGACCCTCAATTTGTACAGGCAAAGCCTCGTACTCAAGGTTTTCTCTTTGAAAAGCATTTTCTCTTTTTGAATGTTGCTTCAGTCACGAGAGAGAAAATGTAACTTCATACTTTAATACTTCAAGTCTTCCAAGCTAGAGATATGAACTTAAACACAATTTTAGGTCCTTTGAATAATTCTGACATGAGCTGAATATCCTTCTTAATTCTTTCAGAAGTCCAGACACATCCTATAAATAATCAGACGCTTCTCGATGTGAGTCTTTGTGGATGACATGGTCTGGAATCTTGATCTATCTTCTTTCAACTTTCTTCAGAAGATTGTGTTTGTACTATTTGTTGTTTTGAAGAGTATTTGATTAGTGTATAGCTTTAGAGATTTTCTTTGATCTTTCAACGAGATGAAGATCTTGAGTAGATCATTCTTCATTCATTGACATAGTCTTCTCATGAGTCGCTTGATTGATTAGAGGATGCACTATCTCCATCTTTCATTCTTGAAGATGCTTGATTAGGAGTAACGTTTTCCTTCAGGCCTATAGCTTCTTTCTTCATAGACACGGAGTCTGAGATAAGATGTTGACCTTAGTGCTTCAGAGCTTGAATCTTTCTTCAGACGCATTACTCTACATCATGCATTAAGCTTTCTGCACATCTCAAGTAGATGATTAGCAATACTCAGATAGTTCAATTAAAATCATTTGCTTAATGTTTGGGTTCATCAAAACACACACGGGCTAACTGGAGTGTGAGTCAGACGCTTTGTGACTTAGCAACTTCTTCAGATCTTGATACATCTTCATAGCACTTGGATGGAAACTTAACTTGATTTTTGTGCCTCTTCCATGATCAGATCTTTAACTTCTCTTTCCTCTGGCTCACAGATCCTCTCTTTAAACCTTATGATGCCATCAGTACCTCTCTTAAACTCTGAAGTTTTACCTTCCTTTATCATCTGATTCACTTTTTGGAGGTATTGGTCTTCAGCTTGCTTTTTCCAAACTAAGTCTATGAATCCACTAGTAATAGTGACCATTCCCAAAATTATCTTATTTTGGGATAATAACTTTATTCCAAGATTCAGATATTTGAATTGCTCGATCAGTTCCAATTCCTTGATCATCATAGCAACACTTGCAAGGATTTATGACTTGACACATCTGCCACGACGTTCGCTTTTCCAGGATAGTATTGGAGATCAAACTCATAGTCCTAGATGAACTCCATCCATCTCCTTTGCCTCATGTTTAACTCTTTCTGATCGAGCAAATACTTTAAGCTCTTAGAGTCGCTGAAAACTGTAAACTTAGCACCATACAGATAGTGTCTCCATATCAATGCAAACATTATTGCGGCTAACTCTAGGTCATGTGTTGGGTAATTCCTCTCGTGTACCCTTAACTATCTAGAGACATAAGCCACTACTTTCCCATTTTGCATGAGAACACAACCTAGACCTTGATGTGAGAAGCATCACGGTACACATCAAACGACGCTAACAGATCTGGCAAGACTAGCACTGGAGATGTGGTCAGCCTCCTTTTCAACTCCTGGAAACTAGCCTCGCATTCATCGGTCCACTCAAACTCCTTTTCCCACTGTCTTAGGGCGTTCCCAATTCACAACTACTTCAACTTTGGTAGGATTCATAGCTATCCCATCCTTGTTTATCATATGCCCAAGGAATTGTACTTCGTCCAACCAGAACTCACAATTAGACAACTTGGCATAGAGTTGTCTGTCCCTAAGCACTTGAAGTACAACCCGAAGATGCTCCACATGTTCTTCTCTACTCGAGGAGTAGATTAGAATGTTGTCGATAAACACCACAACGAACTTGTCTAGGTATGGTATGAAGATCCGATTCATGTAGTCCATGAATACAGCAGGAGCATTAGTTACACCAAACGACATAACTAGATACTCGTAATGTTCGTCAGTCTTCGGTATATCGTCTTCCTTAACCCGGATCTGATGGTATCCAGACCTCAAATCTATCTTGGAAAACACAGTTGCTTCTCGCAACTGATCCATCATATCATCAATCCTCGACAACAGGTACTTATTCTTGTTTGTTACCTTGTTAAGTTGTCAATTATCCACACATAACCTAGAAATGCCTTCCTTCTTTCTTACAAACAACATCGGTGCTCCCACGATGAAACACTTGGCCGGATAAATTCCTTCTTCAACATGTCATCCAACTGCTTCTTCAACTCTACCAACTCTGTTGGGGACATTCGATAGGGTGTCATCGATATCGGTCCTGTCTCTGATATGAGATCTATATTGCAAACTCAATCTCCCACTTTGGTGGTAGTCCTGGCACATCGTCCAGAAAAACTTTGGGAAATTCCCATATGACAGGCAACACTTCAGATTTCGAAGACTCCTTGGCTTCCAAAGAAAACAACACCACACAACTCCTTGATTGTCCTTCTCCCGTATTACCATCATTAGCAGGAAATAATCCAGAATGCTTAGAAAAACGAATGGTTTTATTTGAACAGTCTAATACTACATGGTTAGCCGAAAGCCAATCCATGCCCAAGATAACATCAATCTACTGCATAGGCAGACAAATAAGGTCTACAATAAAAGTCTAGTTTTCTAAAACAAATGGACATGCTCGACAAACAAACATGTAGTCAATGTGTCTCTCATAGGGGTAGAAACATTTAAATCATAGGGTAAAGATGTAACAGGTAATTTCAAATGATACATGCACTCAAGATAAATAAATGAATGCGTAGCTCCCGAATCAAACAAAACAGATAAGTGCTTTTTGAAAATAAGGCACTTAACCTGTATGAGATCAAGCTCTTGAATAGTCTCGGAACCTCTAACGGAAAACACCCTTCCACTGGCTTGGGGCCTGCCTCCTTGCTGACTTCCCGCCTGAGCTCTTGACCACTATTATGAGCTCCTATACTCTGCTGTTGAATTTGATTTCTGCTTAAGTTACTCTGAGGACATGACCTGCCCATGTGTCCCGCTCGTCCACACTGATAGAATATGACACTATACATCTAAGGGCAATTTCTGAAGAGATGTGGCCCTCCACACTTGAAGCATGTCAGCATCCCTGATGATGCCTGATTGGAACCTCCGCTGCTCGTACTTGCTTCTTGCTGGTTAGGTCGATTGTAAGGTCTCTCCATTTCTGGAATCTTCCTCCGTATCCTCTCTGACTATTGCCTCCTCTAATCGGTCCTCCACTCTGCTGCTGTGGCTGCACTGGTCTGGCATGGTCAAGACTTTCCAACATGGTACACTCTTCTACCAAAGATGGGAAGTTGTTGAACTCGAACGGTAACATCGTTCTCTTCAATTCTGGTATCAGCTTGTCTTCAAACCTCCTACAAACCCATTCATCATTCAGGTGGACTTGATAAAATTGGGAGAACTTCAATAATGCCTTGAACCTAACGGCATACTCTTGTTGGAACCAAAGTGGTTATGGTTAATAATCTCTGGAAATTTTGACATTAACAAAAAGATTAAATTTGTATGGCAAAGTTAAAGTTATGGACTAACTCGTCTACTCAAGTGTGCATGACTGTTTTTATATCGCTAGACGAGGGTACTAGTCTAGTGCTCTTTAATTAAGTAAAAAAGAATCGCTGGTCCAAACTAAGTTCGCTAGACGAGCAACTAGTCTAACCTTGTAAATCGTTAGTTCACTCTAAGTTCGCTAGACGAGCTGCTAAGTCTATCGGATAAATGAACAAGTACAATACATAGCAAGTCCAAAGACTTGTAGTCTACTCGATAAAAAGTAGACGTCCTGCTTAGTAGACTACTCAGTAAAAGATAACCGAATCAACACTAGTCTACTCGGTAAAACTCTAAACGATCCATTAATGGACTACTCAGTTGTTTTGTTCAAAGTTAAAAGCACATGTCCAAAGACTTGCCTCTTTTAAACCCGTCTAGTCAGCGTTGTTATTTCAAATGAATGCTTATTGAATTCATTTGTTTCTATGTCTTTACCTTGGTTATTTCAAATTGTTTGTGTTTTATTCCTTGGTAAAAGAAGCATAGTACCATTGATTACACAAATGCCTTTGTACTCTGACACATGCTGCTGCGAAGTTGACTCAGTACAAAGAAGGAAAGACAAAAGGCAACTTTCAGGTACAACAGAGAAGTGACAATACCACTTTGAGCATTTCAGATAACCAAGAGCCCTTTTTTGAAGATCACATATCAAGTTACCAGACTCAGCGGATCCTAGCATTAAATGCAATATCTAATTGGATACATCTTGAAGACCGTTGAAGAAACAAGAGCTGAAGCTGCACTTCATCTATAAATACTGGACGACCCCAGTGAAGAAAGGGACACAGCAAAGAGAACCAAACTCTGAATATTTGAAAGTGCGTAAACTATGTCAAAATCTTCTCTTGATTATATTCATTGTAATTGATCAGCCTCTGACTCGACTAGTTTTTAACTAGTAAGACCATAGGTTTTATTCGAGTTTAACCTCGTTTTCGCCCAAATTTGGATGTATTTGTCCTCAAGCAACATTTTGAGTCTCTAAAGTAGTTTTAGGGTAATTTAGCTGATTTAGAGTCAAATAAAGCACTTACTACTATTTCTTGTTTTCAGGTTAATAAAGAGAAGCAATTCTGGAATTATTCGCCCCGCGAGAGGCTACTCGCCTCGCGATCCTGAAGCCTTGCTGTGCCATAAATGCCATCCTCTCTGTCTCGCCTCGCGAATCACAGCCTCGCCTCGCGAGAAATCCAAACCCTGAAGGACAGAGACCATCACGGCCAAGTCGTGATAAAGGTCATGGCTGTGACAGATTGGAATTTGAAGCATCGCCCCGCGAATCACTATCTCGCCTCGCGAGAACCCAATTTGAACTTGTGCCACAATTAATATTCGCGTCGAGAGAGGTTGTTCGCCTCGCGAGCGCGCGTAGAGTCTGAAGCTATAAATTGTTGTTTAGGGCAGATTGCAGCTTTAATCTTTTAATCCTCTTCTTCTCTCCCATTTTGACGACTGCGAATTTGTTCGTAGGTTTTTGTCATAGTTGTTAATGGAGAACTAGTCTCCTTCGATTGATCTGCTGTAATCGGGTTCCATTGATGCTTGAGGTTCTACAATTCCTAATCTTATTGCTTTTCTCTTTCAATACTATTCTATATTCTCTGTTTGCTTAATTCAGTTTGTATCGAATGGGTATTGATTTGTTTCGATGATTTTATGTTCCTATACTTAATCGCATTTGCTTAATTTGCGTGTGTTCATTCGTGTTTGCTTAATTCACGAGCGCTTCATCCCGTTTGCTTAATTCGGGAATTAGGAACATAAATCGTGTAGTGCCAATTTCGCTTGTTAATTGTCGCTACGATCGAAAAGGGATTAGAATTCGCTTAGGGCTTGGAATTATATGAATCAATGATAGTGGGAAACCGAAAGCAGTAGGTTGATTGTTTAGCTTATTTGATAATTATTTAGTTTGCATTATTTTCTTCTTTGTTTTCTTAATTTAATTTCAAATCCAAAACCCCCCAAAACTGACTTTTCTGTTAACAACAATCAAAGAGTCCTTGTGAGACGATACTCGAGTTGTCGCGCCCTAACTACATATTTTTACAAACCGCTCGTTCTTTTTGACGTGCGTGCGACAGCGCGTCAAAATTGACGCCGTTGCCGGGGACTCTTGTTGTTATTAACAGAAAAAAAAATAAAAAAAATTGCATTTCTGAATTAGTTACGGTCGCTTTGTCTGGTTGTGCATCTTAATACTTCCCATGGATAATTACATGCATGGTTATATGCCTAATGTTGATTATAAGCCACCACTATGCATATATTATCCTAACTTTGATGATCCACCACCATCCATATATTATCCTAACTTTACAGGAGGCTTTGAGTCTAGTAGTGATTTTGGCATGATTGGAGTAAATGAAGTGCAACCCTGCTATTCTGGCCAACATAGCGGAGGACAGGGCATCTTGGATGAGATAGCTTCTTTGGTACAACAAATGGCAAAGAACAATCTTGAATTTCAACAGAGGATGGAAGCAAGTCATTGGGATTTTGCCACTCAAAATGCTTACATCGTTTCCGCCTTGGCTGCACTGCAAACTCCACATCTCCTTGAAGAACATACAGATTCACAAATAGTTGTTCTTGACAATACTTTCTCTGAGGATAATTTTGATAATAATGTCAAGAACACTATTAATGATGAACTGTATGTTGAATTTCCAGGCATTCAAGCCTTTTCTGATTCAGTTTGTTGTACTATATGTATTGACTGTACTAACACTAACCCTTGTGTGGTGTGTGCTGAGATTTCTGCATGTATAGCAGGTGATGGATTTGTCAGCGCAGTGAATGAAGATCGTGTAGAAGTTGAAGCAGCACCAGAGACCCTCTCTACCTATTTGCCACCTCCCACTGTGGAACCGCCAGCGATGGAGTTCAAACCTCTGGATTTTGCATCCTTGAATATGAAGACACTATGGTCAGTCCAAGAGGTTGAATCCCATTTTTATTGGGAGGAATTTGTTGACTAGGAGGTCAACTTCGACCCGAGAGGGAGTGAGAAGTCCGCCGCACTTGGCGAAGTCACCATAATTGACAAGTGCCCACTCCCATACTTACGCTACAAGCCATGGGATCCGAGAGGATCATATCGTACTTTGAGCATTCCGTGGCCTCTGTATCATAGACAGTGGGATCCCGGTGGAACCGCCTCCTTGAGTTTCTATAAACCCTCTCCTTTTTAATTATCCTTACTTGTTTTTGTTTTGTTTTCTTTTAGCTCTTGAATAATTTGAGAAGATCAAGAGTATGTGTTTGAGTCTTGTGTCGGTGAGCTTGTTGGATTTTGATCAAATTATGCATAGATTGATTGCATGACATGTGTTGACTGTTGATGATTTTCCCCCTAGGTTTTGAAATTGAAAATTTGATCCCCATTTGAAAAATTGAAAACTGAACTTTTAGATTTTCTGTTATGATTGCATGATTTATGATAAGTTTGGGGTGATAGGGAAGCACACACTAGGGATAGAATCTCGGTCAAACAATTTGCGAAAATGTCCAGGTGAGGATTTGAACCTCCAACATGTTTTTAACTGTGTGAATCACTTTTGAGTTGCACTTTCCCGAATTTGCTTGATTCTCTTCATGGTTTGCATGTCTATGTGTTTGCATCAAATGATTTAGGCAATTTTCTTTGAATTAGCTACTTTACCTAAATTGAACCAGTCCCTAATGCATGTTCCCTAGTTAGCCCCGTTGAGCCTAATTAGCCTTTTGTTTCTTGATAACCTTATTTTATGAGCCTAAAATCTGGAAAAACCATGCTAACCCGATCTTAGGATTAGGAGAGCATGGATCCTGAGCAAGACAAGGTTTGCAAGAAACTAAGTTTGGGGTGGCTACAAGAATATGATGTGTTGTTTGGGATTGAGAAAATGAAAAAAATAAAGGTTGGAGCCAAGGGCAAAAAGAAGGAAAAAAAAAGAGAAAAAAAGGGGGGGGGGGGGGGGGAGTGCAAAAATGTCAACAAAGGGTATTGAAAGAAAAATGGCTGTAGTCACCTAAAAGCAAAAAAAAAATAAAATGGAAAAAGGAATTTGAGTGGGAGTTCAACGTGTCAAATGCTCATGCTCTCTTAGTCCCTAGGGACTTAAGCCTAGTACCTTTGAATATCCTATCCTTAGCCATGCCCCATTACAACCTTAAAAGACCTTTTGATGTTGCATGCATGTTTTCGTGGGAACTTTGTTAGAGATGAAAATAAAATTCATGGGAAGTGCTCTTGGAATGTGAAACTGAGTGAAATATTGATAGCCTAGACAAATTGAGCGATTGAGTGAAACACTAAATTCCCTTGTGAGGAAGGCGATTGTTTGAATTTGGTGATCTCCCTTTTGTGTGTAACTTGGATCCCTTACTTTGATTAATGATTGCATGAATGATGGAATTCTCAATTGTTTAAAGTAAATGAATGTGGGGATTGCATTGTTGAAAAGGGGGGAATCATTGAGGAAAAATTGTTTTGTTGAAATTGCATGAAATTTGTGCGAATTTGATTGAATCTTTTAAGCTTGCCAAGTCTGAGTCTTTTTGAGTTTTAGTTTGCTTGGGGACAAGCAAAGTTTAAGTTTGGGGTATTTTGATCAGCCTCTGGCTCGACTAGTTTTTAACTAGTAAGACCATAGGTTTTATTCGAGTTTAACCTCGTTTTCGCCCAAATTTGGATGTATTTGTCCTCAAGCAACATTTTGAGTCTCTAAAGTAGCTTTAGGGTAATTTAGCTGATTTAGAGTCAAATAAAGCACTTAATGCTATTTCTTGTTTTCAGGTTAATAAAGAGAAGCAATTCTGGAATTATTCGCCCCGCGAGAGGCTACTCGCCTCGCGATCCTGAAGCCTTGCTGTGCCAGAAATGCCATCCTCTCTGTCTCGCCTCGCGAATCACAGCCTCGCCTCGCGAGAAATCCAAACCCTGAAGGACAGAGACCATCACGGCCAAGCCGTGATAAAGGTCATGGCTGTGACAGATTGGAATTTGAAGCATCGCCCCGCGAATCACTATCTCGCCTCGCGAGAACCCAATTTGAACTTGCGCCACAATTAATATTCGCGTCGAGAGAGGTTGTTCGCCTCGCGAGCGCGCGTAGAGTCTGAAGCTATAAATTGTTGTTTAGGGCAGATTGCAGCTTTAATCTTTTAATCCTCTTCTTCTCTCCCATTTTGACGGCTGCGAATTTGTTCGTAGGTTTTTGTCATAGTTGTTAATGGAGAACTAGTCTCCTTCGATTGATCTGCTGTAATCGGGTTCCATTGACGCTTGAGGTTCTACAATTCCTAATCTCATTGCTTTTCTCTTTCAATACTATTCTATATTCTCTGTTTGCTTAATTCAGTTTGTATCGAATGGGTATTGATTTGTTTCGATGATTTTATGTTCCTATACTTAATCGCGTTTGCTTAATTTGCGTGTTTTCATTCGTGTTTGCTTAATTCACGAGCGCTTCACCCCGTTTGCTTAATTCGGGAATTAGGAACATAAATCGTGTAGTGCCAATTTCGCTTGTTAATTGTCGCTACGATCGAAAAGGGATTAGAATCCGCTTAGGGCTTGGAATTATATGAATCAATGATAGTGGGAAACCGAAAGCAGTAGGTTGATCGTTTAGCTTATTTGATAATTATTTAGTTTGCATTGTTTTCTGCTTTGTTTTCTTAATTTAATTTTAAATCCAAAACCCCCCAAAACTGACTTTTTTGTTAACAACAATCAAAGAGTCCTTGTGAGACGATACTCGTGTTGTCGCGCCCTAACTACATATTTTTACAAACCGCTCGTTCTTTTTGACGCGCGTGCGACAGTGCGTCAAAACTGGCGCCGTTGCCGGGGACTCTTGTTGTTATTGACAGGAAAAAAAAAATTGCATTGCTGAATTAGTTACGGTTGCTTTGTCTGGTTGTGCATCTTAATACTTCCCATGGATAATTACATGCGTGGTTATATGCCTAATATTGATTATAAGCCACCACTATGCATATATTATCCTAACTTTGATGAGCCACCACCATGAATATATTATCCTAACTTTGCTGGAGGCTATGAGTCTAGTAGTGATTTTGGCATGATTGGAGTAAATGAAGTGCAACCCTGCTATTCTGGCCAACATAGCGGAGGACAGGGCATCTTGGATGAGATAGCTTCTTTGGTACAACAAATGGCAAAGAACAATCTTGAATTTCAACAGAGGATGGAAGCAAGTCATCAGGATTTTGCCACTCAAAATGCTCACATCGTTTCCGCCTAGGCTGCACTGCAAACTCCACATCTCCTTGAAGAACATACAGATTCACAAATAGTTGTTCTTGACAATACTTTCTCTGAGTATAATTTTGATAATAATGTCAAGAACACTATTAATGATGAACTGTATGTTGAATTTCCAGACATTCAAGCCTTTTCTGATTCAGTTTGTTGTACTATATGTACTGACTGTACTAACACTAACCCTTGTGTGGTGTGTGCTGAGATTTCTGCATGTATAGCAGGTGATGGATTTGTCAGCGCAGTGAATGAAGATCGTGCAGAAGTTGAAGCAGCACCAGAGACCCTCTCTACCTATTTGCCACCTCCCACTGTGGAACCACCAGCGATGGAGTTCAAACCTCTGGATTTTGCATCCTTGAATATGAAGACACTATGGCCAGTCCAAGAGGTTGAATCCCATTTTTATTGGGAGGAATTTGTTGACCAGGAGGTCAACTTCGACCCGAGAGGGAGTGAGAAGTCCGCCGCACTTGGCGAAGTCACCATAATTGACAAGTGCCCACTCCCATACTTATGCTACAAGCCATGGGACCCGGGAGGATCATATCGCACTTCGAGCATTCCGTGGCCTGTGTCACAGACAGTGGGATCCCGGTGGAACCGCCTCCATGAGTTTCTCTAAACCCTCTCCTTTTTAATTATCCTTACTTGTTTTTGTTTTGTTTTCTTTTAGCTCTTGAATAATTTGAGAAGATCAAGAGTATGTGTTTGAGTCTTGTGTCGGTGAGCTTATTGCTTTTTGATCAAATTTTGCACAAATTGATTGCATGACATGTGTTGACTGTTGATGATTTTCCCCCTAGGTTTTGAAATTGAAAATTTGATCCCCATTTGAAAAATTGAAAACTGAACTTTGAGATATTCTGTTATGATTGCATGATTTATGATAAGTTTGGGGTGATAGGGAAGCACACACTAGGGATAGAATCTCGGTCAAACAATTTGCGAAAATGTCTAGGTGAGGATTTGAAACTCCAACATGATTTTAACTGTGTGAATCACTTTTGAGTTGCACTTTCCCGAATTTGCTTGATTCTCTTCATGGTTTGCATGTCTATGTGTTTGCATCAAATGATTTAGGCAATTTTCTTTGAATTAGCTACTTGGCCTAAATTGAACCAGTCCCTAATGCATGTTCCCTAGTTAGCCCCGTTGAGCCTAATTAGCCTTTTGTTTCTTGATAACCTTATGTTATGAGCCTAAAATCTGGAAAAACCATGTTAACCCGATCTTAGGATTAGGAGAGCATGGATCCTGAGCAAGACAAGGTTTGCAAGAAACTAAGTTTGGGGTGGCTACAAGGATATGATGTGTTGTTTGGGAGAAAGAAAAAGAAAAAAATAAAGGTTGGTGCCAAGGGGAAAAAAACGGGAAAAAAAAAAAGAGAAAAAACAGGGGGGGGGGGGGGGGGATGTGCAAAAATGTAAACAAAGGGTATTGAAAGAAAAAGGTCTATAGTCACCTAAAAGCAAAAAAAAAATGGAAAAAGGAATTTGAGTGGGAGTTCAACGTGTCAAATGCTCATGCTCTCTTAGTTCCTAGGGACTTAAGCCTAGTACCTTTGAATATCCTACCCTTAGCCAGGCCCTATTACAACCTTAAAAGACCTTTTGATGTTGCATGAATGTTTTCGTGGGAACTTTGTTAGAGATGAAAATTAAATTCATGGGAAGTGCACTTGGAATGTGAAACTAAGTGAAATGTTGATAGCCTAGACAAATTGAGCGATTGAGTGAAACACTAAATTCCCTTGTGAGGAAGGCGATTGTTTGAATTTGGTGATCTCCCTTTTGTGTGTAACTAGGATCCCTTGCTTTGATTAATGATTGCATGAATGATGGAATTCTCAATTGTTTAAAGTAAATGAATGTGGGGATTGCATTGTTGAAAAGGGGGGAATCATTGAGGAAAAATTGTTTTGTTGAAATTGCATGAAATTTGTGCGAATTTGATTGAATCTTTTAAGCTTGCCAAGTCAGAGTCTTTTTGAGTTTTAGTTTGCTTGGGGACAAGCAAAGTTTAAGTTTGGGGTATTTTGATCAGCCTCTGGCTCGACTAGTTTTTAACTAGTAAGACCATATGTTTTATTCGAGTTTAATCTCGTTTTCGCCCAAATTTGGATGTATTTGTCCTCAAGCAACATTTTGAGTCTCTAAAGTAGTTTTAGGGTAATTTAGCTGATTTAGAGTCAAATAAAGCACTTACTGCTATTTCTTGTTTTCAGGTTAATAAAGAGAAGCAATTCTGGAATTATTCGCCCCGCGAGAGGCTACTCGCCTTGCGAGCCTGAAGCCTTGCTGTGCCAGAAATGCCATCCTCTCTATCTCGCCTCGCGAATCACAGCCTCGCCTCGCGAGAAATTCAAACCCTGAAGGACAGAGACCATCACGGCCAAGTCGTGATAAAGGTCACGGCTGTGACAGATTGGAATTTGAAGCCTCGCCCTGCGAATCACTATCTCGCCTCGCGAGAACCCAATTTGAACTCGCGCCACAATTAATATTCGCGTCGCGAGAGGCTGTTCGCCTCGCGAGCGCGCGTAGAGTCTGAAGCTATAAATTGCTGTTTAGGGCAGATTGCAGCTTTAATCTTTTAATCCTCTTCTTCTCTCCCATTTTGACGGCTGCGAATTTGTTCGTAGGTTTTTGTCATAGTTGTTAATGGAGAACTAGTCTCCTTCGATTGATCTGCTGTAATCGGGTTCCATTGACGCTTGAGGTTCTACAATTCCTAATCTCATTGCTTTTCTCTTTCAATTCCTACTTCTTCTTTGTTTTATTAATTTAATTTCAAATCCAAAACCCCCAAAAACTGACTTTTCTGTTAACAACAATCAAAGAGTCCTTGTGAGACGATACTCGAGTTGTCGCGCCCTAACTACATATTTTTACAAACCGCTCGTTCTTTTTGACGCGAGTGCGACAGCGCGTCAGTAATATCTGATCTTAAACTTTCATATCCTCACATATAGTGAGTTCTTAAATAAAAACCTTTTATCTCTTTAGTTAGAGAGAGCATGAAGAGGCTTGACTGTAAAAGAATACTTGAGTGCCTGGAGTGGTTCACACTTGAGTGATTGTAAGCCTGAAATGGCATGTGGAAAGAATACCTGTAAGCTATTGGATTATAGTGGAGAAAACCTTCAAGTAGAAGGGACTTGACATATCTCTTGGTTGGAAGAGAGTGAACCAGGATAAAATCACTTGTTGTGAATCTATTATCGCTTATCTCCTTTAAGTTTTATTTTATACTAACTTTGGGGATTTGACATTGAGTTTGTTAACTCTTTTGAAAAAGGTTTTCATCGTGTGAATTTATTTCCTTGCTTGCTTGCAAAAGTGTTTTGAAAAATCTGTTAAGAAACACAATTCAACCCCCTTCTTGTGTTTCCCTATGTCAACTTTAGTTGCTATAAGAGCTCATCCTCGAAAGGGTTAAGCATCTAACAAGTGCTGAGGGAGTATGATCCATCAAGCATGGATACAGAAGGACAAGCAATCAACATACCTCTTCTCTTTGATGGTAGTTAGAGGTGGGTATTTGGACTCGGGTCCGCGGACAGTCCGTTAAACCCGTCGTCCGCGCGGACTTGGACACCCTAAAATACGAGTCCAAAAAAATGCGGGCTTTTTGGGTCCGGTCCGTTTAGCCCACGGGCTTAATGGACTCGGTCCGCGGATTCGCGGACCCGTCCGCGGACCTGGTCTGTTTAAAAAAAAAATGCCTGTTGGGCAAAATCAGAGGGTTTCATTGCCCAAAATCAGAGGGTTTCATTGCCCAAAATCATCATAGCGCAAAACTTCGTGATCTGCATCACATCCTCTCTCTTGATAACAATCCCCCATTTTCTTAATTCAACCAAAGCTCGGACTCTACGCCTCGCACCATCGCCGGAAAAATCAACCAGTCACACGGCGATAACAGCTCCGCCGCGAAACGAACATCCTCGTCCGCGGTTTTTCCGGCAAGCACGGTCTATGGGATCGAACCGTTGGTGCCGTTCAAGGATGTCCCAAACGCTGAGAAGATGAACCTCTTTGTGAGCAAGTTGAGCCTTTGTTGCGTCATGTTCGATTTCACTGACCCAGGTAAAAGCACCGTTGAGAAACATGTAAAAAGGAGAACTTTGGTTGAACTTGTTGATTTTGTGGCTTCTGGGAACAATAGGTTTAGCGAACCTGCTAAACACAATGGGATCGCTGAGTTGTTGGAAATTTTCGGGAGCGTAGTCAGTGGGTTTGCTTTGCCTTTGAAAGAGGAACACAAAATCTTCTTGTGGAGGGTTTTGATCCCCTTGCACAAGCCAAGATCTATGGGGGTCTACTCCCATCAATTGTCTTACTGTGTTACACAGTTTATAGAGAAGGAGCCCAAGTTGGCGAGCACGGTGATAAGGGGTTTGTTAAAATATTGGCTAATAACAAATAGTCAGAAAGAGGTCATGTTCCTGGGTGAACTGGAAGAAATTTTGGAAGCAATTAACATGGTAGAGTTCCAGAAGGTCATGGTTCCATTGTTTTGGCGGATTGGATGCTGCATTAACAGCTTACACTTTCAGGTACAATTATGTCATACTGAATCCTTTTGGTGAATCCTCATTATTTACATAGCTCTATGTTATTTTTCTTGTAGGAATTAAATTAAATCCATACTCTAGCTTGTAATTTCATGGTGCTCTATATTTGCTATTAGAGTAATACTGTGGCAAACTGGCAATACATTATTTAGCTACGACCTTCTTATAGTCTCTATGATGTGGAAGGATTCAATCATCTATGTCATGGGACTCAGGCATCTCTGTCAGTCTCTTTGGGTTAGAAGGAGCAGTCCATCCTCAACCGGGGCATTGAAGTGTGAGTCCCATATTTGCCCAAAGTCCGCGGACAGTTCGTTTAGTCCGCGGACTATGCGGACTGGACTTGGACTCTATTTTTTAGAGTCCATTTTTCATGCGGACTATAAAGTCCGGTCCGTTTAAATGCGGACTTATGCGGACCGGACTTAAACGGACCGGACTGGTCCGTTTACCCACCTCTAATGGTAGTGACTAATGACTACTGGAAAAAGAGAATGATGACTTTTCTTTATGCATAAAATGTGGACATCTGGGAGTTGATCGAAACTGGCTATACTAAGACAAGAGGTGACAATGGAGCTGCCATTCCTATAGCTCAATGTAGTCCTAAGTAAAAGACACAACATCAACTCAACCTCAAGGTAAAGCACTAACTGATGTGTGCTATTACCATATCTGAGCATGATAAAGTCCATAACTGCAACACAGCTAAGGAAATATGCGAAACTCTAGCCCTATCTCATGAAGGGTCATCCTAAGTGAATGAATCAAAGATAAGCATGCTGGTTCACCAATATGAACTATTCAAAATGAGAGAACATGAAACAATAGATCAAATGTTTGGAAGATTTCAAACTATCATAAATAGCTTGTGAGATCTCTTGGAAAGACCTATGAAAATAGAGATCATGTAAGGAAAATCCTGAGAACTCTGCACTAGCAGTGGAGATCTAAAGTCACTGATATCCAAGAAGTAAGGAATCTTAATACTCTCACTTTAGAAGAGTTACTTGGATCCCTAAAGGTCCATGAACTTGAGCTAAATGAAGAAGAGAGTACCAGAAAAGGGAAGTCCATTGCCCTAAAAGCCAAGAAGGCTAGCTCATCAAAAGTTCTAAAGGCTGAAGAGTCCTCTGATGAAGCAAGTCCCTCTGACCGTGATAAAAGATTTGATGAAGATGAACTTTCTTTCATCTCTAGAAAGATTCAACACATGTGGAGAAAGAAATGTGGTTTCAGAAGGAAGCAGTTCAATAAAAGTTCAAAAAGACAAATCGGATTCCAAAGACAAAGGTCCATCTTTATGTTTCGAGTGCAAAAAACCGGGTCATTTCAAACCTGACCGCCCAGACCTAAAGGATAAGAATAAGTTCTTCAAAAAGAAGAAAGGTCTAATGGCTACATGGGAGGATTTGGATCTATCATATTCTGATGAGGAAGAAGAAACCGAGGAAGAGGCAAACATTTGTCTCATGACCAACACTTCTTCAGACAGTGACTATGTAGATACCGAGGTAACAGTATCTGACTCGTCTACTTTACAAGAAGCATTTGATGAGTTGTTAAGTAACTAATCCATTCTATCTCATGAATATAAAAGTCTTAGAATGAAGTTTTCTAAGTTAACTAAAGAATATGATATTGTCTGGATTGAAAGACAAGCTCTTGTTGATGAAAACAAGAAGCTAAAGTCTGAGAATGCCAGTCTAACTGACAAACTCAAAGTTGAGCCCAATGTCCCTTGTGAAGTTGAAAAACTGAAATAAGATGTGACATATCTGACAGAAAGTCTATCTAAGTTTGTTGGAGGGTCAGAAAAGTTAAACTTGATACCGAGGTACTCAAGATCACCTCATGATAAGTCTGGCTTTGGCTATGACAAGGAGAAACAGGATGCATCTAACAAAGTATCAAAGTCGCATGCACATCACAAAGTTTCACAATCTCATGTAAAGCACCACACAATAAAAACTAGCTCTTCCAATGCATACTGTAGAGTCTGTGGTAAAAGTGATCATCTCATATCTAAATTCATACATAATAAATTGTTGTGACCTCATAAGTCTGAGACACATTCCATGTGCAGATTCTCTAAGTGTTGATGATTCCAAATAGATTAAGTATGGTAATGTTGAACCATATGAAATTACTGACATGTCTGATAACTGTGCAGGAAAATAGACTTAAGGTCACTCGTCTATTTTATGACCTGTCTACATTTTGGTAGAGCGCAGTTTTTAGACTCGTCTAAAAACTACTCGTCTAAAATTCAGTCAACACTGACAAAGGTCAAGTCAACACTCAGTCAAGATTCTGATATACTTGATGACGTGGCAAGAAGCATATGACTGAAAAAAACTTAGTGGATCACTCGTCTAGAAAATGACTTTATCACTCATCTGAGTTTTTGTCTCATTTTCACCCGTCTATATCTGGACTCCTCAAGCACTTGTCTAAAATCCTAACACTGCTACATTTGTTAAGATGTCAGAATGTCATAAAGAAAGTCAAAGTCAACCTTATTCAAATTAGATGCCTTCCTTAAGGATCTCGAAGACCTCTGGACAATAGCACAAAGTATAAAGAATAAAGAACGTTTGTTTCAAGGATTTAAGGAATAAACACACAATCTCTACACCACAGCAGTAACCTTTTACCTGTTTTAAGTACAAAGTAAAAGTGCTTTCTAAAAAAGTGAACTGAGTGTTGCACTGAAAGAGGAAAGCTCTTTGCTGCAAGTACAAGAAGCCTGCTGCTGCAACTCTGAAACAACAGCTACTCAGAACAAAGTGTACTCTTGGACTACCTTATCAAAGCTCAACGTTCCTAAGCATTTAATACTTACACAGAACGACTCTTTGGCATTAATGGCATCTCCCAGAAGCTCAAATCAAAGAACACATTTTCTGAAGTTATGCTTAACGGATCAAATTGATTGAAGTCTTTATATAGACCAAACCATGAAGATGAAGACAAGAAGTTGAATATCATTAAGAACACTGTGCAAGAAGCATTTACTCACTTCATTAACTTCTTCATTCTTTCATTGAATACTTCTTCAATCATTTGATATTAATTCGCAGTCGTTCACACTTCATATTTATTTCACTCTCTGAGTGTTATCTGAAAGATTTGAAAGTTGTATTAATTACACAAAACCTTTATCCCTTACTGTGTTGAGCCTGAAGAGGCTAGGTGAGAAAAGAATACTTGTTTAAGTGTTGAGCCTGGAGAGGCTAGGTGTGAAAAGAATACTTGTACTGTAATCTGATCAGTTATAGTGGAAACTTGGTGCTGCCAAGAAACTGGATGTAGCCCTGTGGATTTTGGGGTGAACCAGTATGAAACTCTTGAGTGATATTCCTCTTCCCTTATCTCTTTAATTTGTTTAAGCTTTTAACTTGGAGAGTTAGTATTGTGAATATCAATCTCTGTTTTACCCTTCTCTGTATGCTTGTGTGTTCTGTCTTAAAATTAGACGTGTCACTCATCTAATTTTCTGTTGTCTAATTTTTGCTTGTTGTGCCTGTGAAAATAATTTTCAAAGTTTCCTTAAAAGTTGGTAAACACAATTCAACACCCCTTCTTGTTTTGGTTATTTCAGTAGGTATCAAAGCTCAACCTCTGGGTTGAGCACTTAGTAGTGTAGAGTAAAAGATCTTGGAAATGGCAAGAGCAACCAGTACAAGCAAGAACCATGCTGGAGAAGGATCCTCAATGCCGAGACCTCCATACTTCAATGGAGAGGACTACATCTATTGGAAAGAAAAGATGAAGTGGTTTTTAAAATCCACTAACTCTAATCTTTGGGATATCATTGAAGAAGGTCCCTTTGTTCCTAAAGATGACAAAGGAGCTGAAATTCCTAAAGCAAACATGACCATTGATCAAAGAACAAAATGGCAGTTAAATGCCAAAGCTAGATATGCAATCATGTGTGCTTTGAGCAGAGAGGAATTTGAAAAAAGTCTGTGCTTGTGAATCTGAAAAAGAGATGTGAGATTCACTAGTTTTTGCTCACGAAGGAACCAGCAAGGTCAAGGAGACCAAAGTCAGCATGTTGGTTAGAAAGTATGAGTTGTTAAAAATGGAAGAAGGAGTGACTGTTGACCAAATGTATGGAAGATTTCAAACCATAACTAATGGATTGAAATCTCTGGGAAAAGTTTACAAGACCGAGGAACACATTCAAAAGATTCTCAGAAGTCTTCCAAAACAATGGAGACCTCTTGTAATTGCAGTGTCTCAGGCCAAGGATCTAACAACAATGAAGCTAGATGAGCTTCTTGGTACTCTTCAGATCCATGAACAAGAGCTAATTGAAGAAAACAATGGAAAGAAAAACAAATCCATTACCCTCGAGGCTTACAAGAAGTCATCTAAAGGAGCAGTCTCAAAAGCTCTCAAAGTAGATGAATCTTCAAAAGAATCTGAGGAATCAAATGAGGATGACTCTAATGATGAAGATGTTGAACTTTCTCTTTTTACCAGAAAGATGAAAAAGCTCTAGAAGAAAAGAAACTTCATAAAGGACAAACCTTTCAGGCGTTTCAACAAAGAAAAATACAACAAAGATGGTGGATCAAATGACAGAAATGTCATTGTATGCTATGAATGCAAAAAGCTTGGTCACATCAAGGCAGAATGCCCTCAACTCAAGAAGAAACCTCCCAAGAAGTTCTTCAACAAAAATAAGGGAATGATGGCCACTTGGGAAGATCTTGATGAAAGCTCTACAGAAAGTGAAGGAGAGGAGCTTGAAGCAAATCTTTGTCTTATGGAAAATACGGATTCAAAATCAGAAACTGAGGTACATTATGAACTTGAGAAATTGAGTGATGCCTATGATGAACTATTGGAATAATCCAACTATATATTTAAAGCTTTCAAATCCATCAAGAGACGATATGTTAAACTCTCAAATGAGTATACACAGAAATTTCAAGTGTGTGAGAAGTTAGCTGAAGAGAACATTAGGCTTAAGACTGAAAAGTCTAAAGCTACGATCTCAGTTGAAACTCTATCTTCTGAAGAAGTGATTAAACTTCAACAGAAAGTAGAAGAGCTCACCTCAGATCTTGCCAAATTTGTTAATGGTAGAGATAATCTGATTAAACTTTTGGGAAGTTAGAGGCACTCCCTTAACAAAAAAGGTATAGGTTATTCCAGTCAAGAACATCATATAGGATCAACAAAGTTCTCAAAAATAATTGTAAAATCTGTGTCAGTTAGTTTAAATAAACCTATATGTACCTACTGTGGAAAAGTTGGACATATCACGTCTAAGTGTATCCACAAAAAGAGAAGGAAGTCTTCACAGACTCCTTATACTAACAGAAAAGGACCCAAGAAAATATGGGTACCTAAGTCCATGGTTATTCCTATTGCAGACATGCTCAACAGACAAAGCAAACACCTGTCATGGTACCTGGACAGTGGATGCTTGCGACATATGACAGGAGAAAGGTCTATGTTCCTAGACCCCCAACCTAAGAAAAATGGAAATGTAACCTTTGGTGGAAACCAGAAAGCAAACGTTGTTGGTGTAGGTAAAATTGTTGGTAAACCTCCCTTGCCTATTATATGTGATGTTTTATATGTGAAAGGGGTGAAACATAATCCACTTAGCATAAGTCAAAATTGTGTGATAGTGGATTTTCTGTATCTTTTTCTAAGGATGCATGTATAGTCAATGACAATAGTGGAAAGACCTTCTTTTCTACTAAAAGGCAAAACAATCTGTATAACATTGACTTGTCTGAACTTTCAGATCAAAGTGTAACATGCTTTATGTCTAAAGAGGATGGAAAGTGGCTATGGCATAAGAAACTAGGACATGTTAGTATGAAACAAATTGCTAAATTGAAAAAGCATAACCTTGTGAGAGGATTGCCTGATATTTCCTTTAAGAAAGATGTTTTGTGTGATTCATGTCAGAGAGGTAAACAAGTAAAATCAAGTTTCAAATCTAAGAAATAAGTCACCTCCTTTAGACCTTTGCAACTGTTACACATGGATCTGTTTGGACCAGTCAGTGTAGCTAGCCTAGGTGGAAAGAAATATGGTTTTGTCATAGTTGATGAATATTCTAGATTCACATGGGTACTCTTCTTAACCCACAAGGATGAGTCTTATAAGGTCTTTACAGTATTCACTAAAAGAGTACAGAATGAGCAGGTATCTCTGCTATCAGAAGTGACCCTGGGGGAGAATTTGAAAATGAACAGTTCAAACTGTTCTGTGAGGAAAATGGTATTTCTCACAATTTCTCTGCACCCAGAACTCCACAACAAAATGGAGTGGTTGAGAGAAGGAATAGATCTCTTCAAGGGATGGGCAGAACAATGCTTAATGAAAATAATCTCCCTAAGTACTTATGGGCAGAAGCCATTAACACTGTTTGTTATGTGCAAAACAGAATTCTGGTTAGACCTATCCTAAATAAGACTCCTTATGAATTGTGGAAAGGTATAAAACCCAATATATCATATTTTCATGTATTTTGTTGTGAATGTTATATTCTTAATACAAAAGATTATCTTGGTAAATTTGACTCTAAAGTAGATAAAGGCATATTCATTGGATATTCTAAAACGTCTAAAGCTTTTAGAATCTTCAACTCTAGAACTTCTGTAGTAGAAGAATTAATTCATGTAAAGCTTAATGATAGTTTGAAGACTGATAGGGAACTATTAGATCTAGAAGATGATATTGCAGGTATTGAACTTAATCCTGCAGTGGAAGATTCTCTAGACAAGTCAAAAGTAGACATGTTTGAAAATCAGACAAGTGCTGATACGTCTGAAACTCAGAATGAGAAGAAAGACTAGAAATTCAAGACTTATGATCCAGAAGATCTTATCATTGGAATTAGAAGTCCATCTCAAGGAGTTAGAACCAGAGATGCTTTCAATGAAAATAACAACATGGCCTTCATATCAGATTTGGAACCCAAAAAGATTGAAGAAGCCTTACAAGATGAAAGTTGGATTCTAGCCAAGCAACAAGAACTAAATCAGTTCAAGAGAAATGATGTTTGGACTCTAGTGTCTAAACCCAATGATAAATATGTTATTGGAACCAGAAGGGTATTTAGAAACAAACTGGATGAAGATGGAAAAGTGGTAAGAAACAAAGCAAGACTAGTTGCTCAAGGGTATAATCAACAGGAAGGTATTGATTTCACCGAAACCTTCGCACCTGTAGCTAGATTAGAAGCAATTAGAATTCTCATGTCTTATGCTGCACGACATGATATAACTCTCTATCAAATGGATGTTAAAAGTGCATTTCTAAATGGAATAATTGAGGAGGAAGTTTATGTCAAGCAACCTCCTGGGTTTGAGGATTCTGAAAATCCTCACCATATCTATAAGCTTAATGAAGCTATATATGGACTCAAACAAGCTCCTAGAGCTTGGTATGATAGGTTAAGCACATATCTAATGGAAAATAATTTCATTATAGGAAAAGTAGACACTACACTCTTTAAGAAATGCTCAAAGAAAGATTTCATAGTAATACAGATTTATGTTGATGATATTAGATTTGGTGCTACTAATGAAAAGCTCTGCAAAGAGTTCTCTAAGTTGATGCAAGAATGAGTTTGGTATGAGCATGATGGGAGAATTGATGTTCTTCCTTGGTCTTCAAATAAAACAAACAAGTGATGGAATCTATATCCATCAACAAAAGTACACCAAGGAGCTTCTGAAAATGTATAAGATGGAAAATTCAAAGCTTATGAGTACTTCTATGCATCCATCAGTTATTCTAAACAAGGATGAGGATGGTAAAAAGGTAAATCAAACTGTCTACCGAGGTATGATTGGATTTCTTCTATACTTAACTGCTAGCATATCTGATATTCGATTCAGTGTTTGTCTATGTGCTAGATTTCAATCAGATCCTAAGGAATCCCATCATAAGGCTGTTAAAAGAATTTTCAGATATTTAATTGGAACCAATAACCTTGGTTTATTATATAAGAAATCTGAAGATTTCAGGTTAGTTGGATTCTGTGATGCTGATTTTGCTGGAGATAGAATTGATAGAAAAAGTACCAGTGGAGGATGCCATTTCATTGGGGCAAATATGATCTCTTGGTCAAGCAAAAGGCAAAGCACCATTGCTCTCTCAACTGATGAATCCGAGTACATATCCGCAGCAAGTTGTTGTTCACAACTGCTTTGGATAAAATATCAACTTGAGGACTATTTAATGTTTGAACATAATATACCTGTTTGGTGTGATAATACTAGTGCTATCAACTTGTCTAAAAATCCCATACAACATTCTAGAGCAAAGCATATAGAAATAAAGCATCATTTTATTAGAGTTTATCTGCAAAAAGGTGTTTTTGAAATTAAGTTTGTGAACACTGAGTATCAGTGGGCAGACATCTTTACTAAACCTCTAAGTGAAGATAGATTTGTTTTTATTAGAAGGAATCTTAATATGCATAATGTTTCTGAATGAGTGTATGCTGATATGTCTGAAAATTTACTTGTCTAAATTTCTATGCTTCACTCGTCTACTTTAGCCAAGCGTCTGATGACGTGGCTAAAAGCACTCAGTGCTAACCCTGACTGAGACATGTGTACATTGCGAAATTTCCCTCCTTTTCTTAAAAAACGTTTCATTTTTTTTACAAATGTCTTTTCAAAATTTATTGCTGATTATGGCAATAATCTCTCTCTTTGTTCCCAACGCAAAAAGCATTCAAGCGTTTTAACAAAAGTAAAACCGCGTCGTTTCAAAATTTCCCACTCACAATCTTTTGTTCACAGTCTCTCTCTGTTCTCTCTTCATCTTCATTCTCTCGAAACCGTTCTTCTCCAAAACCCTAAAAATCTTCTTTTCTGAAACAATGTCACCCAAAAGCTATCTTGAAGAAGTTGCAGGAAAGTTTGGACTTTCTATACCAGAACTGAAGAAGGTGTACCCTGGAAGGGTCCCTAATTTCACAGAGCTGAAATACAAAGGACTGGATGTTAAGCCATAAATTACTCATGTTGGGTGGTTACCGTTCTTCCAAATGGTGGAAGATGTTTTTCCTTCCTTGGTTAGAGATGGGTGATGACCACGTCTTCATCACTCATGAGTCACTCGCCGAAGTGATCAAGTTCCCTAGAGAAGGAGCTGGGTACGATAAAAGATGGATGAAGAATCAAGGAGGCGAGAAGGCTGTAAACCTCGTACTTTATGGAGTTCCTAAGACAAAGGATCTTGATTCCAAGTACCTGACACCTAAGGCAAGGTTTCTTCATGTACTTTGAATTAACTGTGTGATACCTAAAATTGGCTCTAGGGATCATGTGAGTAAGATAGAAAAATTTTCTATCTATCACTTAGTCTAAAGAATTAAGATAGATATCACAGATTTAATTTTTGGACACATGGAGAAGACTGTCAAAGGAAGATGCAAGGGTGGATATCCCTATGGCATGCTTATGACAAGAGTTTTTAGGGCAAATTCTTTGAAGGATATGACAAAAGCCTTCCATGCTGATCTCTTCACACAGATAAATACAAAGACACTGTCTTTGATGAAGGTATAACTTGAACCTATAGTTGAACCCTCTACTGCTGAAGCATCATCATCTGCTACACCTGTTAGAGAGGGACTTAGTGTTCCCATTGTCAAAGCTGAACCCTTTGTGGAACCAGTTGAAGAAGAAATGCATCAGTTACAGAGGAAGGAGAGAAAAGTTGCTGAGTCATCTGCTCAAGCATCTGCTGAAGCTTCTGATTTTCAGAATGCTGTTGAAAACCCTACTCAGGTTGTTGAACCTGTTGCTGAACCTGCTGTTCAAACTGCTGCATCTGCCTCTGGCCCTAATGCACCTAGTGTTACTAAGGTGTTCAAAAGGAAGAGAGCTATGAAAGCTGAGGGGGAGTCTCAACCAGAAGAGACTGTGATCCCTAAGAAAAAGAGGACCACTGTAACCAAGAGGAAGTTGGTTCTACTTCCAACTCCATCATCTTCACCCTCACCCACAAGACAGCCAACAACCACAACAACTCCTACTCCACAACCTTCATCTCCATTACCTATTCTGTCACCACAAAGAGCACTAACACCACCACCACCACCACCACCACAGAAAACACCATCACCAACACCACAACAGAAAACCCCTACTCCTCCACCTGCTTCACCAAAAATCCCAACTCCACCACACACATCACCTATCCCTCAACCTTCTGTTTCTGAACCACAAAATACTAACCCTCACACTTATGAACCTAACCCTACTGCTTTAGAAGCACAACTGTCTGAAACTGAACCTCACATATCCAAGCCTTCCACACCACAATCATCTCACCATACTGACACTCTTCACACTGAGGATGTCGATGACTTTGCATACTTTGACAATCCCACTCCTCCTCCACCCTCACCTAAACCACAAACCCCTAACCACATCAGAAACCAGAGCCAGGTCTCTCTGAGAATAGTCTTTCCAGACTTATTCTCTGAAACCAAACACGACCCTGTCCCTATGGCTACTCTATCTCCTTATCACCCTTCTTCCAGAACCACTCCCTTCTCTGTCTCAGATGAATCCTGCTCCAATTTTCTGAATGGCAAAGACTTGGATGTCATTGCCTCTCTAAAAGCTGGAAGGTAGCTTGTAAAGCTGGCCAAGAAACAGAAGCATGCAGGAAGGTGGATGCCCAATCCACATATCTTCATGAAGCCTTCAACAGAGATCAGGGTAATGCCTGACTCTATGGTTCTTCAAGGAAAGCAGAAGGTGATCAATTTGCCACTTGATCAAAAATTCTCTCTCATCAAGCTGAATGATCACAAGTGCAAGTACATAAAGAGGCTGTTCTCAATTGAGACTCACCATGAGTTCCTCAAGGTTAAAGACATCTACTGGAGATGTGGATCTAGTTCTGGGTTGTATGAAGAAGAGAAGAAAACCATTCCATCCAGAGGTAGCCAAGCTTTTGCCCTTTATCCCTTTTCACCTTCTATTTACACTTTACCTCCTTTCTTTATGTTTTTTCCTTTCTTAATTTTAATTTTCCCTCCAAATACCCCAATCACTCCCATAAATCTCATTAGGAGATCTTATGAATTTCCTCTGTCTGTTATTGATTCCCCTCTTCACCATGAAAAAATTCATGGATTTCTTGAAGAATTCTATCCCAACAATGACTTTGTATCTTCTCTTTCAACCAATGTGTTTCTAGATCCTCAGCCTGAGGACAACATTCAAGTTGAAGAGCTTCCTTCTACACCTCCTCCATCTACATATGCAACTGCTCTGGCTACAATAGACTCATCTGCTCCAGCGGTTGCTTATGATCCTACTGCCCATCAGAGACTTGATGAAATGGCTTCAAGTCTATAAACTATCATCCAAAGACAGGATGCTGCCTTAGAACAACAAGCTATTTTTCAAGCTCAGATGTTGGTTCAGCAAGCTGCAATGCAAAGAATGATGGAAGCTTTCTTTAAAAGCCAATGGGGTCCTAGTTCTTAGGTCTTAGGACTTGGATTTTTCTTTTGTTTTGAGTCATACAATGAACAAGTCAGTGATGTCCATATCACTTGGAATCTTTTTTGACTCTTAATGAAAAGAAATGAAGTTTTTGACATTTCTTTTGGCTCTGTTATAAATTTGCTTTATATTCTTTTTGATTGATGCCAAAAGGGGGAGGGAATAAGAATAACAAAAATGAAAAAGAATAAAATAAAAATTACACCTTAATCATGAAATTAATATTAATGATCAATGACTGTCTGTCTGAAAAACCTATTTTCTACTCAGATATAATCTGAGTTGCTTTCTTAAATACTCTGTTTGAATATAATATCAAATCTGATACCTTGTTTTTGCTCTGATACTTGTTTTTATTTGATGCATAAACTAAGGGGGAGTATAGAATACTCTGATTAATTATATCTGTTTGAAAATTTCTATTATTACTTTTTGATGTTCAATAAAATCAGAAAAGTTATTTGTCATCATAAAAAAGGGGGAGAATGTTGAGACCTCATAAGTCTTAGACATATTCCATGTGTAGATTCTCTAAGTTTTTATGATTCCAAATAGATTAAGTATGGTAATATTGAACCATATGAAATTACTGACATGTCTGATAAGTGTGCATAAAAATAGACTTAAGGTCACTCGTCTATTTTATGACCTGTCTACATTTTGGTAGAGCGCAGTTTTTAGACTCATCTAAAAACTACTCATCTAAAATTCAGTCAACACAGACAAAGGCCAAGTCAACACCCAGTCAAGATTCTGATATACTTGATGACGTGGCAAGAAGCATATGTCTGAAAAAGGCTTAGTGGATCACTCGTCTAGAAAATGACTTCATCACTCGTCTGAGTTTTTGGCTCATTTTCACCCGTCTATATCTGGACTCCTCAAGCACTCGTCTAAAATCCTAACACTGCTACATTTGTCAAGATGTTAGAATGTCAGAAAGAAAGTCCAAGTCAACCTTATTCAAATTAGATGCCTTCCTTAAGGATCTCGAAGACCTCTGGACAATAGCACCAAGGATAAAGAATAAAGAACGTTTGTTTCAAGGATTTAAGGAATAAACATGCAATCTCTGTACCACAGCAGTAACCTTTTAGCTATTTTAAGTACAAAGTAAAAGTGCTTTCTAAAAAAGTGAATTGAGTGTTGCACTGAAAGAGAAAAGCTCTCTGCTGCAAGTACAAGAAGCCTGCTGCTACAACTCTGAAACAACAGCTACTCAGAACAAAGTGTACTCTTGGACTACCTTATCAAAGCTCAACGTTCCTAAACATTTAATACTTACACAGAATGACTCTTTGGCATTAATGACTTCCATGAAGGCCAAATCAAAGAAATCACTTTCTATATCTGTGCCTAATGGATCAAATTGATTGAAGTCTTTACATAGACCAAACCATGAAGATGAAGACAAGAAGTTGAATATCATTAAGAACACTGCGCAAGAAGCATTTAATCACTTCATTAACTTCTTCATTCGTTCATTGAATACTTCTTCAATCATTTGATATTAATTGACAGTCTTTCACACTTCCTATTTATTTCACTCTGAGTGTTATCTGAACGATTTGCAATATGTATTAATTACACAAAACCTTTATCCCTTAGTGTGTTAAGCCTGAAGAGGCTAGGTGAGAAAAGAATACTTGTTTAAGTGTTGAGCCTGGAGAGGCTAGGTGTGAAAAGAATACTTGTACTGTAATATGATCTATTATAGTGGAAACTTGGTGCTGGCAAGAAACTGGACGTAGCCCTATGGATTTTCGGGTGAACCGGTATAAAACTCTTGAGTGATATTACTCTTCCCTTATCTCTTTAATTTGCTTAAGTATTATTTGTTTAATCTTTTAACTTGGGGAGTTAGTATTGTGAATATCAATATCTGTTTTACCCTTCTCTGTAAGCTTATGTGTTCTGTCTTAAAATTAGACGTGTCACTCGTCTAATTTCCTGTTGTCTTATTTTTGCTTGTTGTGCCTGCAAAAATAATTTTCAAAGTTTCCTAAAATGTTGGTAAACACAATTCAACCCCCCTTCTTGTGTTAACTTTGGTTATTTCATAAATATGTTAACCATGCTCGTCTAGTGACTACTAATAAGAAAGGACCCAAGTCAATCTATGTACCTAATAATATGATCATACCTGTTACAGATTTGTTTAATAACAGGAAGGAAACGCCCATCTTGGTACTTGGACAGTGGGTGCTCATGGCACATGACGGGAGAAAAGTTTATATTCCAAGACCTCAAACATAAAGATGGTGACTGGGTTACCTTAGGAGGTAATAAGAAAGGAAAGATCATATGAATTGGTAAGACTGGTAAACTTCTTTTTCCCTCTATTGATAATGTGTTGTTAGTTGAAGGATTAAAACACAACTTTCTAAGAATAAGTCAATTGTGAGATAGTGGGTATGCTGTTTCCTTTGACAAAGATATGTGTAGTGTCAAGCAAACTGATGGATCTATCTTTTTCACTGCTAAGAGGCAAAACAATCTTTATAAGATTGACTTGGAGGACCTCACAAATTAGAGTGTATCATGTCTAGTGTCCATTGAAGATGAGCGATGGATTTGGCATAAAAGGCTAAGTCATGCAAGCTTGAGGTTAATCTCAAAGCTGAATAAGCATAACCTCGTGAGTGGATTACCAAACCTTAAGTACAAATCTGATGCTCTCCGTGATGCATGTCAAAAGGGAAAACAAGTCAAAAGTTCTTTTGAATCTAAGAACATTATTAGTACCTCAAGACCACTAGTGCTGTTACACCTTGATCTCTTTGGTCCAACAAGGACTTCTTCAGTCAATGGGAAGAAATATGGTCTAGTCATAGTAGACGACTGCACTAGATGAACATGGGTTATGTTCTTAGCTCATAAGGATGAGTCATTCAAGGTCTTCTCTATATTCTGCAAACATGTACAGAATGAAAAGGGCATGTCTATCACTTCAATCAGAAGTGACCATGGGGGAGAGTTTGAAAATGAGCTGTTTAAAAAGTTCTGTGAAGAAAGTGGTATTCTTCATAACTTCTCAATACCTAGAACACCACATCTAAATGGTGTGGTGGAGAGAAAGATCAGATATCTTCAAGAGATGGCTAGAACAATGTTGAATGACAACTCTGTCCCTAGACACTTCTGGGTTGAAGCTGTTAATACTGCTTGCTACATTTAGAACATAATATACCTTAGACTATTTTTTAATAAGACTCCTTATGAATTGTGGAAAGGACGAAAACCCAACGCATCTTACTTTCATCTTTTTGGTTGTAAATGTTTTATATTAAATACTAAAAATCAACTTAATAAGTTTGATATAAAAGTAGATAACGGAATCCTGTTAGGATATTCTGAGTCATCTAAAGGTTTTAGGGTCTATAACTCCAGAACTCTAATGGTAGAAGAAAGTATACATGTTAGATTTGATGACAAACAACCTGATAAGAAATTATCAGAGCTAGATGAAGCTTTTGCTGATTTGAATCTAAAGGATTCAAGTGGTTTAGTAACTGTCAGGAATGATGAACCAATGGATGACCAACAAAATGAGTCAGGAGCTTCAACTTCTGAACAGAATGACAATCAAAGGTCATGGCATTTCTAGAATGACCATACTCAAGATCAAATCATTGGAAGTCCTAGTGACAAAATAAGGACAAGGTCAATCATCAGAGAGCAAGTTGATTCTGCATTTGTCTATGAGTTGGAACCAAAGTCAGTAGACGAGGCTCTACTAGACGAGGGTTGGATTCTAGCTATGCAAGAAGAGCTGAATCAATTTGAAAGAAGTGAAGTATGGACTCTTGTAACTTTACCCAAGGACAAATCGGTCATAGGAACCAAATGGGTCTACAGAAACAAGTTAGATGAAAATGGTAATGTGGTTAGAAACAAAGCGAGATTAGATGCTCAAGGCTATTCTCAAGAAGAAGGTATTGTGAGACACCCTGAAGTCCCATTAAAGAACACACCTAATTAACTAATCGTTAAGTTGTTTATTAACGTTAATGCATGTATACATTCGAAAATAACATAAGCTCGCAGAAGCGATGAAAATTAAAACCATTTAAACATACACAGCGGAAGAAAAGATAAACGGAAAATACATGCATAATATATACATCATGTCTCCAACTTTACTGTTGATCCCAACATAGGGACCATAAACCAACCATCTATACAACTGACTGGATAAAAGAATAGTAAACTGGTCACAGAAGATAACGAAACCTACAACAGACGGAATCTACCCGCCAGCTTCTCATAAATACATCAAAATTAAAGAAAGATAATATCCTCACAGAGGTTCTCCCTAGCAGATGCTATCGACTGACCATATCACATTCAATATGGGAGTCTGGAACTACCCTCGGCCTCAAAAAAAGCACGACGATAGTCTTT
Organism: Sophora flavescens; assembly: GCA_030762895.1. NCBI lineage: Eukaryota > Viridiplantae > Streptophyta > Magnoliopsida > Fabales > Fabaceae > Sophora > Sophora flavescens. Next base: position 165,298,209 of record CM061062.1, on the reverse strand, counting down.
GGCATCCCTGGTCATAATTCGGAGCTCCCATACCGACTCGTCGCTACTGGTAACGATCCTACGATGCTGATAGTGATGCAACGTTTGAGTACTCCTTCTCCTCCTGCCCCTGTAGACTCTACCAACACTATCTTGGACTACAGATTTCTCCCTCTTGTTCCACCTATCTGAGAAATCCTATAAGATTCGAGCACAGTGAAGATAGGTCCTCCTCCAAGACGGACACAGATGCTGACCGGTAAACATAATACATGAAGAACAGTGAGTGGTCGACCTGCCACCCATGATCATCATGGTATACGATCTCAATCTCCCCCAGGGTCTGGACCGTCGGCGGAACCATCTGCAAGTAATGCATCTGACGATGCTCTGGTCCGATCGCCATCGACGTATGGCTGCTGCTCATGTGACTTATCGATACATACATAGATAAGGAAAGAAAAGGAGAAGGGAGATAAGAATCTCGACACTACCATAAAACAACGATAGGGAAAACATAGCAAAGCATACTATCACACAACTGTTAACACATACAACAATCATCGCTCGAGTCATACCGTCACAGTCAACCTCGATTATCTAACTAGGATCAATCCTCGGAAGGTCCACCATGGATTTGAACACTCTGGGTCCAGATGTTGAGATAGTCGAGTACCAGCGGAGACCACGACACAATGGGTGCAAACCATTGGCCACTATCGGTCAATCCGAACCCAGCTACATCCCCAAGATTCCCTGAACCCTCCCACTTGCATTCGGTACCCGCACCTGGGTACACCAACCTCGCATGACTCCTAGTCACACGGCTCGCCACTTTGGCACATATGCAATGCAACACAACCTAAGTTGACACCGGTACCAACACTCATTTACATGCATTTCGATGCACTCAGCATACGCAACATCAACTCGGTACCCATATACCACTTTCAAAATCTATTCTCATCACTAACTTAACAGCGTACCATCAAGTGTCAGCTAGGGTTTCCAACAGCACAATAGACAATCCAGATAACCTCGGCGGCATCAACAACATCATGCTATGATAATCCCCAATATCAAATAATTAATTAACATCATCAATATCAACATGGTATCAGGCATCATCAGGCATGTATAGCAATCAGAACACGGCAACCATCATCATAACCATAAACAACATTAAGAAGTAAAAAGACAACCTTAACATATGCACATAAAGCGATACAGTAACCCTAACATCGATACGTGTTTCGTAACTAAATCCCGTGTACATTTTTAAAATCATTTTCGCTAGGGATTTAATCACCGCAGGCTATTCGACAACTAGTAGGGTCTGGGGCACCCTACACATACAGCAAAATACACTATACTATGCTTGCCTCCCCGGCGTGTCGGATACGTCAGATACTTTCTCTCCACCTTAGACATTGTATCTACACGTCAACGCCTCGAAATCCGCAACCTCTCCTTATAACAGTTGCTGCCTAGATCGCCATGGAGCTCATCGGTGCTCCGAAATTTGCCCTGAACACATGGACAGAGTCCCGACAATATCATAAACCCTAATCTCGCAACAATTTCACAGACAAAGCCAGAATCGAAGCAAGATTCACAAAATAGGTAAATGACAATGTCGACGTGTCGACGAGTTAGGGATTCGATCATTACCTCCACTGTTTAATGAATCGAAGGTATGTATGTGACGTGCTCATTGTCCTAAACGCGTATTAGAAAACGAGATTGAAAAAGGACGAGTGAATATCTTCGAAACCTGAGTTTTTCTCTCCAGAACAACTCTCCCTTCTCTCTAGGCATTTCTGGTTCGAGTTTGAAAATGCAAGAAGTGCCATGCATGAGTGGAGAAAAGGAAGAACGTGGGGGTAGGTGACAGTGTGGGCGCTCGAGCCCCAATACCCTTCACTCTTGAGCGTTGCATGCTGCTCAACCACGTGTCACCCATTTTGACACGTGTTGCCACGTGTTACTCAACCCAGAACGCTTGAGCACTGGACATGCAGTGTTTGAGCATTCTCATTGATGTCGGTTTCCCGATTTCACGTGTTTCGATGAACTTTGAGTCTGTGTTATGTCCGATTGACCTCAAACTTGATACACATACTCATTAACACCTAACAAACAAAATTAATCCATCACACAAGCTTAATCCTTGTCTGGTTCCTTAATCGAGTAAACAGGGTGTTACATTACTACCCCTCTTAAAATAAATTTCAACCCGAAATTTAAATTAAGTTTCCTGAAACGAATAGCTGCGGATACCGTTGTTGCATGTCTGCTTCCCGCTCCCATGTGGCATCCCTTGTAACAGCATCCCAAACAACCTTAACCAACATAATCTGCTTTCTGCGAAGTTTTTTTTATCCTCCGGTCCTCAATCTGTACAGGTAAAGCCTCGTACTCAAGATTCTCTCTTATATGGATTGATTCGGGCTCTAGTATGTGTGATGGATCAAGATGGTATTTAGGAAGCTGAGATGCATGGAAAACATCATGGCTATTTGAAATATTAGACGGTAAGGCTATTTGATAAGCTACAGGATTTAAATTAGGATTTGAAAATAAAGGTGGAATAAATAGCTTCGAAAGATGGATAATCAGAACATGAACTTAAACTGTAAACAAAATCAGAACACTGGGTAAATATATATATATATATATATATATATATATATATATATATATATATATATATATATATATATATATATATATATAAAATTCCTTCAAGAGGTACATCTGACTAATACAAAATAACCAGGGCCTTATCAACGGCCATTGAAGGAATCTACGCTAAAAGGAAATACCACTGAGCAGAAAATCAAAAATACGGGAAGAGGGAACTGGGCATACAACTCAAAAGATGACTCTAAAAGTCTAAACACGGACTGCCCACGACCTAAACTCGGCACGTCAGTGGCAATCCCTACAGGCAGGGTTCCCACACGTGCTCCCTATAGAAGAATCGTCGAGAATAGGGTCGATGACCTTGCCATCATTATATATAGACTCGTCATCGTCGTCATGGTCGAGGACCTCGTACTCGGGTGCGTCGCCGGCCTCTACCTCCATGAAATCTCCAGGGTTTCCCTCGGGTTCCTCTTCGGGGTCGTCCTCCGGATACTCCTCCGGGTCCTCCTCAGGATCCTCCTCCGGAACGTCTACCTCAGGGGGGTCTATGTGGAGTAGGCCCTGAACCTGAAGAGAGTGTAGGTATAACCAAGTCGGAGGTAATGCCACTCGCCGCGCCTCCTCGGTCTGACTCCAACGGATGGGGTCCCCATCCTCATTCAAGTCCGTGGTCGTCACCGGTCCCGTGTACGTAGTGGTGGTAGCTCCTTGATGTATGCGCCAAGCTCTAATGTCTCATGCATTGTCGAAGACTTCAGTCTTCGACACGATTGGTATAAGGGGGATGTTGGGATCCATCTGAACCCACACATATACGTCGATCCAACAAGAAGTAGAATATAATGAATAAGAAATACAAGATTGAGATACCAATAACAGATATATCATACAATAACCATGAACATGATACAAGCAACAAGTATTATAGCAAAGGGCTTCATACCCGTACACTCAACTTTAGAAAACTATGCATGTCACTTCAATAATCAGGCTCTAACTTAATCTCATGAGATACTGTCACCATTTTATCATAAGGGAATAAAGAGTTGATCAGGCTCAAATGCCACATCGGCAAGTTGTCTCCGTCACCTCGTGCACCAAGGTACCTAGATCAACATCATCTCGAATGCCTCTTTACGCAGGCCATTCGGATAAACACCTCATCGAATACCTCAACTTAAGCGAGTATTCGGATTACTCAAGCACGTATGCCAAGGGCAAATGCATATGAATAAAAGTATTTTCATTATCGAGCTTTTCTCTGTGTTTACTCTTTTTCGTTGTCGAAGCTCAAGGCTGACGACTATTCACAATTTCCGACACTTGGAAAAATAACACAGGACGCGCAGTCCGAGTGCTCAATCACAACAACCTAAACCGATGCCTCAGTCGAGGGTTGTGCTCATATAAATACTTATAGTTTTCTCCATGTTTTATCTTAACATGATAAGGACTCCTAGTCCACAACAACGAAATTAGGACACGCAATCCTCAGTTCCGAGATTTAGGACTCTTAGCCCATAATATAATCATTAGGACCCTAGGCCCATTTATCACGGATCCTAGATCACGTGCATACCACTGAATACTAGAGGCGACGTCTCGCGAACTAGATTCTCTTTCAATGTACTTACTTTTTTGTTCGGTGAAAATAAAATACAAAACAAAGTCTCGGCTACTTGTCCAAGTAACCGGAATATTTCTAAATCGTTTAGGAGAAATCCTTTTCTTTTACAAACCTTTTGTAAAACATATTGTAAATCCTTTTCTCTTTTGAAATCCTTAGTTAAGTATTTTCACAAAAGGTTTTCTCTTGAATAAGAAACTTAGTTCACAAAAGTAGTTTCCTTTGGTTTGAAATCAACTCAAGTTCCATTTCTAAAATAAGAAACTCATCCTCATAAGGTAAGCACTTTTAAACAAAGGTTATGATGATAAACCAAATACTCTTAGAGTTTTATTCAAGTCTTATTCAAGCCTTTAACCCTTAAAATCATTGGGCACGGACTCAAGTCCGGCTTCACAAACTTCAACCAACAATAATATCACAATAAAAGGGCAATTCATCATATATGTACAATTCACCATACTTTAAAGCAAGTAAAGCTCAACTTCACATAATAATCACATTAATTCAAGTAACCAAGTTAGACAAGTATTTGCTCAACATCATAATCGTATTCAAGTTATTCAAGTAAACACATACTCACATGCACATAGTTATTGAATATCTTAAGGCAATCCCCTCTTACCTCAAGAAGGTAAGAGAATGAGAGAAAATAGACGATTTCACGAACGTTCTTCAAAGTCGGTTAGGATGTAAGTCTAGGTTTTGAGACACAAGATTCAAAGGATTAGAACTCAACCAAGAACTTAGGGCTAGAAGTTTCCAACACATATGCAACTTAGGGATTTATGATCCTTAAGTGCTAGGAGTTTAAAACAAGATTACTTTAAACAAATTTGAACAAAAATTCCACCAAGTTACACTTGATGGAGATTCGGCCTTGACCAATAAGATAGGCTAGGAACATTTAAGCTTTCTAATCTCTTTGGTTTAGCATCCAATAACTTATGGAGCTCAAGTCTATGATCATCTTGAAAGCAACATAGGACTTTAAATAACAAAGCTCATAAGCACATAAGGTAAGAACAACATAAGCCTATAAGTAATTAAAGCATAATGACATAAGTAAATGAATCATAAATGACATAAATATAAATGACATAAAAGTAAATGACATAATGTAAATGACATAAAGTAAATGGAATAAATATAAATGACATAGAAATAAAGACATGAATATAAAGAACATGGAAGTAAATGACATGAACATAATGACATAAAAATAAATAAGAACAAATAAGGAAAGCCATAAAGAAAGCACAATAAATAAATGAAGCAAGAATAAAGTAAAGCATCACAATGTATTAGGGTTCTAAGTTCATGATCACACTTGGAAAAGTTGAAACATAGTATCCTAGGCCACTAATACATAGTTTTGGCCATCATGGGAAAACAAGATATCAACACCTTTCAAGATTTATGGATTCAATGATCAAGGAACACTTAAAAAAAAACTAACACATGATCATGTAAAAGAAGTTGAAACAAAACACTCCCTAGGCCATCATGAGTATATTCGGCCTCCTCAAGAAATAGATGATGGAGATTTTTGATTTATACAACCTCTTAGTATGTTAAACTACAAGTAAATACAAGACCATAGAAATTGGTTTCAACTCAAAAGGAGTTTTCTACCATTTTCGAGAGATTTTTGAAGATAAAAGCTCATATATGACATAAAGAAAAAACTTTAGAAAAAGATGAAGTTTTTAAAGAAAAGAATACATGAGAGTATTACCCTAAGAAAAAGGAACAACTTTGATGAAGAACATTTAGTTAAAAGAAGAAGAAAAACTAGAGCTTTGGAAGCTTGAAGTTAAGAAAAATATGAAAGCTTAAGAGTTTTAATGGAGTAGAAGAAAGGAAAGTGATGAAGTGAAGATGAAGTGTGGTATTTATAGAGGAAGGTGGAGGGGTGCAAGGCCTAGAGGAGAGGGAGCAAGGCTTGGAGAGGAAGTTTTGGTTTGAGGCATTGTTTGGATCATTTAAGGAAGGTTTAATGGGTTTTTGGAATAAAATAGATTATAATTTGAAAAAGTAACCATGACTACTTTAAAGTGTGTCATAAGCATTTAATTAGGCATCCCATCAAGTCTTCTATCATCCTTTAGGGTTCCTTTAACTGCTTAAATACATAACCGGTTGCACATCCGATCGTATTTTCTGAAGGTTTCGTTCGGATAAAATATTATATTTTATTCCCGAACAACAAAATTCGAAAATTTATCAAACCCACACAATACCTCATGAAAAGATCTATCATCTCGTTTACGGATTAAAATTAGGTTTCTGGCTCAGTAAACTAGTACTGGCAGAGAAAACGCAGACCGATTTTCGTCTGAATTTTCAACCGAAAATTTTACCGTGACTTCATACAATAAAACAACACAAGGAAATGATTTTATTTGAATTAATATCATCATATAGGTTTTATAAAAAAAAAATACAATTAAACATGTATTTACTGATAATCGAAGTACAGGAAAAACAGGGCGTTACATAAGCTTTCTGGATTTGTTTGCCCTGCCTATTCCAGTTCTTGGAGTGTCCGTCATGAAAACATGGTCACCTTCTTGGCATTCCAACGGTATTCTCCTCTTATCGCTGTAGCTTTTCTGCCTATCTGCTGCCGCTTTCAACTTTTTCCGAACTTTTTTAACTTGTTCAATTGTCTATTGTACCACCTCCGGTCCAATCAACTGAATCTCACCAGTTTCATACCAACAAAGCGGTGTCCTACACTTCCTTCCATATAGTGCTTCATACGGTGCCTTGACAATACTTAAATGGAAATTGTTATTATACGTAAAGTCTATCAATGGACGAAATTCATCCCATCTTCCTGTGTGTTCTAGCACACACGCTCTCAACAAATCTTCCAAAGATTGGATCGTCCTTTCTGACTGTCCATCCGTTTGGGGATGATAAGCTAAACTCATACGTAGCTTAGTTCCCAATCCACAGTTTAGGCTTTGCCAAAACCTTGAAGTAAATCTTGGATCCCTATCCAAAATTATACTCGTCGGCACACCATGCAATCTCACTACTTCTTTGATGTACAACTGGGTTAACCTTTCCAACGAAAACTTCTGATTGATCGGTAAGAAATGGCACATTTCGTTAACCTATCAATGATCACCTAGATTGAATCATAGTTTTGTTTTGTCTTAGGATGTGACACCCTAAACTCGGGTCATCACATGGTTACCCGTTTGCGGAAATAAAACTTAATTTGCTGGTTACTTTCGGAAAATAATGTTTTCTCAACGTTCATCTTTTCAAAATATGGTGATAAATTTTTTTTTTCTTTTTAACCTCATAACAATAACAACTTAATCAAATCACACTTAACAACACAATGTATATAAATTTTACAACTATACTGCCTCATATATGTTCATACCTAGATCAACATCAGTTTTATCTTCAAAACATAATAGGACCTAAGCTGGTCGTAACTAACAGACACTACCGCCAACTGGAGCAGCACAGCATGCTTCCAACTAAACAGCCTTCTTCTTCGTGTAGGGATCATACCCCTTGTACGTCTCTGAGATGTGTTGTAAGGGTGAGACACCAATATACGGATTTATTACCATAACTAAATGCGCAACACAAAAGAAGGCACATACACATATACATATTTATAACAACATACTCATTCATATTATATCACATCGTTTATCAATGGGTTTCACACCCCAAACATCAACGTTGAAAAACTATGCATGAACACTTCAAAACATCATCTAACATTCATACCTAATCTCATGAGATATCTCCAACCTCGTGGTGAGTTGATCAGACTCGATAGTTACAAAGCGCATGACCAAAACCCATCACACACTGTCCAACATCGTGGCACAGGTGTCACAACATAGATGGGGCCTTATTGTCCACCAGGCACAATAAGAACATCTTTATGATCTACCATGACGCCGCAAGGTAATCACTCGTATAAAACCTATCACACACTGTCCAACATCGTGGCACAGGTGTCACAACGTAGATAGGGCCTCATTGTCCACTAGGCACAATAAGAACATCTTTATGATCTACCATGACGCCGCATGGTAATCACTCGTTTGATCATGGCACGTCTGCCAAATGCATGCCATAAAAACCTTTTGTTCTCAACACTTTTCTTTGTGCTATATCTTTATTTGTCAAAGCTCTCAAAAGCTTTCGACCCATCATCGTTTTTAAACATCAAAGCTCTCAAAAGCATCATCGTTTTCAACCTCGAATGCTCTCAAAAGCATCATCGTTTTCAACATCTTTACAACTTTTATTAACAACACAGGACCTCAAAGTCCGAGTGCTCAATCACGAAGCCCTTAGACCGTTGCAATCAGTCTTAGGTTCGTGGTAATAGAAAACTTCTCAAAACGTTTTAACTTATTTACGTAGATACCCAATCTAAAACACAACGAACCTTAATACCCCGACGTCTCGGTTATTAAGTTCCATAACATCGTTTTACATAGTTTTTGTCTGTGAAAAACAAATCCAAAATAAGACAACGTCATAAGAACACTAGCACCCCGACATCTCGGTTACTAAGTTCTATATCGTCGTTTAGTAAAACTCATTTACAGAAAATCATTTCTACTTGAAAACTCTTTTACTGAAACTTCAGCTTTAAAATTTAAATCAATTCTGATTAAATCTCTTCTCAAAACAAGTACTGCTATTTTTAAACTTTCACCGTAAATAATTTCAAAACTTACCATCATTTATCATTTTCCAAGAAAATATTTTTAAAGTCAAACTTTGACTTTTTATTTTATATTATTATTTCATTATTTTTATTTTTATTTTTATTTTTATAAAGTATTTTTGAATATTAATTTCACAAAATAACTTTTTATAATATTTCGGAATTTCTTCCATAAAAATTAGCAGCACTAAAAAAATTTCACGGTTACGCTCTCACCGTGACTCATAAATTTCTTTTACACTGATAAATTATTAAAATAATAATAATTCTCAAAAACTGATTATTTTTTTCAAAATAATATTTTCCACCATTATTATATTCCAACATTTCCCATGAAACGTTGAATATAATTTTCACAACTTATTAAATCTTTTATCTGATTAATCGGTTGTGCACTGACCACTGTCAGGCCTCTCAAACAACATTCAACATTCATCATTCAACAACATCATCATAATTATATCACCAGACAGATCATGCATCATAGCAACATAATATACTACTGCAGATAATTAAATAAATTAAAAGCAGATAAATCACCGATACACAGATAAACAACACAACGTAAGCCACATAAACAAATAACCACAACCACATATCATTCATATAAATCACACTACACACAAATAGTTATAGAGAAAAATCCCTCAGGTGAGCTCCCCTTACCTGTTGAAGACTCGAGCTAAGGGTTTCAAATAATCTCCCGATTTGATCCGGTTTCCTCCGTCGGCTTTAGGTCAAACCAACCCGATCGATTCCTTCATAACGAATTGCAACCAAAATAAATCAAAATCAAACATGATTAACTTAATGGGGGTAGGGTTCGGCTTCACCCAATTTTCTAGGTTAGGAAACTTAAAATTTGATTAACTTAGGGATTAATGATCCATAAGTTACTTAAGCATGATTAATCACTTTAACCATGATTATGAACTAAGAATCGTGAACTAAACTCATCTAGTTATAAGAACTAGGGTTCGGTTTTCTCAAGATCAATAGGCTAGAAGTTTTAAAATTTCATCAACTCTTGGATTTAATCAATATACAAATCTTAGAGTTGGATTCAAAGATTACAACAACTTTTGAATCACAAAATCATTAAGTGATCATACCTGGTCAGAATTGCCAATCAAAATCTGACGAATTATGAACTCTTTGGAGCAAAAGAACATGAAAATGGAAAAATGGCTTAATGAAGAAGACAACCTATTTAAATGAAGAAAAAACCAAACTTAATGAAGAAGGCATTGGAGCTGTGGGTTTTGGGCAAGAGTTGGTCAACTTTTTCCAATGGCATTTGTTTGAAATTGTCATAAAAAGATAAGGGCAATTTGGTCATTTCATAGGAAAAATTAACTTTGTCATAAATGTGCCATTATGGCCATTATGACTCGGATAAGCTCGTCATAAATGCTCGTCAAGTCGGTCAATCCAACATCTCTGCTACGTTGCCGACTCCTCGATTCATCTGGCGCAAGCTTTTCCTTGAGACATCTCGACGTATACGCCCGCAACAAATATAATATTTTAATTTTTTTACCAAAATTTTCAAAACTTCCAGGATCGTAGTAAATACGATAAAAACATTTTTCATCTTGTTCACGACTCAAAATTAGGTCTTCTGAGCAGTAAACTTTTACTGTCAGTGAAAACGCAGAAAACGCAGACCGGCTTCCGTCTGAGTTTTCAACCAAAAACTTCCCCGTAACCTTATAAAAATAAGTATAACAAGGAAATGACCTTGGTTTATCCAAAATCATTTTCTATGTCTCGAATAAAAATATATATTTATATATTTATTACCGATATTACAAAGCAGCGAAAATCGGGGTGTTACATAGGAAAACCCGATGCAAAGTCCATTGCAATGCTGTCCCAATTCCATTCTGGAACGTCTAAAGATTACAATAATCTCACTGCCTTCTGGTGTTCAGTCTTTGCTTTCTGACACACCAAGCAGGACTGGACATATTCTGCCACTTCTTCCTTCATTCCTGGTCACAAGAACATTCTATTTAAATCCCGATACATCTTTGTGGCACCTGGACGAAAACTTAGCTTACTCTTGTGTGCTTCCTCCAAGATTAGGTTCTTAAACTCTACATATGCTCCTGCTTCTATCTTCTGTTTGACCTTTTGGAGATACCGGTCTTCTGCTTGATTCTTCCACACTAAGTCTAGGAATCCACTAGTAATAGTGACCGTTCCCAAACTTATCTTATTTTGGGATAATTCCGTTATCCCAAGATTCAGGTCTCTGAATTGCTCGATCAGTTCCAACTGCTTAACCATCATAGCAGACACTTGCAAGGAATTCCGACTTAACGCATCTGCTACGACATTCATTTTCCCGGAATGGTATTGGAGATCAAACTCAAAATCCTTTATGAACCCCATCCATCTCCTCTCGCACATGTTCAACTCCTTCTGATCGAACAAATACTTCAGACTCTTATGGTCACTAAAAACTGTAAACTGAGCACCATACAGATAGTGACTCCATACCTTCAATGCAAACACTATCGCGGCTAACTCTAGGTCATGGGTTGGGTAATTCTTCTCATGTACTCTTAACTGTCTAGAAGCATATGCCACTACTTTTCCATTTTGAATGAGAACGCAACCCGGACCTTGATGTGACACATGACAGTACACATAAAATGGTGCTAACGGATCTGGCAAGGCTAGCAATGGAGATGTTGTAAGCCTCATTTTCAACTCCTGAAAACTATCCTCGCACTCATCATTCCATTCAAACGCCTTTCCTATCCTCGTTAATTGCTTCATAGGCAATGCAAACTTCGAGAATCCTTCAATAAACTTTCTGTAATACCCTGCTAGTCCAAGAAAACTTCTGACTTCGCCCACAGTCTTAGTGCTTTCCCAATTCACCACTGCTTTGACTTTTGCAGGATCTACAGCTATACCTTGTTTATCACATGCCCCAAAAATTGTACTTAATCCAATCAAAACTCACACTTGGACAATTTGGCATAGAGTTGTCTGTCCCTTAACACTTGAAGTACAACCCGAAGATGATCTGCATGCTCCTCTCAACTCGAGGAATTGATCAGAATATCGTCGATAAATACCACGACGAACTTGTCCAAGTACGGTCTGAAGATCCGATTCATGTAGCCGATGAACACGATTGGAGCATTAGTTACGCCAAACGGTAGAACAAGATACTCATAGTGACCATACCGACTTCTGAAAGCTGTCTTCGGTATATCATCTTCCTTCACTCTGATATGATGGTATCCGGACCTTAGATCTATCTTTGAGAATGCAGTTGCTCCCCGCAATTGATCCATAAGATCGTCAATCTTCGGCAACGTGTACTTATTCTTGATCGTTATCTTGTTCAGTTGTCGGTAATCCACATACAGCCTTGAGCTTCCATCTTTCTTCCCTACAAACAACATCGGCACTCCCCATGGTGAAACACTTGGCCGGATAAACTCCTTTTTTATCATGTCATCTAGCTGCTTCTTAATCTCTATTAACTCCGTTGGGGACATTTGATAAGGTGCTATCGATATTGGTCCCATTCCTGGTATGTGATCTATCGTAAACTCTATCTCCCCTTTCGGTGGGAACCATAGCACATCATCTGGGGAAACTTTAGGAAACTCGCATACGATAGATCTCATACCAGGAATGGGACCAATATCGATATCACCTTTAGGAAACTCGCATACGATAAGAAGTGCTTATGCTTTCAGAGACTCCTTGTGTAACACCCCGTTTTTCGTGCTAAGCCTTTAAGTGCTTATGTGTATGCTATAAGGGTTAGGTTTGATCGCATTCTTAGTGGCTACTTGAGCCACGAGCACGGTCGTGCTCACGAGGAGTTTATCACAGACACAACATCAGTCAAGTCATCCATCTTCCATAAAATTCTTATATCCATCCTACCCTCACTCCTGCAACTAAAACTTGATACTGAAAATGGCTATGGTTTCCCTATCATAGTTATGGTTATCGGTCAGTCGTCCAAGCGACACGTCCCATTCCCGGTGCACATCCTTGGTCATGGTGAGAATGCTCATGCAAAGCAATGACACTATAGCTACACATTAAACCCGGTGCACACCCCGGACCGTGGGTGCTCATGCAAAGCAATGACACTATAGCTGCACGATTATCCCGGTGCACACCTTCACCATGGTAAGAACGCTCACGCAAAGCGTGACACTACAGCTGCACGATGATCCTAGTGCACACCTTGTCCACTCCCAGAGGTGCTCATGTAAAGCAATGACACTCGTAGTTGCACAAGTTAAGTTTACCCTTTGGACGGTCCCACAAGGACTTCGAGTCTTGTATGTGTCCCACATACGGTTATAGAAACAACACAACTTATGAACCTTGCAGACTCCAATGGTCATAATCTAGTGCCTTAACCTTTCATCAAGACCTCAACACATGCTCTATGTCACAACACCTCTTTAACATATTTCATGTAGGTTAGGCACCTCTAAAAATCATCACGATCCTCATGCCCAAAACAACTCATCTCTTAGACAACATATATATCTTCGCTTAATCCACTAAGCATAAAGTAAATACCACACAGATCATGCATAACATCAAGTCAATCAAAGATATTTCAAAACATCAACATAGTACTAAATCAGTTCAATAAAGGTAATAAAACTCAAATCAACCATCAACCTAATATCGATCAACCTACAATCCCCGAATCACTATGGATGTTTTATAAAAGCAATTTAAAGCGATTCCGGTCTTGTCAATTATTTGACTTCTAGTAAGGTTTAGGTCGCCCTACATAATTACTCCATAATCTACTACTTATCGATTCCGACGATAGGTTGAATCTTTCCCCCACCTGAGTTATCACCGAAAGCTCGAATTCCCATCTCCTCGTTATCCGACCACGAGGTGTTAACACCAACTTCAACCAAACAACATAAAAATAACTAAATCAAATAAACTCATCTATGTTCTCATTAGGTAGGTTCGGCCATTTAAATCTAATGAGAGTTAGGTTTCATTTCACAAAGATTTTAGATACTTAACTCTTACGTTCTAGGTGACTTAGATAATTTGTTATAACTTGAAAATATTGAATAAAATCATCCAAACTCTTAGGTTAGGTTTCAGCCTTGTATAGTAAAATAGGTTAGAAAACTTTAAATCTTCCAATCTCTTAGATTTTGCATCCCAATGTATTTAGGAGCTCAAATCCATGATCATATTGAAAATAAAAGTAGAAAAAATATCCTAGGTCCATAAACCTCATAGGTTCGACCATCATAAGATAACTAGGTTAGAAATCTCTAAACTTACCAATCTTTTAGACTTAACATCCTAATGTCTTAAGGATCTTCAAGTTCATGATCATTTTGGAAAAAGAAAACTCAAACATCCTAGCTCCAAAACATTGAGTTTCGGCCTAGCCTAGGAGAATGAGGAAAAGCCTTTTGTTTGATGAAAACTCTTAGGTTTGGCATTACAAAGTATTAAGAGGTCTAAATCCATGATCATAGTTAGAAAGTTGAACTCAAGCATCCTAGGTCCAAAACCATATAGGTTTGGCCATCCTTGGATAAATAAGCTAGAGATTTTCAAACCTTTCAAGACTTTAGATTTAAGATCAAGAGGGATCTAGAAGCTCAAATACATGATCATCTTTCAGAAAATTGAAACAAAACTTCCTAGGCCACCATGTATAGGTTTCGACCATCCTTGGAAATAAGAGGTAGAAATTTTTGTTTTATACAAACTCTTAGTATGTGAAAATATAAGTTAATACAAGACTATAGAAAGTGGTTTCAACTCAAAAGGATTTTTCTACAATTTTCTAGAGATTTTAGAGGTTGAAAATCCATTAAAAACACTTAAAGAAAAAGTAGAGTAAACCATAAGGTAAAATAAGAAACTTGAAAAACGATTGACATAAGAGTATTACCCTTGATACAAGGATCAACTTTTGTGAAGAACTTGAGTTGAAAAGATGAATAAAAATGCAAGCTTTATGAGTATGAAGTTTGAAGAGAAAGGAAGAAGATGAAGAAATAGTGTTTTTGGAGAAGAAAAAGTGAGTTGAAGAAAATGAAAGTGTGATATATAGGGAGAGAGAGAGGGCCATGGTTTTTAGGGAGAGAAATGAGTGCTTGGAGGCCAAGTTTTGAGTTATGTCATGTTTGGTTGGTAAAAGTTGAAAGGAATGACTTAATTGATTATAAAATAGTAAATTTTGAAAAAAAGTAATGATGGTACTTTTATGGATGTGACATAAAGCTTCTACAACCATGCCTCCTTTCCCTAACAAGTCACCTCATCTCTTTTGTGTCCCCTTGTCTGCTCCATTTCGTACCCGGTTACAGTTCCGATCGTATATTCCCGACGTGTTCACCCGAATAAAATATTTTATTTTATTTTATTTTTGAACGAAAATTTTTAAAATAACCAAAGTTTAATGAAACATGATAAAAACACTAACCGTCTTGTTCACGGGTCAAAATTAGGTTTTCTGCTCAGTAAACTTATACTGGCAGTGAAAACGCAGACCGACTTTCGTCTGAATTTTCAACCGAAAATTTTACTGTGACTTCATATGATAAGGTGGATTAGGAATATGATTTTATTTTATTAAAACAAAATATTTTCTACTTTCATATTAAAATATAATTACTTATATTTTAATTGATTAAACAGTATAGTGAAAATCAGGTTGTTACATTACTACCCTTCTTAAAAGAAAATTCCGTCCTCGGAATTTACATACCTCAGAAAAGATGTGGATATTGTTGTTGCATATCCGCCTCGCGTTCCCAAGTTGCATCTCCAGTAGTTTCATCCCATATGACCTTAACCAAAGGAATCTGTCTACCACGAAGCTCCTTAATCCGTCTATCTGCAATCCTCACAGGTAAGGCCTCATGCTCTATGTTCTTTCGCAGTTGTATCGACTCAGACTCAATCACATGAGATGTATTAGGATAGCACTTTCTCAACTGAGAAACATGATAGACGTCATGAATGTTGGAAAGATTTGGTGGCAAGGCAATTTGGTAAGCTACTGAACCAATTCGTCGAAGAATCTGAAAAGGTCCCATGAAACGAGGAGTAAGTTTTCTAGATTTGATAGCTCTGCCAATTCCAGTTTTTCGAGTAACTCTCAAGAATACATGATCACCTTCCTGGAATTCTAATGGTCTCCTCCTCTTGTCACTGTAGCTCCTTTGCCTATCCTGTGCTTCCTTCATCTTTTCCCTTATCTTCCTGACTTGTTCCGTAGTCTGTTGTACCACATCCGGACCCAAAACTTGGTTCTCACCAGTCTCATACCAACATAATGGGGTCCTACACTTTCTTCCATACAGAGCCTCATACGGTACCATTCCGATACTATTATGGAAACTGTTGTTATAAGTAAATTCAATCAATGGCAAGAACTCATCCCAACTGCCAGTGTGTTCCAACACACAAGCTCTCAATAGATCCTCCAATGATTGAATTGTCCTCTCTGATTGCCCATCGGTTTGGGGATGATAGGCAGAACTCATTCTCAATTTCGTTCCCAAGGCATGTTGCAATTGTTTCCAAAATTGAGAGGTAAATCTAGGATCTCGATCTGAGACAATGCTTGATGGCACACCATGCAATCTAACCACTTCGCTGATGTAAATCTGGGTTAACTTTTCTAATTTATCACCTTCTCTAATAGGTAAGAAGTGAGCACACTTCATCAACCTATCAATGATAACCCAAATCGCATCATGCTTCTCAGGAGTTCGTGGTAATCCGGCCACGAAATCCATAGCTATACTATCCCATTTCCATTCTGGGATATCTAAAGATTTTAATAATCTTGCTGGTTTCTGATGTTCAATCTTCGCCTTTTTACACACCAAGCAAGATAAAACATACTCTGCTACTTCCTTCTTCATTCTGATCCACCAAAACATTTTCCTCAAATCTTGATACATCTTTGTGGATCCAGGATGAAAACTCAACTTACTCTTGTGTGCTTCTTCCAAAATCATCTTCCTAAGTTCTGCATCCTCTGGCACACATATCTTATCCTTAAACCTTAACACACCATCTGCCCCCCTAGTGAACTCAGAAACTTTACCCTCGTCTATCCCCTTACTAATCTCCCGAAGGTATAGATCCTGAACTTGCTTATATTTAAGATCTTTCAAGAAATCACTACTAATAGTGTCCATACTTAAGCAAAATTTATCTCTCCGTAATTCCATTCCTAAGCTTAGATCTCCGAATTGTTCAAGCAATTCTAACTCCTTAACCATCATTGTGGATACATGCAAGGACTTCCTACTTAAGGCATCTGCTACCACATTGACCTTACCAGGGTGGTACAATAACTCAAAGTCGTAATCTTTTATGAACTATATCCACCTCCGCTGCCTCATATTCAATTCCTTTTGATCGAATAGGTACTTCAGGCTCTTATGGTCACTGAAAACATTAAACCTTGCTCCATACAAAGAGTGTCGCCATATCTTTAATGCGAACACTATTGCTGCTAACTGCAAATCATGAGTCAGATAATTCCTCTCATGAATCCTCAACTGTCGGGAAGCATAAGCAATAACTCTTCCCTCTTGCATCAGAACACAACCTAAACCTTGGTATGACGCATCACAGTATACATCAAATTGTCCTAGAGGGTCTGGTAAGATCAACACAGGTGATGTAGTCAACCTTTCCTTCAATTTTTGAAAACGCTGCTCGCATTTGTCCGTCCATACAAAAGTTGTATCCTTTCTCGTTAACTGCGTCATGGACAATGCAATCTTAGAGAATCCCTCTATGAACCTCCGATAATATCCAGCAAGTCCTAAGAAACTCCGTACTTCACACACTGACTTAGGTCATTCCCATTTAAGAACTGCCTCAACCTTAGCTTCATCTATGGTTATTCCTTCTTTATTAATCACGTGGCCTAGGAATTGCACTTCTTCCAGCCAAAACTCACACTTGCAAAGTTTGGCATAAAGTTGCCTATCCTTTAAGACTCATAATACCAAACTCAAATGTTCCTCATACTCTTCCCACGTACGAGAATAGATAAGAATATCGTCGATAAACACAACAACAAACTTATCGAGGAATGGTCTAAAAATTCAGTTCATGTAATCCATGAACATGGCTGGCGCATTAGTTACACCGAAAGGCATGACTAAATACTCATAGTGCCCATACCTCGTCCTAAAAGCCGTCTTGGGTATATCTTCCTTCCTTACCCTGATCTGATGATACCCAGATCTTAAATCAATCTTCGAGAATATTGCTGCTCCCTTCAACTGATCCATCAGGTCATCGATCCGAGGCAACAGATACTTGTTCTTAATTGTCACCTTATTCAACTGTCCGTAATCTGTGCACAACCCCGCACTTCCAACCTTTTTCTTAACGAACAACACCGATGCCCCCTGATGAGTGTGATTTCACCTCATATTTGTTTATCATATTGCATGCATTTTCATGTAGTTTATGCATTTTTAATTTGATTTTTGTTAGTTTTTACCTTGGAACGGGTAAGGCGGTTTTGTGGTGTTGTTTTGCAGGAATTAAGGATAAAATGCTCAATATTGACCATGATGGAGCTTACATGAAGATGGATCTTGAAAAGTGAAGAAAATGAGCCAAACAGAGCCCATCACGACCTAGCCGTAATGACCATCACGACCATGATCGAGCAAAACTGAAAAGAAAGGAGGCAAAAGTCAGAACTAATCACGGTCTAGCCGTGATGTCCATCACGGCCGTGACCTGTCAACTGAACCAGACCCTCACAGGCAGAGCTGATCACGGCCTAGCCGTGATGGTGGTCACGGCCGTGATAGACCAATTACTGAAGCAACACCCAAGGCAGAACCCGTCACGGCCTGGCCGTGATGGCCATCACGGTCGTGACGCGCATTACTTGGATCTGAAGCAACTGATTTTGAGCTAAATTTGTGTTTGATTGGGATTCAAACTTCCCAAATTTATAAATAAGGCATCTAGGCAAAGATGAAAATGAGACTTTTGGGCTGCTACCACTTAGGCAAATTTTTAGGATCTCTCTTCTTCTTCTTCCTCTCTTCTCTTAGGTTTTATTTCATGTTGTTGTTAACCAAGCTTGTCATCACCATGGCAATGCTTGAGTAGTAGCTTTATTTCTAGGGATTGGGGCTATGCCCAAGATCCGTTTTCATGTTATGAATTGATGTTATATTTTTGTTAATTGCGATTTTGCTTTTGATCTGATTTCTAGTGTTTTAATTACTCGTAAATTCGGCGACCGCTTATTTGCGTGACGTAGATACCCTAAGGAGGAACCTAGCGGCGAACTTAGGTGTCAGATTTATAGAATCAGACTTAGGACTTAAATCACGAGAGTTAGAAGCGGTCCTTCGAGGATTAATGAATTGTCACGAAACGTAAAGGACCCAATCTAAATTCGACTACCACGAGAGTAGGGGTTGGTTTAATTGGGCACGGTTTTTGTAACCTGAGAGGGGGCATTAACTATTTGAGGATAAATTCGCCTTCAAAGCAATTTTTGATAATTAACGAGGAGTAGTCAATTTAGTAACATAAACAATCTTGTTGGTAACCCAAATTCCTAGGAATCCCTTTAGATCTGAAAACCCCCAAATTGATTTACTTTCTGTTTTACTTGATTGCATTCCTTATATGATTTTCTAAGTTATCTCTTATTCCAAAAATCAAAACCTTTTCATAATCCTTTTTTATATAATCCAGTTTTATCGATTTAATAATTAGTTGTGATTTGAGATAACGATCTCTGTGGGATCGACATCTTTTTATTACTTGGCGACAAATCCGGTACACGACGTGCATCGCACGACACCAAGTTTTTGGTCCCCCCAAGGCGAAACACTCGGTCTGATGAACTCTTTCCCCATCATATCGTCCAATTGTTCCTTCAACTCAGTCAACTCAATCGGTGACATCCGATAAGGTGCTAAAGATATAGGCCCTGTCCCTGGTAATAGATCTATAGTGAATTCCACCTCTCTTTTCGGTGGCAAACCTGGAACGTCTGGAGGGAAAACTTCAGGAAACTCTCTCACGATAGGTATAGAATCTATTCTGGGGATCTCATTAGCCTCCATTGCACAAAGCCTCACAAATTCCTGAGAGTTGTTACTCCGCAGAGGTACTCCTTCATTGGCAGACACTATACTAGAAGGTTCGAGAAATGATAAGGTCTTACTAGAACAATCTGGCATTACATGGTTAGCCGAAAGCCAATCCATGCCAAGGATAACATCTATCTATTGCATAGGCAGACAGATAAGGTCTACAACAAAAGTTCGATTTTCAATCACTATAGGACACTTTAGGCAAACAGATGTGGTAATCAAAGGATTACTAGTTGGAGTAAATACCATAAGAGTATAAGGCAATTTGGAGACAGCTAAGTTCAAATGATCCTTACACTCATGCGAGATAAAAGAATGAGTAGCGTTTGAGTCAAACAATACGTTAGTGAGTCTACCAGCTATCAGACACATACCTTGTATGAGTTCATCAGATTAAGAGGATTCAGCTCCCTTCACGGTAAACACCCTTCCAGTGGCGTGTGGTCTAGTTGTTGGGACACCTCTTCCAGCTCCACCTCTATTATCTCCGAAACCTTTTCCCGTAGCTGCTAGTTGTTGCATAACCTTCTGTCTGCAGTCTCGTGCCATGTGACCTGATTTCCCACAGTTGAAACAGTTGGGTCCACTTGAATAGTTTTTTGAATAATATGGTCCCCCACATCTGAAGCAAACTACACTTTACGATTGCTGACCAGTTCTAGTCGCTGGTGCTGGTCCCTGTTTTTGCCCAGGTCTAACATATAGTTTGTCTCCACTGGGAACCACTTCCCCCACGCCTCTGGAAACTTGATCGGTTAGGGCCTCCAATCCTCATTTGTTTCTGCTCATTAGCTATCCTCAGATCTATGCTTTCGATGGCACTGCATCTCTCGACTAGCTCTGGGAAGTACTGTATGTCAAGAGACACTACAGCCCTCTGCAGCTCATCTCTGAGCCCTTCCTCGAATCTTCTACATTGCCAGTCTTCATTCGGGAACCTCTGATAGTATTCTGAAACCTTGATCAGCGCCTCAAACCTCGATGCATACTCACCAACAGACATATTGCCTTGCTTGAGGTTTGTGAATTCCTTTTCCTTCTTGTGTCTAACTATACACGGAAAATACTTCTCGAAGAAGCAATCAGTGAATAATTTCTAGGTAACTACACTACCTTTAGCCTCCAATAACCTTCTCTTGCCCTTCCACCAGAATTCTGCCCCCTCAGTCAACATAAAGGCGGCATAAGTCACCTTTCTATCCTCTCGACAGCGCATAGTATCGAATATCTTCTCAATCTCCTGTATCCACCATTCTGCCTTCTCTGGATCGTATTTTACTCTGAATTTAGGTGTCTTCCCATTCATAAAGGTTGCCAATCCGGCATCCTCAACTGCCACTGCCCTCCTCTGGTTCTTGATCTCTAGCTGCTCTTTGTTCATTTGCAGCATCTCAGCATTCTGCTGGGTTTGTAATAGCATAGCAGCAGCTATTGTCTCCATGGTATTGGGAGTCGAAGATGATCCTCCTCCAAAGTCAGCATTGTCATTGACAACTCCAATGACCCTTTCTGGAGTCCTTTCTCCACTGTTAGTTGGACGTCCTCTTCCACGTGCCATGATTCTGGTGAAAGAAATCATCCGCTCTAATTAGTATGACATATAATACTACATAAGCAAGTATATAAATACCATATGCCATACTAATATTAACTTTTGTATTAGGTTTGGACACTCTACCCCACTTCTAAACATAGTCTAAATCCGATGTGGATTCAACTAGACACGACCAGTAACAACACCCTAACTTTTAGTAGTCCGATCAGAATCAAACTGCTCTGATACCAAATGAGACACCCCATTGTGTCCCTTTATGTCATTTAGTTTAAAACCTCATTATTTACTTACTTAATCGTACGCTTAACGTGAAAATTACGTAAAAATTGAAACTTAATTTCTTAAGCAAATAGATTCATATAGAACAGAATATGAAAACATAAATATATTAAACATACTTAAAGCATTAGAGTTATCAAAATACTGTTTCAGGGCATCCCATCAATAGGATCCCGAACTGGTGCATAGTTATACAAAACATAAGCGGAAAGATAAAGCTTCACGACACAGACGCACCGGCCATAACTAACTAGACCCTAATCACCATGGGTCATAGCTCGTCCTCCGGCATCTGGTTCGTAGGGAGTTCCATCCAACCCCTCCTGGTTACGTTCATCCACAGGGTCTTCTCGTAGGGTTCCACAAGGAGACAAAATACAACATACAGAAATATACATGGGATAAGAAACAGTTCTATCATCAAAAGCGGAAAAGAGTCATAGTAAACTATACAGTAATTATCACAGACACAACATCAGTCAAGTCATCTATCTTACATAAAATTCTTATTAGGGGTGTTCATAAACCGATCCAATCCAATGACAACCGCAGTGACCGAACCGAATAACTGATAACCGAAATAACCGAAAACCGCAAAAAACCGATTCTGTTAATTGGATTGGATCGGTTTTCGGTTCCAATCTGCAAAACCGATCCAATCCAAACCGAACCGAACTTCCATATTAATATACATACTATCCTGCTGTATTTACGTTAGTGCCGTTATACTTATAGCATACTTCCTATTTTAACCCTGACTCATTTCACCCTAACCCTATATTGCGGTATTGGCATATTGCCTTTCCTGAGTTTCCTTCCTTGTTCGATCCCTAATTTCCTTCCTTTTGCGACGGCGCATCGTGCATCCTCTTGGCCTCTCCCACCACAGAGCCCTTCTATTTGCGTCATCCTTTTCTCTCCCAGCAGTCGAGCACAGTATTGCCTTTCCTGAGTCGATCCCTAATTTCCTTCCTTCTGCGACGGCGCATCCTCTTGGCCTCTCCCACCACAGAGCCCTTCTATTTGCATCGTCCTCTTCTCTCCCAGCCACCGAGCACAGTACCGCCGAGCACTACCGCTCCCCGGTTGGTCGACGCCGTGTGTGGAGCCATCTGCATTTTGGTGCGTATTGCGTAACCTTCCTTCTCATTCTCCTCCTCCTCCTCCTCCTCCTCCTCCTGCTTCTTCTTCTTCTTCTTCTTATTTTCATCTTAAGTGATTTTCGTTTCTGAAACTACTCTGAACTAATTGCACAGATTTTCGTTTCTGCATTTACAAACTCATGTTTGATTCATTTTCATATAATGCCTAAGGAGGAGAGGATGTCCCTCATTTTCGTTTCCCTGGTTTCTCTGGTTTCTACAATTTTTTTGTGACTTTGTGTGACTTAGTTAGTTAGTTGTAGCAATTTGGTTTCACTGAAAGTTTGGTTCTGTTTATTGTTTAATAATGCAGATTAAATTGGTTTCACTGAAAGTTTGGTTCTGTTTATTGTTTAATAATGCAGATTAAAATTCTCAACCAGTGAGTTTGCCATCCTTGTTAGCCTCCTTGCCAGTTACCAACAATGTCTGAGGTAAGTTTTGAGCTTATTTAGTAGAATTTTACTTTGAGATCATTACTAATTATTAACATTCTAATTTACTTATTTTCTCTTTTCTGTATGTAGGCACAAAATGCTCAAGATGTTGAGAAAATTGTTGAAAATGTGGAATCCATGAAGTCTTCAAATGAAATCAGTGAACCCACTCCAAATGACCCAGAACCAGATGTACCCAAGAATAACAAGAAAAGGAAGGGTGGAGAAACTTCAGTTGAAGAATAAGATGAAGGTAAGAGGAAACCCACCAGACCTAGATCTTGGACATGGGATCATTTTACTAAAGAGCTTCATCCTA
Source organism: Sophora flavescens (assembly GCA_030762895.1). Taxonomy (NCBI): domain Eukaryota; kingdom Viridiplantae; phylum Streptophyta; class Magnoliopsida; order Fabales; family Fabaceae; genus Sophora; species Sophora flavescens. Next base: position 165,274,352 of record CM061062.1, on the reverse strand, counting down.
AGACAAATGCCCCTAGAGCTAAATGTAATTGGTGTGGGACAACTTATGCATGTGATACACATAAAAATGGCACAAGTAATTTGAAAAATCACTTGTTGGGTAGTTGCAAAAAGTTTCCCAAAGCCTCTAATGATCCTAGTCAAACAACTCTTAGTCTCCATCAACTAAAAAAGGAAGATGGGAAAGGGGTTGGTAATACATTTACTGTTGTTGCATTTGATGTTGAAGCATGTAGACAAGCACTTTCTAGGATGATTATTGTTGATGAGTTGCCATTCAAGTTTGTTGAGGGGGAGGGATTCCGGTATTTCATGAGTGTTGTGCAACCTAGGTTTTTGATTCCCGAAAGTATCACTATTGCTAGGGATTGTTGGAATCTTTATACCAATGAAAAAAATAAGCTGAAAACTGTTTTTAGTGTTCCAAATCAAAGTGTTTGTCAAACTGCTGATTGCTGGAGTTCTGTGCAAAATTTGAATTATTTATGCCTCACTTCACATTTCATTGATAATGAATGGAAGTTGCATAAAAGGATATTGAATTTTTGTTTGATCAAGAATCATAAAGGTGAAACTATTGGTAGGAGAATTGAGAAATGCCTTTTGAGTTGGGGAATCTCTAAAGTATTCACTCTTACTGTTGATAATGCAAGTTCAAATGATACTGCTATTTCTTACTTGAAAGTTAGAATGGAGGATTGGAATGCTCATCCATTGAAAGGTGAATATTTGCATGTTAGGTGCTGTGCTCATATCCTAAACCTTGTTGTTAATGATGGATTAAAGGAGTTGCATGTTTCAATTAATAAGATTAGGAATGCTGTTAGATTTGTGCATGCTTCTCCTGGTCGTATGGATAGGTTCAAAAATATCATAAAGGATTGTAGGATACAAGAGAATTGCACTGTGCAATTAGATGTCCCCACTAGATGGAACTCCACTTACCTTATGCTTGAAAGTGCTCTAAAGTTTCAAAAGGCATTTAAAAGGTTGGGAGAGCGAGACACAGAATTTGCATTGATGTCAGGTGGTATTCCAAAATATGAGGATTGGGATAATGCACGTGTATTTGTGAGGTTTCTGAAGATTTTTTATGATGTCACTAAGAAAGTATCAGGCTCCTTGTTTGTGACTTCTTCTCAATACTTTCATGAATATTGCATGATATTGAGTACTTTGAAAAATTGGGCAAATAGTTTAGATCCATTGCTTGGGAGCATGGCTGAAAAAATGAAAGCTAAGCATGATAAATATTGGGGGAGCATTAAAAATATCAACATGATGATTTTTATTGCTGTGGTACTTGATCCTCGATACAAATTTGCATTTGTGGAGTGGAGTTTTAAGAGGATTTATGATAAAGAAGATGCTGAATTTTTAAGTGGAAGAGTAAAGGATACTTTTCTCAAAATGTTTAATTGTTATACACTTTTGGATGGAATCAGTGATTCTCAAACTACACAATCTCATGAGATGGATACTTCTGATACAGTTGTTGATACTACTTCATTTGCAACGCAGTTTGTGAACCACATAAATAAGAGTGACAGTATGAATAAAAACGAGGTGGATTTGTATCTCATGGAGCCATTGGAGAAGAAATCTCATAATTTTGATATCTTGAATTGGTGGATGGTGAATTCTAGTAAATATCCTACTCTTGGGCTAATTGCCAAGGATGTGTTGGCTATGCCAGTATCCACAGTTACTTCAGAATCTGCATTTAGCACCGGAGGTAGAATTCTTAATAATTACAGGAGTTCCCTTACTCCTAAGATAGTTGAGGCTTTAATATGTACACAAAATTGGTTCCGGGCCACTCCATTAACAACTGATATTGAAGAACTTTTGGAAGAATTTGAAAAGATGGAGCTAGGTAATCTACTTTATTCTTACTACTGCTATAGTTATTTATATTAATTTTAATTTTACAATCACTAACAAGTTTTTATCTTAAATCTTTAGATCTGGTGCCTCCTACACAACCAGCTGAAGATGATTCTGGAGCTGAGTCTGATTAATTTTGCCTAAAGGTATTGAATTGTCATTCTTTAATTTTCCATGGATTCCCTAAAACTTTGCATATGCTTCAGGTGTCTAAAATCTGAATCTGAATTTTTTTCTTTGAATATGCTTCAGGTGGATAGTAGACACTTATAGAACTCCTGCAGATGAATCCAAGTTTAGTGGATTTGACTTTGCAAGTTGCTACTCTTGAAGGAAGATGTTTTCAAGTTGTGTTTCAAGGATGTTATTATTTTACTTACGATGTTATTCTTATTTCTTATGTATTGATTTGTGATGTTATTTATATTTCGGATAGTAGACTGATTTGGTGATGACATTCTGTTAATGAGCTTGATATTGTGTTGCTATTGTAATGTCTTGGATGGTTGATAAACTTGATTTTGTATGCTAGATATTTTAATATGGTAGTAGATTGTGATCCTCATGTTTAGTTTCCTCATTTAGTGCTAATACTGTAAATTATACGCCGGATATTGTGATAACACGACATAAGATAACTATGTAAAAATCTATAGATAAAAACTGAATATCCAATCCAATCCAAACCGCATTTAATTGGATTGGATTGGATCGGATTTTTTTAAGAATGTCATCCAATCCAATCCAAATCGCGTGCTGTTTGTATCATCGGATCGGATGGTTTTTTGCCTAAAAACCGATCCAATCCAATCCGCGAACACCCCTAATTCTTATATCCATCCTACCCTCACTCCTGCAACTAAAACTTGATACTGAAAATGACTACGGTTTCCCTATCATAGTTATGGTTATCAGTCAATCGTCCAAGCGACACGTCCCATTCCCGGTGCACATCCTTGGTCATGGTGAGAATGCTCATGCAAAGCAATGACACTATAGCTGCACATTAAACCCGGTGCACACCCCGGACCGTGGGTGCTCATGCAAAGCAATGACACTATAGCTGCACGATTATCCCGGTGCACACCTTCACCATGGTAAGAACGCTCACGCAAAGCGTGACACTACAGTTGCACGATGATCCCTGTGCACACCTCGTCCACTCCTAGAGGTGCTCATTGATGTGATAAATTCCGGCAAGTGTATCGGATTCGTTGCCAAGTTATAAAAAGATCGATCCCACAGGGACCGTGATCTCAAATCACAACTAATTATCAAATCAATTAAACTGGACTCTATAAAAAAGGTTTTGAAAATGTTTTGGTTTTTGAAATCAGAATCAAGTAGCAATCAAATTTTAATTTCGCAATTAAACAAAACAGAAAGCAATTCAAATCGGGGGTTTTCAAATTCAAAAGGGATTCCCAGGAATTGGGATACCACAAAACTGTTTATGTTACTGAATCGACTCCTCTCCTTGTTAATCACCAAAATTTGTTTTGAAGGCGAATTTGTCCTAAATTAGCTAATGCTCCCTCTCGGGTTACAAAAACCGTGCCCGATTAAATCAATACCTACTCTCGTGGTAATTGAATTTAAATCGGACCCCTTGAGTTTTGTGACAATTCGTGAATCCTCGAAGGACCGCTTCTAACTCTCATGATTTAAGTCCTAAGTTCGATTCCTATAGATCTGATACCTAAGTTCACCGCTAGGTTTGTCCTTAGTGTATCTATAGCACGCACACAAGTGGCCACCGAATTCGCGAGTAATTAAAGCAATAGGGATCAAATCAAAAACAAATTTGAATTAACAAGAAATCAAAGCCAATTCATCACCATAAACAAGTTTTGGGCATAGCCCTAATCCCTAGAAACTAGACTACTACTCAAGCCTTGCCATGATTGTAGCAAGCTTGGTTAAAAATAACATGAACAGAAAAATTCCAAAGAGAAGAGGAGAAGAAGAAGAAGAGAATTTCTCAATTTCCTAAGGTAAGCAGCCCAAAAGGTTAAGTGCCCAGACTTGAGCCCCTAGGTCCTATTTATAAGATTGGACAGTTTGAATCCTAAACCAATACAAAAACCAGATTAAATCAGTTGTTGAAGATCCATGGAATGCGCGTCACGGCCGTGATGGCCATCACGACCTGGCCGTGATGGCTTTTGCCTTGAACGTTGCTTCAATAAATGGTCTGTCACGACCTTGATGGTCATCACGGCCTGGCCGTGACAGATTCTGAATTGAAGGGGTCTGGCTTAGTTGTCCTGTCACGGCCGTGATGAGCATCACGGCTAAGCCGTGACAGCTTCTGTCTTTTTCCTTATTCTTTTTCAGCTTCACTTGATCACGGCCGTGATGGTCATCACGGCTAGGCCGTGATCAGCTCTGCTTGCCTCTTTTTCTTGTTTTCCAAGCTCCCATCTTCGTGCTAGCTCCAACGCGACTGATCCTGAGCATTTTAATCTTCTTTTCTTGCACACAAGCACCACAAAACCACCTTACTCGTTCCAAGGCAAAATTAACTAATGATCAAATAAAATAAGCCTAAGCTATATGAAAAAGCATGAAAAATGTCATAGAAATATGAGGTGAAATCACACTCATCAAACTACCCCAAGCTTAAGATTTTGCTTGTCCTCAAGCAATAACTAAGTCCAGAAAAAGATAGTCAATCGAAGCATGGACAGTGAATCTAGAACCCGAGTAGTGAATTCAAGCAACAGGCATATTCTATAAGAAACCAGGAGACAATCGATTTTAAGTCCAATTAGGAGCTTAGGTTCCCCAGACTCACATCTCTCACCAATTCGGGCACTCTTCTCACCTCACTCATGTGTTTGAGGGTATGTGACAATTCGCTCAATTTCCTCAAGGAAGGTTCCCTACCATAAGCTTGACTATTAACCAAATCTCTACTTTATTAATGAAAGCACATAAGAATAAAGAGGTCTTTTATTTTGGTTGTAACGGGGCCATGGGATTAATTGTTAGGTGGGGAAATCAAGAAAAGGAAAATTCTAGAGGCTAAACAAAATCAACCAGTGCAAAGCATGACACCTCATAAAATTCCTTTTTGGACTTCAGTTCAGTTTTCCACCTTTCTTTCTTTCCCTTTTTTTTCTTTTTTCTTTTTTACTTTTCTCATCCCCTTCTCCATATATATTTTTATTTTATTTTATTCATTTGAAGAAGGGGGAGATTTTTAACTTTAGAGAATTTTTTTCAACTATTTATCCCATAATTTATTCTTTGAACTACCCTTTTTACCCTTTTGCAACACTTTAAAAGGTGCTACACCAAGCATTGTTCATTAAAATAGATCAATGGTAGCAAGAAAAGTATTTTATTTTTTTATTTTTATTTTTTTTAGGCTCAAAATTGGGCAACTAAGGGGGTAGCAATTTATCAATCAAAGTTCAGGAGGCCAGAAAAATACCTAGTGCCTCAATAATTTTCAAATGTGTTTTAAAAAATTTTTATGTTTCGAAACGGTTTCAAGTCACGTTCTAGAGGGCACAATCCAAGAGGAATAAAACACTCGATCATAAGGAATGGGGTAGATTTAGTGAGTACCCCTTTTTGGCTCAAAATCTCTCATTTAGTGGTTTAGAATCAATGAGAGACCTAAATCTAAGGAACCATATGCTAATTATTAACTTTCAAAAGATCGTCTCAAGCATTTTTCATTTTTAACCTATCACAAGAATTCAAAAATTGGGTTAAAAAATCCACTGTCATAATTCAATTGACTGTCCTAATTCGATTGGCACAAAGTTTTTCACTATTGGGGCATATCCTAAGCAAGGGGCAATCTAATCATGTGATATATGCAAAACTAGTCCTAAATGAATGCAACATGCAAGAATGCAAAATTGATACCATGCAAGAATGCAAAATTGATACCCCTACCCCAAGCTTAAAAACTTACACTGTCCCCAATGTAAATAATTAAGGCGTAGGGAGGATAAAATAAAATAAAAAAAGGAAAAGGAACAAAGTAACTCACTGAGGTGGTGGGTGTTGGCTCAGATGCCAGTCGTAGAGCTGCTGGAGCATAGCTCTCTGCTCTCGCTGCTCCTCCATAATGCGCTCCTGGTTCGCTAAGATGGTGTCAAAAGTGGATGCGAACCGCGCATAGGGGTCATCAGATGACGAACCTGCAGAGGAAGAAGACGGGTGCCCAAATGGCCTAGCCTGTGGTGGAGGGCGTAACGACCTTTCTACCCTAATAGGCTGAGGCTCCTGTCCCACCGGCACTTTCCAATTTGCCGGGTTTGTTACATCTAAAAGTGTGGGGTTAGGGAGAGGAATTGGGTGCCTGAGCCTTGGGTGTTTCAGGCAGTATATGTCATCCTCCTGGACGATCATCCCCATAGCCTCACAAGCCTGCAAGGAGATATGGGTCCGTCCAGGGGCGGCCTCAAAACCATCTAGATCGAAGTTGAAGTGATGGCATATGGTGGTGATGAGGCCACCAATGACAATAGCGCCACTGGAACTCTTGGCCACCTTTAAGAGGTGCCTAGCCAAGAATGACCCTGTGTCCATGTTGCTCTCAGAGTGGAGCATGACCCATAGTATAAAGAGCTCGTCCTGGCGGACGGATCTGTCACTCTCTCCACGGCCAAACAGGGTATTGGCTATGACCCTATGCATATACTTGATGCTAGGGTTAGCAAAGGCTGTGGACTTGGATGTCCAAGGGTCAAAACTTCTGCCCTTATAGTCTATTATTGACCAGAAACTATGCGCACTAAACCCTAAGGGGTATCTTCGGTCACCCCCTACTGGTAATCCAAAAATCTCATTAAATTCAGCTAGGGTTAGTGTGAAGTCCTGGTTGAAGAGCCGGAATGTGATCCGTCCTTCTTGTCAATGCGGCCCTTGGAGAATTTCCGCATTAAGGGAGCTTAGGAACTCTAGAGTAGGGCCAGAAAATGCAGGGTATCTGGTGCGAGCGAACTCGCTCCACCCTATATTTTGCAACATCCAATTAATGTCAACAGTCAGGCCTAGGGTATCTAAGCATGCATCATAAAGATATTTGGTCTGGACTATCTTCCTATTTTTTAAAGCATTAAATCTATCGTGCTGAGCAATATCCTTAAAAATAATCCCATACCCATATCCATTAGTATCAGAGTTAGAGGAGTCAGAGTCAGAGTAATTACCTGGGTTTCTACTTCCTCTGCTGCGAGTGCGTGAGGCTTCTGTTGCCCTTTGACGTTTGGTTGCCATGACCAGAGAGTACCAAAATCACAATCCCCTTTATTGCTTCTGAAACGCTGGTTTGGTTAGGGTTTCAAATTTGGGACTTTTTGAGTTTACCCAAAATTGGAGGATTTACCTTGTGAGTGTTGATGGGTGAGGTCTAGGGACCAAGGGAATGGGGTTGGTTGCTTGTGGGTGTCAAGGGGAGGTGATTTTTGAGCCTTTTTGTTCAAGTGGTTATGGAGGTGGGTGTAAGAGGAGGAAGGTGGGCTTGGTAATAGGGAAAAAAATGCGTGATGACTGTGATTTGAGGAGAAGGAGGAGAGGTGGGTGCTTGGCGGTTATGGAGGTGGGTTTGAGAGGAGGAAGAAGAAGAGGAGAGAATGGGGTTTGTGGCAGAGGAGGCTGCGATTTAGGTTTTTAAATCAGGGAAAATATGCGTCATGGCCGTGACCTACATCACGGGCAGGCCGTGACGCATTCTGTGTCACACAGTGAAGCTGTTCACGGGCGTGATGAGTATCACGGCTTGCCCGTGATCGAATCTGTGTTGTGTTAACTTGCCTGTCACGGCAGTGATCAATATCACGGCCTACCCGTGATCCTTTCTGACCCTCTTGGTCTTCACATCACGGTCGTGATGGGAATCACGGCCTGGCCGTGATGGACTCTGATCTTCTGGGGCCTACCTGTCACGCCTGTGATGTACATCACGGCTGGGCCGTGATGGGTTCTGACTTTTAGTTGTTGGTTCATCACGGCCGTGATGGACATCACGGCCTGGCCGTGATAGTTGCTGACTTTTCTTTTCCATCCCCTCTTCACTCTCCATCGCTTCCTGACCTGAAAACACTTGACAAATCCATTAATTGATGATATTTCTTTTCTAATTCTCCTCAATTATATGAAAAAAAAATCAAAAACAAACTAAGAAGAGAAAGAAAACTTGGGTTGCCTCCCAAGAAGCGCTTATTTACGATCCTAAGCTTGACCATAGTCCTTTCAGTCCTTCGTTGCTGGATCTAGGAGGGGAATCACAACCTCCTGCTCTAGTGGATGTTCTCCAAGGTAGTGTTTCAGCCTTTGTCCATTGACCTTGAATGCTCCACGTTCCCTACTCCAGACCTCGACGGCACCATACGAGAATACTTTCATTACTTTAAATGGTCCGGACCATCTAGACTTGAGCTTCCCTGGGAATAACCGCAACCTCGAGTTATAAAGTAGCACTAGTTCTCCTTCATGGAATTCTCTACGAAGGATATGCTTATCATGCCACTTCTTTGTTCTCTCCTTGTAAGATCGTGCGGACTCATAGGCATCCAACCTTAGCTCATCAAGTTCCTGAAGTTTAAGGATTCTCCTTTCCCCAGCGGCTTTCATATCAAAGTTTAGCATCTTAATAGCCCACAAAGCTTTATGCTCAAGCTCGACTGGTAAGTGACATGGCTTACCGTAAATAAGTCTAAAGGGTGTCATCCCGATATGAGTCTTGTAAACCGTATGGTAGGCCCAAAGAGCGTCATCAAGCCTTAAGGACCAATCCTTTGTCGACCCCGAAATGGTCTTTTCAAGAATGCTCTTTATCTCTCGATTGGAAACTTCGACTTTCCCACTTGTCTGAGGGTGGTAATGTGTAGCGATCCTATGAGTGACTCCATATTTGAGTAGGAGTTTCTCAAATTGTCTTTCAATGAAATGCGATCCTCCATCACTAATGACTGCCCTTGGAATCCCAAACCTTGGAAAAATCACCTTCTTGAATAGTTTGATTACGGTTCTTGCATCACTTGTTGGGGAAGGAATGGCCTCCACCCATTTAGAGATGTAATCAACAGCTACAAGAATGAACTTATTATTGCAAGAGGAAGGAAAGGGTCCCATGTAGTCGATTCCCCAAACATCGAATATCTCCACTTCTAGCATGGTGTTGAGTGGCATTTCATGCTTCTTAGAGATGTTTCCCGTTCTTTGACATGGATCACAAGCAAGCACGAACATCCGGGCATCTCTGAAAATATGAGGCCAATAGAAACCAGCCTGAAGCACCTTTGCTGCTGTCGTCGAGGCACTAGCATGTCCCCCATAAGATGAGGAATGACAACAACTCAAGATACTTGGAACCTCGGTTTCCGAAATACACCTTCTGTAAATTCTATCCGCACACTTGCAGAAAATATAAGGCTCATCCCACACGTAGTTCTTGAGATCAGAAAAGAACTTCTTCTTTTGTTGATAATTGAGCTCTGGTGGTAGAATCCCGCATACAAAGTAATTCACAAAGTCCGCATACCATGGATCTTCCTCTCCCAAGATGGCAAACAGTTACTCATCGGGGAAAGAATCATCTATCGGTAGGTCATCCTTCTCATGTTCAAATGGTTCTAGTCTGGATAAGTGGTCCACAACTAAGTTCTCCGTCCCTTTCCGATCTCGAATCTCCAAATCGAATTCTTGCAGAAGTAGAATCCATCGGATGAGTCTCGGCTTTGCTTCCTTCTTAGTCATGAGGTGCCTTAGTTCGGAGTGGTCAGTGTACACTATGACTTTAGACCCCACGAGGTATGATCTGAATTTCTCGAATGCAAAGACAACCGTAAGCAACTCTTTCTCAGTTGTGGCATAATTTTCTTGAGCTCCATCTAGAGTTTTGCTTGCATAGTATATTGCATGGACCTTTTTGTCTCTCCTCTGTCCCAATACTGCTCCCACGGCGTAGTCACTAGCATCGCACATTACTTCGAACGGCTCATCCCAATTTGGTGTTTGCGGAATGGGAGCGATGGTCAGAGCTTCCTTCAACCTACAAAATGCACTCAAACATTCCTCATTAAAATCAAATGGAGCATCTTTCATTAAAAGGTTAGATAAGGGTTTAGAAATTTTTGAAAAATCTTTGATGAAACGCCGGTAAAATCCGGCGGTTCCCAAGAAACTTCTAACTCCTTTCACATTTATTGGTGGGGGCAAATTTTCAATAACATCTATTTTGGCCCTGTCCACCTCAATACCTCTACTAGAAATCAAGTGCCCATGCACTATACCTTCTTTTACCATAAAATGGCATTTCTCCCAATTCAATACCAGATTGGTTTCTTCACATCGTTGCAAAATCTTAGACAAATTTGTTAAACTATAATCAAAGGTAGTTCCATACACATAAAAATCATCCATAAAAACCTCCATGATGTTTTCAATAAATTTAGAAAAAATTGCAGTCATGCATCTTTGAAAAGTAGCCGGAGCATTACATAGACCAAAACGCATTCTTCTATAGGCAAAAGTGCACAGGGACAAGTAAATGTGGTCTTTTCTTGATCACTAGGATGTATAGGAATTTGATGAAAACCGGAATATCCATCCAAGTAACAAAAGTATGAATGCCTAGCTAACCTTTCAAGCATTTGATCAATGAATGGGAGAGGGAAGTGATCTTTCCTTGTTGCCTTATTTAGTTTCCTATAATCGATGCATATTCTCCAACCGGTTACTGTCCTAGTGGGGATTAGTTCATTATTTTCATTTTGAATAACAGTCATCCCCCCTTTCTTAGGAACCACATGCACCGGACTAACCCATTAACTATCGGAGATCGGATAAATAACCCCCGCATATAACAGCTTAAGCACTTCCTTCTTAACCACCTCTTTCATATTAGGGTTCAACCTACGTTGATGCTTAATGGATGGTTTATGCTCATCTTCCATTAAAATGCGATGCATACAAAAGGAAGGATTTATGCCTTTAATATCATCAATTGTATATCCTATCACTTTTCTATGCATTCTAAGCTCCCTAAGTAATTTATCAGTTTCCAACTCATTCAAGCTAGCATTCACAATTACCGAATAGGAAGAGTTAGGACCGAGAAATTCGTATGTCAATGTGGAGGGAAGGGGTTTTAGTTCTACCTTAGGGGCTTCTTCATCTTTCAGATCCTTACTCTTTGGTGTCAACTCAAGTTTCTCTTTCTTTGTTTTGTTAGGAGGAATTTCTGGACTAGCTTCCATATAGCAGGCGTAATTCCTTACTTCTCCTCCATGAGCGTTTAAGTCTCCATCGATCAAACACATTTCCAGCGGGTCATCAACACAAGCTTGCGTGGATTCTTCTTTCACCACTTGGTGCATTAGGTCAATCCTACAACAAGAATCTTCAAAAGAAGGATGTTTAATAGATTTTGCTAAATCAAATTCAACTTTATCATCACCCACAGTTAAGGTTAATTTCCCATTTTTAACATCAATAATGGCTCCTGCGGTTGCCAAGAAAGGCCTACCAAAAATAATGGGGATTTGGGAATCCTCTTCCATTTCAAGTACCACAAAATCCGCAGGAATGAAAAATTTACCCACTCTAATAGGAACATCCTCCAAGATGCCTATAGGGAATTTGACGGACCGATCCGCCAATTGAAGGGAAATTGTTGTGGGTTTTAGTTCACCCATCTCCAACTTCTTGCAAATAGAGAGTGGCATAAGACTAACACTAGCCCCCAAATCACAAAGAGCTTTATCAAAACTAGTGTTACCGATTAAGCATGGAAAAGAGAAACTATCTGGATCTTTCAATTTAGGAGGCAATTTATTTTGAATTAGAGCGCTGCACTCCTCAGTTAAAGCCACTATTTCATAGTCCTCTAGCTTTCTCTTATTTGACAAGATATCCTTAAGAAATTTAGCATATGTCGGCATTTGTTGTAATGCCTTAGTGAAGGGTACATTAATGTACAATTTCTTAAGGACCTCTAGAAATTTTCCAAATTGCTTATCCAACTTGGCCTTAGCCAACCTTTGAGGAAAAGGTATCGGAGGCTGGTAAGGTGGTGGAGGAACATACTTAGACACTTTTTCACTAGGTTCTTCCTCTCCTGAAGGTTGTGTCTCAGTAGGTTCCTCCTCCTCAGCTACACTCTTGTTATCACTCCCCCTTTAGCCTCGGGGTTTTCAAGTTTCTTACCACTCCTTAGACTCACGACTTTACATTGTTCATTGTTTGGGTTCACCTCAGGTTGTCCAGGAAACTTGCCCGGTTGCCTCATCGAATTTCCAGCTTGTTGGGCAATTTGAGTTTCTAACATCTTGTTATGGATGGCTAAGTTATCTACCTTAGATGTTAGTTCTTTTATTGCCTCATTAACTACCCTACCTTGTTACCTAAATTCTTCATTCTACTTAGTTTGAGTAGCAACAAAGTTTTCCATGAGAGACTCGAGTTTAGATTTTTGTACCTGAGGGTACCCCGATGCGGGTTTCCTATTACCTTGTCCTTCTTGGAATGCGTGATTCAACGTGTTGTTGTAGTTTCCATTGGAAAGGTAAGGGCTATTCCTCCTCTGGTTGTAGGGATTTGGGGGAGCATAATTTGGTAGCTTCGGGTTTGTGTCGTAGAAATTGTGACAAGAGTTCACTTGTTCCCGTGAAGCACCGGACTCAGAAGCGATACCATGTGGGCACTCCATTATGTCACGTCCCTGCATTCCACAAATCTCACAAACAACATTAGTAGCACTGATTGAACTCACATGAGCCTTTTCAAGCTTATCAAATCGTTTATTTAGTGAGTCGAATTTAGATATAATCAGATCGATACTATTCATTTCGAACTTACCCCCCGAAAGCTTTTTCGGGTTATTACCTCTTTCTGAACCCCATTGGTGATAATTGGTGGCCACGTTCTCAATGATGTTGAATGCTTCAGTCAGGGGTTTGTTCATGAAGGCTCCACCAGCTGCGGAGTCGAGTGACACCTTTGATGAATAATCCAATCCGTTGTAGAAGGTATGCACTAACAGCCACTTTTCTAGTCCATGATGTGGGCAAGACTCCAGCAATCCCTTGTAGCGATCCCAAGCTTCGGATAAGCATTCTCCATCTTTTTGGAAGAAGCCGGTGATCTGAGTCCTTAGGTAAGCAGTCTTGGATGGAGGGAAGAATTTCTCCAAGAATGCTTGCTCTAGTTGGTCCTAAGTTGTCAACGTGTTAGCGGGCACTTGCTTCAACAAAGCTTTCGCTTTTCCAGTCAGAGAGGAGGGGAATAACCTCAGGCGTATAGCATCGATCGGGGCACCTTGAATCCTTATCGCATCGGTGAATTCCAAGAATGTCTCCACATGATCCGTCGGGTCCTCCGAGGGTAATCCTCCAAACTGATGTTGCCTAATCATGCTAATTAAGTGAGGCGGTATAGTGTAGTTTTCCGCCTCAATTTCCGGCCTTGCAATCCCAGTTCGCAGACCCCTAGCATTTGGGGCTGCGTTGTCCTTCAGTGGTTTGGTATCCGGTAGATTCGCCATGAGTGGAATCGGAATCAACTTCTCTCTCTCTCTTTGTAGTCTCCTACATCTATGAAAGGTCCTTTCGATCTCGGGATCGGCTTCAATAAGGTTTCCAAGACTTAGGGATCTTTGCATAAAAGAGAAAAATACCTACGACAGAGAGATAGATACTCTAAAAAAAAGAAAAAGAAAATAAGTAATAAAGAATGTCCAGAAAAATCAATTTAAAAATTAAATTGAAATTCAAGAAAACACAGTCCCCGGCAACGGCGCCAAAAACTTGATGTGATAAATTCCGGCAAGTGTACCGGATTCGTTGCCAAGTTATAAAAAGATCGATCCCACAGGGACCATAATCTCAAATCACAACTAATTATCAAATCAATTAAACTGGACTCTATAAAAAAAGGTTTTGAAAAGGTTTTGGTTTTTGAAATCAGAATCAAGTAGTAATCAAATTTTAATTTCGCAATTAAACAAAACAGAAAGCAATTCAAATCGGGGGTTTTCAAATTCAAAAGGGATTCCCAAGAATTGGGATACCACAAAACTGTTTATGTTACTGAATCGACTCTTCTCCTTGTTAATCACCAAAATTTGTTTTGAAGGCGAATTTGTCCTAAATTAGCTAATGCTCCCTCTCGGGTTACAAAAACCGTGCCCGATTAAATCAATCCCTACTCTCGTGGTAATTGAATTTAAATCGGACCCCTTGAGTTTTGTGACAATTCGTGAATCCTCGAAGGGCCGCTTCTAACTCTCGTGATTTAAGTCCTAAGTTCGATTCCTATAGATCCGATACCTAAGTTCACCGCTAGGTTCGTCCTTAGTGTATCTATGGCACGTAAACAAGTGGCCACCGAATTCGCGAGTAATTAAAGCAATAGGGATCGAATCGAAAACAAATTTGAATTAACAAGAAATCAAAATCAATGCATCACCATAAACAAGTTTTGGGTATAGCCCCAATCCCTAGAAACTAGACTACTACTCAAGCCTTGCCATGATTGTAGCAAGCTTGGTTAAAAATAACATGAACAGAAAAATTCCTAAGAGAAGAGGAGAAGAAGAAGAAGAGAATTTCTCAATTTCCTAAGGTAAGCAACCCAAAAGGTTAAGTTCCCAGACTTGAGCCCCTAGGTCCTATTTATAAGATTGGGCAGTTTGAATCCTAAACCAATACAAAAACGAGATTAAATTAGTTGCTGAAGATCCATGGAATGCACGTCACGGTCGTGATGGCCATCACGGCCTGGCCGCGATGGCTTCTGCCTTGAACGTTGCTTCAATAAATGGTCTGTCACGTCCGTGATGGTCATCACGGCCTGGCCGTGACAGATTCTGAATAGAAGGGGTCTGGCTCAGTTATCTTGTCACGGCCGTGATGGGCGTCACGGCTAGGCCGTGACAGCTTCTGTCTTTTTCCTTCTTCTTTTTCAGCTTCACTTGATCACGACCGTGATGGTCATCACGGCTAGGCCGTGATCAGCTCTGTTTGCCTCTTTTTCTTGTTTTCCAAGCTCCCATCTTCGTGCTAGCTCCAACGCGACTGATCCTGAGCATTTTAATCTTCTTTTCCTGCACACAAGCACCACAAAACCACCTTACTCGTTCCAAGGCAAAATTAACTAATAATCAAATAAAATAAGCCTAAAATATATGAAAAAAGCATGCAAAATGTCATGGAAATATGAGGTGAAATCACACTTATCACTCATGCAAAGAAATGACACTCGTAGCTGCACAAGTTAAGTTTACCCTTTGGACGGTCCCACAAGGACTTCGGGTCTTGTATGTGTCCCACATACGGTTATAGAAACAACACAACTTATGAACCTCGCAGACTCCTATGGTCATAATCTAGTGTCTTAACCTCTCATCAAGACCTCAACACATGCTCTATGTCACAAGACCTCTTTAACATATTTCATGTAGGTTAGGCACCTCTAAAAATCATCATGATCCTCACGCCGAAAACAACTCATCTCTTAGACCACATATATATCTTCGCTTAATCCACTAAGCATAAAGTAAATACCACACAGATCATGCATAACATCAAGTCAATCAAAGATATTTCAAAACATCAACATATTACTAAATCAGTTCAATAAAGGTAATAAAACTCAAATCAACCATCAACAGTATAAACATCAACCTAATATCGATCAACCTATAATCCCCGAATCACCATGGATGTTTTATAAAATCAATTTAAAGCGATTCTGGTCTTGTCGATTATTCGAATTCTAGTAAGGTTTAGGTCGCCCTACATAATTACTACATAATCTACTACTTATCGATTCCGACGATAGGTTGAATCTTTCCCCCACCTGAGTTATCACCGAAAGCTAGAATTCCCAGCTCCTCGTTATCCGACCATGAGGTGTTAGCACCACCTTCAACCAAACAACATAAAAACAACTAAATCAAATAAACTCATCTATGTTCTCATTAGGTAGGTTCGGCCATTTAAATCTAATGAGAGTTAGGTTTCATTTCACACTCTAAGATTTTAGATACTTAACTCTTAGGTTATAGGTGACTTAGATAATTTGTTATAACTTGAAAATATTGAATAAAATCATCCAAACTCTTAGGTTAGGTTTCGGCCTTGTATAGTAAAATAGGTTAGAAAACTTTAAACCTTCCAATCTCTTAGATTTTGCATCCCAATGTAGTTAGGAGCTCAAATCTATGATCATATTAAAAATAAAAGAAAACAAAATATCCTAGGTCCATAAACCTCATTGGTTCGGCCATCATAAGATAACTAGGTTAGAAATCTCTAAACTTTCCAATCTTTTAGACTTAGCATCCTAATGTCTTAAGGATCTTCAAGTCCGTGATCATTTTGGAAAATGAAAACTCAAACATCCTAGCTCCAAAACATTGAGTTTCGGCCTAGCCTAGGAGAATGAGGAAAGGCCTTTTGTTTGATGAAAACTCTTAGGTTTGGCATCACAAAGTATTAAGATGTCTAAATCCATGATCATAGTTAGAAAGTTGAACTCAAGAATCCTAGGTCCAAAACCATATAGGTTTGGCCATTCTTGGATAAATAATCTAGAGATTTTCAACCCTTTCAAGACTTTATATTTAAGATCAAGAGGGATCTAGAAGCTCAAATACATGATCATCTTTTAGAAAGTTGAAACAAAACTTCCTAGGCCACCATGTATAGGTTTCGACCATCCTTGGAAATAATAGGTAGAAATTGTTTTTTATACAAACTCTTAGTATGTGAAAATATAAGTTAATACAAGACTATAGAAAGTGGTTTCAACTCAAAAGGATTTTTCTACAATTTTCTAGAGATTTTAGAAGTTGAAAACCCTTTAAAAACACTTAAAGAAAAAGTAGATTAAACCATAAGGTAAAAGAAGAAACTTGCAAAAAGATTGACATAAGAGTATTACCCTTGATACAAGGATCAACTTTTGTGAAGAACTTGAGTTGAAAAGATGAATAAAAATGCAAGCTTTATGAGTATGAAGTTTGAAGAGAAAGGAAGAAGATGAAGAAATAATGTTTTTGGAGAAGAAAAAGTGAGTTGAAGAAAATGAAAGTGTAATATATAGGGCGAGAGAGAGGGCCATGGTTTTGAGGGAGAGAAATGAGTGCTTGGAGGCCAAGTTTTGAGTTATGTCGTGTTTGGTTGGCAAAAGTTGAAAGGAATGACTTAATTGATTATAAAATAGTAAATTTTGAAAAAAAAAGTAATGATGATACTTTTATGGATGTGACATAAAGCTTCTACAACCATGCCTCCTTTCCCTAACAAGTCACCCCATCTCTTTTGTATCCCCTAGTCTGCTCCATTTCGTACCCGGTTACAGTTCCGATCGTATATTCCCGACGTGTTCACCCGAATAAAATATATTATTTTATTTTTGAACGAAAATTTTTAAAATAACCAAAGTTGAAGGAAACATGACAAAAACACTAACCGTCTTGTTCACGGGTCAAAATTAGGTTTTCTGCTCAGTAAACTTATACTGGCAGTGAAAACGCAGACCTTTTCGTCCCGAATTTTCAAACGAAAATTTTATTGTGACTTCATATGATAAGGTGGATTAGGAATATGATTTTATTTTATTAAAACAAAATATTTTCTACTTTCATATTAAAATATAATTACTTATATTTTAATTGATTAAACAGTATAATGAAAATCAGGCTGTTACATTTTGACATGCAACTTATAGACCCCATGCTTAACCTGATCTCGCCCATGGTCGTGAGCACGCCCGTGCTCAGGGTCTGACAGCTTATATAAGCGATTTTTAAGAGGGTTACGAGTTATAACCCTCATTTGACACTTTTGGCAATCCTAGTGTGAAAGAAACCTCTCCTCTTCCCTTTCCTTTGAACCCAACCAAATTCTTGGTGTTCTTGCTCTAGTTTGGGAGAGACGTCGCGCGTGCTAGTGTCGAATAACAGGTACCATAGTGATCCCTCTTTAATTTCCTTTTACTTTTTCTTAAATTGGAGATCATTAATTGGTTAACTCTCTTGTGTTCGGCCAAGGCTTGAGGAACTCGTCCAGCCGCTCGAGGGAACGAGAGTAGTTACGCTTATTTTTTCAAAAGGCTTAGATCTTTTTACCAGGTATAGGGAGAAGGGATAGTATGAACATATAGGCATTGGGGGTAGCGTAAGATGAATGGTTAACCCATGACACTATTTGTTTAAATGATATTTGTTTGTTATTTGACTATTGTCAATGTTCTCTACTTGTTGACATGCTTTAATTTCAAATTGTTATGATGATGTTATTGCCATGAATGAATGATGATGTTGTTATGTTGTGAATGAGTGTTTGGTTGTTATGCCACCGTTGATGTTAATAAGACTCTAATTAAATAATAGAGCTTATTAATGATGTCAAGACATTAAAAGATGTTAACAATGATGAATGAAAATAAGGGATGTTTTCCCAATGTTCACAAGGGATGAACCGTAGCAAAGAGAAGTGAAACTGTTTAAGGCTTAGTTAAGACCCTAGGATTGATCCTTGAGTGTTTTATGGACATCAATAATTAAAAAAATAATTAAAGGATTAATTCCCCATAATCATAAAACATGGAGATTAATTGAGAATAATGAAACGTGTGATTGATGGTTAGTTAAAAGCCAATATGATCGATCTCTAAATGCCCTAGGAAACTTAGTAAGGGTTTCTAACCCTTTATGCCCAGAAATAGTACGGCCAAGCTCCAATAAGCACGGTCGTGCTCAACAGCCAGTACAATCATGCTCCCCTAGACAGATCATAACGCAGAAATAAAAACAGGGGTGTTTCACCCCAATATCCTCAATGATGTAATAAGACACCAAACGAAGTAAAGACAAGCTAGATAACTCAATGAAGACTCAATGAAGATAAATAAATGATAAGTGATAAGATGTTAAGACGGTAACAATGTGTTAGCGCACGTTGTTGTATCTTGGTAGCCTAGTAGCCAAGGGGGCCTTGATGCTTAATGGTCAAGGTGTTGATGATGTTGTACCTTGGTAGCCTAGTGGCCAAGGGGGCCTCGATGCTATGGTTGAGGTGTTGATCTGGTGCTTATTGGCCATAGTTTTAAATCAAATTAAATGATTAAAGATTAAAATATAATGTTGAACCTTGGTAGCCTCGTGGCCAAGGGGGACCTCAATGCTAAGTGGTCGATGTGTTGATGGTGATAAAACTTGGGTAGCCTAGTGGACCAAGCAAAGGTGGTGATTGTTTGATTGTGTGTTGTGTTGCTCATGCATTCACGCATCGGAGATGTTAATGGGGGATGTTCAGCATAGAGGAGGTCGTCTGAGAGTAAGACGATATGGTCGTCCACGATGATCATCCGAGAGTTAGGTGAATCTGGCTCCCCGCGGTGGCGCACCTGAGATTAAGGTGCGTCGGCCATCCAAGGGGTTCACCATGGTTTGGTGGACTGCCGGCATTGGTGCTTAATGGCCAATGCGGATATGTAACTTCAAAGTTGACATTCTGAGGTAGATTGGATCCAAGTGCATAACATAGTAGTGGAGTAGTGCTGCATCGCATAACATACTTTGTTTGAGATGATGTGAATGACGTTGATTTGTTAGATGTTATTATGTTTTGATATGCAATGAATATTTTTATATGTGATGCACGCTCATCTTGCTAACAGCTTCCATTCCTTTATCTTTTATACATGTTTCTTACTCCCCGTCTTTGTTGTTTGCATTGCATGTATCTTTTTGGTTATGCAGAGGACGGTGAGCAGCTTGCTGAGGAGTGACTCTGAGGAGCCGCTACTCGTAGTCTAGGATTTCTTAGTTTGTGTTGTTTATCCGAGATGTTTTGAACTATGGTTATACCAGCTCTGTAATATGACATTCGGGGTTGGGTTTCGTTATGTTTGTTCGTTTCTTTTTAAAACACGTTTTATTTTCCGCGTTTGAGATTTTGTTACAATGTGGTAACCTCTACCATGGTTTTATTATTATGATATAATATGCATGTGTTCTCTTTCTTTTATTTTCTTTTATCGCTCTTTCGTGTTATGAATACATGCGGGGTAGAGGGTGTCACACCCTGGCTTCCAAGGAAAACAACACCACACAATCCTTCGGTCGTCCTGCTCCCAATCTACTTTCATCGACTGGAAATAGTCCTGATTGCTCGTAAAAACTAAGGGTTTTATTTGAACAGTCAAGCACTACATGGTTAGCCAAAAGCCAATCCATACCCAAGATAACATCGATTTGCTGCATTGGCAGGAAGACAAGATCTACGACAAAATTTCTATTCTTTAGAACAATAGGACAATTACGACAAACAAACAAGGTTGTCAATGTATTTCCCATAGGGGTAGACACATTCAAATCATATGGTAAAGATGAAACATGTAATTTCAAATGATCTATGCACTCTAAGGAAATAAACAAATGGGTAGCCCCCGAATCAAACAACATAGATAAGAGCTTACCGAAAATGAGACACTTACCCTGTATCAGATCAGGCTCTTGAATAGATTCAAAGCCCCTCACGGCAAACACTCTTCTGCTGGCTTGAGGTCTACCTCCTTGTTGATATCCAGTCTGAGCTCTTGTTCCGACTCCCTGAGCTCTTCCACCCTATTGTGGACCTTGAGTCCTCTACATTGTCCTAAGTACAAAAACAGGCAATATGACCTGTACGTCCACACTGGAAACATATCGCATTCTGGAACTGAGGACAATTCTTCATCAGATGTGGTCCTCCATATTTGAAGCATGTAAGGAAACATGACGCATTCTGGCTCGAACTTCCACCACTTGTACCCATCGTTTACTGATTAGGGCAATTGTAAGTCTTGGCCATTGACTGAAATCTTCCACCTCTTCCTCTCTGGTTAAAACCTCCTCTAATGGGTCAACCACATCGTTGCTATGGCTAAACTGACTTGGCCCTATCATGACTTTCCAGAGCTGTGTACTTTTCTACCAAGGTTGGAACCTGATTCAGCTCTAGTGGTAGCATAGCCCTCTTCAGTTCAGGCCTCAACCCATCCTCAAACCTTTTGCATACCCAATATTGGTCTGGATGAATATGGTAGTACTGAGAAAACTTCAACAGATCTTCAAATCTGATAGCATAGTCTTCGACAGACATGTTGCCCTTCTTCAGGCTCATGAATTCTTTCTCCTTTTCATTTCAGACACTTTTCAGGAAATACATCTCTAGAAAACATTCTCAAAACAATTCCTAAGTAATGTCTTGCTCCTCAGCCTCAAGCAACCTCTGCTTATTCCGCCACCAAGCTTCAGCTGCTCCTACCAACACGAAAGCAGCATATGTGACCTTTCGCTCCTCGCAGCAGCGCATCGCGACAAAGACTTTCTCTACTTCTTACAACCACTTCTCCACCGAATTGAGGTGGATTGTCTTTCATGAAGGCAGTCAGACCATTTTCCATAGTTTCATCTGCTGCAACGGGCTGTTGTTGCTGCCTCTCTTCTCTTTCCTCTTGCCTTCTCATGAACTGAGTATTCTGTTGAGTTTGTTGCAATATGGAAATTGCCAACTCTCTCATAACCCTCATGGTCTCATCGGTTTCACCACTATTGTTTGTTCCCGAAGAACTTCCTCCATAATCGGTAGCTGGGTTATCAGCAACTCCGCCTCCAACAATTCTGGCCCTTCCACGGCGTCCAATTCCACGAACCATTTTAACTTCCTGGAAAAAAAAATAACACATCAATACTCATTAGTAAGACATATATTTCAATGCATAAACATATATATCCACTATATGTCTTACAAATTCAGAAAAGAGTCATCCTCAAACTTTAGGAATAACTTACGTATCGGACCCTCTACCCTTGTCTAAGCATATTTGACATCCGATGTGGATCCAACTAACCATGTCGGTAATTATCCTAATCCCATAGATCTCACTCCTAATCAGACCTAGTCCCACATGTCTGGTTCGTAACCAAACTTCTCTAATACCACCAAATGAGACACCCCAATGTCCCATTAAAGAACACACCTAATTAACTAATCCTTAAGCCGTTTATTAACGTTAACTCAGATATACATTCGAAAATAACATAAGCTTGTGGAAGCGATGAAAATTAAAACCATTTAAATATACACAGTGGAAAAAAAGATAAACAACTAATACATACATAATATATACATCATGTCTCCAACTGTAGTGATGATCCCAACATAGGGACCGTAGACCTACCATCTATACAACCAACTGGATAAAAGATCAACAAACTGGTCACAGAAGATAACAAAACCTACAGTGGATAGCATCTACCCACCCTATTCTCATAAATACATCAAATAAAAAGAAATATAATATCCTCACAGAGGCTCTCCCTAGCAAACACTACCGACTGACCATATCACAGACGCTATAGGCATCTTGAACTACCCTCGCCCTCAACAAAAGCACGGCGATAGTCTCTGGCATCCCTGGTCATAATCCGAGGCTCCCATTCCTACTCATCGTTGTTGATAACGATCCTACGGTGCTGATAGTGGTGCAACGTCTGAGTACTCCTCCTCCTTCTGCCCCTGTAGACTCTGCCAACTCTATCCTGTACTACAAACTTCTCCATCCTGTTCCACCTGTCATCCGGGAACTCACGTTGACGTGGCGGATACCACATCTCTGTGAAAGGCAGTCGCTGAGAAATCCTATAAGAGCCGAGCATAGTGAAGAAAGGTCCTCCTCTAAGACGGACGTAGATGCTGAGCGTATCGACATAACACATGAAGAACTGTAAGTGGTCGACCTGTTACCCACGTTCATCATGGTATACGATCTCAATGTCCTCCAGGGTCTAGACCCTCGACGGAACCATCTACAGGTAATGCATCTGATGATGCTCTGTTTCAACTACCATCAGCATATGGCTGCCGCTCATCTGACGAACCGATACATACACAGATAGGGAAAGAAAGGAATGGAGATAAGAATATCGGCACTACCATAAAATAGGGATAGGGAAAACATATCAAACCATATTATCACAAAACAATCAACACATACAGCAAACATCTCTTGAGTCATACCGTCACAGTCAAACTCGATTATCCAACTAGGATCAATCCTCTAAAGAGTCACACTCCTATGCATGTCGGCCAATCTCTCACACTAGGGATACTGATCCCCCGGACATTCTCCTTCTCCCTTGGGCCTATCTGTCGCCAGAGAATGTCAACTGAATTGTCCTGGTAACAGTTTCGCTCGTCGTGACCAATAAGGGTGCTTCCTCCTATGAGTTCAACTCCAATAGAGGTATCTTGGTCTCCTCGGAGAGTACACCATGGACTGGAACACTCCGGGCCCAGACGTCGAGATAGTTGAGTACCAGCGGAGACAATGACACAATCGGTGCAAACCATTGGCCACTGTCTGTCAATCCGAACCTGGCTACATCCCCAAGGTTCCCTGAACCGTCCCGCTTGCATTCCTTACCCACACCCGGGTACACCAACCTCGACTCCAAGTCACACGAATTGCCACTTTGGCACATATGCAATGCAACACAACCTAAGTTGATACCGGTAATAACACTCATTTACACGCATTTCGATGCACTCAGCATCCGTGTTTACCCATATACCGCTTTCAAAATCTATTCTGATCACTAACTTAACAACGTACCCTCAGGTGTCAACTGGGGTTTCCAACAGCACAACAAACAATCCAGTAGGGTCTGGGGCACCCTACACATACATCATAATACACTATACTATGCTTGCCTCCCCAGCGTGTCGGATACTTTTTACCCACCATAGACAGTCGTATCTACACGTCAACGCCTTAAAATCCGTGCCCTTCTCCTTAGAACAGCTACTGCCTCGATTGCCACATAGCTCCACGGTGCTCTGAAATTTGCCCTGAACACATGGACAGAGTCCCGACAATGTCATAAACCCTAATCTTGCAACAGTTTCACAGACAAAGCCAGAATCAAAGCAAGATTCACCAAACAAGGTAAATGACAATGTCAACGTGTCGACGAGTTAGGGATTCGAGCATTACCTCCACTCTTTGACGAATCGAAGGTATGTATGTGACGTGCTCGTTGCCCTGAACGAATATTCGAAGACAGGATAAAAAACGGACGAACGAATCTCTCCGAAACTCAAGTTTCTCTTTCTAGAACAATTCTCCCTTCTCTCTAGCCATTTCTGGTTCGAGTTTGCAAATGGGAGAAGTGCCATGCATGAGTGGAGAAAAGGAAGAAAGTGGGGGTAGGTGACGGTGCTGGGCGCTAGAGCGCCAATGCCCCCCACGCTTGAGCACTACAGCACTGAAGCGTTGGCTTTGCCATGCTTGAGCGTTGTATGCTACTCAGCCACATGTCACCCATTTTTACACGTGTTGCCACGTGTTACTCAACCCAGAACGCTTGAGCGCTGGACATGCAGTGTTTGAGCGTTCTCACTGATGTTGGTTGCCCAATTTCGCGCGTATCGGTGCACTGAGTCTGTTTTAAGTTTGATCGACCTCAAACTTGATACAGACTCATTGACACCTGAAAAACAAGATTAAGTCGTCACACATGCTTAATCCTTGTCTGGTTCCTTAATCAAGAAAATGGGGTGTTACATATGGTCTACACTGAAACCTTTGCACCTGTAGCTATACTAGAGACTATACGCATTTTATTATCATTTTCTACACATCATAACATCATGCTTTATCAAATGGATGTAAAAAGTGTGTTTTAAATGGCTTCATAAATGAAGAAGTATATGTCATGCATCCTCTGGGTTTTGAAAGTGAAACCCATCCTAAAAATGTATAAAAGCTAAAGAAGGCTTTATACGGTCTTAAACAAGCTCCTAAAGCTTGGTATGAAAGGCTAAGTTCATTTCTAATGGACAATGGATTTAGTAGAGGAAAGGTTGATACAACCTTGTCCAGAAAATCCAACATGTCCAGCTTTGTCATTGTTCAAATTTATGTTGATGACATAATCTTTGGCGCTACTAATGAACCTCTATGTAAGGAATTTTCTAAGCTTATGCAATAGGAATTCAAAATAAGCATGAAGGGAGAACTCAAGTTCTTCCTTGGACTTCAAGTGAAACAAACAGTGGACGAGGTGTACATTCATCAAACCAAGTACACCAATGAACTCTTAAAAAAGTTCAAAATGGATGATTGCAAACCAATGAATACACCAATGCATCCCACGTCCATACTGAACAAAGATGATAAAGATAAAAGGTAGACCAAAAGGTATACAGAGGTATGATTGGATCTCTCATATATATTATTGCGTCTAGACCTAATGTGACACCCTCTACCCTGCATGTATTTATAAAGCATAAAATAAAAGAGATAAAATAAAAGCATGCATATCATTTAATTTAAAATGAAAACAATGGGTAGAAGATACCACATTGTAACAAAATCTCAAACGCGGAAAATAAAACAAGTTTTAAAATGAAACACATAACAAACATAACGAAACCAAACCCCGATGTCACATTACAGAGATGGTATAACTATAGTCCGAAACATCTCGGATAAACAACATAAACTAAGAAATCCTAGACTATGTGTAGCGGCTCCTCAGAGTCACTCCTTAGCAAGCTGCTCACCATCATCTAAATAACCAAAAAGATACATGCAAAGCAAACAACAAAAACGGGGAATAAGAAACATGTATAAAACATAATGTCATAGAAGCAGTTAGCAAGATGAGCATGCTTCACATATACACAGCATATCAAAACATAATAAAATCTAGCATATCAACGTCATTCGCATCATCTCAAACAAAGTATGCTATGCGATGCAGCACTACTCCACTACTCCGTTATGCACTTGGATCCAATCTACCACAAAATGTAAACTTCGGTGTTACATATCCATAATGGCCATTAAGCACCAACACTGGCAGTCCACCAAACCATGGTGAACCCCTTAGATAGCCGACGCACCTTACTCTCGGATGCGCCACCGCGGGGGGCCAGATTCACCTAACTCTCAGATGAATCACCATGGAGGGTCAGATCGCCTTACTCTCGGACGACCTTCCCTATGCTGAACACCCCCCACTAACATCTCCGATTCATGAATGCATGAGCAACACATCAAACAGTCAAACAATCACCACTTCCGCTTGGGCCAATAGGCTACCCAGGTTTTATCACCATCAACACCTCGACCACCTTAGCTACTAGGCTACCAAGATTCAACATTATCTTTTAATCTTTAATCTTTTAATGTGATTTAACACTCTGGCCAATAAACACCATATCAACACCTCGACCACTTGGCATTGAGGCCCCCTTGACCACTAGGCTACCAAGGTACAACATCAACAACACCTTGACCATTAAGCATCAAGGCCCCCTTGGCCACTAGGCTACTAAGGTACAACAATGTGCGGTAACCCATCGTTACCATCTTAACATCTTATCACTTGTTATATTATTATCTTCATTGAGTCTTCAATGAGTTATCTAGCTTGTCTTTAATTCGTTTGATGTCTTATGACATCATTGAGGACATTTGTGGTGAAACACTCCTATTTCTGTTTCTGCGTCCTGTTTGTCTAGGGGAGCACAATCTTTCTGACTGTTGAGCACGAATGTGCTTACTGAAGCTTGGTCATACTGTTCGGGGCAGAAAGGGTTGGGAACCCTTACTAAGCTTCCTAGGGCATTCGATGATCAAACCTATTAGCTTAAACTACACCATCAAACATCAGTTTCATTATTCTTGTTTAATCTTCATGCCTTATATTTATTGAGGATTAAACCTTTAATTCCAGCTTCATTATTAATGTCCCTAAGCACTCAAGAATCAATCCTAGGGTCTTAACTAAGGCTTTGAGCAACAGTCTCACTTGTCTTTACTACGGTTCATGTCTTATGAACATTGGGAAAACATCCCTTACTTTCATTCATCATTGTTAACATATTTTAGTGTCTTAACATCATTAATAAGCCCTATTATTTAATTAGAATCTTATTAACATCAACGTTGGCATAACAGCTTTAACAACCAAACACTCATTCACACATAACAACATCATCATTCATTCATGGCAATAACATCATCATAACAGTTTGCAATTAAAGCATGCCAACAAGTAGAGAACATTGACAATAGTCACATAAGAAACAAATATTATTTAAACAAATAGCAAACAAATAGGGTCATTGGTTAACCCTTCATCTTACGCTACCCCCAATGCCTACATTTTCATACTATCCCTTCTCCCCGTACTTGGTATGAAGATTTAACTATGGTTATACTTGAGCGAATCCTATGCGTGGCTCCCTCGAACGACTCGACGAGTTCCCCAAGCCTTGGTCAAAACGTTAAAAGGGAAACCATTAATCTCCAATTCAAGAAAACAAAGGGGGATTAATAAAAGGGATGACAAGGTGCACGAATTCTACCTGGTTTAGAGATCTAAACAGCAAACACAATGAGCACGTGTTTGCAGCGGTGTTCTCCAGTTGAAGAACGGTGAACGAAATGGTCCATAGAGAGAGTTTTTAGAGAGAAGTGATGAGAACTCAAAGAGAAAGGTGGGAGGCAATTTCTGAGTGTTAGAGCCATGTAAACTAGGGTTTAGGGCATGATTTAGAGGTTTAAAACGATTAGGGTGCAACTGGGACAAAATAGAAGCCCCAAAATATTGTCAGTGTTGTTAGGTCGGGCTTAGAAAACTAAGGCCGGGCACAGATTCTTAGGCAGGGCTCATAAAACTTAGGCCGGGCGGATTTTGTAGAAATTCAGAACGTGAATTTTCTGCTCTTTAGGCCGGGCTCCAAAAACTTAGGCTAGACGCGGACTCTTAGGCCAGGCTGTTTCTGTAGAAATTCAGAACATGAATTCAGAAATTCAAAACTTAGGCCAGACGGATCCCAGTAGACCAGAATTCACTATTAAGACCCTCCAAAAGGTTAAACCACCTCTATCATACACATATACATAAAGATCAAACATATAACAAAATATATATGACTAAACTAACACATATAAACATAAGGGTGGATTTTGGGGTGTTACATCGGACATTATGTTCAGTGTATGTTTATGTGCTCGTTTTCAATCTGATCCTAGAGAATCTCATTTATCAGCAGTAAAAAATAATATATAGATATTTGAAAGGTACTACTAATCTGGATTTGTGCTTTAAAAAAATGATGATTATATATTAGTTGATTTTTGTGATGCTGACTATACTGGAGATCGTATAGAAAGGAAAACCACTAGTGGATGGTGTCACTTCATTGGAGCTAATCTAGTATCATGGTCAAGCAAGAGACAAAACACCATTGCCTTATCAACTGTTGATGATGAGTACATATCTACTGCGAGCTGTTGCTCATAACTTCTTTGGATCAAACAACAATTGGAGGACTACAATGTGTTTGTAAGTAGTATTTCACTTATGTGTGATAACACTACTGCAATCAATTTATCTAAGAATCCAATTTTGCATTCAAGTGCTAAGCACATAGAAATTAAACATCATTTCATTAGAGATTGTGTGCAAAAAGGTGTGTTTGATATTCAATTTGTGGATACTGACCATCAAAGGGCATATATCTTTACTAAACCTCTAGCTGAGGATAGATTCATCTTTATAATAAAGCATCTTAATATAGTTTGTGTTGATTGAAATGTCGTTTAGTATAGGTCAGCTAATGTATGTTAAGTGTCATCCATTGCATAGGTTGTCCAATAACCTTATGCATGTTGTTATTTGTCTTGTCTATGCTTTTCTGTTATTATTTGCATTTATAACATTAAATCTTTGTCTAAAGACAAATTTATTTCACATTCTCTCTCTACCGAGTCAGTTTTCCCCTCATTTAGATGAAACTGCTTTTTACAGTTTCAATAAACCTGCGCCGTGTCAACATTTAATGCACATCCTCTCTCCTATTTCTTTTATTTTCTTTTAATAAAACTTTATTTTCGAAAGAAAACACCTTCACCTTAATTTTTTAGTTTCCCTCTGCCTTCAGAAAATCTTTTCACTTTTTTTAGTATCTCTTTATGAAAATCTCTTGCGAAAGAAACCTTTCCTTTTCACTCTTAAACTTCATCAATGGCCTCCTCTACAAACCATGTGTTCAATGCTGACACTGTGGAACTTGGGATAGAACACCACTTTGACCTGAATATTCTGAAGGAATACAATGTTGATGTAAGCAGATACATCAAGGCTGCAAGCTGGGAAGGGTTCTTCTTTGAATGAGTATCGATGTTTCTAGATTTGATAAGGGCCTTCTAGAGAAACCCTACTGTTACTGCAACTGAGGTGAAAGCTTTTGTTCTCAACACCGAAGTGATTGCCTCTGAGGCAACAATTACAACTGGTGTCAATTGCTCCCAAATTTGGGTGGTGATAAAGTCATTGAGGACATCTTGATGAGGCCTAACACACGAAGAAATCATTCTTGGAAATCTTCTGAGATGAAGGATGAAGCTAGGGTTCCTCATCAAATTCTCAACAAGGCTATCTTACACAAGGCTGGTTCAAAGCACAACATCTCTCAGACCCACAAGTTCTGCCTCAGCCATCTCCTCACCGAAGCATCCATCAATCTGCCCAACCTTCTCTTCAAAAGGTTCAAGGATTATGTAGTGCACAGGGCGAACAATACTGCCATACCCTACTTATTCTTCTCTCCAGAGTATTTATTTATCAACACATCTATGCCATGTTGGCAAACAGAGACCCTGAGGAACAAGCTGCCTACCTCAAGTCGCATGGTATGTCCCCTACTCCATTTGGAAGGATGAACTTGGTAATGATGAAGCTTGATCTTGTGATGCAAATTCAGTTAGCCAAGAAGGAAGAGGAGATGAAAATTAAAGCTGAGAAAGTTGAGTGGAATCAAGTCGAGACTCAATTAATGATCAGAAAACCTAATTTTGACTCGTGAATGAGACAATTTAGGTTTAAATCATATTTTCAACGATATTGGTTTTTTTTTAAATTCCCGGGTAAATATAAAATCTTATATTTTATTCGGGCGAAATCTTCAAAGGAAACGCACGTAAAACCTAAATCAGGTAAACGACGGAGCCGGATATGGAGCTGAGGTGATGGAAGTGACTAAGGAGCCAAGCATTAAATGCGAGGGGACAAGCATTTAATGCAAGCCATCATGACAGAAGAAATATCTAGATATTTTATCATGTGAAAATACTATTTTATCCTTGGACTTTCTAGGTAATTTCAACCTTGCCCTGAAGTGTTTTGGACCAAAGTACCCCCTCATTCCCTCACTTGCACGCTGCCCACTCTTCCCCCCACACTTAGCCAGTTTTCATTTTTCTTCTAAGGCATTTTCTCACAAAAACACTAAGAACTTCATAGTTGTTCTTGCTAAGTTCCTCCAATTTCTTCAGGTCCTTCATCTAACCTCTCCATTCCAAGGTGAGGATTCCATTCCTCATCATCTCAGCTTCATTAATCCTCAACAAATTTCCATTTTCATCAACTATTTCTCAAAATTCAATTCCTAGATCAAGTTTTTCAAAAATTCACCAAAAATCATAGAAAAATGTTTTGAGTGTTTTGCCACTTGATTTTACTTCTCTGCTACCTCTAGTTGTTAGATCTAGAAGCTTGAAATCAAAAGAAATTCTTACCTAATTTTTCTAGTGTTGGCCGAATCTATGTGGGTGTAGGCTAGATGAGCTTTTTTTTTCCTTTCAAATTTTGCTTGGATGATGAATTGTATAAACTATCTAAGGTCTTTAGGTTCTACATCCAAGAGATTGAAAGCTTTAGAAATCTCTAGCCATTTTTTCCTCTATGGGCCGAAACCTTGTGGGTAAATGCGTTTTTCTTCAATTTTTACTTGAATGATGACTTGTCTAAGCTAGTTAAGATCTCTCAATTATAGATCCAAGAGTTTGTGAGCAAAAGAAATTTCTAACTAAATTTTTCTCTCTTGGCCAAAACCCTAGCCCTTTTGGTTAGAGGATTTTGTTTCAAAGTTTTGAATTGTAACACTTGCTCTATGTTAGTTAAGACTCTAGTAACTAGGATCCAAAAGATGGAATTGAGAAAATAACCCTAACCCTATTTTTGAGTCATGACCGTACCTAACTTAATATGATCATAGTTGGATTTTGTTTGATTAATTTGTTGTTATGTTGTTTTGGTTGAAGGTTATTCTGGTAATTGTGGTGTAATAACGAGGATATGAAAGTTCGTGGTTTCGGTGTTAGTTCAGGTGGGAGAAAGAACCATTCCATCGTCGTAACGGATAAGTAGTATATACTTTATACTAATGGTGTAGGGCAGCCTAAACCCTACTAGTGGTCGAGTAATCGACAAGACCAAAATCACATTGCGACTATTCCATTGTACCAATGATGATTTGGGGATTGTAGGTTTATCGCCGTTAGGATAATTTTAGAATATTTGAGGATGTCTGACTTTATTATTATTGAAATGTCTGTGATGCGCTGGTTGTGATAAACTGTTTTATGTGATGTTTTGTTTTATCTGAATATTTTATTTTTATTTTACTGTGTATAATATGATTTGTCTGATAATCTGAATTATATGTTAGTGTATGCTTAGTTGACATCTTGGTAATGATATATGTTGTTCAGGAGATATGTATGTGGGTGAGAGAATGAATATCACTTATGTAACACCCCGATTTTCGTATAAGGGATTATGTTACTATGGATGCCTAGTTGTTGTTGTTATTATTATTAATATTATTATTATTAATGAAGTTATTATTGTTATTTATATAATTGATAATGTAATTGTTATTAGTGATGTAGTGTATATATAAATATAAATATATATATATATATATATATATATATATATATATATATATATATATATATTTATATGCATGTGTATGTATGTATGTATGTATATATGTATTATTAAATATGATAATATGCATTTTAATATATGATTATTTGCATTAATATGAGATTGTGTCCCTTAATGTGTGATCTTATATGGATATATGATTTTGTATGTGATTTTATATGTTAATATATAATATGTGTTTTTATTAATAATAAGTGATTAAGAAAGATATTATGAGATATCGTGTGATTTAGTATTTAAATCGAGATAGTGTGTCTCCTAGGTTTTAGTCCCTCAATCAATCAGATTTGAGTCCTTATTAATTTAGGATAATCCTCTTTTTGATTATCTCTTAAGATCTTATCATAATCTCCTAAGGATCCTATCTAGAAATAACTACCAAATTTGTCGCTAAACTTCCATCGAACTTTTTACCATCTCAGAGTCCGATTTAGGATTCGATCGTGAGATGTTAATTTGTAGATATTTCTCTAATATTTCTAAAGACACCAAGAACGCCTCAATCGGAAAGTGTTAGCTCAAGTTATGGTCAAAATACCCATCTATATATAGTTTGGGCTGAAATAGGAGCCCGTTATGCCCTAACTTGTATTTATACCATAAGACCCGACCTAAACCCTATTTCTCACATTGTTAACCTCAAAATATCTGCCTCTCTTAATCTTTCTTAGTTTTCCCTCGAACCCCTTGAAGTTCTTGGAGTATGTGAGTCCGTTTGGGAAAGAAGTTACGCGTGTTAACATCGTTTAAGGTAACGTAGTTATCCCTCTTTAATCTCCTTTTCCCTTTCTTTTGAATTGGGGATTAATTGGTTATTCTCTTATTCTCTTCTTGTTTGGCCAAGGCTTGGAGAACTCGTCGAGCCGCTCGAGGGAACGTGTCTAGTTTGCCAACATTATTGTTTGGGAATCTTCATACCAGGTATGGGGAGAAGGGCTAGTATGAACATGTAGGCTATGGGGTATCGTAAGATGAAGGGTTAACCCATGACCCTGGTGTTTGATTAAATGCCTATATGACTGTTTGTGTGATAACATGTTTATATGCCTCTATTTCGAATTGTTATATGGTGTTAATTGTTGTGATGATGATATTGACATGACTGTTATTAATTGATTTATGTTGGTATGAATGTTCTTGTTATTGAATGTTGTCTGTTATGAACATGTTGAATGTTGATACCATGTTATAATGAGTTATAATGGTTATTGGCTGTTGTTTGATGTTGTGCTCTTATTGAGTGCTGATTGTTGATGATGTTAATGCCAACAATGATGTTAAGATGTTAAAAGATGATAAAAATGATAATAATGAGATTTAAGGGATGTTTTTCCCAATTGTTCACAAGACGTGAACATAGTGTGAGAGGTAAGGTTATGTTCATAGGGCTTAGTTAAAGACCCTAGGATTGATTAGTGAGTGTTCTAGGAACATTAATAATGAAGCTGTGATTAAGGGAATAATTCCCCATGATGATAAGACATGAATATTAATGAAGAACAGTTAAGATTAATGAAGCTGATGTTCAATGGATTAGTAGAAGCCAATAGGTTGAATCTGTGAACTGTCCAAGGATTTGGGAAAGGGTTTATGACCCTTTCTGCCCAGATCAGTATGGCCACCCTCCATTGAGCACGGTCATGCTTAACAGGGAGCACGCCCGTGCTCCAGTTTGAAATCCAGTGAAAGGCACGCTTTTAAGCACGCCCATGCTTAATAGGCAGCACGACCGTGCTTTCCTGCAGGTCCAGCACGTCCGTGCTGAGTGTGAGCACGCCCGTGCTCACCTGACCAGAACAGAACCAGAATGCATGAAATAGGGGTTTTCACCCCAAACGCTTAAAAGACTTAATAAGAGACCAACGGAACATGAAGACCAAAGACAAGTGAAAAGATGATGTTGAGCCTCGATGCTTCATGGTTAAGGTGTTGTTGATGTTGTACCTTGGTAGCCGAGTGGCCAAGGGGCCTTGATGCTTAATGGTCAAGGTGTTGAGCACTGGTGCTTTTTGGCCAGAGTGTCGTTTAACATTTAAGGTTAAAAGATTAAACATGATGTTACCTTTGGTGCTTGTTGGCGAAAGAGGTTAAATCATAATAAATGGTGTTGATGGAGGTGGTGGATAACAGTTGTTTGTTGTGTGCATGCATCATGCATGGAGTTTTAGGGGGAGGTATGATAGTTAAGGGGAGGTCGTCTGCGTGTAAGACGATCTGGCCATCCACGATGATTCATCTGGGACTAAGGGTATCATGTACACCCGTGGTGGCGCATCTGAGAATAAGGTGCGTCGGCTATCCTAGGGGTCCACCCATGGTAAGGTGAACTGCCCCGACGTTGGTGCTTATTGGCCAATGTGGAGATGTAACTTTGGAGTCGTACACTTGGTGTAGATGGATCCACATGCATTCGGGATAGTGAGTCGCATTGCATTATATGATTGATGTTATATTGTGATATGCTTGTTGTGTTGGTATGATGACTATGTTATGGTTGCTATGTGTTGTATGTTCTTCTTGCCAACTATCATGTTGCCATTATGTTTATATATTTGGTTCTTACTCCCCGTCTTTCATTGTTTGCTTTGCATGTATCTTTTGGTTATGCAGAGGACGGTGAGCAGCTCGCTGAGGAGTGACTCCGAGGAGCCGCAACTCGTAGTTTAGTTCATGTTTAGTTTAATTGTTTATCCGAGTTGTTTATCAGATTGATTATACCAGCTCTGTAATGTGACATCGGGGTTGGGTTCGTTTATATCATTTGTTTATGTTTACGTTTATGTTATGTCCTCCTTTATAAATATGTTTTATTTTCCGCGTTGAGACCTTGTTACAATATGTTATCATTTACCCGTTGGTTGTCTTTTATAAAGAACAAGCATGTGTTTATCTTATTTTGAAAAATTAAATTATTTCCTTCTATGTTATCGCTTTACAAATACATGCGGGGTAGAGGGTGTCATAACTTAGAGGTGCCAGACCTAATTAAAGTGTTAACAGATGAGATGTGACATGGAATGTGTGTTGAGAATGTGGTGGAAGGTTGGGGCACTAGGTTGTATCTGATGCGAGTTAGTGAGATTCATATGTACGGATTGTTGTTCACATCCGTGTGAGTGGAACACACAAGGTCGGGATATCCTATTATGGATATCGGATATTACGGGTGAGTGCCCTACAGATGTTGATGTCGAGGTAGACTATTGTAATACTCTTTTATTCCTTGATGCGTTGCTCTGAGTATTCTATCGAGGATAGAGATACTATGTATCTTGGCACTACTGCATATGTATTTTGGCAATACTGCATACGTATTTTGGCACTACTGCATATTGAGCTATTTCCAATGGGGAAATAGTGTGGCACTGAGTTTCTGGCACTAAGTTCTTAGCATCGCACCTTTTGGACTGCTGACTAACGTGACAGGAGTAGAGATGCCATGTTAGCATAAAAGACGTAGTTGCATGAGATTAAGGGTAGAGGATAATTTCGTAAATGAAGGATGATTGTTAGTTATGTGTGGTGCGTGTCTCTGACTGTTATTATATTTATATGCTATGAATGTTTTCCTCTTATGATGATAGAACTGTTTCTTATCGTATCTCCCTATTTCTGTACTTTGTGTATGTCTACTTTATTCCATTAGA
Source organism: Sophora flavescens (assembly GCA_030762895.1). Classification (NCBI taxonomy): domain Eukaryota; kingdom Viridiplantae; phylum Streptophyta; class Magnoliopsida; order Fabales; family Fabaceae; genus Sophora; species Sophora flavescens. The sequence goes on along the minus strand of CM061062.1, from coordinate 165,238,989 downwards.
AGACTCTATGGAGGAACCCGTCACTGAGGAATTGGATGGAACTCCGTATGAACCAGATACCGGAGGAAGAACTGTGGATTCTAACAATATAGTGTAGTGAGCTTATGGCCAGTGAGTCTTATAAGACATTTTATTTTCCGCTAATTATAAACAGTTTGTATAATTAAGTACCTGTGAGGGATCGTACTAATAGGATACGCTAAACAGTGTTTGGGATTGTAATGGATAAATATGAGTGTGCTTATATAATATAACGATGGTGTGTTTAACTTTTAGAAATGTACATGTTGAATTCAATTTTTAATATTTTCGTATTTTCGGGTTATGTTAACGTTAAGTACGCGGGTAATTTTAAATAAATAATTAAGGGCATAACGGGGTACCACGGGGTGTCTCAACGATAATCTGGAAGACTCGGATCCAACTGGTATCATGTATGGAACCTCCGGAATCTCTGGGGCAAGCACGTGGTCTGTTAAGTCACAAAGCGTTTATCTCATCATGCGTCTGACTCACACTCCTGTCGTCCTTGTGTTTTTTGATGAACCCAAACATTAAGCAATCGATTTTACATTGAACCATCTGAATATTGCTAATCATCTACTTGAGTTGTGTAGCCAAAGAATTCTATCTTAGCAGATCAAGTCAAAAAAAAGATTATGAAAGGATCAAAAGCTTAAATACAAGCATCTGGTTAAAAGCTGACTAAGTACAATGCGCCTGAAGTCTGACTCACACAGAAGCCTACATCAACATCTCTCAGACTTATCAACTTTGAAGAAGCTAGAAGTACGAAACCAAAGTATTCAACAACTGTCATCTTCATCAGGAACTAAAGAAAAAGGACTTATCCATCCAACAAGTAAATCAAATGAAGATAGCATCAAGCAATACTCTTATAGAAGACTGCTTGTTCTTAAAGAAGACTATTTGTTCTTATAGAAGTCTGTCTGTGCTTATTGAAGACCAAGAAGCCGGAAGTAATTATCAATCAAATTAATGATCAAGTATTCAAAGAATACAAACACTATCTTCTGAAGGAATTTGAAAGAAGAAGGATGAAGATTACAGAATAGAACAAGATCAAGAAGTCACACTTCAAAGAAGCGTCTATCTCTCTCAGTATGCGTCTAAGCTTCTGACAAAGTTAGAACCACTCTTTTGTCATAATAACTTGTCTGATTCAAAAGTTATTCAAACATCCACAAGCTTAGAAGATGTGAAATGCTAAGTCACCTTGTGTGTTACTGAAGCACGCACCAAGGAGAAAAGCCCTCTATGAGAAAATCATTTAATCTCTGATTCAAAAGCAAATGCACTTTGAAATATAGTTAATTAAACTTGAAAGAAGTTTATTAATATATTTCTTATCTTTAATCAAGATCAGAGAAAGGAGAAAAAGACAAAAGGGCAAGGGTACAGAAAAACATTCCTTGTGTAAGTAAGAGAAAAACTACTTTATCTGAGTTTTTCTAAGTGTTGCATAAATAAGGAAAGGACGTTGCCCAAAAGCTGAAAAAGTATGACTGCTATACTCAAATGTCAACAAGGAATCTCCAACGTTCTTCAAAGCATTTATTATCATGTCAGAACGACTATTTTCTGTAGAACGAAGCTGAAGACTTTCGAATGCATCTCAACAGATCTCTATGATCAAGTATAAATAGAAGAAGTCAAAGACTGAAATGTGTGATACAGTGATGAGAAACTAAGAACAAGCCAACATTTACTCATCAATAAAAAGATATATTACATAAGAACAACATTCATCTTAGAAATCAATAGCTGAAAGCAAAAATCACTCACTAAACTTCTTCTCACTCTGAAAATCATTTGAAGAAGAACTCATCTGCAACTCACCAAGTTCGAAGTTCATATTCACTCTCTGTAGCGTTAAAGATTGGTTGAATTGCTCTGTAACTTTGAAGCTATGCTTCAAAACATTCTCAAAACTGTGTAACACCCTGCTTTTTAGCTACGCTGTATTATCGGTAGCAAGAAAATTATTTATATTTTTATCCGAGACCAAGAAAATGATTTTGGATAAAACAAAATCATATTCATACTCTACCTTATGGTAGAGGGTTACGGTAAAATTTTGGGTTGAAAATTCAGACAAAAATCGGTCTGCATTTTATCTGACAGTAAAATATTACTGAGCAGAAAACCTAATTTTGAATCGTGAATGAAGCGGTTTAGGTTTATACCGTTTTATCAACGATATTGATTTTTTTGAAAATTTCCGGGTAAAAATAAAATCTTTTATTTTATTCGGGCGTAAAACCTAAATCTGGAAAACGACGGAGTTGGAAACGGAACTGTAGAGACAGAATCAGACAACGGAGGAGCTGAGTCATGGGGTGAGTCACCACCATGACTCACTAAGAATTTATGAATCATTTAATGCAAGTAATCATGTCTTTTAGGTGAAATGACCAAAATACCCTTAACCTAACCTATCCTAGTTAAATGCTAACCATGGTCAAGACCAAGACAAGAACAAGTTGGCTTCTTCCTCCTCATTTGTGGTGCAAAATTCGGCCAACACCACCCTTCACCCATTCACCACACATTTTTCTCCCAGCCAATGATGAAGATTAAGCCTAGTTAGTATTATATTATATTTCTTAATCGAGTTTAAGTTATCATTCAACCATGGTTCACTCTTAAGCTTTAAACAAAACAATTTCACTCACTCACACACTCATTTATACGGATCACACACACCTTCCCACACTTAGACAAATTTATATTTTCATTCTAAGCTTGTTCTTCACAAAACACAAAGAACCTCCATAGTGTTCTTGCTAAGTTTTTCATTTATCTTCAAATTCTTCATTTCAAGGTGAGGATCATATTCCTCATCCTCTTAGTTTCGTTAATCATCCATCAAACTTCCATTTTCATCAAGTTTTCACAAATTCCAATTCCTAGATCTACTTTTTTAAATAATTATAGAAAAATGATTTTAATGTGAAATCAATTTCTATGAACTCTATATGACTTCTATGTTGATCATATAAGGGCATGGAAGCAAAAGAATTTTCTTTCCTATTCTTCCTTATAAGGCTGAATCTATGTACTTGTAGGCAAAGGATATTTTGTTCAATTTCTAACTTAGATGAGGTTGGTTATAAGCTATCTAGAGTTTCTATATTCTAAATACAAGAGATTAGAGTCAAAAGAAACTTCAAGCGATGTTTTCTTCCCTTGGCCGTAACCCTAGATGTGGGGATAATTGAGTTTTTCTTCAATTTTTACTTGAATGATAACTTGTCTAAATTAGTTAAGGTCTCTAGGTTATAGATCCAAGAGTTTGTGAGCAAAAGAAATTTCTAACTAAATTTTGGTTCTCTTGGCCGAAACCCTATCCCATTTGGTTAGAGGATTTCGTTTCGAATTTTTAACTAGTAATACTTGATCTATGTTAGTTAATACTCTAGTAACTTGGATCCAAAAGATGGAATTGAGAAAATAACCCTAGCCCTATTTTATGTCATGGCCGAACCTAGCCTTTTGTGGTCAAGGATGGATTTTGTTTTATTAATTCATTTTATGTTGATTTGTTTGAAGGTTTTGTTGTTTTGGCTTCAAAGACTCGAGGGGGGGGGTGAATTGAGTTTTCAAAAATTCTTCCTTTTCAAAAACTTACTTTTTAAATCAGAGTTGCCTCAGGATCTTTTACAAAAACAGTGAACGACTTTTGGTGAAATCTTGAATAGAAGGTGGTGAGGAAAGAAAGATTAATTCAGAAAGATAAATCAGTAATAAGATTCAAGTTCACAGCTCACAGCTATCAATTAAACAGTGATTGAATCAAACAAGAAGAAGTTCAGTTCAGGGTCGTACAGGTATTAGATACAGGCCTTAATCAGTCAAGAACTGAAGTTACAATATATCAGTTTCAGTGATCAAAAACAATTTTAATCAACTCAGATTTGAACAATTAATAACTCAAGATTGATTGCAGTAATACTCTGGTTTTAATTCATATTAAACAGATCAAGAACTGACATCAATTGAAAACTTAGAACATCAAGTTCACAGTTATATGTGTAACACCCTAGTTTTTACACCTAGGATTAATTATTTTATTTGGATGTTTATTTTTTTTTTAAGTTATGTGGTTTAGTCTGAGTAATTAAATTACTCTCTTCAAATTATTTTATTGGGTGCGTTAGCACTGACTTAGTTCAGTGAAGGCACGCTTACTAGACAATAATTACGTTATTGTCACTATTATACCGGTACAGAAAAATATTTTAAATAATATGATTAAGAGAAAAGCATTTTCATATTTTTATCCTATTTAATTTTAGAGTTAAGAATATTTTGGTTTGGTAATTTTCGGAGATTAAATTTTGGACTGAGTATTTTCTTAGTTGATCAGTTCAATTATTAATCTTTACTCTAACTTGAATTTCGAAAACATATTTTTATCAACCTTTATTTTTAGAATCCAAAAAGTAAAAACATGTTTATTTTAGGCCTAATATTTATCACTCATTTGGTAGCTATCACTAAATAATTAGCTTAAAAGCTAAGCTTCCTCTCTTTTCTCTCTCTTTCTCTCGACGCAATCTCTCTCTTTGATGGATGTGTCGTCCAGTCCCCGGTCCGCCGCGTTTGATGGAGAGAAGACGAGCAAGCACTGCAGATCGCCGCCTGTACGTGCGGATCTGTCTTGTTTCGAGTTTGGGTCGCGATCACCGCCGCGGTGACACCTCCTGCCGTCGTCCTCAGTCACTGCCGCCGTGCCGGACCTCCTAGTAACCACCACCTCTTCTTCCACTTCACTTTGGGTAAGAGTTTTACCTCTAACCTCTTCTCTTTTGTAAATCCCCAAATTGATTTTGAAACCCTAACCCTAACCCTCTGATTTCAGATTTTAAACTTTGAAGTTTAAGGTTGTTTTATGAGATTGGGACTGTGAATTTGTGTTTCCCTAAACCAATTTTATTATTCTGAGTTTTCCCTAAATTTTAATAATGAGCCCTAAACCCCCAATTTGATTTTATTTGAATTTGGGTACGTTTTTATGAAATTAATTATGATTTAGTGTAATTAGGACTCTTAATGGATGATTTCCAAAGTTCTTTTTCAAGATCTTTTAATCAAAACAAAGTTTCCTAAAAGGGTATTAGGAAGCGTGAGCTTCAAACATGATTTTCTTTAAAAGTAACCTTGTTTGGTAATTAGATTAGGTGTTTAGATAAAGTTAGAATGTGTGTTTGATCACGTGAAATTGATTTCTTGATTTTTGGTTGTTGCGCGTTGTTGGATTTCCTCTCTGAGACGTTTAACATGGCTATGCTTGCTTGATGGAGTAGATAGTTACACTCTTGGAGCTAATGTGAGTATTAAGACGAGGATCCTTTACTTGTCTTCAAAGGTAAGGGGGGATTTCCTAAGGATATTCAATGACTGTATGCATGTGTGTAGGTGTTTAACTGGATACTTATATGATGATTGAGCTTACTTGATTATTTTATGTACTTAAACTGTTGTGCTATTATCTGATGATTGAACTGTACTTGTTCTAAATGATAAAATGCATACATGTGATGAAATGCTTTCAACTGTGAGATTGCCATTATACTTATGATATACACTGTTGTTGATTGAAAGTTTGCTAAGCCAGACGTGCGTCTGTGCTCAACCATAATAAGGATTAAAAACCTTAATAAGCTTTGAATATGGAGGGATTGGTGTTCTTTTCCAAAAGCTCTTTAAACTTAAAGCACTTGTTTTGAATGTTGAAATGATTTTGGTGTACTATTATATTCAAGAGGAAAATCCTTTTCGAACTATGTGCTTTCAAGTGGAAACTTTCAAGATTATTTGGCAATATCCTATTGGGGGAAATATTTCAAAGATAAAAGAATTTCAAGGATGCTTTTTAAAGCATTTCCAACTAAAAGGTTTTTCCTAAACATTTTCTAAACTTACGGATAACCTGTATAGGTTATCGAGGATTCGATTTTGGATTTGTTTTTCATCGAACGAAAAATAAGTACTTATGAAAGCGAATCTAGTACGCGAGACGTCGCCTCTAGTATTCAGTGATGTGCACGTGATCTTGGATCAGTGTTAACCCGGGACTACGAGCCCTGGTTATGATATTAGGAACTTGGGTCCTAATCACGTTGTGTTGGACTGTGTCTTCTGACCGCGTGTGATGATTATGATTAAAGGTGAAGGTTGTTTTCTACGACCACAACCCTTGACTGCGGCCACGGTCTTGGGCATTGTGATTGAGCATTCGGACTATGAGTCCTATGTTTCTGAGTTCTCAAGTGATGGGGAAATGATGATTTAGTCGTTAGCTTTGAGCAACGACAGTGAAAAGAATGAACACAAAGAAATCCTTTCAATAAAATGTTTTATCATGTGCATTTCCCCAAGCAGACGTGCTATTGATGATTGAATCAGATACAAGGTGGTATCTGGGAGTCTGTCCATGTAAACCGAGTTAAGAGGCACATGTGACGTTGCCCGTCCTGAGACCTTAATGCATGAGGGTAAGGGGGTAACTGCCCAGGTGGGCTAGAGCTTGACCAACTCTAACTTCTCCAGTGATGATATGGTGTTGTGATCTCATGAGATTAAGTTAGAGCCTGATGATTGAAGTGTCATGCATATTTTCAAAAGATTGACTGTGCGGGTTTGAGACCCTTTGATATAACACTGTTATGTTACGTATATGCATGATTTAACTGCTTATATGATTCTGTGATGCATGTATCATGTGTATGGTTGTTGTGGGATATATCTTATGATGGTATCTCACCCTTACAAACATATCAGGTTTCTTCTGGTTTGCTATTGTACCTCGGGTATTTTAGTACAGATGTGCAGAGGAGTCTTCCTAAGTCACTCAGAGACTTAGATCTAGTTGCTTGACGAAGTATTTGATTGTGGAACGATCACGTGAGTTCTTCTCAGGAATAATTTTTAGAATGACCAGCTTAGGGTTTTGAGACTTAGATTATTTTGATAAGTATGTATGAGTATGGCTCAGAGAGCCTTTATTTTTAAATGAAATGTTTATGGCTCGGAGAGCGTTATTTTGAAAGCAAACTTAAACTTTCCCTTTTGGTCTTGTAAAGCTAATTGATATAACTATCTTTAGCATGTTATTGCTTGATTGTATTTGGTGTAACTGGAATTCTGGAATGAAAATGTAATTATTTTAGCAGGTGTTCTTTTACCTGGGATGTCCGAAATACAGAGGAGACTCTGTCGAAATTTTCGTAAAATACTAGCTCTTATTCAAGTATATTCTCTAAATTAAATAGGCTTGCCATACTGTGATAGTAAGACCGTGTGCCAATCAAGGCTTAGGAGTCGTGACAAAATTTTTATACCCAATTTCAGACACTTATATACTTATATAAATTATTTTCCGAAAGCACCAGCAAATTATCTTTTAATTTAAATTCCGCATGTGTTACGTAAGTAATGCCCTCAAGGGGGGGGGGGGGGGGCGTTACAATATGTACAAGACATAAATTAAAGAGTTTGAGTTTAGAGATACCACACAATAGTTTTATACTGGTTCAGCCACCACCATTGTGACTTACATCCATTCCCCACTCCACCTGTGGGTATTCACACACTAACACAACAAGCTTTAGCCAGGTAGCTTGAAAAAACCTTTACACCACAGAACACTCCTTCACCTCGAGATACCACACTCTTGTGAAGAGCCTCAATCAATGTTCTTCCTTAGGATTCCTCACCCTAATCACACAGAGAGACTCCTTCTCTCTTTACAATCCAAAAGTACAGAAAGATTGATTCCTAACTCTCAGAAGTCAGATATACAAGTTGAAGTTCTTATGAGAATTGAAACACTCTTTTTCACAATGAAGCTCAAGCAAGAAGATGAATGATTTTCACAATTGATCTCTCTAATTGATTTTGTAAAATTTATGATATGTTAAAAATTTTCCTTTGATCCCTCTATATATAGGAAACAAATTATAGTCATTGGGATCAATTAAAACAGATTTGGGTGTGATAATAGAATCTGTTTTCTTGATTCTGGTTCTTGATCAGGGGTTGAGTACATGGATGTATTAACCAATTTCATACTGATAGTTCTAATAGTTTCTCAAAATCTTGAACTTGGTTAAACCATCAGTACATCCATTCAGTACATCATGTATTGAATCAAGAACCTTAAATTCATTTGTAAGTTATAGTAGCAAACATACACCCATTGATTACATGGCTGTACCTGACAAATAATTTCTTATTTCCAAAAATCATTTTCATTAAAAAAAAGCTTATTCCTTTTAATGCTGGTTATGAAAATTGATTTTCTTGATGCATCTTTTTAGTTGAGCTATTTTGTGACTGGGATATTTCTTTCTCTTACAAATCATCTAAGACTTAAATCTAAAATTCTCCCTTAAGCTTGGTCTTGATGATCCTTTGATCTTTGACTTTGCTCTTTTGATTTCTACATGCAGCTCCTTGATTCCTTCAAGTTCTTCCTTGAATATTTTCCTTAAATTTGCTTAATGAACTTGTTGATCACTGCTTGATACTTGTCTTTACAATTTGACACTAAAACAATTGCACACACATTAAATTGTATTTGTCATATATCAAAATCTCTAAGTCACCGAGTCTTACAAACTCCGCCTTTTTGATTATGACAAATCTTCTTACAAATTATAAGATCAGAGTATAAGTGTAGCAGAAGCTAAGTGTTTCCGAGAGATTTATATCATGGCATCAGATCAGAAGTTTATCAAAGCAAAAAAAATTATCAGAGCAAAATTTGAATTACTCCCCATTAATCATGTAAGCTTATAAGCTCCCCCTCAACATATGAGTGTATAATTTGTTATTATCCCCTTTATCTATATCATACTTTTTCCTCCCCCTTTTGGCATTATAAAAAAGGTAAAGAAAAGAAACATTCAAAGCAATAGAGAAGGCAAGCATTTAAACATTCAAACATAGCATATAAAATTGTTGATGATAGAGGGATAGGTGCAGGGACAAATCAAAAAGAACAGAAACCATCGGTTAAAATTACAAACTAAGGCATTTTACCTTTCAAAAACTAAGTTCTAATTCCTATGAATTCTTAGAACTAGTTCTTCCTATTTGATTTTCTTTTGTTTCAGCCTTTAGGTGATGGTTCAGCAGGGGTGTGCTCAGCTTCCTTCACAGCAGTTGTTGCGGGTGAAGATATAGTATTTTTGGTTCTTGCCGTATTAGGGTTGTTTGGGTACCAGAAGGATTAAGGTTAGCTCTGCTAGGGTTGCGGAATTAGGTGAAGAAAGAGTGGGTTTCAGAAGATTTGAAGTTTTGAAATAAGATTCCACATCAGCGTCGTCTTCAATCATCAGGGCTCGTAGTTAAGGATCGATCCTTTTGTAGCCATAACCGTAGATTTAATAATTGTTTAAGTTAACGGTGCAGATCATTTTATTGCCAACCGGTTGGGAATTAAGCAATCGATTAATAAGGCAACCGGGTACTCCTTTAACTGGTTGAACATAACCTAGTAGACGAGCTCCATATGCCACGTCATTGGACGGGGCTTCTCATTAAGGACTTAGCAAGTCCAAAGACTTGTGTGGACCAGTGCTTCTGTCACTTGTGTGGACGACCGCTTTTGTCACTTCTGTGGACGATTGCTTCTGTCACTTGTGTGGACGAGCGCTTCTGTCACTTTAGTGGACGAGCGCTTCTACCACTTCAGTGGACGAGAAGAATTAGAATCTTATGTATTCTGAGTTTATCAGACTTTGTATACATGCCTGTAGTACACCAGTGTATACTTATGACATTCATGAATTATGTCTCAGACTTTTAATACATCTGTTTATCACAGGGATGTATCAGACTAAAAACACGGGATCCATTCCTGAACCTCTATACAACTATTGATCGCATCCATGTTTAAAACAAATTTCCAGTTTTTACACATGTACATGGGTTATGTACATAGGTGTTCCTGATCAAATCTATTTCTTCTGAAACTCTCTTCTAATCATTCATAGACATTCCAAAACAAATCATACAAGAATCAGAACATATTTACATTAAGATACAATCATATAAAGAGTTTCTTTAGAGATTGGATATAGGATCGATCAATTATGCCCAATTCTCTTCTAATGAAAAAGAAGCTTTCCTTGTTCAAGGGCTTGGTAAAAATATCAGCAAGTTGTTTAGTTGTATCAACATATTCAATCTCAATTTCTCTACTTTGAACATGATCTCTAATGAAATGATGTCTAATTTCTATGTGTTTAGTTCTAGAGTGCATTATGGGATTCTTAGTTAGGTTAATTGCACTTGTATTGTCACATCTAATAGGAACTTGGTTTAGTTGCACACCATAATCAACTAATTGTTTTTTCATCCATAAAACCCGTGCACAACAGCTACCAGCTGCTACATATTCAGCCTCTGCAGTGGATAAAGCCACACTAGATTGTTTCTTACTGAACCATGATACTAATGAGTTTCCTAGTACATGGCAAGTTCCACTAGTTATCTTTCTATCTAGTTTACAACCAGCAAAATCAGAGTCTGAATAGCTAATCAAAGTACATGTAGCTCCCTACTATAATCCTATGTCTTTTGTTCCTAATAGATACTTAATTATCCTTTTAACTACTGTTAAGTGTGATTCTTTTGGATTTGCTTGATACCTAGCACACATGCATACACTAAACATGATATCTGGCCTGCTAGCAGTAAGATAAAGTAGTAGCCTGTCATACCTCTGAATTTAGAATCATCAACAGGTTTACCTTGCTCATCCTTGTCCAGATAACAGGAGGTACTCATTGGAGTAGCCATATCCTTAGTATTTTCCATGCCAAACTTCTTGATCAACTCATTGAAGTACTTGGTTTGGCTAACAAAGATTCCATTTTTAGTTTGCTTTATTTGCAGTCCAAGGAAAATGTTCAGCTCACCCATCATTGACATTTCAAACTCACTCTGCATAAGACTTGCAAACTCATTGCACAAATGCTCATTAGTGCCACCAAAAATTATATCATCCACATTTATTTGTACAAGTAAAATGTTGTGTGCCTTTTTCTTAGTGAACAAAGTTGAGTCAACTTTAGCTCTTTTAAATCCTTTTTCAATGAGAAAATTACTTAACCTTTCATACCAAGCTCGAGGAGCTTGCTTTAAGCCATATAGTGCTTTAGACAGTTTATAAACATGGTTAGGCAATTCATCATTCTCAAAACCAGGTGGTTGACCAACACACACTTCCTCTTGTATAAATCCATTTAAGAAAGCAATCTTAGCATCCATTTGATACAATTTAAATCCCATTATGCAAGCATAAGCAAGTAGCATCTTATAGCTTCTAATCTTGCTACTGGTGCATATGTTTCATCATAATCTATGCCTTCTTCTTGGTTATACCCTTTGGCTACCAATCTAGCCTTGTTTCTTACAATTATACCATTTTCATCTAGTTTATTCCTAAAAACTCATTTTGTACCTACTACATGACATTTCTTGGGTTTAGGCACTAGTTTCCAAACTTGGTTTCTTTCAAACTGGTTTAACTCATCTTGCATAGCCATCATCCAATGTTCATCAATTATAGCATCATCTATGTTCTTAGGTTCTACTTGAGACACAAATGCAATATTATTAAAAGCATTTCTAAAAGATTGTCTAGTAGTTACCCCCTTTGTAATTTCACCAATGATGTTATAAATTGGATGATTTCTGACAGTCCTCCATTCCTTTGGTAGGTCAGGATGTTGTTGTGTTTGCTCTTGATGCAACAATTCATTCTTTAACCTTTCATCTTCTTCATTGTCCTGTTTCTCTTCTAGGAGATTTTTCTCAATTGAATCTACAATATCATCAATAATAGAATCCTTTCCCAACCTTGAAGCCATTGTCACATAGTTGACTGGTACTTACTAGGTTGTGTTTCAGTCCCTCAACATATAGTACATCCTCAATGATTGTTGTAGAGTCACTTCCATTGTTGCCAATGCCAAGTATTCTCCCTTTATTGTTGTCTCCATAGGTAACACTACCACTTGACGTAGGGGTAATGGAAATGAACTTGGTTTTGTCTCCAGTCGTGTTCTTGGAACAGCCACTGTCAAGATACCATTTCACATTGTTGGCTTTCCAACACACCTCACTCTCTGAATCACTGTTATTGCCGGTCATCAAGCACAAGTTTGCCTCCTCAGATTCAGATTCTTCATTGGAATCTACATCATTATCATCCCAAGCAATGTAGGCCTTTCTCGGGTTTCTCCACTTCTTGTCCTTTGAGTCAAACTTTTCTGTTTTGTCCTTCTTTTGCAGTTTTGGACAATCAAGCTTCATGTGGCCAATCTTTCCACATTCATAGCATGTGATGTTGTTGGAAGAGTTGTCACCTTTGCTGAAATTTCTCCTTTGAAAAGTGGATGACTTTCTTTTGAAGTTGCCTTTCTTCTTTAGGAATTTCTTGAATTTTCTAACTATCATTCCCATCTCTTCTTCAAATTCTGCCTCTTCTGCCGAATCATTATCATCACTGTCTTCCACTTCTCTTACTTGTGATTTCAGAGCCAATCCCTTTTTCTTTTTGTCAGTTTCTTCATTCTCATTCAGTCTGTTGATGAGAGTGATTTCACCTCATTTTCCATGTACATTTCTGCATGCATTTGCATATAGTTAGGCCAATTTAGTGTTGATTTTGTATAGTTTTTCCTTTGGAACGGATGAGGTGGTTTCTGTGTGTTGTTTTGCAGAAATTGAAGGAAAACTGTGCATATTTGGCTATAATGAAGCTTGGATGAATTAGAGCCTTAAAAGTGAAGAAAATGAGCTAAACAGAGCTCATCACGGCCTAGCCGTGATGCCCATCACGGCCATGATCGGGTAAAACTGAAAAGGCAGAAAAGCTGAAAACAGAGTCTGTCACGGCCAAGCCGTGATGTACATCACGGCCGTGACCCAAAACCACCACAAGTCAGAGACCATCACGGCTTGGCCGTGATGGATATCACGGTCATGAAATGGAGGCTCGCGACGCGAGCAAGGTCTCGCCCCGCGAGAGACTTAAAATGCCAAAAGTTTCAGAAACAGAAAGCGTCACGGCCTGGCCGTGATGGACATCACGGCCGTGACGCGCGACGGATCTTTAAATAACAGCACAGCAGACAGAAAAAGGGGACTTTTTGCAGAGGCTTGGAAACCCTAAAGAGGGCTGATGGCTGGGGGAAGGCTGGGACCTCAAAGATTTCATCTTCTCTGCTCTTGGATTGGAAGGAGATTGAAGGATTCGTCATGAAGTTTTCTTTCTCTCTTCTCTCTTTCCCTTTTGTAGACATATTCATGTATAGCTAATTCCCCCATTGTTGGGTTTAGATGTAGCTTTTCTGAACTTGATTGTTAATTGATTTGATTTCAATACAAGTTTCTATTTCTTTATGAGTATGTGATTCTGTGTTTAATGCTTTCCTTAGATTAGCTACCCATAGGAATGATATGTTGCTTTGATAGATGACTGGAAGGTTGGTGTTAAGGAGCTCATGAATCACATTCCAAGTAGTTCAAGAATCTAGACATAGGTGTTGAATGCTTGCAATCTTATAAGTCTTGACTTAATGCAAAATCACAGATTAATCCACCTAAGACATTAGGGTTTAATTTGGGGTTTTAGGCTCAATGCACCTAAGACATTAGGCTTGAGTACTTTAGAAAAGGCTTGATTGGCATAATTGAATTAGGACTTGTGTTGTTAGCCATTTCATTGCAATCAAGGGAGGATTAGTGTAGTCTAAACCTGACAATCTCAACCATTTGTAAATTCTGCACTCCAAGTGTTTGTTAAAAGTCCAAAAAGACAAAAATATTTTATTTCTTTATTTTCTGTTTAATCTCTCATATTATAGTTTAGTCTAGATAGTTGTTAAGTTTGTGAATTGGTAATTGACAACCAATCCCTGTGGATACGATAACCGGTCTCACCACCGTATTACTTGATTGCGACGAGGTGCACTTGCCTTTATATCTAAAAATCACGCATCATCTGTTCAACTCCAATTTATGCTCTTGCAGCTTTCCAAACAATGTGGCAATGGTCATTGATGAGATGTCTCTAGATTCTAAGATTGCAGTGACTTTAGGCTGCCATTCCCAGCTCAAGCATCTCATTACTTTGTTAATTTGATCCTCATTTGATATAGCTTTTGCAAGACTAGAAAGTTGGTTGACAATGTGAGTGAATCTCTTTTGCATTTCAGTCATAGGTTCTCCTTGCTTCATTCTGAACAGTTCATACTCATGTGTGAGGGTGTTCATTCTTGCTCTTTTGACATCTGTGGTTCATTCATGTGTTACTTGCAATGTATCCCATATCTCCTTTGCTGATTTGCAATTTGAAACCTTGAAAAACTCATCATGGCTTAAAGCAGATGTTATAATATTCTTAGCACGTGCATTATATTGAACTCTTTTCTTATCATCCTCATTCCATTCAGTTTTAGACTTATTTCTTGGAGCACCATTAGCATCTAGGGTAGAGGGGACAAATGGTCTATTTTCTACTGCATCCCATATGTCAACACCTGCTGACTCAAGAAAGATTACCATTCTTTCCTTCCAATAGATATACTCAGATCTATTGAAGGCAGGAGGGCATGCAAGGGAAGCCCCTTCATTAAAACAGTCATTGGAAGCTATACTCTTATAGCTGTTAAGCCAAACTTAAGAGTTTAACTCTGATGCCAATTGTTGTTTTGGCTTCAAAGACTCCAGAGGGGGTGGGGGGGGATGAATTGAGTTTTCAAAAAATCTTCCTTTTCAAAAACTTACTTTTTAAATCAGAGTTGCCTTAGGATCTTTCGCAAAAATAGTGAAGGGCTTTTTATGAAATCTTGAATAGAAGGTAGTGAGGAAAGAAAGATTAATTCCGAAAGATAAATCAGTAATAAGATTCAAGTTCACAGCTCACAGCTATCAATTAAACAGTGATAGAATCAAAAAGGAAGAAGTTCAGTTCAGGGTCATACAGGTATTAGATGCAGGCCTTAATCAGTCAAGAACCGAAGTTACAATATATCAGTTTCAGTGATCAAGAACAGTCTTAATCAACTTAGTTTTGAACAATTAATAACTCAAGATTGATTACAGTAATACTCTGGTTTTAATTCATATTAAACACATCAAGAACTGATATCAACTGAAAACTTAGAACATCAAGATCACAGTTATATGCACAAGACAGAAATTAATGAGTTTGAGTTTAGAGATACCACACAATCAGTTTTATACCGGTTCAGCCACCACCATTGTGACTTACATCCATTCCCCACTCCACCTGTGGGTATTCACACACTAACACAACAAGCTTTAGCCAGGTAGCTTGAAAAAACCTTTACACCACAGAGCACTCATTTACCTCGAGATACCACACTCTTGTGAAGAGCCTCAAACAATGTTCTTCCTTAGGATTCCTCACCCTAATCACACAGAGAGACTCCCTCTCTCTTTACAATCCAAAAGTAAAGAAAGATTGATTCCTAACTATCAGAAGTCAGATATACAAGTTGAAGTTCTTATGAGAATTGAAACACTCTTTTTCACAATGAAGCTCAAGCAAGAAGATGAATGATTTTCACAATTGATCTCTCTAATTGATTTTGTAAAATTTCTGACAAGTTAAAAGTGTTCCTTTGATCCCTCTGTATATAGGAAACAAATTCTAGTCATTGGGATCAATTAAAACAGATTTGGATCTGATAACATAATCTGTTTTCTTGATTCTAGTTCTTGATCAGGGGTTGAGTACATGGCTGTGTTAACCAATTTCATATTGATAGTTCTGATAGTTTCTCAAAATCTTGAACTTGGTTAATCCATCAGTACATCCATTCAGTACATCTATGTATTGAATCAAGAACCTTAAATTCATTTGTCAGTTATAGTAGCAGACATACATCCATTGATTACATGGTTGTACCTGACAAATAATTTCTTATTTCCAAAAATCATTTTCATTAAAAAAAAACTTATTCCTTTTAATGTTAGTTATGAAAATTGATTTTCTTCATGCATCATTTTAGTTGAGCTATTTTGTGACTAAGATATTTCTTTCTCTTACAAATCATCTAAGACTTAAATCTAAAATTCTCCTTTAAGCTTGGTCTTGATGATCCTTTGATCTTTGACTTTGCTCTTTTGATTTCTACATGCAGCTCCTTGATTCCTTCAAGTTCTTCCTTGAATATTTTCCTTAAATTTGCTTAATGAACTTGTTGATCACTGCTTGATACTTGACTTTGCAATTTGACACTAAAACACTTGCACACACATTAAATTGTATTTGTCATATATCAAAATCTCCAAGTCATTGAGTCTTACAAACTCCCCCTTTTTGATTATGACAAATATTCTAACAAATTATAAGATCAGAGTATAAGTGTAGCAGAAGCTAAGTGTTTTCGACAGATTTATATCATGGTATCAGATCAGAAGTTTATCATAGCAAAAAAAATTATCAGAGCAGAATTTGAATTACTCCCCATTAATCATGTAATCTTATAAGCTCCCCCTCAACATATGCGTGTATAATTTGTTATTATCCCCTTTCTCTATATCATACTTTTTCCTCCCCCTTTTGGCATTATAAAAATGGTAAAGAAAAGAAACATTCAAAGCAATTGAGAAGGCAGGTTAAAATTACAAACTAAGGCATTTTACCTTTCAAAAACTAAGTTCTAATTCCTATGAATTCTTAGAACTAGTTCTTCCTATTTGATTTTCTTTTGTTTCAGCCTTTAGGTGATGGTTCAGCAGGGGTGTGCTCAGCTTCCTTCACAGCAGCTGTTGCGGGTGAAGATCTAGTATTTTTGGTTCTTGCCGTATTAGGGTTGTTTGGGTACCAGAAGGATTAAGGTTAGCTCTGCTAGGGTTGCGGAATTAGGTGAAGAAAGAGTGGGTTTCATAAGATTTGAAGTTTTCAAATAAGATTCCACATTGGCGTCGTCTTCAATCCTCAGGGCTCGTAGTTGAGGATCGATCCTTTTGTAGCCATAGCCGTAGATTTAATAATTGTTTAAGTTAATGGTGCATATCATTTTATTGCCAACCGGTTGGGAAATAAGCAATTGGTTAATAAGGCAACCGGGTACTCCTTTAACTAGTTGAACGTAACCTAGTAGACGAGCTCCATATGCCACGTCATTGGACGGGGCTTCTCATTAAGGACTTAGCAAGTCCAAAGACTTGTGTGGACCAGCGCTTCTGTCACTTGTGTGGACGACCGCTTCTGTCACTTCTGTGGACGAGCGCTTCTGTCACTTGTGTGGACGAGCGCTTCTGTCACTTTAGTGGACGAGCGCTTCTACCACTTCAGTGGACGAGAAGAATTAGAATCTTGTGTATTCTGAGTTTATCAGACTTTGCATACATGACTGTAGTACACTAGTGTATACTTATGACATTCAGGAATTCTGTCTCAGACTTTTAATACATCTGTTTATCACAGGGATGTATCAGACTAAAAACACAGGGGATCCATTCCTGAACCTCTATACAACTATTGATCACATCCATGTTTAAAACAAATTTCCAGTTTTTACACATGTACATGGGTTAGGTACGTAGGTGTTCCTGATCAAATCTATTTCTTCTGAAACTCTCTTCTAATCATTCATAGATATTCCAAAACAAATCATACAGGAATTAGAGCATATTTTCACAAAGATACAGTCAGATAAACATTTTCTTTAGAAATTAGATATAGG
This sequence comes from Sophora flavescens, assembly GCA_030762895.1. Lineage (NCBI taxonomy): Eukaryota > Viridiplantae > Streptophyta > Magnoliopsida > Fabales > Fabaceae > Sophora > Sophora flavescens. Next base: position 165,221,227 of record CM061062.1, on the reverse strand, counting down.
ATTGATCAATTATGCCCAATTCTCTTCTAATGAAAAAGAAGATTTCCTTGTTCAAGGGCTTGGTAAAAATATCAGCAAGTTGTTTAGTTGTATCAACATATTCAATCTCAATTTCTCTACTTTGAACATGATCTCTAATGAAATGATGTCTGATTTCTATGTGTTTAGTTCTAGAGTGCATTATGGGATTCTTAGTTAGGTTAATTGCACTTGTATTGTCACATATAATAGGAACTTGGTTTAGTTGCACACCATAATCAACTAATTGTTGTTTCATCCATAAAACCTATGCACAACTGCTACCAGCTGCTATATATTCAGCCTCTGCAGTGGATAAAGCCACACTAGATTGTTTCTTTCTGAACCATGATACTAATGAGTTTCCTAGTACATGGCAAGTTCCACTAGTTATCTTTCTATCTAGTTTACAACCAGTAAAATCAAAGTCAGAATTGCTAATTAAAGTACATGTATCTCCCTGGGGATATCATAATCCCTTGTCTTTTGTTCCTAACAGATACTTAATTATCCTTTTAACTACTGTTAAGTGTGATTCTTTTGGATTTGCTTGATACCGAGCACACATGCATACACTAAACATGATATCTGGCCTACTAGCAGTAAGATAAAGTAGTGAGCCTATCATATCTCTGAATTTAGAAACATCAACAGGTTTACTGATGAGTGTGATTCCACATCATCTTTGTCTATCATTTTGCATGCATTTTCATGTAGTTTAGGCATATTTTTATTAGATTTTAGGTTAATTTTCCTTTGGAATGGGTAAGGCGGTTTTCGTGTGTTGTTTTGCAGATATCAAGGGTGAATTTCTCAAGATCAACCATGATGAAGTTTGGATGAAGATGGAGCTTTAAAACTAAAGAAAATGAGCTAAACAGAGCCCATCACGGCCTAGCCGTGATGCCCATCACGGCCATGATCGAGCAAAACTGAAAAAGAAGAAAGGCTGAAGTCAGAGTCTGTCACGGCCTGGCCGTGATAGCCATCACGGCCGTGACCCAAAACCACCACAAGTCAGAGCACATCACGGCCCAGCCGTGAAATTCATCACGGCCATGAAGCTGAGGGCTCGCGTCGCGAGAGATTGAATTTTCCAGAATTGGCAGAGGCAGAGACCGTCACGGCCAGGCCGTGATGGCCATCACGGCCGTGACGCGCATTACTTGGACCTGAAGAAACCGAAATAGATCAGATTTTGAGTTGGTTTGGGACTCTAACTTCCCCATTTCTATAAATAAGGATCAAGGCATCAGATCTGAGGGGGAGAGAACACACTGGATAATCCATAACAACTAGGACTTAGGCATAGATCTCTCTTCTCCTCTTCTCTTCTCTTCTCTGATTTTTGTATTTTCTATTATGTTGTCAACCCAGCTTGTCATCTCCATGGCAAGACTGGAGTAGTAGTTTGTTTCTAGGGACTAGGGCTCTGCCCGAGGTTTGTAAATGATGTTGATTTGATGTAAAATCATTGTTGATTTCGTTATTGTTTTAGATCTGATTTCTAGTGTGTTAATCACTCATAAATTTCGGCAACCGTTTATTTGCGTGACGTAGACGTTATAAGGAGGAACCTAGCGGTGAACTTAGGATTTCTAGGGTGTTTCACTCGTAAAGCCCGGCAGCCACTGGTTTGTGAGATGTGAATGATCCAAGGAGGAACCTAGCGGTGAACTTAGGTTATTTGCATGACTAAGACATTTCAAGGAGGAACCTAGCGGTGAACTTGGGTGTCGGACCTATAGAAGTCAGACTTGGGACTGAAATCACGAGAGTTAGATGCCGTCCCTCGAGGAGCAACGAGTTGTCACGGAACGCAAAGGGTCTAATCTGGGATCGACTACCACGAGAGTAGGGGTCGGGTCAATTGGGCACGGCTTTTGTAACCCGAGAGGGAGCTTAAGCTATCAGAGGATAAACTCGCCTTCAAGGCAATTTCGGTAATCAACAAAGGTAAATCAGTTAGCTACATAAACGGCCTCAAAGGTAACCCAAATCCCTAGGAATCCGTTTAAATCGAAAACCCCAAAAACATTTGTTTTCTGTTTTAATTAATTCTGTTTGTTTATCTTTCAAATTCAAACCTTTTTCAAAACTCTTTAAAACTGTCCAGATATAATCGATTCGAAAACCGATTGCGATTCGGGAACACAGTCTCTGTGGGTTCGATATCTTTTATTACTTGACGGCAGTCCGGTACACTTGCCGGAATCGCACGCACGCGTGCATACGCGCGACATCAAGTTTTTGGCGTCGTTGCCGGGGACTGTGCCTTTTCGAATCTCAATTCAAATTTTGAATTGATTTTTCTGGACCTTTTCTTTTTGTTTGATTTTTATTTCTGAAATATAAAAAAAAATAAAAAATAATTTCAAAAATCAAAAAATTTCTTTTCCTTCTATTGTATCCATCTCTCTTGTGTTATATGCAAAGATCTCTAAGTCTTGGGAGCCTTAGTGAGATTTATCCGGAGATCGAGAGGACCTTCCACAGACGTAGAAGACTACAAAGAGAGGGAGAAAGGTTGAGTCCCGTTCCACTCATGGCGAATCAATCGGATACGAAGCCTTTGAAGGACTACGCAGCCCCAAATTCGAGAGGCTTGCGAACTGGGATTGCAAGGCCAGAGATTGAGGCGGAGAACTACACCATACCACCCATGCTAATCAACATGATTAGGCAACATCAATTCGGAGGATTTCCTTCGGAGGACCCGACCGATCACATAGAGACATTTTTAGAGTTCACCGATGCAATCCGGATTCATGGAGCCTCAGTCGATGTTGTGCGTTTGAGACTGTTCCCCTCATCTCTCACTAGAAAGGCGAAGGCCTGGCTAAAGCAAATCCCCGCTAACACTTTGACTACTTGGGACCAACTGGAGCAGGCGTTCTTGGAGAAATTCTTCCCTCCATCCAAGACGGCCTACATAAGAACCCAGATCACCGGCTTCTTCCAAAAAGACGGAGAATCATTATCGGAAGCCTGGGATCGTTACAAGGGACTGTTGGAGTCGTGCCCACATCACGGACTCGAGAGGTGGTTAATAGTGCACACCTTCTATAACGGATTGGATTACTTTTCGAAGGTGTCACTAGATTCTGCAGCCGGTGGAGCGTTTATGAATAGGCCTCTCACTGAGGCATTCAACATCATCGAGAATGTCGCCACCAACTACCACCAATGGGGATCCGAAAGAGGTAATAACCCGAACAAGATTTCGGGGGGTAAGTTTGAAGTAAGTAGCATTGATCTGATTATTTCTAAATTTGACACACTAAATAAACGATTATATAAGATTGAAAGAGCTAATGTGAGTGCAATAGGTGCTACTAACCTTGTTTGTGAGATTTATGGAATGCAGGGACATGACATGATGGAATGCCCACATGGATTCGGCGCTTCGGGTGAACGAGTGAACTCTTGTAACAACTACTATGATACGAACCCGAAGCTGCCCAACTATGCTCCCCCAAATCCCTACAACCAAAGAAGAAACAACCCTTACCTCTCCTACGGCAACTACAGAAACACGCTCAACCATGAGTTCCAAGAGGGTCAAGGTAATAAGAGAGCCGCACCGGGGTACCCTCAGGTACAAAGATCTAAACTCGAGACTTTATTTGAAAGTTTTGTCGAAACTCAGACAAAACAAAATGAGGAGTTTAGACAACAAGGAAGGGCAGTGAGTGAGGCAATAAAGGATCTAGCATCTAAGGTAGACAACTTAGCAACTCATAACAAGATGCTAGAAGCCCAGATTGCCCAACAAGCCAGCACGTACTCGAGACCTAAGGGTACATTCCCGGGGCAACCCGAAGCAAATCCCAATGAGCATTGCAATGCCATACACTTAAGGGATGATAAGCTTGGGGTGGGGGTAGCTGAAATGGAGGTGGAACCGGAGGAGGACACGAGCGAAAAAGAAGAGCCAGAACCTAAGTATGTTCCTCCACCACCGTACCAACCCCCGATACCTTTCCCACAAAGGTTGGTCAGGAAAAAGCAAGTAGATGTAGAGACTAAAATGCCTACTAAACTGAAAGACCCAGGTAGTTTCTCCATCTCTTGCTCGATCGAACAACTGCAAATTGACCAAGCCTTATGTGACCTAGGGGCTAGCACAAGCTTGATGTCCCTCACTATCATGGAAAGGTTAGGAAGCAAAGAGTTGAGACCATTCAAATTCCCCTTACAAATTGTGGATGGCTCAACTAGGACTCCTCTAGGCATACTAGAGAATGTTCCTGTAAAGGTAGGGAAAATTCTCATCCCTACCGACTTCCTGGTATTGGACATGAAAGGGAATTCTAAATTCCCCATCATTTTAGGAAGGCCATTCTTGGCAACCGCTGGAGCAGTAATAGACGTAAGGAATGGTAAACTCTCTCTAAATGTATAGGAAGGTAGGGTAAATTTTCAGTTGACTAACTCTTGTAACAACCCTCCTTTTGAGAGCCATGTGTGCAGAATTGATGTAACGTCTCCAGCGGTAGAGAAAGAACTTAGCATGGAAGCAACCCCAAAGATATGCATGGTTGAAGATGCACCCAGTGGTGAAGTTGGAATTGCTGTCCATGCGGAAACAAAACTTCCGCCGGAAGGAAGGAAGGCTAGGAAGCTCCGAGAGAAAAGAGCAAAGCGGAAGCATTATTGGCCGTATGAGCAGAAACGGCTTTTTGAAGGAGTTCCTTGGAAGAGAAGTGTGCCTGCACTTCTACGCCCAGCCGACCCCGGTTGACTTAAGGAAGTATGGTCAAGCTTAAGACCATAAATAAGCGCTTCTTGGGAGGCAACCCAAGTTTTCTTTCCCTTTTTCCTTTTGTTTTTGATTTAACCTCTTGAATAATTTGAGAAGATCAAGGGGCAAAAATATCATTAATAGGTTTGTCTAGTGTTTTCAGGTTGAGAAAGAGAAGAAGAGCATAAAAAAGATAAAGTCAGAGGCCATCACGCCCTGGCCGTGACAGTGGTCACGGCCGTGATGAAATAAACAAGAGCACAGAAAGGAACACGGCCTAGGCGCGGACAACCATCACGGGCGTGATGAGTAGGATGCCAAAGCCAGAGAGCATCACGGCCTAGCCGTGATGTATATCACGGCCGTGACAGGGCAAATCCTGAGGACAGAATTGATCACGGCCTAGCCGTGATGAGCCTCACGGCCGTGATAAAATTTCTACCCAAGTTTTGACTGGAATGTGAGCCAACACCCGCTACCGACTCGGTAAGTTGTTCCATTTTTCTCCTCTCTCCGACTTGATTATTTACATTGGAGACAATGTAAGTAATCAAGCTTGGGGTAGGGGTATTTATTTTTGCATTTGCATTGTTGCATTCATATTGCATTCTCATAGGCATAGATTGGTATGATCACATTCTCTAGATTGCCCCTCACTTAGAACATGCATCCGATTGTGAGAACTTGGAGCCAAATGAATTGAGATAGTGAATTTCGAACCCAATTTTTCATTATTCTTGTGATATGGCTAAAAATAAAAATTCTTGAGATAGTCATTTGATAGTTGATAATTAGCATGTGGTTCCTTAAATTTGTGTACCTCACTGATTTTTGAACTACTAAATGTAAGATTTTGAGCCAAATAGGGGTATTCACTAAATCTACCCCATTTCTTGTGATAGAGTGTTGTAATTCCTCATGGACTGTATTTTCTAGAACTTGACTTGAAACCATTTCAAAACTTAAAAATTTCTGAAAACATTTTTGGAAATGATTGAGGCACTAGGTATTTTTCCGGCCTCCCGAGCTTTGAATGATAAATGCTACCCCTTAGTTGCCCAATTTTGAGCCTAAAGATAAAATACTTTTCTTGGTACCTTGAATTACTTTGATACATAATGCTTGGTATGGCACCTTTTAAAGTGTTACAAAAAGGGCAAATTGGTAGTTGGAAAAAGTATGGGAATAAAAAGCTAGAAAGTAATTTCTCTTGAGCTATAAATCTCCCCTTCTCCAAACAAATAAAAATGAATTAAACAGAAAAAAAAATGGAGAAGGGGATGACAAAGAAAGTGAGAAATGAAAAGAAAAAGAAAAAGAAAAAAAATAATAATAGAAAGAAGAAAGGTGGAAAAAGTAAATCAAAGCCCCAAAAGGTATTTTAGAAAGTGTCATACTTTGTAATGTTTGATAATCTGTCTAGCCTTCTTGAAATTCCCTTTTCCTTGATTTTCCCACCTTACAATAAATCCCATGGCCACATTACAACCAAAGGAAAAGACCTCTTGATTCTTAAGTGTTTTCATAAATAAAGTAGAGATTTGGTTAATAGTCAAGCCTATGGTAAAATACTTTCCTTGAGGAAACTGAGTGAAATGTCAATAAACCCTAAAACACTTGAGTGAGGTGAGATGAGTGCCCAAATCAGTGAGGATATGAACTTGAAGAACCTAAGCTTCTAATTGAACTTGAACTTGATTATCTCTTGAGTGCTTATTAAAAATGCCTATTACTTGGATTAGCTTCTAGGGTTTTTGGTTCACTATCCATGCTTTGAATGATTTATATCTTATGGCCCGAGTAATTGCTTGAGGACAAGCAAAGCTTTAAGCTTGGGGTGATTTGATGAGTGTGATTCCACATCATCTTTGTCTATCATTTTGCATGCATTTTCATGTAGTTTAGGCATATTTTTATTAGATTTTAGGTTAATTTTCCTTTGGAATGGGTAAGGCGGTTTTCGTGTGTTGTTTTGCAGATATCAAGGGTGAATTGCTCAAGATCAACCATGATGAAGTTTGGATGAAGATGGAGCTTTAAAACTAAAGAAAATGAGCCAAACAGAGCCCATCACGGCCTAGCCGTGATGCCCATCACGGCCATGATCGAGCAAAACTGAAAAAGAAGAAAGGCTGAAGTCAGAGTCTGTCACGGCCTGACCGTGATAGCCATCACGGCCGTGACCCAAAACCACCACAAGTCAGAGCACATCACGGCCCAGCCGTGAAATTCATCACGGGCCATGAAGCTGAGGGCTCGCGTCGCGAGACATATCTCGCGTCGCGAGAGATTGAATTTTCCAGAATTGGCAGAGGCAGAGACCGTCACGGCCAGGCCGTGATGGCCATCACGGCCGTGACGCGCATTACTTGGACCTGAAGAAACCGAAATAGATCAGATTTTGAGTTGGTTTGGGACTCTAACTTCCCCATTTCTATAAATAAGGATCAAGGCATCAGATCTGAGGGGGAGAGAACACACTGGATAATCCATAACAACTAGGACTTAGGCATAGATCTCTCTTCTCCTCTTCTCTTCTCTTCTCTGATTTTTGTATTTTCTATTATGTTGTCAACCCAGCTTGTCATCTCCATGGCAAGACTGGAGTAGTAGTTTGTTTCTAGGGACTAGGGCTCTGCCCGAGGTTTGTAAATGATGTTGATTTGATGTAAAATCATTGTTGATTTCGTTATTGTTTTAGATCTGATTTCTAGTGTGTTAATCACTCATAAATTTCGGCAACCGTTTATTTGCGTGACGTAGACGTTCTAAGGAGGAACCTAGCGGTGAACTTAGGATTTCTAGGGTGTTTCACTCGTAAAGCCCCAAGAGCCACTGGTTTGTGAGATGTGAATGATCCAAGGAGGAACCTAGCGGTGAACTTAGGTTATTTGCATGACTGAGACATTTCAAGGAGGAACCTAGCGGTGAACTTGGGTGTCGGACCTATAGAAGTCAGACTTGGGACTGAAATCACGAGAGTTAGAAGCCGTCCCTCGAGGAGCAACGAGTTGTCACGGAACGCAAAGGGTCCAATCTGGGATCGACTACCACGAGAGTAGGGGTCGGGTCAATTGGGCACGGCTTTTGTAACCCGAGAGGGAGCTTAAGCTATCAGAGGATAAACTCGCCTTCAAGGCAATTTCGGTAATCAACAAAGGTAAATCAGTTAGCAACATAAACGGCCTCAAAGGTAACCCAAATCCCTAGGAATCCGTTTAAATCGAAAACCCCAAAAACATTTGTTTTCTGTTTTAATTAATTCTGTTTGTTTATCTTTCAAATTCAAACCTTTTTCAAAACTCTTTAAAACTGTCCAGATATAATCGATTCGAAAACCGATTGCGATTCGGGAACACAGTCTATGTGGGTTCGATATCTTTTATTACTTGACGGCAGTCCGGTACACTTGCCGGAATCGCACGCGCGCGTGCATACGCGCGACATCATTTACCTTGCTCACCTAAATCTGATTTCTGTAGCTCTAGTTATGCTCTGCACAAGACAACAAGTTCAGGATGATTGAAAAATCCGAAAATTAACAATGTTTTGCAATTAAGCCCAATTAAACCCAATAATGCAAAACTCAGCCAAATCACCAATATTAAACACATATAGACATTAATTAGGCCAAGTATACAAACACACTTATCAATGAATCCCAAGAATGTACAAGAGTGAGCACGATACAAACATTCGAAGCATCCAGGAATCAAAACAATCATGAATGCATCCTTAACATCTCATGCAAATAAGAAGGCAATTCAAATCAAAGATGAATTAAAAGTGGTAGAGTCCTCACTAGGCATACTCTCTAACTCTCAAGTGTTTAATGTTTGTGTTTACGCTCAGGGCACATCATGAATGCTAACATTACCATAAGCTTGACAAGCCTCTAACTTCCACCACTTGAAACACATGCACATAAGGATCAAAAGGACTTTTTCAAGGTTGTAATGGGGCTAAGGTATGGGTGGATACAAGAAGGGATGTTAACTATAAACCAGAAGGACTAGAGGAGCAATGGGGAATGAGTTTAAATAAGCATGAAAATTTACCCCAAGAAACACAATTCAATGCCAATGAACACCACTTTGTCTCTTTTGAACTTTTTCTTCCTTTGCACTTTCACATTGCATTACAACTTACTTCTTTTTTTTCTTTTTATATTTATTTTCTTTTTTTTAGCACTTTGCCACTCCAATCAAGTAAGCCCTAAACTTTTGCATAGACCCCACACTTATTTAAGAACCCATTCCCAAAACAATTCCAAAGCTCCTTTACTCCCTAAGGTTGGGTCATATCAGTGTTTTTCCTTTTTGGGCTTGTAATGAGCTATAAAACAAAAAATAAGATAAAAAGGCTCAAGCAGGCTGTCAAGGGAATAATTGCAAGGTAGGCTTATTTAGATAGTAGCTTAAAAACAAAGAATGCCTAAATCATCTCAATACATGCATGTGAACAAGAGGCTTCAAAGAGTCAAGTCAAGTTTTAGAGTAATTAACAATCATGAGTGTAATCACACAAGAAACAAAAAAGCATGGAACAATTGCAGTTCATCCATGTGTAGGGCTCAAAAACTCACAAGGGTTAATTCTACCACAAATGATTCACAAATTAATTTCAATGCCAACTTATTACACTAGAAATGCAAGAATTTCTCCATATCAAGTCATGAAACCTTTTAACCAAGAATGAAGCAAGTCACTCACAACTCACACAAACCTAAAAATTCACTGAAAAGCATGCAACAAGACTCAAAAACAAATATTATTTTTTTATATTTTTTTTAAGACTATAAAAACAAGAAACCAAACAAAATAAATAAATAAAAATCCTAAAACACTAAAACACCTGATGTATGTGAAATATGAATATATTTTCATATTAGTTAGCATTTTATTATTGCATTTTCTAGCATAGATTTTAGTAATTTTTAGCATTTAGTATGTATTTTGTATTTAACCTTTAGTTCGGATGATTTCTGTTTGTTTTTGTTGTTCAAGTAGGTGGATTTACAAGTTCCACAGGTCGGTCATGGAATATACCACACCCACGGATGGTTCTGCACTACTCCTTTCATGATGCTGAAGGTTCCACGGCCAGCCCATGGAACCTACCATGGCCGTGGAACATAGAGGAGCTTTTGAAGAAAACAGCCGAAAGATCCACGGCCAGCCCATGGAACCTTCCATGGCCGTGGATCTTGGAAAACTATTGCTGCGTGAATTTTTGAGGCAACTGAAACAATCCATGGCCATGGATCGCGTGCAGCAGAATCATAACTCCCAACTTATTGTCTTTTATTGAGGGGGAAGTGGTTACAAACAAGGGGAGAGGATAAAAAGGAGGTGAGGGAGCTCGAAAATGGGCAGAAAAGCAACATAGAGAACACTACAAAACACAAAGGAACACAAAGAATCAAGGGATTTTACAAGAGAAAAGTGGAGGACATCAGGATTCTCAGCGAAAACTCTCCGAGTTCTTTTCCTTCTCCTTCTCCTATTTTGTATTTCATCTCTTGTTTTCTGAATGTTCTTTTTGATACTCATGGGTTTTATTCTGAATATGTTTGAGTAGTTCTTTATTCTAGGATGAGGGATTAGCCCAATTGTTATTGACAATGTCTTGATATTTTCTCTCCTTAATCTATGAATTATGTCTATGATTCAGTTTTTGCACACCAACTGTTTGTGAATATGTGGTCACGTGTTTTACATGATTATTGATCTTAAGGGATGAACTGAAAGGTGAACCTTAATTTTAGAACTCTAAAACTGAACTTGAATTGTTAATCACTAAAGTAGATTAACTTTCCTTGAAGCAATTGTTGAATTATCAATGTTCTTAAAGGGTTCATCTTAAGTTGAATGCCATGAAAATTGGTATTGGATTATTTTGGGCACGTTGTCGAATTTTGAAAGGGAACGATAATTAAATAGGATAATTCGCTTTCATAGATAATTTAGATGATTAAGGGGGAGATTTTATTATAGACTTGTCAATACTATTGTGGTGAATCCCGATTCCTAGAGTTTTTATAAATTGTTTTCTTTATTCAACTCTTAAATTGCCTTATAAATTCTGTTCATTCTAAATTATCTTTTCTTGGTTACTTTAATCTCTCGAAAAATTGATTTTTCTAGATAATCATAATTGTGCATAATTGGTACTCAACAACACGGTCCCTGGGGAAAGATATTTTACTACTTGGCATAATCGTGCACTTGCGATTTACACAACAAGTTTTTGGTGCCGTTGCCGGGGACTGTGATTTGTTGATATCAGTTCTACTTACATGTTGGTTAATCTAGATTTTTTTTCTGTTTTAATTATCTTTTCCTATTCCCTTGTTTTTCTTTCCTTTTTGCAGGTAATTTTCTTATATGCGAAGGTCTAGGAGTTTTGGAGAAGTTCTAGAAGCTGACCCAGACATTGAAAAGACCTTTCATGCAAGAAGAAGAATTCAAAGAGAGAAAGAAGCGGCCAACAGACAATCTACTTCAGTCATGGCCGCTAATCGTGATCAAAATAAGCTACTCAAGGACTATGCTGCACCTAGTGCGCGAGGCTTGCGGTCTAGCATCACACGACCTCCTATTGAAGTCAACAACTTCGAGTTGAAGCCCTCCCTTCTCTCTATGGTTCAACAGAATCAATTTGGAGGTACATCAACCGAAGATCCTAACCTTCATGTGGAGGTATTCTTGGAGTTCTGTGAGACTTTGAAGCACAATAGAGTTGAAGTAGATGCAATCCGGCTGAGATTGTTCCCTTTCTCTTTGAGGGGCAAGGCTAGAGCTTGGTTGCATTCTCTTACTTTAGGGTCTATAACAACATGGGAGTAGCTGGAACAATGCTTCCTAGACAAATACTTTCCTCCTAGCAAGACTGCTCATCTAAGGAATCAAATCACTAGCTTTGTGTGGAAGGAACCAGAGACACTATCTGAAGCATGGGACATGTTTAAAGGACTATTGCAAGAATGTCCTCACCATGGGCTTGAAAAGTGGTTGATTGTCCATACATTCTACAATGGAATATCTTATCAAGCCAAGGTGTCATTAGATTCCGCTGCTGGAGGTGCTTTGATGAACAAAAACTTGGAAGAAGCCTATGATATCATTGAGAGGGTAGCCCAAAATCAACATCAATGGGTGAATGAAAGAGGTACTCCCAAGAAAGCTCCAGGTAAGTATGATGTAGATGCCTTGGATCTCATAGCTTCTAAGGTAGAAGCATTATCTAAAAAATTTGATAAAATAAATGTTAATGCTTTTAGTGCTTCTAATGCCTCTTGTGAGATTTGTGGTAATATAGGACATGCAGCTACAGATTGCCAGTTAGGCATGGCTCCTTCTCAGGATACAATGGTGGAACAAGTGGATGCTGTCATTAATTTTAACCAGAGGGGACCAAATGATCCATTCTCTAACACTTATAACCCTGGTTGGAGAAACCATCCCAACTTTTCCTATCGGAGCAACCGGAATCAAGTTGGGCGAAGCAATGCTAGGCCACCTCCTGGATTCCAACACCAAGTACAAAAGTCTAACTTGGAGACCTTGATGGAAAATTTTGTGCTATCTCAATCTAAACAAAATGAGGAATTTAGGCAAAATGGTCATGTCATGAGTGAGTCAATTAAGCAGCTAGCGTCTAAGGTTGACAATCTAGCTGTTCATAACAAGATGCTAGAGACTCAAATTGCACAGCAAGCTAGTTCCTCTACTAGGACCCCAAGTAAATTTCCAGGCCAACCCGAGCAAAATCCTAGTGACCAGTGTAAAGCTGTTGTGTTGAGGAGTGGTAAGCAACTTGACGATCCTAAAGAAAGACAAGAGGGTGAAAAGAAAAGAAAGCTTAAGGAAGTTGAGATTCCACCTAGGGAAGATGAGAGTAAGGAAGAAACTGAAGAAAAGGGTAAGGATTCTAGTCACACACCTCTAGTTGTACCTAGACCACCTATACCTTTCCCTCAAAGGTTGGCTAAGGTCAAGCTTGATAAGCAATTTGGTAGGTTCTTGGAGGTTTTGAAAAAGTTATGCATAAATATCCCTTTCACAGAATCTTTGCAACAAATGGCCACTTATTCTAAGTTATTGAAGGATATTTTGTCTAATAAAAGGAAACTTGAGGAATATGAAATTGTGGCTTTGACGGAGGAATGCAGTGCTTTGATTCAAAATAAATTACCTACAAAGCTCAAAGACCCAGGTAGTTTTTCAATTCCTTGTGTGATTGGTGATGTTAGCTTTGATAAAGCTCTTTGTGATCTTGGGGCAAGTGTTAGTCTTATGCCCCTATCTGTTTGTGAGAAGCTGGAGATGGGTGAACTAAAGCCCACAACAATCCCTTTGCAATTGGCGGATCGTTCTGTGAAATACCCCATAGGTATTTTAGAGGACGTTCCCATTAAAGTCGGAACGTTCTTTGTGCCGGCTGATTTTGTGGTTTTAGAGATGGAGGAAGATTCTCAAATCCCCATAATTCTTGGAAGGCCTTTCTTGGCCACTGTTGGAGCTATAATTGATGTGAAAAATGGTAAATTATCTTTGACCATTGGTAATGATAAGGTTGAATTGGATTTGTCTAATGCTGTAAAACAACCTTTTGTTGAGGACTCTTGTTGCAGGATTGATCTATTACAGTAGGTGGTAAAAGAAGAAATGCCAAAAAGCACTTCCAAAGACCCATTGGAGCTATGCTTGATAGGTGAAGGTTCTATAAGTGATGATGGAGAGGTTGGTGAGTACACACGCCTTTTGGAGGCAAATCCACACCTTCTTCCTCAAAAAGCCAAAATTAAGAAGTTGGAGCCTAAGCCAAAATCAGTGGATTGGAAGGAAGAGAAGGCACCAAATGTAGAACTTAAACCTCTTCCTTCAATCCTCAGGTATGAGTTCCTTGGTCCCAACTCTACATATCCTGTGATTGTAAATGCAAATCTGGATGAAATTGAAACTGAAAAATTGCTTCAAGAACTCAGATTGCACAGGAAGGTCATTGGATATACTATTGATGATATTAAGGGCATTAACCTTTCTGTTTGCATGCACAAAATTTTTCTTGAAAATGACCACAAAACCCCTGTTGAACATCAAAGGAGATTAAATCCTAACATGAAAGAGGCGGTCAAGAAAGAAGTGCTACAATTGTTAGATGCAGGGGTGATATACCCAATTTCTGATAGTGAATGGGTAAGTCCTGTTCAAGTGGTTCATAAAAAGGGAGGGTTGACTGTGGTTAAAAATGAAAATAATGAGTTAATCCCCACTAGGACAGTGACGGGGTGGAGAATGTACATTGATTATAGAAAGTTGAATAAAGCTACAAGAAAAGATCATTTCCCTCTCCCCTTCATTGATCAAATGCTTGAAAGGTTAGCTAGGCATTCATATTTCTGTTATTTGGATGGATATTCTGGTTTTCATCAAATTCCCATACATCCTAATGATCAGGAAAAGACCACATTCACATGTCCATATGGTACTTTTGCTTATAGGCATATGCCTTTTGGTCTTTGTAATGCACCTGCTACTTTTCAACATTGCATGACAGCCATTTTCTCTGATTTTATTGAAAATATAATGGAAGTTTTCATGGATGATTTTTGTGTATGGGAGTAGCTTTGATAATTGCTTGACAAATTTGTCTAAGGTTTTGCAGAGATGTGAGGAAGTAAATCTTGTTCTAAACTGGGAGAAATGTCACTTCATGGTAAGAGAAGGTATTGTGTTGGGACACATGATGTCCGAGCGGGGTATTGAGGTTGATAAAGCCAAGGTGGAGGTAATTGAAAAATTGCCACCACCAACCAATGTAAAGGGAATGCACAGTTTCTTAGGACATGCCGGTTTTTACCGGCGTTTTATAAAAGATTTCTCAAAAATCACAAAATCTTTAACAAATTTGTTAATGAAAGATGTTGAGTTTAAGTTTGATGCTGCTTGTTTAGATGCTTTTGGCAGGTTGAAGGATGCTTTGATTTCAACTCCTGTAGTGCAACCACCCGGTTGGGATCTTCCATTCGAAGTCATGTGTGATGCAAGTGACTATGCCATAGGAGCGGTGTTAGGCCAATTGAAGGACAAGAAGGTGCATGCCATTTACTATGCCAACAAAACATTGGATGATGCACAAGTAAATTATGCTACTACAGAGAAGGAGTTGTTGGCGGTTGTCTATGCCTTCGACAAATTCAGATCATATCTTGTGGGTTCTAAGGTCCTAGTTTACATAGATCATTCTGCCATCAAGTATTTGCTGAACAAAAAGGAAGCCAAGCCCCGACTCATCCGATGGATTTTACTCTTGCAAGAGTTTGATTTAGAAATCAAGGACAAGAAGGGTGCTGAAAATGTGGTGGCAGATCATCTCTCAAGGTTGCATCAAGAGCTTCATGCAGATGGAGAAGAAGAGTTGCCCATTGATGACTCATTCCCTGATGAACAATTATTAGCTGTGGCAAAACTCAATGCTCCTTGGTATGCAGATTTTGTGAATTTTCTTGTATGTGGAGTATTGCCATCGGAGCTTAGTTATCAACAAAAGAAGAAGTTATTTGCTAATGTGAAAAATTATGTTTGGGATGAACCTCTCCTTTATAGGAGATGTGCTGATACAATTTATAGGAGGTGCATCCCGGAAGATGAAGTTGACAACATACTCTATCATTCTCATTCTTCTAGTTGTGGAGGCCATGCTAGTACTTCAAAGACAGCTGTAAAAGTTTTACAAGTTGGTTTTTATTGGCCTAATATCTTCAAGGATACCCGGAGGTATATTCTTTCTTGTGACAATTGTCAAAGAACCGGGAATATATCCAAGAGACATGAAATGCCTCTCAACACCATCTTGGAAGTTGAAATTTTTGATGTTTGGGGAGTTGATTACATGGGGCCATTTCCGCCATGTTGTAGCAACAAATATATTCTTGTGGCGGTGGACTATGTTTCAAAATGGGTGGAAGCTGTGCCATCCCCAACAAATGATGCCAAGACTGTGATGAAGCTATTCAAAAAGATCATATTTCCAAGGTTCGAAGTCCCAAGAGCAATTATAAGTGATGGAGGTTCGTATTTTATTGAGTAACAGTTTGAAAACCTCTTGACGAAGTATGGAGTGACTCACAAGGTTGCTACACCATACCATCCTCAAACAAGCGGACAAGGGGAGATTTTTAATAGAGTGGTCAAGAATATATTGGAGAAGACTGTGTCAAAGTCAAGGAAGGATTGGTCTTTGAAGCTTGATGACGCTTTGTGGGCATACAGGATAGCTTATAAGACTCCCATTGGTATGACTCCCTTCCGGTTGATCTATGGTAAGCCATGTCATCTCCCAGTTGAGTTAGAACACAAGGCATTCTGGTCCATCAAGCTGTTGAATTTTGACATGAAGGCAGCTGGTGAGAAAATAAAATTACAACTTCATGGGCTGGATGAATTGAGGCTTGATGCATATGAAACCGCTAAGACTTACAAGGAACAAACCAAGCGTTGGCATGACAAGCACATCCTTCACAGAGAATTCCGGGAAGGAGATCTTGTACTGCTTTTCAACTCAAGGTTGAAACTCTTTCCAGGGAAGCTCCGGTCTAGATGGTCCGGGCCATTCCAAGTTCAAAAAGTGTTTCCCTATGGAGCTGTAGAAGTATGGAGTGAAGCCACATGTTCTTTCAAGGTGAATGGGCAGAGCTTGAAGAGTTATTTCATGGATGACAGTATTGAGAAGGGAGTGACTCATAAGCTTCTCGACACAGATTAACCAAATTGAGAATTGAAGGGGTCAAGCTTATGACTGTAAATAAGCGCTTCTTGGGAGGCAACCCAAGTTTTAATTTGTTCAATTTTAATTTTTGGTTTATTTTGTTTTTAATTATATTAGTTTGGTTGTTTTTTGTTGGTTGTTCGTTTTCTTTTGCAGTATTTTTCATAGGTTGCAGTGTGGTGCAGAGCATAAGTTAAGAAAAAATGATCCATGACTCGACTGTGGAATGTGGAATGGCCATGGACTCTGACCTATTATAAAAAAAAAGGGAACAGAAATTGGTGCAGCAGCTGAACACTCCAAGACCTAGCCATGGTACATTCCACGGTCGTGGAGTATGTAGGAGCAGGTTGCGCGCAACAGAAAACAAAAGAAGGGCCACGGTTGAAAGAACCACGGCCTAGCCGTGGTACGTTCCACGGCCCTGGATCGGGCCCAGTAAAGAAAAAAAACACGCCCCCTTCTCTTCTCACTTATATGACCCATTCCCTTTCTCTTTCTCTTCCCACTCCAGCCGCCCTTAAACACCCAATTCTTCCTCCCCACAAACTCCATAGCCACCAAGCTTCATCATTTTCTTCCTCCATAAACACCAAACACCTCCCACCATCACCATCTCCAACCATCATCTTCCACCTCTCAAACTCAAACTCCTCCATACCCATTTTCGAAAACCACCATCAATCACCACCACTCACCCCTTTCTATCAACATAACACCACCCCAAGCCTACCCCACCATTACCCAACCATTACCCACCCAAAATTCCATCAAATCCAAAAAACCCCAATTTCTATAAACCCAAACTCCAATTTCGGGTTTCACTAAGAGGATGGGGGTGAATTGTTGGTAGCTGCTGCAATTGCTTACTTTTCAAGGACAAATGGTATCAAAAAGGCAAAAGGTCTCCCAACCTTCAAGTTCCAAAGTCTCCGGAAGGACCGGGTCTAGAGGTAATGCTCCTTCCTCTTTAGGTATTGTGTTTGGTTCTCCTGAACAAAGAGATAGATTCAATGTGCTAATTAGGAGAAAAATAGTAAACACAAGATACCTTGATGATAATGATTTGGATGTTCTAGGTCTGAGAAATGATATTATCTGTATGTTAGAAGGCATAGGTTGGATGGATTTCATGACTGGACTTAAGTATCCTACCTATATTCGCCTTACTTTAGAATTTCTCAGTTCTGTTGAAGCCAATATCTTGTGTGAGGAGGGAAGTCATGATGGCCGGATCACCTTCCGACTTTCTAATATTGAACACACTCTGAATTTGGCTCAGTTTAATTCAATTTTTAATTTGCCAACTAGAGGGGAACGTCGGGACCCTAATGGATTTATTGCTTCACACTTTTGGGATAGCATCACAAAGGATACTCCTTATGATTCCTCTAGGGCCAAGGCCACTACCTTGGAGCATCCCTGTTTCCGTTATATGCACCGTGTCATGACACATACTATTTTTGGATGCGGAGACAGTGATGGTAATGTCCGAAAGGATGAGCTCATCATCCAAAGGTACTATTGTTGTTGGAGGGCTTATTACACCATTAGACCTTTACTTAGATTATGATTTGGATGGCCTAGATCAGGCCACTGGTAGTTCTCGCATTGATTTAGAGGCATGTCTTGCTATTAAAATGATAGAGAAGAAAGATGACACTTATTGCCTTTGTTTGAGTGGTCGTGACTCTCTTCCCCTTCCTAATCCTGAGAGACTTTCTATTCATATTAAGCACAATTGGTACAATCTTGGTGGGAATGACTCTGAGCCATTAGATGTTCAACATACCCTTCCTGCTCCTCCCCGTGTTCCCCCTCGGTCTACTTTTTCTGAAGGTACTTCATCTGAGGATGCCTATGCTAGGCTCCAAACCTCCATTGAGACTATTCAGGCAGAACAGGCACAACTGCGCTAGGCTAATCAGCATATGGAGAGGATGGTGCAGGCTATTTATAACTGGCACATATCCCAGGGCCACTTTCCACCACATGAGTAGGTTTTGTGTTAATTGCTCCCTTTTTGCTTTTGCTTGCATTGAGGACATTGTTGATTTTAAGCTTAGGGGAATATTACATTATCATGCATTTGTTTTCATGTTTGCATTCTCATGTTGTATGTTTTATATTTCATTGCATATATATATAAAAAAAATTCACACACATCATCCCTCTTTACTTTTTAGTTGAACTTTGTGCCCCTTTCTTTTGAGGATTGTGAGATAGTATTGATTTGGAACCCAATTTGTTGATCTTTGTGGTAGGCAACTGGCATGATTCTTATTGATAGTTGAGGTAACCTTTTGATGGTTGATAATTAACATGTGGTTCTATGAATTTGTGCTTTTCATTGAATTTTGAACCACAATGTGAGATTTGAGCCTTCATGGGATATATGCACTACATGATTTTCTTTGCTCCCATTCTTTGTGTTGAGTGATAATTCCTCATTGATTTTGTGCTCTAGAACTTGATTTGAAACTATTCTAAGACGAAATTTTTGTTTGCATGCTTGAATATGATAAAGGCATCTTAGGTATTTTTCTAGGCCTTCTGAAATTATTGTCACACTTTTATCCATTAGTTGCCCTTCTTGAGCCTATTGCATAATTATTTTCCTTGATGCCTATGATGATTCATTGTTGGTAATCAAGAAGAATATTAAATGGAGAAAATTGTGTTTGAAAGTTATGTTGGGAATTACATGTTTTTGAGCCTCCTCTTTCTCAATAAAAAAAAAATTGTTGATGAAGTCTCTCCCCTATGTTAAAAAAAAAGGGAAGAAAAATATAAGTGGAGAAGGAAAATAAAATTTTAAAAAAAACAAAAAAAGTCATGAGAAGAAGGCTTGAAAAAAGAGAAAGAGAAAAAAAAAGGATTGGAATTGTGGAGTTATGCTCTTGATATTGAAAGAAAAAAAAAATCGTTTGCTCTTTTTTTTGTTCTATTGGGTTACTTGTGTTTATTAAAGAAAAAAATTTTGTTAGCCCTTTGTGTATACCTTCCTTTATTTACCCTTCCTAACATCATTCCCATGGGCCCCGTTACAACCATTGAAAAACCTTTTGATTCGTGCATGCATGCAATTTATTAGTGGAAATTTGGTTTCTTATCAAGCTTACGGAAGTGCATCTTCTTTGAGGAATCTTGAGCGCATTGTCTTTACCCTTAATCACTTTGAGTATGGTTCATGGAGTGATCCTAATTCGGTGAGGAGCGTGATTTCTTAGAACTTTAGCCTCTAATTGGACTTGATTTTGGTGACCTCTCTATTTCTTGGATTGCCTTTGCCTGTTGCTTGGTTGTGTGTTTTCTCGGGTTCCTTATTTAATATTGTCTCTTGATCCCACATCTTTGTTTGGCCATAGTTATTGCTTGAGGACAAGCAAGGTCTTAAGCTTGGGGGAGTTTGATGTGTGTGAAATATGCATATATTTTCATATTAGTTAGAATTTAATTGTTGCATTTTCTAGCATAGATTTTAGTAACTTTTAGCATTTAGCATGCATTTTGTATTTTACCTTTAGTTCGGATGATTTCTGTTTGTTTTTGTTGTGCAAGTAGGTGGATTTGCAAGTTCCACAGGTCGGTCATGGAATGTACCACACCCACGGATGGTTCTGCACTACTCCTTTCATGTTGCTAAAGGTTCCACGGCTAGCCCATGGAACCTGCCATGGCCGTGGAACATAGAGGAGCTTTTGAAGAAAATAGCTGAAAGATCCACGACCAGCCCATGGAACCTGCCATGGCCGTGGATCTTGGAAAACTATTGCTACGTGATTTTTTGAGGCAACTGGAACAATCCATGGCCATGGATCGCATGCAGCAGAATCATAACTCCCAACTTATTGTCTTTTATTGAGGGGGGAGTGGTTACAAACAAGGGGAGAGGATAAAAAGGAGGTGAGGCAGCTCAAAAATGGGAAGAAGAGCAACATAGAGAACACTACAAAACACAAAGGAACACAAAGAATCAAGGGATTTAACAAGAGAAAAGTGGAGGACATCAGGATTCTCAGCGGAAACTCTCAAAGTTCTTTTCCTTCTCCTATTTTGTATTTCACCTCTATTTTTCTGAATGTTCTTTTTGATACTCATGGGTTTTATTCTGAATATGTTTGAGTAGTTATTTATTCTAGGATGAGGGATTAGCCCAATTGTTATTGACAATGTCCTGATATTTTCTATCCTTAATCTATGAATTATGTCTAAGATTCAATTTTTGCACACCAACTGTTTGTGAATATGTGGTCACATGTTTTACATGATAAAAATCAAACACTAAAACACCCCCCCACACCTAAATCACACATTGTCCTCAATGTAAGTACAAAGACAATAGATAAGGAATAAGTGCAATTAAAAGTAAAATGGGAAGGACTCCCTCATCAATGTGCGAAAATCTGCACTTCAGGAAAGGTGGGCTTGTCCAAGGACAGCTCCTCTACATGCTCCTCAACCAATATGGGGCTCTCATAAAACTGCTTAAGACAGTGGCAATCAACCTTGAAACTTGTCAGTGGTCTCATTTTTAATCTTCACTGCACCATGGGAAAAACATTCGTAACAACAAAAGGACCATCCCATCTAGAGCGAAGCTTTCCGGGCATGAGCTTGAGGCGAGAATTAAACAAAAGCACTTTTTGGCCAATGGAGAACTCTTTCCTGGAAATCATTTTGTCATGAAAATGCTTAGTCTTCTCCTTGTAGATCTTAGAATTCTCATAGGCCTCCAAACGGAGATCCTCAAGTTGTTGTAACTGAAGCTTCTTCATTGAACCAGCTTGCTCAAAGGCTAAGTTACAACACTTCACTGGCCAGTATGCACGATGCTCTATTTCCACATGTAGGTGGCACGCTTTACCAAAGACAACCTTAAAGGGAAACATCCCTATAGGTGTCTTGTAAGCTATCCTATGAGCCCAAAGAGCATCCTCAAGCCAGCGGCTCCAATCCTTTTTATTTGGCTGCACAACCTTTTGTAAAATTCTCTTGATTTCCCTATTAAAGACTTTGGCCTGTCTGTTGGTTTGAGGATGATAAGCTGTGGCAACTCTGTGCACTACCCCATACTTCCGAAGCAAAGCCTCCATGGTCCTATTGCAGAAATGACTCCCTTGGTCACTGATGATAGATCGAGGCATACCAAACCTGCAAAAGATATTAGACCTGACAAAATCTGTAACAACTCGAGAATCATTAGTCTTGGTGGCCTTGGCCTCCACCTACTTAGAGACATAATCAACTGCAAGTAAGACATATGAATAACCAAAAGAAACAGGAAAAGGGCCCATAAAATCTATACCCCAAACATCAAATACCTCACAGAAAAGAATAGGTTGTTGGGGCATCTCCTGCCTGCGAGTGATGGCTATCCCTGCTCTCTGGCACTGCTCACAAGTCATAGAAACCTGATGCGCATCCCTGAAAATGGTGGGCCAATAAAATCCAGATTCCAACACCTTCCTAGCTGTCCACTGTGAACCAAAGTTCCCTCCTATAGGGGAGGCATGACAGAATTGAAGCACAGACTGGATCTCATGGTCAGGTATGCATCTGTGAATTACCTGGTCACTAAAAAATCTCCACAAATACGGATCATCCCACTCATAATATTTTACATCACTTTTTAGTTTAGCTATCTGTTATTTAGATGCATGAGAGGGAATAACAGACGCAACCAAGTAATTAACTATATCAGTAAACCAGGGGTTAGTATCATGCAGCTGCATAAGCTGCTCATCTGGAAAATCATCCCTGATAGGTGACCCGACCCCTACTCTCGTGGTAGTCGACCCCAGATTAGACCCTTTGCGCTTCGTGACAACTCGTTGCTCCTCGAGGGACGGCTTCTAACTCTCGTGATTTTAGTCCCAAGTCTGACTTCTATAGGTCCGACACCTAAGTTCACCGCTAGGTTCCTCCTTAGAATGTCTCAGTCATGTAAATAACCTAAGTTCACCGCTAGGTTCCTCCTTGGATCATCCACATCTCATAAACCAGTGGCCGCCGAATTTTACGAGTGAAATACCCTAGAAATCCTAAGTTCACCGCTAGGTCTCTCCTTAGAACGTCTACGTCACGCAAATAAGCGGTTGCAGAATTTACGAGTGATTAACACACTAGAAATCAGATCTAAAACAATAACGAAATCAACAACGATTTTACATCAAATCAACAACATTTACAAAACTCGGGCAGAGCCCCAATCCCTAGAAACAAACTACTACTCCAGTCTTGCCATGGAGATGACAAGCTGGGTTGACAACATAGTGAAAATCAGAAAAGAGAAGAGAGGAGAAGAGGAGAAGAGGAGAAGAGATCCTAAGATGTAGCCAAAAGGTGTCCTAGATGATGTCTCTCTATGATCCTCCCTCCTTTGATCTGATGCCTTGATCCTTATTTATATAAATTGGGAAGTTAGAGTCCCTAACCAACTCAAAATCTGATCTATTTCGGTTTCTTCAGGTCCAAGTAATGCGCGTCACGGCCGTGATGTCCATCACGGGCTGGCCGTGACGGTCTCTGCCTCTGCCAATTCTGGAAAATTCAAATTCTCGCGACGCGAGATATGTCTCGCGACGCGAGCCCTCAGCTTCATGGCCCGTGATGAATTTCACGGCTAGGCCGTGATGTGCTCTGACTTGTGGTGGTTTTGGGTCACGGCCGTGATGGATATCACGGCTAGGCCGTGATGATGACTCGACTTGACCTTTGTTCTTTTTCAGTTTTGCTCAATCATGGCCGTGATGGGCATCACAGCTAGGCCGTGATAGACTCTGTTTGGCTCATTTTCTGCACTTTTAAAGCCCTATCTTCATCCAAACTCCATCATGGTTGATCTTGAGCATTTCACCCTTGATATCTGCAAAACAACACACGAAAACCGCCTTACCCGTTCCAAAGGAAAATTAACCTAAAATCTAGTTAAAAATGCCTAAACTACATGAAAAATGCATGCAAAATGATAGACAAAGATGAGGTGAAATCACACTCATCAAATCACCCCAAGCTTGAAACTTTGCTTGTCCTCAAGCAATTACTCAGGCCATAAGATAAATCAAGCAAAGCATGGATAGTGAACCAAAAACCCTAGAAGCTAATCCAAGTGATAGGCATATTCAATAAGCACTCAAGAGATAATCAAGTTCAAGTCCAATTAGAAGCTAGGTTCTTCAAGTTCATATTCTCACTGATTTGGGCACTCATCTCACCTCACTCAAGTGTTTTAGGGTATATGACAATTCGCTCCATTTCCTCAAGGAAAGTATTTTACCATAGGCTTGACCATTAACCAAATCTCTACTTTATTAATGAAAACACTTAAGAATCAAGAGGTCTTTCACTTTGGTTGTAATGTGGCCATGGGATTTATTGTTAGGTGGGAAAATCAAGGAAAGGGAATTTCAAGAAGGCTAGACAAATCATCAAACATTGCAATGCATGACAACTTCTAAAATACCTATTTGGGGCTTTGATTTACTTTTCCACCCTTATTTCTTCTTCTTCTTCTTTTTTTTTTCTTTTTTTTTTCATTTTCATTTCTCACTTTCTTTTGCCATCCCCTTCTCCATTTTTTTTTCTTTGTGTTTATTTCATTTTTATTTGTTTGGAGAAGGGGAGATTTATAGCTCAAGAGAAATTGCTTCCTAATTTTTTTTTATCCCATACTTTTTCCAACTACCATTTTGCCCTTTTGTAATACTTTAAAAGGTGCCATACTAAGCATTATTTATCAAAGTAATTCAAGGTACCAAGAAAAGTATTTTATCTTTAGGCTCAAAATTGGGCAACTAAGGGGTAGCATCTAACCATTCAAAGCTCGGGAGGCCGGAAAAATACCTAGTGCCTCAATCATTTCCAAAAATGTTTTCAGAAATTTTTAAGTTTCAAAATGGTTTCAAGTCAAGTTCTAGAAAATACAGTCCAAGAGGAATTACAACACTCTATCACAAGAAATGGGGTAGATTTAGTGAATACCCCTTTTGGCTCAAAATCTTACATTTAGTAGTTCAAAAATCAGTGAGGTACACAAACCTAAGGAACCACATGCTAATTATCAACTATCAAAAGATTATCTCAAGAAATTTTATTTTTAGCCATATCACAAGAATAATAAAAAATTGGGTTCGAAAATTCACTATCTCAATTCATTTGGCTCCAAGTTCTCACAATCGGATGCATGTTCTAAGTGAGGGGCAATCTAGAGAATGTGATCATACCAATCTATGCCTATGTGAATGCAATATGAATGCAACAATGCAAATGCAAAAATAAATACCCCTACCCCAAGCTTGATTACTTACATTGTCTCCAATGTAAATAATCAAGTCGGAGAGAGGAGAAAAATTGGAACAACTTACCGAGTCGGTAGCGGGTGTTGGCTTCACATTCCAGTCAAAACTTGGGTGGAAATTTTATCACGGCCGTGAGGCTCATCACGGGCAGGCCATGATCGTTTATGGTCCTCAGGAGTTGTCCTGTCACGGCCGTGATCTACATCACGGCTAGGCCGTGATCTACATCACGGCTAGGCCGTGATGCTCTCTGGCCTTGGCATCCTACTCATCACGCCCGTGATGGTTGTCACGGCTGGGCCGTGATCCTTTCGGTGCTCTTGTTTAGTTCATCACGGCCGTGACCACTGTCACGGCCAGGGCGTGATGGCCTCTGACTTTATCTTTCTCTGCTCTTCTTCCCTTTCTCAACCTGAAAACACTAGACAAACCTATTAATGATATTTTTGCCTCTTGATCTTCTCAAATTATTCAAGAGGTTAATTCAAAAACAAAAGGAAAAAGGGAAAGAAAACTTGGGTTGCCTCCCAAGATGCGCTTATTTATGGTCTTAAGCTTGACCATACTTCCTTCAATCAACCGGGGTCGGCTGGGCGTAGAGGCGCCGGAACATTTCTCTTCCAAGGAACTCCTTCAAAAAGCCGTTTCTGCTCATACGGCCAATAATGCTTCCGCTTCGCTCTTTTCTCTCGGAGCTTCCTAGCCTTCCTTCCTCCCGGCGGAAGTTTTGTTTCAGTATGGACAGCAACTCCAATTCCATCACTGTCGGGTGCATCATTAGACATGCATATCTTCGGATTTGCTTCCATGTTGAGTTCCTCTTTTACCACTGGAGACGTTACATCAATTCTGCACACATGGCTCTCAAAAGGAGGGTTGTTACAAGAGTTAGTCAACTGAAAATCTACCCTACCTTCCTCTACATTCAGAGAGAGTTTACCATTCCTTACATCTATTACCGCTCCAGCGGTTGCCAAGAATGGCCTTCCTAAGATGATGGGGAATTCAGAATTCCCTTTCATATCCAATACCAGGAAGTCGGTAGGGATGAAGAATTTCCCTACCTTTACAGGAACATTCTCTAGTATGCCTAGAGGAGTCCTAGTTGAGCCATCCGCAAATTGTAAGGAGAATTTGAATGGTCTCAACTCTTTGCTTCCTAACCTTTCCATAATAGTGAGGGACATCAAGCTCGCGCTAGCCCCCAGGTCACATAAGGCTTGGTCAATTTGCACTTGTTCAATCGAGCAAGAGATGGAGAAACTACCTGGGTCTTTCAGTTTAGTAGGCATTTTAGTCTCTACATCTACTTGCTTTTTCCTGACCAACCTTGGTGGGAAAGGTATCGGGGGTTGGTACGGTGGTGGAGGGACATACTTCGGTTCTGGCTCTTCCTTTTCGCTCTTGTCCTCCTCCGGTTCCACGTCCATTTCAGCTACCCCCACCCCAAGCTTATCACCCCTTAAGTGTATGGCATTGCAATGCTCATTGGGATTTGCTTCGGGTTGCCCCGGGAATGCACCCTTGGGTCTCGAGTACGTACTGGCTTGTTGGGCAATCTGGGTTTCTAGCATCTTGTTATGAGTTGCTAAGTTGTCTACCTTAGATGCTAGCTCCTTTATTGCCTCACTCACTGCCCTTCCTTGTTGTCTAAACTCCTCATTCTGTTTTGTCTGAGTTTCAACAAAACTTTCAAATAAAGTCTCGAGTTTAGATCTTTGTACCTGAGGATACCCCGGTGCTGCTCTCTTATTACCTTGACCCTCTTGGAACTCATGGTTAAGCGTGTTGCTGTAGTTGCCGTAGGAGAGGTAAGGGTTGTTCCTTCTTTGGTTGTAGGGATTTGGGGGAGCATAGTTGGGCAGCTTCGGGTTCGTATCGTAGAAGTTGTGACAAGAGTTCACTTGTTCACCCGAAGCGCCGGATCCATGTGGGCATTCCATCATGTCATGTCCCTGCATTCCACAAATCTCACAAACAAGGTTAGTAGCACCTATTGCACTCACATTAGCTCTTTCAATCTTATCTAATCGTTTATTTAGTGAGTCAAATTTAGACATAATCAGATCAATGCTACTTACTTCAAACTTACCCCCCGAAATCTTGTTCGGGTTATTACCTCTTTCGGATCCCCATTGGTGGTAGTTGGTGGCGACATTCTCGATGATATTGAATGCCTCAGTGAGGGGCCTATTCATAAATGCTCCACCCGCTGCAGAATCTAGTGACACCTTCGAAGAGTAATCCAATCCGTTATAGAAGGTGTGCACTATTAACCACCTCTCGAGTCCGTGATGTGGGCACGACTCCAGCAGTCCCTTGTAACAATCCCAAGCTTCCGATAATGATTCTCCGTCTTTCTGGAAGAAGCCGGTGATCTGGGTTCTTATGTAGGCCGTCTTGGATGGAGGGAATAAATTCTCCAAGAACGCCTGCTCCAGTTGGTCCCAAGTGGTCAAAGTGTTAGCGGGGATTTTCTTAAGCCAGGCCTTCGCCTTTCCAGTGAGAGATGAGGGGAACAGTCTCAAACGCACAACATCGACCGAGGCTCCATTAATCCTGATTGCGTCGGTGAACTCTAAGAATGTTTCTATATGATCGGTTAGGTCCTCCGAAGGCAATCCTCCGAATTGATGTTGCCTAATCATGTTGATTAGCATGGGCGGTATAGTGTAGTTCTCCGCCTCAATCTCTGGCCTTGCAATCCCAGTTCGCAAGCCTCTCGCATTTGGGGCTGCGTAGTCCTTCAAAGGTTTTGTATCCGGTTGATTCGCCATGAGTGGAACGGGACTCAACCTTTCTCCCTCTCTTTGTAGTCTTCTACGTCTGTGGAAGGTCCTCTCGATCTCCGGATCAATCTCACTAAGGCTCCCAAGACTTAGGGATCTTTGCATATAACACACAGAGAGATGGATACAATAGAAGGAAAAGAAATTTTTGATTTTTTTTTTAAAATTATATTTCAGAAATAAAAATCAAATAAAAAGAAAAGGGTCCAGAAAAATCAATTTAAGAACTAATTGAAATTCAAAAAGGCACAGTCCCCGGCAACGGCGCCAAAAACTTGATGTGCGTGTCGCGCGTGTCGAGTGACGCGACTCTACGATTCCGGCAAGTGTACCGGACTGCCGTCAAGTAATAAAAGATATCGAACCCACAGAGACTGTGTTCCCGAATCGCAATCGGTTTCGAATCGATTAGATCTGGATAGTTTTAAAGGGTTTTGAAAAAGGTTTGAATTGAGAGATAAACAAACAGAATCAATTAAAACAGAAAACAAATGTTTTTGGGGTTTTGATCTAAATGGATTCCTAGGGATTTGGGTTACCTTTGAGGCTGTTTATGTTGCTAATCTGATTTACCTTTGTTGATTACCGAAATTGCCTTGAAGGCGAGTTTATCCTCTAATAGCTAAAGCTCCCTCTCGGGTTACAAAAGCCGTGCCCAATTGACCCGACCCCTACTCTCGTGGTAGTCGATCCCAGATTAGACCCTTTGCGCTTCGTGACAACTCGTTGCTCCTCGAGGGATGGCTTCTAACTCTCGTGATTTTAGTCCCAAGTCTGACTTCTATAGGTCTGACACCTAAGTTCACCGCTAGGTTCCTCCTTAGAATGTCTCAGTCATGTAAATAACCTAAGTTCACCGCTAGGTTCCTCCTTGGATCATCCACATCTCACAAACCAGTGGCCGCCGAATTTTACTAGTGAAATACCCTAGAAATCCTAAGTTCACCACTAGGTCCCTCCTTAGAACATCTACGTCACGCAAATAAGCGGTTGCAGAATTTACGAGTGATTAACACACTAGAAATCAGATCTAAAACAATAACGAAATCAACAACAATTTTACATCAAATCAACAACATTTACAAAACTCGGGCAGAGCCCCAATCCCTAGAAACAAACTACTACTCCAGTCTTGCCATGGAGATGACAAGCTGGGTTGACAACATAGTGAAAATCAGAAAAGAGAAGAGAGGAGAAGAGGATAAGAGGAGAAGAGATCCTAAGATGTAGCCAAAAGGTGTCCTAGATGATGTCTCTCTATGATCCTCCCTCCTTTGATCTGATGCCTTGATCCTTATTTATAGAAATTGGGAAGTTAGAGTCCCAAACCAACTCAAAATCTGATCTATTTCGGTTTCTTCAGGTCCAAGTAATGCGCGTCACGGCCATGATGTCCATCACGGGCTGGTCGTGACGGTCTCTGCCTCTACCAATTCTGGAAAATTCAAATTCTCGCGACGTGAGATATGTCTCGCGACGCGAGCCCTCAGCTTCATGGCCCGTGATGAATTTCACGGCTAGGCCGTGATGTGCTCTGACTTGTGGTGGTTTTGGGTCACGGCCGTGATGGATATCACGGCTAGGCCGTGACAGACTCTGACTTCAGCCTTTGTTCTTTTTCAGTTTTGCTCGATCATGGCCGTGATGGGCATCACGGCTAGGCCGTGATAGACTCTGTTTGGCTCATTTTCTGCACTTTTAAAGCCCTATCTTCATCCAAACTCCATCATGGTTGATCTTGAGCATTTCACCCTCGATATCTGCAAAACAACACACGAAAACCGCCTTACCTGTTCCAAAGGAAAATTAACCTAAAATCTAATTAAAAATGCCTAAACTACATGAAAAATGCATGCAAAATGATAGACAAAGATGAGGTGAAATCACACTCATCAATAGGTAAAACCTCAGCCTCTCTCTCTATCCTGCTCAAACGATAAGCTACCAAGTTCTCTGCACCACTCCTATCTCTGATTTCTACGTCAAATTATTGAAGGAGAAGCATCCAAAGAATTAATCTTGGCTTAGCATCCGGTTTCGTCAACAAGAATTTCAATGTAGCATAGCATGGTCAGAGAAATAACTTTAGAACCGAGTAAATAGGAGCGAAATTTATCCAATGCGAAAACAATTGCCAAAAGCTCCTTTTCAGTAGTGGTGTAGTTGGTCTGGGCTGCATCTAAAGTTCTAGAGGCATAAGCTATGACATGGGAGATCTTGCCAACTCGTTGGGCTAAAACAGCTTCAAGTGCAAAGTTTGGGGCATCACACATCAGCTCAAAAGGAAGCTCCCAGTTAGATGACTGGATTATGGGAGTGGTTGTGAGTCGCCTCTTCAACTCATTGAATGCATCTTGTCAAGATTGATCAAAGACAAACTCTACATCCTTCTGTAAAAGCTTGGACAAGGGCAAATCTATCTTGCTGAAGTCCTAGATAAACCTCCTGTAAAAACCTGCATGGCCAAGAAAGGAACGCACCTCCCACACAGAAACGGGGTAAGATAAAGAAGCAATAACATCTAACTTGGCCCTATCTATCTCAATGCCTCTGCTAGACACTAAATGTCCTAGGACAATTCCTTCTACCACCATAAAATGACATTTCTCATAATTCAATACAAGGTTAGTTTCAATACACCTATCCAAAACTCTAGACAGACTCTGTACGTATGCATCAAATGAAGAACCATAAACAGTGAAATCATCCATAAACACCTCCATCCAACTCTCTAAAAGATCAGAAAATATAGTCACCATACACCTCTAAAAGGTATCTGGAGCGTTGCATAAGCTAAATGGCATCCTCCTGTAAGAAAAAATGCCAAAAGGACAGGTGAAAGTGGTTTTATGTTGGTCCTCCGGTGCAATGTGAATATGAAAATACCCAGAGAATACATCCAGGAAACAGTAATGGGATTTTCCTGCCAACCTTTCTAATACTTGATCAATGAAGGGCAAAGGGAAGTGGTCTTTGTGAGTGGCTTGGTTAAGCTTCATGTAGTCTATGCAAACTCGCCAACTATTCTGAACTCTAGTTGGGACCAACTCATTATTCTGATTTTTCACAAAAGATATCCCAGTCTTCTTAGGGACTACCTGAACAGGACTAACCCACTCACTGTCTGATATAGGGTATATGATCCCGGCTGCTAATAGCTTACTGACTTCTTTCTTGACCACATCAAGAATGGTAGGATTTAGTCGCCTCTGTGGCTGCCTTACTGTTCTGGCATCATCCTCTAACAATATCCGGTGCATGCATGTAGAAGGACTAATCCCTGGAATATCAGCTAAAGTCCAGCCAATTGCTTTTTTATGATCCTTCAAAGTCTGTAACAACTTCTCCTCTTGGTCTGGTTGGAGATTGTTGGCTATAATCACTGGCAGCTTGTGATTAGCCTATAAGTAAGCATATTTCAGGTGCACAGGTAGAGGCTTCAACTCTAAAATTGGTAGTTGTACAATAGAAGGCGATGGTGTACTCTATATTGCTGCTGCTGCTACTACATCACAACCTGCATAAACATTATCAATAGCAACATTTATTTCTGCACAAATAGCACACACATCAGATTCATCACATGTACAAGGGGGCAATCTAAATCAGTCATTTCAGGAAATTCAGAATTTAAATTTGCATAATCATCAACTAGCAAATCAATGACATCAAGATATAAAAGAGAATGATCTTCCATGGGATGTTTCATGGCATCAAATATGTTGAACTGCACAATATCATCACCAAACTCCATAGAAAGAGTCCCTGCATGCATATCTATCTTGGTCCTTGTTGTCTTCAAGAATGGCCTCCCTAAAATCAATGAGGTTCCATGACTAGAGGACTCATCCTCCATGTCCAGAATGTAGAAATCTGCTGGAAATATCAACTCATTAACTTGAACCAGCACATCTTCAAGTACTCCAGTTGAATCACTACACCAGTTGGCTTCAAATCCCCAAGCTTCAATGACCTAAAAACTGATGTAGGCATGACACTTATGGAAACACCTAAATCCAGCATTGCATTCCCAAATGTGGAGTTGCTTATAGTACAAGGGATGGTGAAAGTGCCTAGACCCTTAATTTTTTAGGTATATTAGGCTGAATCAGTGCATGAACATTTCTGCCCATGCTTACTTTTCATCACCCTTCAGCTTCCTTTTATGGGTGCATAACTCCTTAAGAAACTTTGCATACTTGGGAATCTGTTTGATCGCATCCAATAGGGGAATATTCACCTCTACCTTCCAAAAAGTTTCTAGTAACTCTTTATCTACCTCGACTTGTGATACTTTCCTTGGTTGAGCTATTCTGTTAGGGAAAGGTAATGAAGGCCTTCATTCTGAATCTGCTGCAGTACTTGATTTTCCTAATTTTTCTCCTGCAACATGTTTTTCTTCAACTTGTTTTCCTGCAACTGTGTTTCCTATTGCATTGATCTTTCCTTCTATATTTCTGCTGCTATATTCAGTTTCCTGCAGTTCCAGCTCCTTACCACTCCTCAAGGTAATGGCACTCACATTTCCCTTTGGATTAATATTTGGTTGAGAGGGAGTTTGACCAAAACCTTTTGACTGCAATTTATTAACAGTGGTAGCCAATTTTCCAATATGTGTTTGCATGTCTTGAATGGTGGTGTTGATATTCTGCTGGAACTGTATGTTGCTAGTTGGCATCTGTTTCATTAAATCCTCCAATAATGGTCCAGTACTAGAGCTCTGCATGGGTTGCTGCATATTCTGCTGTTGCCTAAAAGGAGGTGGTTAGTACTTGTTGCTCGAACCAGCTTCCTAAAATCTCTGATGTTGTTGCACATTTTTTTGTCCAGGACCATATTTCAAATTAGAATGATCTTTCCATCCAAGATACCTGTCAGAAGATGGATCATAATTCTGCTGCTGCTGAGATTTATATGCATGTCCTCCAGTGAACATTCCAGCCGCTGCAGCTGATTCATGAACACCTTGATCAGTTTCTTGAAGTGTAGGACACATATCTGTAGGGTGGTATGCTGAGGTGCATATGCCGCATGCTTTGGGTAGGCATTGATTTACTGCATTAACTTGCTGGTGTTGTCTGATGGCTAGCTGTCTAACAAGAGAAGTAAGCTCTGTGATTTTATTTTCCAGCCTCTGATTATCTGTAGTAGCTTTCACCTCATGCACTCCCTTAGCTGGTGTTAGAGCTCTTGAACCAAACTGTTGGGAGTTCTCTGCCATATTAGCAATCAGACTTCTGGCTTCCATAGGTGTCTTGTCCATCAATGCTCCACCACTTGCTGCATCAACCATACTTCTATCCACTGGCATTAGTCCTTCATAGAAATACTGGATGAGAAGTTGCTCACTAATCTGATGGTGGGGACAGGTTGCACATAGCTTCTTAAACCTCTCCCAATACTCATATAATGTCTCTCCAGAAAACTGCCTGATGCCACAAGTTTCTTTTCTGATTGATGCTGTTCTGGATGCGGGAAAGAACTTCTCCAAGAAAGATCTCTTCATGTCATCTGATGAGCCTCTGTTTGACTGGTTTTATAACTAATAAAGACCATGGTTTTGTGCTTATTTTATATTATTTTTCACCCAAATTAGACTTGATTGTCCTTAAGTAGTATTTTGAGTCTGTAAAGTGTTTTTAGGTTAATTTAGTTGATTTAGAGTGAATAAAGTACTTGCTGTTATTTTCTTATTTTCAGGTAAATAAAAAGGAATAAATCTGGAGTCTTTCGCCCCGCGAAAGCTATACTCGCCACGCGAACCAGAAGGTGACTGTTCCAGAAATTGCCAACCATTCTGTCTCGCCCCGCGAAGAATTGGCTCGCCACGCGAGTCATCCAAGCCTGAAAAGTCAGAGACGATCACGGTTCACCCGTGTGAAAGGTCACGGGCGTTACAGTTTGGAAGTTGAAGAGATTCGCCTCGCGAGTAGGGCTTCGCCTCGCGAGAATACCAAAAGTTGAAGATTCGCCTCGCGAGTCATCATTCGCCTCGCGAGTCCTCTGATTCCAGAAACGTGTATATAAGACATTCTTAGGCAGAACTGAAAAGTTAATCAGAGTTAGCCAGTTTTGGCTAGTCTTTGATAGACAGTAGTAGTAGTTTTCAGTAGTTTATTTCTTTACCTTTGTGTTTTATTCTGTAATGGAGAACTAGTCTCCTAGATTAATCTACTGTAATTGGTTTCCATTACCACACTTGAGGTTCTTGTATTCCTGTTTTGTATGCTTTTCTCTTTTCAATGCAATGCTATATGTTTCTGTTTGTTATTTCAGGAATGTATAGTATTGTGTTGATTCATTTGGGTGATGCCATGTTCTTATACTTAATCGCGTTTGTTATTTCGCGTGTGTTCATTCATGTTCGTTTGTTCATGAGGGCTTAACCCCGTTTGTTATTTCGGGAATAGGAACATACATTCGTAGTAGTAATTGCGTTGTTAATTGGTACTACAACCGGGAGGGGATTAGAATCTGCTTAGGGCTTTGATTTGCATGAACCAATGATAGTGGGAAACCGAGAACAGTAGGTTAATCGTCTTTAGTTTATTTGCTATTCTCTTTTAACTGCTCTGTTTTTATTGTTTTGTTTTCTTTATTTGGTTTTCAATCTCAAAACCCCCATTTCTAACTTTTACTAATTTTCTGTTAATAATAACAACAACTAAAGAGTCCTTGAGAGACGATATCCGAGTTGTCGCTCCCTATCTGCATTAATTTTGTAAACGCTCGATCTTTTTGGCGCGTGGCGACAGCGCGTTCAAAAATTGGCGCCGTTGCCGGGGACTCTTATTTGTTGTTATTAGCAGAAAATAATTCAAAAAAAAAAAATTCTCTTTGCTAATTAGTTTTGTCTGTTTTGTCTGGTTGTGAATTTTAGCACCCCCCATGGATAATTATATGTATGGTTACGTGCCTAATGTTTACTATGAACCACCATCATGCATATATTTTCCTGATTTTATTGGTTTATCACGCTGGTTGCCAAGGTTTAGTGGTTTTACAGGTGAGAATCCGCAGGAGCATCTGAGGGAATTCCAGATTGCTTGTTCTATAATGCTGAGACCTGCAGGAATAACAGAAGATCACATTCAGATGGAAGCTTTCCAGTTCTCACTTGAAGGTGCTGCAAGAGATTGGTTGTATTGTCTTGATGAGAATTCCATCTCAAGCTGGTTTGATTTGAAGGAAGCCTTCCTGTTTAGATACTATCCTGCCTTCAGAGCTGCACCTTCCGAACCTTCCCTAGAGGACCTGTGCAAACAGATGACTGCACGGATAAATGCACAAATGGAAGCAAACTTTCTTGAATTCCAACAGAGGATGGAGGCTGAATACCAGAGGAGCCAAGCTGAATCTCATAAATTGTCCGCTCTAATTGATCAAGTTGTCGCCAACTCGGCTGCAATGCTAACTCCACAGCCCCTTGAAGAACATACAGAGTCACAAGTTATTCTTGAAGATATTTCTGATGATGATTATGATAATATTTCTGTCGATGATGAATTGTGTGTTGAATCCCCTGATGATTGTTATTGTTCTGGCACTGCTTTGTGTGTAGAATGTTATTTTGAAAGGTATGTTAAGCAAAGCATCCATATGGAACAAGAGACAGATGAGGTTGAGGGCCATGTTCATATAGGAAATGAGCATCAGGAGGATCAGGAGAACATTTGCTCCACCGTGCTTGAGGATAAAGAAGAATCTTTGGTCTTAGATGCAGGTGTTAAGAGTAATGGGGTGGATGAATTAATTGCCGAATTTCCAGACATTCTAACTTTTCCTGATTCATTTTATTGTGATATATGTACTGACTCTACTAACACTAACCTTTGTGTGGTGTGTGCTGAAATTTCTGCATGTATAGCAGCTGATAACTTTGTTAGTGCAGTGAATGAAGAAAGTGCAGAAAAGGAAGCAGCACCAGTAACCCCAGCTAACTGTTTGCCACCTCCCTCTGTGGAACCAAAAGCTCTGGATTTTGCACCCTTGGATTTTGCACCATGGCCAGTCCAAGAGGTTGAGCCCCACTTCTATTGGGGAGACTTTGTAGATAAAGAGGTCAACTGTGACCCGAAGGGGAGTGAGAAGTCCGCCGCACTCGGCGAAGTCATCATAATTGTCAAGTGCTCACCCCCACATCAAGGCTGCAAGTCATGGAAGCATGGAATGAACTTCTACTCTTTGTCCATCACGTGGGCCTTATGCTACAAGCAATGGGATCCTGGTGGAACCGCCCTTAATGAGTTTTCTTAACCCTTTCTCCTTTTTAATTTTCTTTTCCTTACTTTAATTCTGTTTTGTTTTGAATAAAGCTCCTGAATAATTTGAGAAGCTCAGGAGTTGTGTTGAGTCTGGTATTGGCAAGTTTGATGGTTTGATTGAAATTGCATAGATGGATTGCTTGATAGTGTTGACTGTTTCCCCCCTAGGACTTGAAAAATTTGAAAAATTGAATTTTGATCCCCATGTGATTGAAAACTGAACTTTGAGATTTTATTATGATGGCATGATTTATGATAAGTTTGGGGTGATAGGGAACACACACTAGGGATAGAATCTCTGTCAAACAATTTGCAAAAAAAAAATGTCCAGGTGAGGTTTTGAGCCTCCAACATGTTTTAAACTGTGTGAAAATCACTTTTTAAGTTGCACTTCCCTGAATTTGATTGAATCTCTTTTTGGTTTGCATGATTATGTGTTTGCTTCAAATGATTTAGGCATGTTCTTTGTAAATAGCTACTTAGCCTAAAAATAACCAATTCCTAATGCATGTTCCCTAGTTAGCCCTTTTGAGCCTATTAGCCTGTTAATTCTTGATAACCTAATGTTATATGCCCAAAAATCTGGAAAACCATGTTAACCCGATCTTAGGATTAGGAGAGCATGTAATCTTAGAATGGGTGCAAGAAACTAAGTTTGGGGTGGCTGCAAGGTGCAATGTGTTGTTTGGGATTGAGAAAAAGAAAAAAAAAAGAAAAGTGTAAAAAAAAAAGGAAGGAAAAAAAAAACAAACAAACAAAAAAAGAAAAGAAAAGAAGAAAATAATAAATACAAAAATGCCAAAAAGAAATTAGAAAGGCTGTAGCCTCCCAGAAGTGTAAAGAAAAAAATAAAGAAAGGAACTTGAGTGAATTTCAAAGTGTAAATATAGTTCATGCTCTCTTAGTTCCTAGGGTCTTCAGCTTAGTTCCTTTTGTATATCCTACTCTTAGCCAGGCCCCATTACATCCCATAAAGACCTCTTGATGTTGCTTGCATGTTTTCTGTGGGAGTCATTTTGAGATGAAAATCAAATTTATGGGAAGTGCTCTTAAAAGTGAAAATTGAGTGAAATGTTAGCCTGACACAAATTGAGCGATTGAGTGAACACAAATTTCCCTTGTGAGGAAGGCAGTTGTTTGAATTTGGTGATCTCCTTCTTGTGTGTAACTTGGATCCCCTGCTTAGATTAATAATTGTTTGAATGATGAAATTCTCAGATGTTTAGAATAAATGATTGTGGAGATTGTTTTGTTTGAAAGGGGGGGAACATTGAAAAAATATTTTGATAAATTGCTTGAAATCTGTGCGAAAGTTGATTGAATCTTTTGAGCTTGCCAGGTATTGAGTTTTTTTTAAGTTTTTGAGTTTTAGTTTGCTTGGGGACAAGCAAAGTTTAAGTTTGGGGTATTTTGATGAGCCTCTGTTTGACTGGTTTTATAACTAATAAAGACCATGGCTTTGTGCTTATTTTATATCATTTTTCACCCAAATTAGACTTGATTGTCCTTAAGTAGTATTTTTAGGTTAATTTAGTTGATTTAGAGTGAATAAAGTACTTGCTGTTATTTTCTTATTTTCAGGTAAATAAAAAGGAATAAATCTGGAGTCTTTCGCCCCGCGAAAGCTATACTCGCCACGCGAACCAGAAGGTGACTGTTCCAGAAATTGCCAACCATTCTGTCTCGCCCCGCGAAGAATTGGCTCGCCACGCGAGTCATCCAAGCCTGAAAAGTTAGAGACGATCACGGTTCACCCGTGTGAAAGGTCACGGGCGTTACAGTTTGGAAGTTGAAGAGATTCGCCTCGCGAGTAGGGCTTCGCCTCGCGAGAATACCAAAAGTTGAAGATTCGCCTCGCGAGTCATCATTCGCCTCGCAAGTCCTCTGATTCCAGAAACATGTATATAAGACATTCTTAGGCAGAACTGAAAAGTTAATCAGAGTTAGCCAGTTTTGGCTAGTCTTTGATAGACAGTAGTAGTAGTTTTCAGTAGTTTATTTCTTTACCTTTGTGTTTTATTCTGCAATGGAGAACTAGTCTCCTAGATTAATCTACTGTAATTGGTTTCCATTACCACACTTGAGGTTCTTGTATTCCTGTTTTGTATGCTTTTCTCTTTTCAATGCAATGCTATATGTTTCTGTTTGTTATTTCAGGAATGTATAGTATTGTGTTGATTCATTTCGGTGATGCCATGTTCTTATACTTAATCGCGTTTGTTATTTCGCGTGTGTTCATTCATGTTCGTTTGTTCATGAGGGCTTAACCCCGTTTGTTATTTCGGGAATAGGAACATACATTCGTAGTAGTAATTATGTTGTTAATTGGTACTACAACCGGGAGGGGATTAGAATCTGCTTAGGGCTTGGATTTGCATGAACCAATGATAGTGGGAAACCGAGAACAGTAGGTTAATCGTCTTTAGTTTATTTGCTATTCTCTTTTAACTGCTCTGTTTTTATTGTTTTGTTTTCTTTATTTGGTTTTCAATCTCAAAACCCCCATTTCTAACTTTTACTAATTTTCTGTTAATAATAACAACAACTAAAGAGTCCTTGAGAGACGATATCCGAGTTGTCGCTCCCTATCTGCATTAATTTTGTAAACGCTCGATCTTTTTGGCGCGTGGCGACAGCGCGTTCATCATCCCAGCTAGTAATTGAACCAGGATGAAGGGAGTACAACCAATCCTTTGCTGCAGCATCTAAAGAGAATGGAAATGCTTTCAACTTGACATGATCTTCAGGAACTCCTTGTGGTCGCATAGTAGAGCACACAACATGGAACTCCTTAAGATGCTTGTGAGGGTCCTCACCTGCAAGACCATGAAACTTGGGCAACAAATGGATTAAACCAGATTTAAGCTCAAATGGTGCATCCAAATCAAGGTATTGAATACACAACGGTTGATATGCAACATCAGGTGCAGCCAATTCTTTTAGTGTTCTGTTATTTGGATTAGCCATATTATCAACACTAAATTCAGAAACAGAATCACCAATATAAGATGCAAAATTTGAACTAAAATCAGATGTAGAGTCACTTAATTCACCTAAGTCACTATGTACTTGATTATTTGGTGCAAAATTGTGAATAGTAAGCCTCCTATTGACTCTATTCAGTCTATGATATGTTCAATCTATTTCAGGGTTATAAGCAAACAATTCACCTGGATCAGACATAGTCATGCATCATGAAAACAGAATAAGGTAGGATAATAATTTAGAAAATACCAACAATGTCCTAATTGCTAAAATGAAAAACAAATTGAGAAACCGTACCAAATAAAATCAAAAAAAATTCAAAAACACCACAGAAAATCCCTAAAAATCAAATAAAGCGCACACAAATTTTTTTGGATTTTTTTAAAAATATGAAAAATTCAAAAAATTGGAAAAGTGGTCTAAACGATGGAATTTTGGATTTTGACACCCAAAACCATGTAATTAGTCCCTAATAGGTGGGTCTTGACCCTTGATTTTTTTTGGATTTTCTGTGCAAATTTCGGAGCAATCTAATGAAGTTGACCAAAAACCATTTTTGATATGAAGGGCAAAACTGTCACTTCTCAATCAGGAGACCAATTTCACTGTACAATTCCAAGGCCACAATCTGAAAAATAGAGAAAACACTAAGATAAAATGTCAGTTATAAACTAAATTAAGTAGGGTTCTTGAATTGGCTAATCGAGATCAAATATCCCCGGCAACGGCACCAAATTTGATCCGTGGCCGTACACAGGTCAAATTAATATAGTAATTAAAAACTGTAGTACAAAGGCAAAACAACCTTGGTCGTCTCACGAGGATATTTAAAATTTATCAACCAATCAAGAATGTTAGAGAAAAAAAAGGTTTTTGAAATTTTCAAGGAGAAAACAAATTTGCAACAAACAAAGAAATTCAATCAATTAAAAACATCAATCCAAGACGTCAAGTTCTTTGGTAGAATTCGTCATCGTTCCAAAAGATATAAATTTGTTTGCCCTCCTTCTCTGTTAATTCGAATCTACTACATAATCATGTAGGATTTAATCAACAAAATTGAAATCACAATTGCAATCCCTAATAATGTTGACTTATGCACAATTTCGATTAACTTAGGTTATCAATCAGTTCCCTAATCTCTATTAGATTTTCAGATTGATCAATCCTAATTTCTAATTCCAATTCAATCATGAAAATTGAATCTACATCTAATCAGAAATAAATCAAGTGTAATCACACTCACAACACAGAAATCATAATTGAAGGGAGAGAAGAGGGGAGGAAGCAATTGAAATACAATTAAGAGTTGGGAACTCAATTCAAACCAAATTTCTTGAATGTCTAGGATTGATAAAAGATTTAGTCTTCCATAGTCATCACCACTGGAGAAGCCTTAACAAATATTAACAAAGTGCAAAAAACTCAAAAGAACAGAAGAGAAGAGAATTCCAAAACTTGCAAAATACAAGGATTATCAAAAGTGGTCTAATTTCGTATCTCCTTGTGCCGAACTAAACTTCTATTTATACTTATTAATCCTAATTTAACCCTAACCCAAATTAAGGCCCTCTTAATAAGCTTTCCAACAAGGTGTCATATGCCTTAATTGGGCTTAAGATGAGTAAGTTATGCCCATTTAAGTGAAGGAATATCATGGACTGTGAACTGATCCACGTTAGAGAATTCAGGACCAAGTTTGTCCTTGCATTTTGCTGAATTTGACAATCCTTGTGGAGACAAAAATTGTAGATCTCCGTCTTAGCTTTCTAGGGACACCAAGATCACCCAAATCCGATTTCTGTAGCTCTAGTTATGCTCTGTGCAAGACAACAAGGTCAGGATGAGTGAAAAATACGAAAATTAACAATGTTTAGCAATTAAGCCCAATTAAACCCAATAATGCAAAACTCAGCCAAATGGCTAACATTAAACACATATAGACATTAATTAGGACAAGTACACAATACTAGGAGGTGACTCAAAATGATTTATCAAGGCTATGATGGAAGCTTGAGGCACTTGGTTGTTATTGATGAGAGTCAGTGAGATTCATATGTTTGCATTGTTGTTCACAACCGTGTGTTTGGAATACACGAGGTCCGAAGTTCTCACTAGACCGTTCCAACTTAGATATTAGGTTGTGCAGCTATAGTGTCAATGCTTTGCATGAGCACCCTCAGGAGTGGATAGGGTGTGCACTGGGTAAAATGTGTAGCTATAGTGTCATTGCTTTGCATGA
Organism: Sophora flavescens; assembly: GCA_030762895.1. Lineage (NCBI taxonomy): Eukaryota > Viridiplantae > Streptophyta > Magnoliopsida > Fabales > Fabaceae > Sophora > Sophora flavescens. Next base: position 165,180,113 of record CM061062.1, on the reverse strand, counting down.
GCATTCTCACCATGGAAAAGATTGTGCAACGGGATTTAGGAATGCGTCGCTTGGACGACTGACTGACATTGCCAACGAGGGATGTGTGAAAGGATTGGTAGTGGCCACGTCAGCATAAAGGTTTGATTGCATAAGTTTGAGGATAAAGGATGATATCATAAAGTAAGGATGATTGTTTATTTTGAGTGATGTGTGTCTGTGACTGTAGTTATATGATATGCTCTGATTCTTTTCTTCTTTTTATGATAAAACTGTTTCTTATCCCCTATTTTCTGTATTTGGTATATATATTTTATCATGTGATCGTATGAGAAGATCTGATGGAGGAACTTGCTACCGAGGAACCGGATGGGACTCGGTATGAACCATATGCGGGAGCACGAGCTGTGAATTCAGGTGGTAGAGTTTAAGAAGTTATGGCCAATGCGTCTTGTTAGACATTTTTATTTTCCGCTAAGTATAACAATTTGTATAATTATGTATCTGTGAGGGATCCTACTGATATGATACCCTAAACAGTGTTTTTTATGGTGATGGATGCATATAATTGTATGCGTAATATAAATATGGTGTGTTTAACTTTCAGAAGTGTATGTGTTGTATTTAAGTTTTCAATTTCTTCGTATTTTCGGGTTAGGTTTAACTTTAAGAACATGAATAAGTTTAAATAAATAATTAATGGCATAACGGGGTGTCTCGTTTGGTGGTATCAGAGCAGTTTGATTCTGTTCAAACTGTGAGGTTTAGGATGTTGTTACTGGCCGTGTCTAGTTGAATCCACATCGGATATTGACTATGCTTAGAAGTTGGGTAGAGTGTTCGACTCGCTAGTTATCTATTGTTTCTAGGTTGAGAAGCAAGGATAATGGTTCCGATTATTTATAAGATATATATATCTACAAGTTTGTGTGAAGATATTTTATGAATATGAGCTGATGGTTAATCTTACCAGTAACTTATGGCTTTGAGAGCTTATAGTGAAGGAAATGGTAAGAATTCAAAGGATATTGAAGAGAATGGTGGACTTCCTAGAGCTAGAAAAGGGAGAGATAAAGTTGAAGTCATGCGGACTTTGAGGGATATGGCGATAGCTATGCTACAATAGTCATAGTAGAATATGCAATTGATGCTTTATTAACTATTGGAATAGGTGGGTATTAGAAGTGTATGTTGTAGGACTGAAACTGGAACTGAACTTTTAAGTTGATTTCCTATTTTGGATTTCCTTTGTTATGCGGTGTTTAGAGATTTAAATTAACATATTGATTAGTACAAGCTAGACAGAATTAAAAGATAATAGAATATTAGTGTTGAAATGAGTTTGAATTCATGACTTTGACATTCTAAGGTGATGATAGTTTAGTGAGTAATTAAATGTTGAAAGAAATGGTTGTTAATGATGCAATTGAGTTTAAGCAATGGAGATTTTGATAATGTTGATGGCTGCTGAAAAGTCTTAGAATAGTGGTGAAATAATTTGAGGTCTTGATTAAGTATTAGTTTGAATCCAGAGAAATTTTGTAGACTCTGCTTTTAGTGTTGTTTAATTCAAAAGTCTTATAACATAGTGAGAACTAGTTAAGGGATTGTTTGAATTATAGTAAATATGTTCTTGATAGTGAAGAATAAGGCTCAGGGGTGATTATGTTAAGGTAGGATTTAGTGTAAATGAGGTATTGTAAGTGTGAAAATCAGATTTGAAATAATTGAGTTTAGTTATACTTGGAAATACTAATTGGTATGGTTTAAGACTTAAAGTCATGGATTGTTCTTCAAATAGAATGTAAGCTTCAATAATTGATTGTAAAGGTTAGTTTGGGGTTGTAAAAGTAGTGGATGAATAATATATTGAGCCTTGTAGTTTTATTTGATTTTGTTGAGAATGGTTTTTTTTAATTAATGGATTTTAGATAGGCATTGATTATGTAACTTTGGATTTTGTTGGAGACACAAGTTTATAAGGTAAATTTAGGGGGATGTGAAATGGTTTAGAAATGTAACGAAGAAGGAAGTGGCAGCATAAGTTTTATCTTGCTTGGTGTGTAAGAAGGCTAAGTTTAGTTAATCACCCTCAATTCGATGTACAAGAAAGAAAACGAGTTGATCCTTAGACGGATGACAGGGAGTAAGTGTAGTATCTCATTATGATCAAGCCTTTAGTATGATAGACAAGAGGTGATAGGACTTTTGTTAAGATGTAGTCGTGAATGGTAAGAAGAGAACCCTTAAGTTCAACATCATTAAGTAAGAGGATGTTGGTAGATCTTGTTATGATCGAGGGAGATTATCACTAAGAGAATCTAAGGTAATGATCAAATGCTCATAGTTAAGATTGAGGGTATGAATTTGGAAGATTAAAAGGAAAGTATCGACAGTAGTTTTACCTAAGCTGAATGTGAGCGGAAAATAGGAGTTCTTGAGTAAAAACTAAGTGGTTAGAAAAGTTCGAAGTTTATGAGTTAGATAATCCTACCCTACATGATTTCTTTTGGTTTTAATTGCATTAAGAGGTGCAACAATGTTCTTTTGAGGTTGAGATGTGTGATTTTAATATAACTTAGAGTGGTGAATTATAATCAAAAGGAACTAAGACTACGACTGAAAGAAATGTGAATCTTAGTTGAAGTCTTGGTGTAACACCCTGATTTTTCACTTCTTTCTAATATCGGTAATAAATACATAAATGTTTATATTTTATTCGAGACTTAGAAAATGATTTTGGATAAAACAATGTCATTTCCATGCCATGATTAATATTACGCATACAATTATTTCCATACCTAATTTTAATTCCTGAACGAGATGAACAATGTTTTTATCGTATTCGATTCGATATAGGAAGTTTTGAAAATTTTAGCGTAAAAATATAATATTATTTTTGCTATGGGCAAAAACTTCGAGATATCTCTAGGAAAACTTGAGTCAGATGAATCAGGGGGTCAGCAACGAAGCTGAGATGACTGATGTGACTGAGATGACAAACATTTATGATGATCATATCCAAGTCATAATGTTCATAATGGCACATTAATGACATTAGATATTTTTATGTGGAAAAGACCATTTTACCCCTAGTTTCACATGATAATTACAAGCCTTGCAATTGCGATTTTGGGCCAAAATACCACCCAAACCCACGGCTCCCCCTCTTTAGCACCGCCCTTAGGCAAATTTCATATCACTTTCATGACTTCTTCTTCACCATAGTTCATTATTTCTCCAAAGAACATCATAAGAACAACTTAGAGATTTTGTGAAGAACATCATCCAAATCATCCATTTCTTTGATCATCTAGAGGTGATTTCTTCTCTCCTTGATCATTTAACTCTTTCTCTTCACAAATTTTATGAGTTTATGCCATGAATCATTTTGTTCATCAATTTCTTCAAAGTTCATGAAGTTTTCTTCAAAAATTCATAAGAAATTGTATAAAAACCCTTTTGACTTGAAACCAATTTCTATGAACTCATCTTGAAACCTATATTCATCATCTAGAAGCATGAACTCAAAAGAAACTTCTTCCTTATTTTTCTAAGCAAGGCCGAACCTATGTAGGATAGGTGTAAATGAGTTTTGTTTCAACTTTGAGTTATGAATCATGATTTCATCTCTTAAGACCATGATAGCTATTATATATAAGTGATTAGAAAACCAAAAAAATCAAACCCTAGCCTATTTTCTTCAAAAGGGCCGAAACCCTAATTTCATTTGTTGGAAGGATTTTTGATTCAAAGTTGTCTTATGACAGTTAATTCCAACTCTATACTATGTATATTTGTTAAATCCAAGAGATGAGAATCAAGTGAAATTTGTAATCTCACTTTTGTGATGAGGCCGAAACCCTAGTTCATGGAGCTAGATGGGTTTCATTCAAAGTTCTTAGTTCATGATCTTGGATTAAGTGCTTAATCATGTTTAAGTTGCTTAAGGATCATAAATCCATAAATTAGAAAATTTTTAACTTTCCTAACCTAGTAATCTAGAAGAGGCCGGACCCTAACCCTCTTGATTAAGTGTGTTTTTATTTGATTTTGATTTATTTTGGTTGCAATTCGTTATGAAGGAACCAATCTGATTGAGTTGATCTAAGCCGACAGAGGAAACAAGATCCAAATCGGAAGGTTGTTTGAGAACGTTAGTTTAAATCTCCAAGAGGTAAGGGGAGTTTGCCTGAGGAGTTTAAGATAATCGCATGCTAGTTGTTTGAGTTGTCTGTAAATTATCCATAGTAATTTACTGTGATTTAAATTGTTGGTTATTAATTATTGAATTGATTATATGCTTAATTGAGTTTTTGTGATATATTGATTTACATAATTATAATTAAATTGTTAAATTATAATTGTGATGCATGCCATGAATTGGATGTATGTCATGCTATACTGTGATAAAATTATCTGCTATTGAGTGATTGATTGAGAAACCTGGCATTGATCAGTGTTCAATTTAATTTGAGGATAAAATCTTAATAAGCTTGAATAATTAATCAAAACGATTAATTTTATGGAATTTGAAAAAAGTGGAAAAATATTATTTTAATAATATTTTTGTGAAAAATGTGTAAATAAGTGACAGTAAGGGCGGAACTGTGAAATTATTTAAAGTGATTAAGTTACGAAAATAATGTAATATAGCCGTTAGAACAATTACTTATGACATAAAAGTCATTTTAGTTATAAAACGTTTTTTTATGAAAATTTTTGAGAAAAATGTTTTATTTTATTATTGTAGATTTTATTTAGAAAGGACTTTTTAAAAGTTGACGTTTATTGAGAACGATTCTCATAAATGAAGTAATTGGAAATAAAAGAATTTATCAATGATTTTCACGTTTTAACAGAAAAGAATTTATGTAAAAGAATTTTTATTCAGTGAAATTATTCGGTTAGACTTGGATAAGTTTTCGGAGGTTTAGTTTTTGTATTTGTTTTTCACTGAGCGAAATGTTTTCACAAAAGATAAACGAACCTAGTAATCGAGACGTCGGGGTTCTAGTGTTATGTGGACACGTAGATCAGGGATCTGTGTCATTGGACTAAGTGTCTTGAAAATGTTTTGTGGGCTGTGTGTCCTAAATTTGATGTGGATAATGTGAGTTCCATATCCGCGAGCCTAAGATTGGTGCATCAGTTTAGGGCTTTGCGATTGAGCACTCGGACTATGTGTCTTGTGTCGAGTTTGAAACATTTGGACTACGTGTCCTGTGTTTGCTTTAAAAGGAAAAAGGCCTTAATATAAAATTAAGCATGGTCATGAGCTTTGGTCTTCGACAAGGAAAGATTATTACGACAGAGAAAACGAAACGAGAATAAAAGTTTTTCTCATGTATCTTTGGCAGACGTGCCATGTGTTATGATCATTGAGTCCTGATTGGATCAATGTATCTTTTATTGACTATGTTTCCATTTTATCATTGGGTTTCTGAGTGAGCTAATGTATCTTTACTGGACTTTATTTCCAATTTAATGCGATGAATATTGAGGTTCTAAGTGATGCAATAGGTTATGGACAATAAACTCCATTGATCGCAGTAACTATTATGTTCTGTGTAGACCAATGAGTTACATTTTTAAACAATAACCTTGGTGCACTGAGTGATGACCAGTGTGTTATGTGTTCTTTTGGACATTGTTTTATTTCATTTTTACAATCGGCCATGTAAAGAGCTTGATCTGCTCAAAACGAAAGAGAAAGTTGTGGGATCTCCGAAGATTAGGTATCAAAATAGAGTCTGAATATTGAAGTGTCATGCATTTTTATAAAATGACAATGACTGTCGGGTTTGAAACCCTTTGGATAAAATTATTTTGCTGTCTAGATAAATTTTGTATGCTGTGAATACATGGTATATGCTGTTTGTGTGTCGTGCATGGGGTTGTCTTATCAAAACTCATATTGGTATCTCACCTTTGCATATCGGTTTGTTGTTTCTTCTTCTATTTGGAATATGTATATATCTGCGATAAGATGGATCCGGACGCAGTGGATCTGAACTACTCGGGGGTCCGAGCCCTGATCTTTGACAACGCTGATCAAGGGAACGCCTGGGTGATCAACCCAGGTGCTCGGAGTGCTACCTACACTAGTCCGATAAGGACACTCTGAGGGACTATAGCAGACGGACCACATCAGCTTATTCATAGAAGGGAGACGCTCGAGGTCTCACTACCTCCCATTTGGATGATCCTGCGGTATTTGGTACAACACGGGGACTTAGAGCATCAACCACCTCCGCACGTTCAGCCTTTACAGCATGTAGCCCCGGAGTCACCTCCTGGGCCTATAGTCTTGATCCCGGAGGAGGCACAAGTGGAGATGGAGGAGGATCCTGATGAGGATCCGATGGTTGATCAGAACTATGTTCCTGTTGAGGATGGTATAGTCCCGGATATTGGAGAGGGGGCTGATGTATCCTCTCCAGATTCACCTCCTGGAGGTGGGGGTGTCTATAATGGACTCTCCAATGGGTTTATGTAGTGGTGACCAGCAGTAGGGCGTAGTCTTTATGGGTAGAGTGGGATTTTAGATAGTCTGACTTATTGGCTATAGAGAGCCATCTTTTTTAGTAGTATCTTTCAGACTCCCACTGTGACATAGTTGCGTTGTTTCAGTTTGATGTGATATATGTTTGACAGTAGATGTTGACCTGGTAGGAAAAAGGTCTTATGTAAAACTTTGATGATGCATATGTATAATATATAGCGATGTATATTATGTTAATGCTGTTTGGGTGTGTGTACAGTAAAGAAAAAGAAAAAAAATTAACACCATTTTGACAAGAATAAGTAATTAGTAAACTTATTTTGTTTTCCGAAGGAAACCATCAAATTATTATTGTTAAGTTTGATTTTTGCAACATGTTACCTAAATGTGATACCCTGGGTTACGGTAAAATTATGGGTTGAAAATTTAGACAGAGACCGGTCTTCGTTTTCTCTAACAATAAAATATTAGAGTAGAAAACCTAATTTTGACTTGTGATCGAAACGGTTTAGGTTTAAATCATTTTCTCAACGATATTGGTTTTTTCGAAAATTTCCGGGTGAAAATAAAATCTTATATAATTATTCGGGCTTAAAACCTAAATCAGGAAAACGATGGAGTCGGAAACGGAACTACAGAGACAGAACCAGACACCAGAGGAGCTGAGTCATAGGGTGAGTCACCACCATGACTCTCTAAGCATTTATGAAGCATTTAAAGCAAATAATCATGTCTTTTAGGTGAAATGACCAAAATACCCTTAACCTATCCCATCCTAGTTAAATGCTAGCCATGGTCAAGACCAAGACAAGAACAAGTTGGCTTCTTCCTCCTCATTTGTGGTGCATAATTCGGCCAACACCACCCTTCACCCATTCACCACACATTTTTCTCCTAGCCAATGATGAAGATTAAGCCTAGTTAGTATTATATTATATTTCTTAATCAAGCTTAAGTTATCATTCAACCATGGTTCACTATTAAGCTTTAAACAAAACAATTTCACTCACTCACACACTCATTTACATGGCTCACATCCCACACTTAGACAAATTTCTATTTTCATTCTAAGCTTGTTCTTCACAAAACACAAAGAACCTCCATAGTGTTATTGCTAAGTTTTTCATTTATCTTCAAGTTCTTCATCAAACTTCTTCATTCAAGGTGAGGATCATATTTCTCATCCTCTTAGCTTCATTAATCATCCATAAAAATTCCACTTTCATCAAGTTTTCACAAATTCCAATTCCTAGATCTTGTTTTTCAAATAATTCTAGAAAATCATAGAAAAATCATTTTAATATGAAATCAATTTCTATGAACTCTGTGAACACCCTATTTTGACGAGTCTTTTAGTTTTCACTAAAAATTTTATAAAATAAAAAATTCAAAGAAAATATATTTTGCCATCTTATTTGGTTGTTTGTTTTTATTTATCCCAAAATCCAAATATATATATATATATATATAAAGACAAAAATAACAAAAAGATTTTAAATTTTAATTTAATTACTTAGGTTTATTTTTGTTCATTATTGGGCCAAACCAGCCAAACCCATTACTCAAACCCATTTCCTTCCTTCATCCTCCTCCAACAAACCCTAGCAGCCACCCTTTTCTTACCTCCAACATTATTTTTTGAATTTGAATCCAGTTAGCAAATCCCTTGATTTTTGCAGTTGAGACTCACAAGTTTTGATTCTATTTCAAATCAGAGATAGAAATTTTAATCCTTGCAGATTTTTCGAATCAAAATCAGAGCGAATTTGGCATTATAAAATCACAAGAGAGGCTACAGAATAGGGGGGACAACAGTGAGACCAGGGAGAGCAACAACAAAATTTCAAAAAAATGTCTCTAGAGAAATACTGACTGAGAGAAAAAAAATACAAACAGGCACAAACAGAGAGGCGCCCTTCCTTGGTGACCACCACATACCGCCACCTTGTCCACCTCAGACCATTGCGAGTCATCATGCTCTGCCCAGATCCGCGCGCGAACCGTCGTCCCACCGCACCGATGTATTGGAGGAACTCGTCTCGCCGTCCCGGTGCTGCCCAGATCTGGTCATGAGCTCATCGCCGCCGTCATCTCGAGCCAGGCCGCCGTATCATTGCCTTGGTCCCTTTCTTTGTTCTCACGTACACAGGTAGAAGGGGAAAGGCCTCTCTGCAACGTTTCTTTTTATGTTTGTCCTGATACATTGTATTGGGTTTTAGTAGCTTTTTGTTTTCCTTATTTTTATTTTATTATCTCTTTTATTTATTTCTGAATAATTGTTTTGGATTAGTTGTTGGACTTGAGCCCAAACTAAGTGGGTTTAACATGATTTTTTTAAGAAAGAACTGGGCTAATAAAAAGTGTATGAAACTGGATTTGATCTTGTTGAAATAAACAAAATAGAATGATGTAAAAAAGAAACATTTGAAAAAACAATTTTGGGATTGCTTTGTGAGAGGTTTCACACTCAATTCTTAGATACGAGATAGCTCTGTGGACGTATCTGCCATGTTCTATCTCGTTTTGGAGTTTCCGATAAAAAAAATGAAATATATAAAAAAACCCTTTTTAAATAAAAAAACCTTTTCATAAAATGAAAAAACAACCAATAAACAAAATATTTTCTACAAGAACTATGTGGCTTTGAGTTTCCCATCGCAGCAGGGAATACGTAGCAGCGTGATCAATCATCCCGTCAAGTCAAAATTAAATTTTCCTTTATTTTTTGGTTCTTTTTTTAATTCATTTAATGTAGATAATTAATTAATAATTTATTTAATGTTTTTGGGTTGCTCTATGACAAGTGTCATGCTCAATCCCCTAGCTTTGAGGTTGCCCTATGGACTTACGTGCCATGTTCAACCTCATTTAGGATTTATCAATAATATTTTTTAAAATTTTTAAAATGTAAAAAACCAATAAAGAAACATAAATAAATAAATTCTTCATCGTAAATATTTTTGGGGTAAAAAAATAAATAATGTAATTTCTCGCAATTTATTTAAGGTATCATTCTTAAAATGGGCGATGTAGGGTGCTTAACACCTTCCCTACTCGTAACCGACTTCCGAACTCGTTTTGGTTCCACAGACCATTTTTTAGGTTTTTCCAATTTTTATCCTAAATAAATAAAATTGGTGGCGACTCTACTTTTTTTATCTAATTTTTATCTTCGTTCCCGTCACGATTTTTCGGTCGCGACAAACTCTATATGACTTCTATGTTGATCATCTAAGAGCATGGAAGCAAAAGAATTTTCTTTCCTATTCTTCCTTATATGGCCAAATCTATTTACTTGTAGGCAAAGGAGATTTTATTCAATTTTTAACTTAGATGAGATTGGTTATAATTTATTTACTTGTAGGCAAAAGAAATTTCTAGCGATGTTTTCTTCCCTTGGCCGAAACCCTAGATGTGGGGATAAATGAGTTTTTCTTCAATTTTTACTTGGATGATAACTTGTCTAAGCTAGTTAAGGTCTCTAGGTTATAGATCCAAGAGTTTGTGAGCAAAAGAAATTTCTAACTAAATTTTGGTTCTCTTGGTCGAATCCCTAACCCATTTGGTTAGAGGATTTTGTTTCAAATTTTTAACTAGTAACACTTGATCTATGTTAGTTAATACTCTAGTAACTAGGATCCAAAAGATGAAATTGAGAAAAAAAAACCCTAGCCCTATTTTTGGGTCATGGCCGAACCTAGCCTTTTGTGGTAAAGGATGAATTTTGTTTGATTAATTCATTTTTATATTGATTTGGTTGAAGGTTAATTGATAATCGTGGTGTAGTAACGAGGATTGGAAAGCTCTTGAATCCGGTGATAAGTTCAGGTGGGGGAAATAATCATCCTGTAGTCGGAATGGATAAGTAGTATATTTTATAATAATGGTGTAGGGCGACTTAACCCTACTAGTGGTTGAGTAATCGACAAGACCAAAATCACATTGGGAACTTTTCCGTAATACGGATGATGATTTTGGGGTTGTAGGTTTATCGTCATTAGGATAATTTTATAATATTTGAGGATGTCTGACTTATTTATTATTAAATTGTTGGTGATACGCTGATTGAGGTATTCTACTGCATGTGATGTTTCATTTTGTTGTTTGAATATTTTATGAGTATTGTATTATGCATGACCTGCCTGGTTTGATAATATGCTTAGTTGGTTTTTAAGTAAAGATATGTGTTGTTCGGAGATATTTTGTCTGGGTGAGAGATTGAATGTGACTTAGAGGGGCCTAGCCTAAATTTATTATTTTATAGATGAGATGTGACAAAATATGAGTTGAGGCTATGATGGAAGCTTGAGGCACTAGGTTGTAATTGATGCGAGTTAGTGAGATTCATATGTTTGCATTATTGTTCACAACCGTGTGTTTGGAATACACGATGTTCGAAGTTCTCGCTAGACCGTTCCAACTTAGATATGAGGTTGTGCAGCTATAGTGTCAATGCTTTGCATGAGCACCCTCGGGAGGGACAGGGTGTGAACCGAGTAAAATGTGTAGCTATAGTGTCATTGCTTTGCATGAGCATTGTCACCATGGAAGAGATTGTGCACCGGGATTTAGGAACACGTCACTCGGACGACTGACTGACATTCCCAACGAGGGATGTGTGAAAAGATTGGTAGTGGCCACGTCAGCATAAAGGTTATATTGCATGAGTTTGAGGGTAGAGGATGATATCTTATAGTAAGGATGATTATTGATTTTGAGTGATGTGTGTCTGTGACTGTTGTTATATGATATGCTATGATTCATTTCTGCTTTTGTTAATAGAACTATTTCTTATCCCCTATTTTTTGTATTTGGTATATATATTTTATCATGTGATCGTATGAGAAGATCCGGTGGAGGAACTAGCTACCGAGGAGCTGGATGGGACTCCATATGAATCAGATGCGGGAGGACGATCTGTGAATTCGAGTGGTAGAGTTTAAGAAGTTATGGCTAGTGCGCCTTGTTAGACGTTTTTATTTTCCGCTAAGTATAAAAGTTTGCATAATTATGTATCTGTGAGGGATCCTACTGATAGGATATCCTAAATAGTGTTTTGTATGGTGATGGATAAACATAATTGTATGCGTAATATAAATATGGTGTGTTTAACTTTCAGAAGTGTATGTGTTATCTTTAAGTTTTTAATTTCTTCATATTTTCGGGTTACGTTTAACGTTAAGAACACGAATAAGTTTAAATAAATAATTAATGGCACAATGGGGTGTCTCACTCTGAGACTGAAGAGGCTTGTTTCAAGAATACTTATTGAGTCTGAAGAGGCTAAGTGTACAAACAATACTTGTGGTTGAGCCTGGAGAGGCTAGGTATGCAAAAAATACTCGTCTATAACCTTGATCAGTTATAGTGTTAAAGCTTGGTGAAACCAAAGACTGGATGTAGCCCAAAGTTTGTGGGTGAACCAGGATAAATCTCTAAGTATACTCTTTCCCTAACCTTTACTTTATTATTCAGTTTATTTAACTGTTTTAAGTAACTAACTCGGGTGTGTTAAACAGTTGCTGATCAGTTTGTTGAGAAAGGTGTTTGTCTTTAAGAATCTCACATTTACTGATTTTGTTTTGTGCTTCTTAAACTCTGATTTTCGAAAACACTATTCAACCCCCCTTCTAGTGTTGTTTTGTGTCATTTCAATTGGTATCAAAGCTCAGCCTCTGGGTTGAGCACCTCACGGTGTAGAGGAAAAGATTCAGAAGAATGGCAGGTGAAGCAGGCTCAAGCAACAGTATGTACAATCATGGTACATACCTCAGCAAACCATCCATGTTCAGTGGAAAGGATTACAAGTACTGGAAAAATAAGATGAAAATGTTCATTGAGTCAATTGACTTTGATCTATGGGAAATCATATCTCAAGGACCATACAGTCCAACCGATGAAACTGGAAATGCTATTCCAAGAAGCAGATGGACATCAAATCACAAAAATATGGTTCAGCTTAATGCCAAAGCAAAATATCTTCTTGTATGTTCTCTTAGCAGGTCTGAATATCAAAACGTCAGTAGCTGTGAAACAGTCAAAGACATTTGGAACAGCCTTGAAGCACTATATGATGAAGATGTTGTTGTCAAAGAAACATCTGAAGAAAGATCTGTTAACAACATTGGCAAGCTTCCATCATCAAGTACACCTAAAGATCAACATTATCAAAATGATGATGAAGATGAGGAAATTTCTGAAGCCACCAGAAAGATGAGAAGATTATGGAACAAAATAAGGGCTAAGAAAGAAGCAATCAGAACAACCGGTGATAAGTTCAATTGGAGACATTGACTCATATTATGAGGTAAATTCTGAATTTGAGGATTTACAAGATGGCTATCCTGAACTTCTCAGTGAATCTAACTGTATTCTTATAAGTTCAAAGAAGTTAAGAAAAAGTATGTGAAGCTCACTAAGGAGCATAAACAAAAATCTTGAGGTTGATGAACTAATCAAAGAAAATAGAAAGCTTAAGGCAGAGATGCTTAATGCTAAGACCATTACTGAAACATCACCATCTGAAGAAGTTTTAAAACTTCAAAAGAAAGTGGAAGAGCTCACTAAAGATCTTCCTAGATTTGTCAATGGGAAGAACAACCTGATGAAACTTCTCAGAAGTCAAGGTCTAGTTTTGACAAAACTGGTATAGGATACATTGAAGAGAATCCTAATAAAGTATCTAATAAACCCTTAGATAAACTGAAAGTTTCTATTAAATCCGCTTCTGAAATATCATGTACATTTTGTGTAAATCTGGACATATCACGTCCAATTGCTTTCACAAGAGAAAAGTAAAGACTTCATAGACTAAAACGACTAATGGGAAAGAACCCAAAAAAGTTTGGGTACCAAAACACCTTATAATTCCTCTTGCAGATTTGTTGAGTAGAACAAAGAGGACTCATATGATAGAAGTTGGAAAATGGACTCTCACTACTCACAATCACAAAAGAGTGTATATTCCAAAGCCTTCAATTTAAGCAAGAACATCTCAAAGAAAAAGAGAAACAACAAAAGAGGTCAATGATTTATTGAGACAAATCACTTACAAGTAAGTATTTAAAGTATTATCTTAAGATTTTTATATGTGAATATGTGTATGATGTTTCTGATAGTTTAAGACCTGTCTGATCTGACGTGGACCCTCTATAAGACTGAGAAAGACATAATTAATTTCAAATTCTCGAATGATTAAGTGGGAAGTTAATGAGAAAACGTTTCGCTCCCTCGCCTAGTTTCTCTCTCCGCATGCCAGCGTCATAAATGCTGAGTGCTTTTCGTAAACCTCTCCCTCATACATAACCTTTCACCTCCAAACTCCTCTCTCTCTCTAAAGTTCTCACATTTTCATCTTCAAAACCTAATCTCTCTTCGTCTTCTTACCCCAAATGGCTTCTAGAACTACTACAAACCCTACTGCTATACCCAATATGGAAGAATCGGAAGTAAGAAAGATAATCATCGAGCACATAGTTGAATTTCAAGAGATAAAAGATGTCGGTTTGGATGTTTTCCCAGAACTAGAATATGCAGGATGAATGAACTTCTTTTCAGTCAGAAAATGTCTACCCTCATGTCGTCAAAGAGTTTTGGAAGAACTCTGCTTAATCAAGACATGCACACTTGTTCAGTGTTGTTGGAAATGTGAACGCGGTAAGGCACCAGTTCGACATCTCTGATATTGTTAAAGCAATTGGTTGTCCTAGAGAAGGAATCGGTCTGTCAGATGATTGGGAAGAACATGAAAACATGGAAGATGTCAATCTTACTTTGTTTGGAGATCGCTTATAGACAGCAAGTTTGTTCCTATCTGACACCCAAGGCAAGCTTTCTACATTTGCTTCTAACTAGGTGTGTCACCCCCAGAAAAGGTATGTGAACATTATATCTAGAACATATAAGATTGCCTTATATCATCTTCTACAGTTTAAGAAGGTTGATATAAATGACCTAATCTTTAACCACATGCTTAGGATAGTATGAGGAAATAAAGCATGCTATCCATATGCTATGTTGTTAAATAGGTTGATCAGAATCAAAGGAACCGTCTTGAATTCTGAAGTCTTAAACCAAATCCCTCTTGTGTTTGTATCAACTCTTAGGGAGTTAGGAATGAAAACTGAAGCAGGAAGTGATTTCCTTAATAACCCTAGGAATTCTGTGAACCATGTTGTTGAAACTGATGCTGAAAGGATCCCTGAGGATTATGATGTCGACAAGCCCATTGCTTGTATTCTGAATAGAAAAAGTAAAGAAGTGTCTGTTGTGGAAAGCAAGAAGAAGAAAAGAATGAGGAAATCAAAGACCCCTGTTCTTTTGACCAGTTCTGTAACTGAGTTAGTTGCTGGACTATCTCAGAGTTTTAATAAAAGGAAAAGTGTGGCAAGAAAGAGAAAAGTAAGAAATAATGATCAGTAAGAAGGAATATTAAGCAAAGGTATAAGGATTAATGAACCAAGGCAAGATGAAGAAATGGTTCAAGAAAGGCTGGTAGTGGAAGAAGAAGAACAAGAAATCCTTGTTGAAAGAGAAGAAACTGAAAAAGAAAGAAAAAGAACAATGAAAGAATTTGAAGAAAATTGGAACAAGTACAAGTATGGTTGGTGTGTCAAGTATAGACTTGACCAAGACATCTCTCCCCAACCCATCAAGACCGTTGAAGGAATACCCTTAGAAGCTCTGAAAGCTCTTAAAGATTTAAGGAAACCCGTGAATGAAAGAAAATTCAATACAAATGATACTCATTTCCCTATTCCAAGATTTCGTTTTGATGACTATCAGAGGGAAGATCTCTTAAGGAAGATTAAAAAGAACAAATTCACTCTAAGAGATGTAACTGTTTACCTTGAGGATGAGAAGGGTCAAAGGGATGCTGAGTCATCTGGCTCTGGTTTAACATAATATCACAAGTGGAAGACTCCAACTCAAAATGGAAGGATTGGATTTGTTGCTCTTCAACATTTCGGGTATGTTGGACCTTCACAACCCTTACCTCTGTACCACTTTTTCAAAAGTTATCTTTTCATGGTTGTTCCTGGATCAAGAGTTTATTTGTTCAGAAACACTTTTTACTCCATCTTTGCTGGTCCAAGACAGTTCATTACCTAGCTAGAAGATTATATTTTCTATGAGGATGAATAAGAACCTCTTCCCCCCGTAGGTCAACTGAAAGCCTGTTTTACACCATAATCACCCACTCTCTAGTCAATAGATTGAGTCTGTGGTGTAGAACCCCAATTCATGAAGAAACTTTCTCTGAAAACCTCCCTCCCTTGTACATGCTTGTTCATGTTGTTGATGTTGTTTTTGGTAGATGTTCATGTTAGAACTCTTGTTTATTTTGATATAAGTTATAAGATGTCAATATGTGTGTATGTTCATTTTATATTAATGTACATCTTGGAAAGTATCGATGACATTATGATATATAGATTGGAATAGTTGTGAAATTGTTCCTTGTTGAGTAGGTTCATATATTGTGTGAGAATGCAATAAGTGTAATGTCTAATGTGAGATTAAGGTGTTAAACTGTTTATGATATTTTATGTAATCAAAATATTGAGTAATAAACGAGTTGGTTATGTTATTGAGGAATGCTAAATATTATATATGTTGAGTATGAGATTGTTAAATTTGCTCGTGTGTAATGAATGATTGAGGTATGTGGTTGAAAACTTTTTTTAAAAATAGTACTTTTTCGAATGGATTGACAAGTTTTGAAATAAAAATCTTTGGGTAGGCGAACCGGGGAATGATAGGCTCCAGTATATAAATATCACCGTCGGGGATGGGGAGACCTCGTTAGATACTCCGGGCGTTGAGGAGGGATGTTGATGTTTGCCGGAGGGTGCGGTATCTCCGGGGTACGAAATTAAAACCGTCGGGGTGGGGGACCTTGAGAGAACAATCCCGAGTGGACCCAAAGATTCGATGTATATGATATGATGTGTATCCCCTTATGAATGAGACATGATTTTGAGGATTTAATAAAGTGTAAATCATTCCACAAGTACTCTCTTGAGGGACAAGATGTCCAAGCAGTATCTTGTTAGTTTATGAGATATTTTACACATGTAAAGACGTTTATGATGTGTATATTGAAAGTCATTGCCTATTTGTTTAGTCTAATGCTTGCTTGAGTGTGTGACTTTGTTCCACCTTGGATTTTGTGCGATTGCATGTGTTTGGGGAAAAATCTCTCACTGAGTCAGTGGACTCACCCCACGTTTAACATTTCAGATGCAGGTATCTGCGAAGTCGCCAGAAGCCTTGGATGTCATGCGGACAGCTTTTAATGGGTTGACACCCATAGCATAAGAATATATAGTTTTTAACAGGACTTTGTAATTTGTGTTGTTTTATCTACTCTGATGTATTATATTCATTATTATGTTGTAATTAATTAATGTCATCATTTTCTTTGTATGAAACGGATTTTTATATAGTTGTGAGGCTGCGAAGGGGAAATAGAGATTTTCCTTTTCGGCCAGTCATGGCTACAAAATTCGGGTCACGACAAAGTTGGTATCAGAGCTTAGGTTACAAAGTCCTGAAAGAATAATTAGGCATTGATAAAATTTGTGGTTAGATCTCGAACCCGTGCGAGGTCTAAGGGAAAGGTTATTACGGCTTGACTCCGGTTTTGTTTTTCTGATAAAGTTTTAAGTGTTGACTCCATATGGCAGCAAGGAAGCGGCATAAATGACATAGTTTAGTGTGTATATTTACATAAGCTATTTATTATTTAATTCCTTTGTGCTTTCTCTGGACCTGTTCTCCTAACATGTGTTGATGGATTGAGTATTAATAATATATTTAAGTGTTATCATGATGATGAAACATGAGTTTGAATTATGAAAGGTGTAAATATTGTTCAAGTATAATGGTGAGTTGTGAACCAAGTAATTAAGGATATGTTAAAATTAATTAAAAGAATTATAATTTTGGAAACTTGCAAGGATGATGATATTAGAGTAAATATGTTACGATAAAGTTATGTTATAATAAATATGGGTTGAAATTGATATTTGAAAATAATGAACGGTGTGAGGTATAAATAGAAAGAGTTTGATAGTTTGTTAAAAATGGCTATAATGATTAGTTAATATTTGTGGTATTATTATAAAATGATATAAGTAATGTTGATAAAGTAATTATGAGTAGATAAGTAAATGTTTGTTAAAATGATACTTGATTTATGGTGGATTGTAAGTTTGACTTGTTTGGTATATTAATTTAGTTATCCATGAGAATATTAATTTTATGTGCTTAATGAACAATCTAAGTATATGGCATCAGTGTTTTGTTACAGTTCTTGGTTAGTGCCATTGGAATTCAAGAACAAATTCCTTTTAAGGGGGTAGAACGTAATACCTGGAAATTTTAAGTAATTTAATTAAAGGCTTTAATTGATATTAAAAAAAATAATGTACATAAATATGATAGTTTTTTTTTGAAGCGAAATATGATAGTTTATATTTTGGCATGACCCTAATATTTTTTTAATTACATTAGTGGATAAGAGAGTTTATGGGTCTTACCCACCCTTAGACCCAATGGTTAATTTAAATAAAGGTGTTATCCTCCTTCTCCTTCTATTCATCTTTTTGTTGAAACCCTAGAGAGATAAGTTAGAGTGAGAAGGTGAGAGAGCTTGCACAAGAAGAAGCCATTGGAGAGCTAGAAGCTTGGTATTCTTGCTCATCTCTTCTCATTTTCGTTTTGCTTCAAGACATCAAGTTTATGCTTGCTTCAAGGTGAGGGATTTTGTTGGTTGCATGTTAATTTTGAATATGATTTGGTGGGGTATAAGCTTATATTTAATTTTATTGGGTAGTAATAAAGTAAAGTATGAGATTTGGTTGAGGATTTTGACATTTTTGCATGTTTAGATGAGGAGAAATAAATTTTAAAGGAGGGGGTTGATTAAATTCGGATTTCTGAAAAGACTGTGTAAACCAGTCTCAGTACGTGATTTTTCCTGAATTATTGGATTTGAATTTTAATATGGGACTAGATTCATTGTGTTCGTATATGAGTTGGATACCTCCAGTTAAAATTTCAAAATTTTCCAAGATCATTTGTCTATTCGTTCATTATTTTCATTGACTGTTGTTCTGTAAAATTCTGTTGCGCGTTCATCCGAATATAAGTTGATTTTTATGTATTAATTGGTGATCGTTTTTGAGCAAATAAAAATATGACAATGAACATCTGTATGTCAAGAGTCAAAATATACATTTTGAGACAAATCGTTTGACAGGGTAGAAAAATCGGTACTTTTAATAGCTCAATAATTGACAGATTTTGAACTTTCTGTACATGTTTCGGTTTTGAATTTATTTGAGGATTGGATAAGTTGTTTCTAAGTTAGAAAATTTATTTTTAGAGTATTAACATGTTATATAACAACCTAGAAATTATTTAGAATTTTCTTAACATTGAAGATATTTTTAAAATTTCGTGGAAGTTACTGTTGCACATGCTTGTTCATGTTGTTAATGCTATTTTCGGTAGATGTTCATGTTAGAACTCTTTTTTATTTTGATATAAGTTGTAGGATGTGAATATGTGTGTATGTTCATTTTATATTAATGTACATCTTGGAAAGTATCGATGAAATTATGATATATAGATTGGAATAGTTGTGAAATTGTTCCTTGTTGGGTAGGTTCATATATGGTGTGAGAATGCAATAAGTGTAATGTCTAATGTGAGATTAAGGTGTTAAACTGCTTATGATATTTTATATAATAAAAATATTGAGTAATAAATGAGTTTGTTATGTTATTGAGGAATGCTAAATATGATATATGTTGAGTATGAGATTGTTAAATTTGCTCGTGTGTAATGAAAGATTGATGTATGTGGTTGAAAACATTTTTTAAAAAGAGTACTTTGTGGAATGGATTGACAAGTTTTGAAATATAAATCTTTGTGTAGGTGAACCGGGGAGCGGTAGGCTCCGGTATATAAATATCACCGTCGGGGATGAGGGGACCTCGTTAGGTACCCTAGGCGTTGAGGATGGATGTTGATGTTTGCCGGAGGGTGCGGTATCTCCGAGGTACGAAATTAAAACCATCGGGGTGGGGGACCTTGAGAGAACAATCCCAAGTGGACCCAAAGATTTGATGTACATGATATGATGTGTATCCCCTTATGAATGGGACATGATTTTGCGGATTTAATAAAGTGCAAGTCATTCCACAAGTACTCTCTTGAGGGACAGGATGTCCAAGCAGTATCTTATTAGTTTATGAGATATTTTACATATGTAAAGACGTTTATGATGTGTATATTGAAAGTCATTGCACATACTAAAAGGAGGCTTGACAGGGTAATATATAATGAGGCTTGGCTTTCATTTTGGAATAGCTCTTCTTCCTGTACTCTCCCAAGAAGTAAGTTTGATCACTTTCCCATTTTTCTCAGTTTGCAAAAACAAACTCCTTCTTTCAGTTCTTCCTTCAAGTTTTTGAAAATGTGGGTCTACTCATAAAGATTGTCACAATGTTATTTCTGAATCTTGGAAGCAAGATGTGGTTGGTTGTCCCATGTTTATTTTATCCCAGAATTTGAAGAATTTAAAAACAGTTCTTAAAAACTGGAATAAAGAAGTTTTTGGTGTCATTCATAAACAAGTGGATTATGCTCTTCAGAACCTTAAATCTGTCCAGGACTTGATCTCTAGTAATGGTTGCACTGATGATCTGTTTGATCAGGAACAAAATGCTCAATCTAAACTTAATAAAGCCCTTCATTCTCAAGAGTTGTTATGGATGGAGAAAGCAAGGGTCAACTGGCATACTAGTGGTGACAGGAACACTTCATACTTTAATAGGTTAGCAAAAATTAGGGATGCCTCAAAGAGAATTGCTTTGCTAAAAATAGGTGATGATATACTTGATAAACAAGAGGATATTGACCATATATTGAGTTAATATAAGGAATTGTTCGGACAATTCCTACCTTGATGATGGGTTTATTGAAGTAGTCAGTGTTGAAGTTTCTGAAATGATAACAGGTTGTTAACTTGCCTGCCATAATGGGATGAAGTTAAGAGTGTTGTCACTGCTGGAAAATATATAATAAATGAGAAAGGGTAACATCTGTTAAACAAAAAGTAGATGTTAAAAAGGAGGCGGTGGCAGAACCATAAATATTAGGTTCATTTAAATCATCTTTAACATCTTTGGTTTTAACAACAGACGTTAAAACAACAGTCGTTAAAGGTGATTTTAATTTTTTTTAGTGACTATAACGTTATACCCACGCACACGCATTGCCTTCTTCACCTGTACTTTCACTCTCTGCCTCTGCACACTCCACCTCTTCTACCCTAACCCTTTCTAATGATCACCACCGCGAGCTCCTCTCCACCGCCACCACTGCGAGGTCTTCTCCACCACCACCGCGACTGTATTCTCTAGTGAGTTCTCTTCTCTCCACTCTTCTCTTCTCTCTACTCTATCTCATTTAAGGGTTTTCTTTCTCATTTAAGGTTTTCCACTCCACTCCACGGAAAGAACCCTAACAGAAGCCACTCTCCATCTCCTCTCTATGAACGTGGTAAACCCTAAACCATAAACTTCAGTTTTGCTTTCGGTCATTTTGCTTTCTGTTTGGTTGCTTTGCCTTAATGGCATTTCTCTTTGCACCATTGGTCCATGGCAGAATTGATTTCATGGGGTTTATTCATTATGGGCTGCTGCTACCTTTTTTTGTGTGTTCCTTCCCTAGTTTCTAGTTTGAACTTTGTTACAGAAGACTCTATATGTGTGTTTGTGTGTCAATAAAAGCACTGAAAAGAACAATGTGATGACTTTTACTTTTAAGAATCATGATTATATGCTTGGCTAATTAGCATGAGTTATACCTTAGCATGATTATATTCTGTTAAGGCTTCTAGTATAAAGTTTGTTTGTTTTTTTCTGAAAT
This sequence comes from Sophora flavescens, assembly GCA_030762895.1. Lineage (NCBI taxonomy): Eukaryota > Viridiplantae > Streptophyta > Magnoliopsida > Fabales > Fabaceae > Sophora > Sophora flavescens. Next base: position 165,158,686 of record CM061062.1, on the reverse strand, counting down.
GTAATTTTTGTTTAAATTCCAGCTAGTTAAAATTTTAGTTCAATGTATATGTATATACTTAATTAGATGATTCTTGACATAGGTTACAAATTTAAAATATGTAACTTTATGAATTTACATACTTATAGTGTTGATTGTACATGCGTGGGAAAATCACAGATACCCATCACGGTTCAGGGTCTCTGGTGCCCTCTTTAGCACTACCCTCTTTAAAAGGTACACATATGAGACACCCCGATGTCTCATTAAAGAAAATCATAATTTATTTAAAACTTACCCGTATTGTTAATGTTAAGCGGATATATAAACAATGAAGGAAATAAAATTTTAACAACAACCACATATGATGAACATACCATCATGCAAACCCATATATGTAAATAAGGTACTGTGAAGGGAATCCCGTCAATAGGATCCCATATAAGTACAAACTGATAAAGTAACAAAATACATCAAAAGTCTAAAAGAAAAGATGTCTCGCCGATTCTCTCTATAACCCAGTCCCTCACCTCTCAAAATACATCAAAATATCCTCATCGCACATCTATACATACCTAGTGAGATAGCACTAGCCAAATCTATCTCGGACGGCTATTGCTACCCTCACTCTCCCCTCTATCACCTCTAAAACGGGACGGTCCTGACACTCCCCGACTACTGTCTGAAGAACTCCCCTCCGAGTGTTGCAGGAACAAACAACGATAAACTCTATTGTCTCGCAGAGATAATCGAGAGGACTCGGACTGAACTGGCCTAATATCTGGGACCTGTGGGACCTCCAGTGCTAAGAGGTGGTCGATATCAGGTACCACCTGATCATCTGGTTCTGGTGCAGGATCTGGTAATAGTACTGGAAGAGTCAAGCCGATCCTGAAAGTACCGACCATGCCAAAAGGTACTCCATTTCCCCATCCGATAGTGGCCGTGACTGGACCCGTATAGACTGCAAACTGAGTGACTGCGTCCACAAGTCACCCATGCTCATTCACACATTCTAACTCAAAGGTTCCCGCTAGGGGAAACCCTGTCGGTCCTGTCATCCAGGGATGCTCCCAATGTACCATCCTCACTATCTGGGTCTTTACGCACCATGATCAGGAAGAAGAAACATGAAAGAAAAGAGCAGGGAGATAAGAAACTATCTAACATCAAAACATGGAAAAGGATACATAGCAATAAATCAATAAAAGTACATAGGCATGCATCACACAAAGATATACAATCATCCTCAAGTTATTTTATAATCCTCTACCTTTCGCACTCATGCAAAATATGCTAACGTGACTGCCACCCAGAATATCAAGTCAGTCGTCCAAGCGACATGTCTCTAAAACACCGGTGCACATCCTCATCCATGGCAGAGGATGCTCATGCAAAGCTATGACACTATAATGGCACATCTCGCTCCGATGCACACCCAACTCTCTCTCTCATGGGTGCTCATGCATGACAATGACACTATAGCCGCACGATATAAACCTAAGTTGAGACGGTCCCGCGAGGACTACGGATATACCTCACGGTAGTCTCTTATATCCTCCATATAAAGAAACTGGACCTTGGCTTCGGTATCTATCGTCAGATACACTGACCTCGTGTGTTCCACTCACAAGGCTGTAATCAACAACATGCGTTCGTGCTATCTCACCCTTTCGTACCAAGACAATCCTAATTCCTTAACCTTCCTCTATAACCTCATAACATACCTCAACTCATCAAATAAGTATTATTTAATCATATTTAATTTAGGTTAGGCACATGTATAAATTTTCCTTCATTTACCCTCTCACAGAAGACATCTCTTTAAACATTTGCAAATCAAGTAAATATATATCACATCAAGTATAATTATACAACATTAAATATAAATAAAATCATAAAGTAAGAACCAATAATCCAAATATAGCATATTAAAACAAATAGCACATAGTGAGCAACTTAATAGATAAAATCATGCAAGCTCGAATATCATAAATTTAACCTAACGTCGATAAACCTACAACCCCTATATCATCATTGGTACCACTAAGTAGTCTCCAATGTGATATAGATATTGTCCGTTACTCGCTCACCTGTAGGGTTTAGGTTGCCCTACGCCATTATTGAAATAAATGCTACTTAGCCATTTCCGACATTAGATGGCTTCTTTCTCCCACCTGATAAGTCGTAGGCTACACTAGAGGCAACAAAACAAACCCCCTATCAACCTTTTAGCTACTGGAACGTGAAGGAAACAGGGTCTCCGAGCCTCCAAAAATTCACCTGAATAAATCATTGTGAAGCACACGTTACAGGGAACCCTAATATGAAAACGGAATCGAAAATCGATAGACGGATTGAAAGATAACTCTAACATCGTCACCGATGGCATTTCAGCATAATGAAAACATAGATTATCCTAGCTTAGAGAAGAAAAGAAAGCTAGGGTTTAGAAGATGTCGTTACCACGATCTCAATGGCATAGTCGAAATTGCGATAAGATGAACAGATCGATCGGAAACTCCTCGGGAAGTTCACTCTTCCTCACAGTCTCTTATCTCTCTCCCTCTATATTTCTATACGCTATCTTACTCTTCTCTGACTTCTTTTCTTTTCGTTGACATAGTAAGAAAATACTAAGTAAATAAAATTTAGAAATGAAGTAATCCTAATCCTTAAAAAAAAACAAGAAGGTAGTCTACGATTTTATTTATTTATTTTTACTACCAAATTGTTTTTTCATAGATAAGTGATTCATCAAGGCTATAGCTTCACTAGATTGAGTGGTTGGCGTGAAACAAGAAAAAGGCAAGCAGGAGGTGTTTCATTCTTAAGGCATGTCATGCTTTCTTTTCCTAAATATAATTTATTTAATTAATATACTTTTTTTATAATTAGTATATTTTATTTATGTCTCTTGGCCATCCAAAATAAGTTAAAGGAACCATTTATTTCAGTTACAACTTTAACTAGGATTAAATATGTTAGTTTGATCCTAATTAGGTAACTATACTTCAGTATTTTCTATTAGACTTAAATAACCTGAACTAACCGATGTGAAAAGTATCAATAAACAACATCGGTCGTTTCAACATCAGTTTGAAAACCGATGTGAAAAGCCAAAAATAACCGATGTGGAATCCCTTTTCTGCACTAGTGATTGTCTATTTGTTTGGTCTAATGCTTGCTTGAGTGTTTGACTTTGTTTCACCCTGGATTTTGTGTGATTGCATGTGTTTGGGGGAAAATCTCTCACCGAGTCAGTGGACTCACCCCACGATTAACATTTTAGGTGCAGATATCTGCGAAGCCGCCAGAAGCTTTGGATGCCATGTGGACAGCTTTTAATGGATTGACACCCATAACATAAGAGTATATAGTTTTTAACAGGACTTTGTAATTTGTATTGTTTTAGCTACTCTGATGTATTATATTCATTATTATGTTGTAATTAATAAATGTAATCATTTTCTTTGTATGAAACGGATTTTTGTATGCTTGTGAGGCTGCAAAGGGGAAAGAGAGACTTTCATTTTCGGCTGGTCATGGCTACGAAATTCGGGTCATGACATTATTGAAGACTAAGAAGCCTAAAGTAGTTATCGGTTAAATTAATGATCAAGTATTCGGAGAATACAAACACTATCTTCTGAAGGAAGTTGAAAGAAGAAGGATCAAGATTACATAATAGATCAAGATCAAGAAGTCATACTTCAAAGAAGTGTCTATCTCTTTCAGTATGCATCTAAGCTTCTGACAAAGTCAGAACCACTCTTCTGTCAAAATAACTTGTCTGATTCAAAAGATATTCAAACATCCACAAACTTTGAAGATGTGAAATTCTAAGTCACCTTGTGTGTTACTGAAGCACGCGCCACGGAGAAAACCCTCTATGAGGAAATCCCTTAATCTCTTATTCAAAAGCAAATGCATTTTGAAATATAGTTAATTAAACTTGAAAAAATTTTATTAATATATCTCTTATCTTTAATCAAGATCAGATAAAGGAGAAAAAGACAAAAGGACAAGGCTACAGAAAAGCATTCCTTATGTAAGTAAGTGAAAAGCTACTTTATCTTGGCCTTTCTAAGTGTTGCACAAATAAGGAAAGAACACTACCCAAAGCTGGAAAAGCAAGACTGCTATACTCAAATGTCAACAAGGAATCTCCAGTGTTCTTCAAAGTATTTATTATCAAGTCAGAACGACTATTTTCTGTAGAACGAAGTTGAAGACTTTCGAATGCATGTCAACGGATCTCTATTATCAAGTATAAATAGAAGAAGTCTAAGTCTGAACAATGTGTGATAACATGATGAGCAACTAAGAACAAGCCAATATTTACTCATCAGTAAAAAGCTATATCACTCAAGAACAACATTCATCTTAAAAATCAATAGTTGAAAGCAACAATCACTCACTAAACTTCTTCTCACTCTGAAAATCATTTTAAGAAGAACTCATCTGTAACTCACCAAGTTTGAAGTTCATATTCACTCTCTGTAGTGTTAAAGATTGGTTGAATTGCTCTGTAACTTTGAAGTTGCGCTTCAAAACATTCTCAAAACTGAGCCTGAAGAGGCTTGCTTCAAGAATACTTATTGAACCTGAAGAGGCTAGGTGTGCAAACAATACTTGTGGTTGAGCCTGGAGAGGCTAGGTGTGCAAATAATACTCGTCTGTAATCTTGATCAGTTATAGTGTTAAAGCTTGGTGAAACCAAGGATTGGATGTAGCCCAAAGCTTGTGGGTGAACCAGGATAAATCTGAGTATACTATTTCCATAACCTTTACTTTATTATTCAGTTTATTTAACTGTTTTAAGTAACTAACTCGAGTGTGTTAAACAGCTGTTGATCAGTTTGTTGAGAAAGGCATTTGTCTTTAAGCATTTCACATTTACTGATTTTGTTTTCTGCTTCTTAAACTATGATTTTCGAAAACACTATTGAACCCTATAACAGCCTGCTTTTAATGATGTTATTCAACCAGTTAAAATATAATTAAATTATATTTTAACTTTGAGAGTTAGAAAGTGTTTTTTATTAAAATAAAATCATATTCATAGTCTACTTTATGGTAGAGGGTTACGGCAAAATTTTCGTTTGAAAATTCAGACGAAAGTTGGTCTGCGTTTTCACTGCCGGTACAAGTTTACTGTACAGAAAACCTAATTTTGACCCGTGAACGAGATAGTTAGTGTTTTTATTATGTTTCCTTCAACTTTGGTTATTTTGAAAATTTTCGTTCAAAAATAAAATATAATATTTTATTTGGGCGAAAACGTCGGAAGAATTACGATAAAAAATGCAACCGGGTACGAAATGGAGCAGAATAGAAGACATAAAAGGCTTGAGGTGAGATGAGGGAGTGAGGTGACTCACTAGAGGTATGGCCTAAGCTATCTCCTAAAAAGTGGTCATGATGGACTTTTTGAAATATATCATATTATATTCTAAAAACCTATTTTTCTCTTTCCTCTTCAACCAAACAAGGCACAAGGTCAAAACTTGCTCCCCAAGCTCATTCCTCTCTCCTTAATTTTGTGCCACTCTCTCCCCTCTCTATATATACCCCTTTCATTTTCACTTCATCATCTTCCTCCTTCAACCTCCATTAAACCTTCATCTTCTTCTTTCTTCTAAAAGTTCAAGCTCTTAAAGCTTTAGTTTTTATTAATCTTTTCTACTTAAGTTCTTAATTAAAGTTCTTCCTTATACTAAGGGTAATGCTCTCATATGAATCTTTTTGCAAGTTCATCTTTTATTTCTTAGTTTACTTTATGTGTTCTTTATATGCTTTAAACTTCTAAAATCTCTCTAAAATGGTAGAAAACTCCTTTTGAGTTGAAACCACTTTCTATAATCTTGTATTAACTTATATTTTCATATACTAAGAGGTTGTGTAAAAGAAAAATATCTACCTATCTCTTCCAATGAAGGCAGAATGCTTGCATTTGTGACCTAGGAAGTTTTTGTTTCAACTTTTGGAATATGATCATGTGTTTGAGTTTCTAACCATCCATTGATCTTAAATTTATAAATCTTGGAAGTTTTGATAGCTTGTTCCTATGATGGCTGAAAATATGAATAAGTAAGCCTAGGATACTATGTTTCAACATTCCAAGTATGATCATGGATTTAGAACTCTTAATACCTTGTGATTCTAAACCTTAGAGTTATTGTTAAACAAAGAATATTTTCCTCATCATCCTATGATGGCCGAAACTTAGTGTTTAGGTGCTAGGATGTGTGAGTTTTTATTTTTCCAAAATGATCATGGACTTAAGCTCCATAAGATATTTGGATGCTAAGTCTAAGAGATTGGAAAGTGTAAGGATTTCTAACTTGTTTATTCTATGTTATTAAAGCTAGGATGTATTACTTTCATTTTTTCCAAGATGATCATGGACTTGAGCTCCATAAGATATTTGGATTCTAAGTCTAAGAGATTGGAATGTTTAAGTTTCCATTGTTTTCCAAGATGATCATGGATTTGAGCTCCATAAGATATTTGGATGCTAAGTCTAAGAGATTGGAATGTTTAAGTTTCCATTGTTTTCCAAAATGATCATGGACTTGAGCTCCATAAGATATTTGGATGCTAAGTCTAAGAGATTGGAAAGTTTAAGGATTTCTAACTTGTTTATTCTATGCTATTAAAGCTAGGATGTGTTACTTTCATTTTTCCAAGATGATCATGGACTTGAGCTCCATATGATATTTGGATGCTAAGTCTAAGAGATTGGAATGTTTAAGTTTCCATTGTTTTCAAAAATGATCATGGACTTGAGCACCATAAGATATTTAGATACTAAGTCTAAGAGATTGGAAAGTTTAAATATTTCTAACCTATAAATCCTATGAAGGCCGAACCTAGAAGGTTATGGACCTAGGATACTTTGTTCTTATTTTTCCAAAATGATCATGGTTTTGATCTCCTTAATACATATGGATTCTAAACCTAAGAGATTGGAAAGTTTAGTGAATGCTATACCTAAGAACTAGTCTTGGCCGAACCTATACCTTGTGGTTTAGTGTTCTTGTTTGATTTTAACTTGTGATTTTGTGTTCGTAATCTTAGACTTCCATCACGGAGGAAACAAGGACGTTCGTGGTATACCTCTTCGAGCATCTAATCTCCTTACCTTCACAGAAGGTGGAGTTAGTACTTAGTGGTGTGACAACGAGGAGCTTCGAGTTCGGGAGTCCGGTGATAACCCGGGTGGAGGAAAGAACCAACCTATCGTCGGAATGGATAATTAGTAGATTATATAATAATTGTGTAGGGTGACCTAAACCCTACTAGTAGTCGAGTAATCGACAAGACCAAAATCACATTGGAAACCTTTTCTGAAAAACCAATGGTGATTCGGGGATTGTGGGTTTATCGATATTAGGTTTATTTTAGATTGTTGATGGTTGATTTGATTTTATTACCTTTATTGAATTGATTTTGTGCTATATTGGTGATATGGGAATATTTGGATTGATATTGTGTTATGCATGATCTGCCTGGTTTGTATTATTATGCTTAGTGGTTTTTAAGCAAAGATATATATGTTGTCTAAGAGATGATTGTTTTGGGTATGAGGATAATAATGATTTAGAAGTGCCTAACCTAGATGATGTATGTTAAAGAGGCGTTATGGCATAGAATATGTGTCAAGTTCTAATGGAAGGTTAAGGCACTAGGATGTTGTTAAAACGGGTTGGTGAGATTCAAGTATAGGTGTTGTTGTCCACAACCGTGTATTGGTAATATAATACACAAGGACAAAAGTGTATTGGTAATATAATACACAAAGACAAAAGTGTATTGGTAATATAATACGCAAGGACATCTGTGTATTGGTAATATAATACACCGTGTATTGGTAATATAATACACGTAAAACACTTCTGTGTATTGGTAATATAATACACCGTGCATTGGTAATAGAATACACGTAAAACATTTCTGTGTATTGGTAATACAATACACCGTGTATTGGTAATATAATACACATAAAAAACTTCTATGTATTGGTAATATAATACACGTAAAATCAAGAGTTCTCGCGAGACCACTTCCACCTTAGGAAATAGGTGTGAAACTATGGTGTCTTTGAGTACATTGAGATTGGGGGTAGAGGATGATATATTAACTTGAGGGTAATCTGTTAGTTATGTGTGTTGTTTGTCTGTGACAATTACTGTATGATTTACTATGACTCTTTTCCGCTTTTTGATGATAGAACTGTTTCTTATTCCCTATGTTTCTGTATTTTTGTGGGTTACTTTGGTTTACGTTAGAAGATCCGATGGAGGGTTATGTTGCTGAGGAGCTAGACGGAACTCTGTATGAAACGAAGATTGCTGAGGAGTTGGATGGAACTCCTTACGAACCCGACGCTGGGGGTCGAGCTGTGATCCATGGCGATTAGAGTATAGACATTATGGCCAGTGTGTCTAAGGAGCAATTTATATTTTCGCTAAGTATGTCTGTTATTAAGTTTATAGCTGTGAGGGATCCTACTGAGAGGATACCCTCAACAGTGTTTTGGTATTGTAATGAACAACTAAGTGTGTATTTACATATGTTAAAATTATTGTGTTTTAATTTGTAGAAGTTATATGATAATTAAATAAGTTTTTAATTTTTACGTATTTTCACGATAAGCACGCGATTAAGAATTGATTTAATAAGGTATTTAATCTAATAAAACACAGGGGCACAACGGGGTGTCTCAACCCCCCCCCCCCCCCTCTAGTGTTGTTTTGTGCCATTTCATGGTCTACATCAAGTACAATCTGGTTGTCATCAGGGTACTGGCTCAAGAGTGCTTACGGTCTTTGGGCGTAAGTACGAGTCTTGGGGACGGACTGAAATGTGGTACTAGAACTAGAACTGGTACTATCTCTGGCATCGGTAGCATAGACAGTACCGGTGCTACCGGAAAACCAATAAGAAAGGGAAACATTTGGCCAGTCCGAAAGGTCCCAACCAAACCGAATGGAGACCCATCTCCTATTCTGGTAGTAACCGGTACTGGACCCGTATATACTGCAAAGCGGGTGACTGGGTCACTTAGCCACCCTTGCTTGTCTACAAACTCAAACTCAAAGGTTCCCGTCAGGGGGAACCCCGCCGACTGCATCATCCAAGGATGATCCCAATGAACCATCGATAAAGTCCGGGTCTACATGTGTAATGATAGAAAAGACAAACCCAAACGAAAGGAAAAAGGAGATAAGAAACTATCTAGCATCAAAACATTGAAAAGGGTATGTAACATTTTAAACAAAAAAAAAAAAGCATTCAGACATGCATTACATTATACATACAAACATCCTCGAGATATATTATCTCCCTCTACCCTTCCCACTTATGCAAATGATTATGTATGCTGACATGGCCACCACCAATACTGTCACATATTCCTCAGCTGCTTAGTCAGTCGTCCAAGCGTGCATCCCCAAATCCCAGTGCAAACCCTCATCTGCGGTGAGAATGCCCATGCAAAGTAATGACACTATAGATGCACATCTCGCACCGGTGCACACCCTGGTTCTCTCTCGAGGGTGCTCATGCATCACATTGAAGCTATAGCTGCACAGCCTAATTCTAAGTTGGGACGGTCCCGCGTGGACTCCGGACCTCGTGTGTTCCCAACATACGGATATAATCAACAACATGCATATGAATGAATCACACCGACATATATAAAGTCATACCCTAGTGCCTTAACCTCTCATCACTATCTCATAAAATACCTCATTAATATTACATCATTAATCTCATCATAATAAAATATTAATTAATTAGGTTAGGCACTTTTAAAGCATGGGTCATATATTCCCAACATACATCACCATAAAAATCATCATATATCAATACCTAGAGACCACTAAGCATGTTATAGCACTCAATCATGTTGTCATATCAAGCATTTTAAAACATACATTATGAATAACAAAATAATCACATAGACACCATTAATCCAAACAGCACACATCAAGCAGCTCAATATAGTAAAAATCAGACAACCTCAAATATCATAAAATCAACCTAATGGCGATCAACTTACAATCTCCATATCATCATTGGTAGCACTAAGTAGTCGTCGATGTGATATTGACTTTGTCAATAATTAGCCTACAAGTAGGGTTTAGGTCGTCCTACGTCATTATTGAATAGATTGTTACTTAGCCATTTCCGACGTTAGATGGCTTCTTTCTCCCGCATAAGATGTCGTAAACTAAACCAGAAGCAACGAATGAACCCTCTCTCAACTCTCCTAGTTGTTGCCTTGCCCAGAACAGGGGTCCCTGGGCCTCCCAAAATTCACCAGATTACATCATTACGAAGTGTACATTATAGGTGACCCTAATATGAAGTCGAAATTGAAAATTGATACACGGATTGAAAGATATCCTCAATACCATCATCGACGGCATTTCGGTGTAAAAAGGGTATAGTTTACCTTAGCTTAGAGAAGAAAAGGAAGGCAGGGTTTATAAGACGTCGTTGCCATGATCACAATGACGTACTTGGAATTGCGTTAGGACGATCGGATTGCTCGTACTCTCGACCTGAAGTTACTCTCTCTCGCTAGTCTCTCTCTGTATCTCTCTACACTCTCACGCTTGCTTTCTGTCTATTTCTTTTAACACAGAGGTAACTTGAGTTACCTCTCGTATACTTATATTTTCTTCTCCTCAGCACTGCCCATGCTTGAGCGTGGGAATAGCCACGCTTGAGTGTGTGGCCATCCACACTTGAGCGTGGAGCTACTTTCCAGGTTAGATAACCGCCACCGCACATGCAACCAACCAGAAAGAGCCACGTGGAGTCAACGCCAGAGCTTGTATGGTTGACCCCACACTTGAGCATGGAGTAGGTCATGCTTGAGCATTGACCATTGACCAGAACACTGATTTTACGATTCGTCGCTTCAGTTTGGCCTCCGATTGTCCTCAAATTTGAGATATGGACGTTCTATACCTAAGAAACAATCTCAAGCCTTCAAATATGCCCACACTCTTCCTTAAATCTAAATTGTTTATTAGTCACTCTTGAGCATTCTAAGCGATGCCATAAAACCCTAGGTTACTTTTACGTTCTATTCAACAATGGTTGATCGCGTACTTTCTATGCAAGGGTTCCTACACCTTAATCAACATATTAAACATTTAATCCAAGTCTTAAACCTAGTCCTCATACGTATAAAAAAAATTTTATAAAAGCATGGATGTTACATTACTACCCCTTTTAAAAGAAATTCCGTCCTTGGAATTCACATACCTCAAAACAAGTGTGGATACTGCTGCTGCTTGTCTGCCTCACGCTCCCAAGTAGCATCTTCGGTAGTAACATCCCATATGACCTTAACCAAAGGAATTTGTTTACCGCGAAGTTCTTTAATCCTTATATCTGCAATCTTAAACGGTAAAGCCTCATTGTCTATATTCTCCCGGAGTTGTATAGACTCAGGCTCAAGTACGTGAGAAGGATCAGGATAATATTTCCTCAACTGTGAGATGTGAAAGAAGTCATGAAGATTAGAAAGGTTAGGCGGTAAGGCAATATTGTAAGCTACTGGACCAATCCGTCGAAGAATCTGGAACGGTCCAATAAATCTAGGAGTAAGCTTTCTAGACTTGATAGCTCTGCCAATTCCAGTCTTCGGAGTGACTCTAAAAAACACGTGATCACCCTCCTAGAACTCTAAGGGTCTCTTCCTCTTGTTACTATAGCTCTTTTGCCTATCATGTGCTTCCTTCATTTTTTCCCTTATCTTCCTAACCTGTTCCGTTGTCTGTTGTACCACATCAAGACCCAATACTTGGCTTTCACTAGCCTCATACCAACACAATAGGGTTCTGCACTTTCTGCCATATAAAGCCTCATACGGTGTCATCCCGATACTGATGTGGAAACTGTTATTATATGTAAACTCAATCAAAGGTAGGAACTCATCCCATCTACCAGTGTGTTCCAAAACACAAGCCCTCAAAAGATCCTCTAATGACTATCCATCCGTTTGAGGATCGTAAGAAGAACTTATCCTTAACTTCGTCCCCAAAGCATTGTGCAAATGCCTTTAAAATCTAGATGTAAATCTAGGATCTTGATCGGAGACGATGCTTGACGGTACACCGTGTAACCTAACCACTTATTTGATATAGATCTGGGTCAATCTCTCCAAACTGTAACTCTCACAAATAGGTAGGAAGTGAGCACACTTCGTTAACCTATCAATGATAACCCAAATCGTATCATGCCTCTTTGGAGTTAATGGTAATCCCACCACAAAATCCATAGCTATGCTATCCCATTTCCACTCTGGGATATCTAATGATTGTAACAAACCAGCAGGCTTTTGATGTTCTATCTTAGCCTTCTGACAAACCAGTCAGGATAAAACATATTCTGCCACTTCCTTCTTCATCCTCGACAACCAAAACATCTTCTTTAGGTCTTGATACATCTTCGTGGCTCTGGGGTGAAAACTCAACTTACTCTTATGTGCATCTTCCAAAATCATCTTCCTAAGCTCTAAATCCTCTGGCATACATATCATGTCCCTAAACTTCAATACATCATATGGCCCTCTACTAAACTCTGAAATCTTACCCTCATCTATGCCTCTACTTACCTCTTGCAGATATTGATCCTGAACTTGTTTATTTTTAAGATCTCTCGGAAACTCACTACTAATGGTGATCATACCTAATAAAATTCTATCCTCAGCCAACTTCATACCTAGGTTCAGATCTCTGAACTGCTCAATCAATTCCATCTCCCTTACCATCGTTTCGGATACATGTAAAGATTTCTTACTCAATGCATCCGCTACCACATTTTCCTTCCCAGGATGGTATTGTAGATCAAATTCATAATCCTTGATAAACTTCATCCATCCACGCTGCCTCATATTCAACTCCTTTTGATCAAATAGATACTTCAAACTTCTATGGTTACTATACACATGGAATTTAGCTCCATACAGATAGTGTCGTCATATCTTCAATTGCAACACTATAGCTTCCAACTCCAGATCATGGGTCGGATAGTTCCTCTTATGAATTCTTAACTGTCAGGAAGCATAAGCCACAACTCTTCCCTCTTGCATCATCACGCAACCCAACCCTTGATATGATGCATCACAATACATGTCAAACTGTCCTAGAGGATCTGGTAAGGTTAACACTGGTGATGTAGTCAACCTCTCCTTCAACTTCTGAAAACTTTCCTCACATTTCTCTGTCCAAACAAAGGTTGTATCTTTTCTCGTTAACTGTGTCATAGGCAACATAATCTTCAAGAAACCTTCTATAAACCTTCGGTAATATCCCTCCAATCCAAAGAAACTCCTCACCTCACTCACTGCCTTAGGTCGCTCCCACTTAAGCACAGCCTCAACTTTAGCTAGATCCACTGTTATTCCTTCCTTGTTAATCACATGACCTAAGAATTGGACCTCCTTTAACCAAAACTCGGACTTAGAAAATTGGGCATACAACTGTCTATCTTTCAACACCTGCAATACTATTCTCAGATGTTCCTCGTGCTCTTCCCGTTTACGGGAAAAGATAAGGATATCATCGATAAACACAACTACAAACTTATTGAGGAAAGGTCTAAAGATCATGTTCGTGTAATCCATGAACACTGCTGGAGCATTAGTCACACCAAAAGGCATAACCAGATACTCGAAATGTTTGTATCTCATTCTAAAAGCTGTCTTGCGTATATCCTCATTCTTCACTATAATCTAATGATACCCAGACCTCGGATCAATCTTGGATAATACTGAAGTCCCCCTTTAATTGATCCATCAAATCATCTATCCTAGACAACAGATACTTATTCTTGATCGTCACCTTGTTCAATTGCCTATAATCCATGCACAACCTAGCACTTCAATCATTCTTCTTAACAAACAACACCGGAGCTCCCCACGGTGAAACACTGGGTCTGATGAATTCCTTTTTCAACATATCATCCAATTGTTTCTTTAACTCGGCTAAATCTACGAGTGACATCCGATAGGGTGCTATAGATGTAGGTCCTGTCCCTGGTATGAGATCTATGGTGAACACTATTTCCCTCTCTGGTGGCAAACCCGAAACATCAGGAGGGAAAACCTCAGGAAATTCTCTCACGATAGGCATATAATCTATACTTGGAGTCTCCTTAGGCTCCACTGAGAAAAGCATCACGTACAATAGAGAATCATCACTCCTTATAGATACTCCTTCATTGGTAGATACTATGATAGAAGGCTTAAGAAATGACAAGGTCTTGCTAGAACAATCTAACACTACACGGTTGGCCGAAAGCCAAACCATGCCAAGGATAACATCTATCTACTGTATAGGCAAGCAGACAAGATACACAAGGAATCTCAACAACTATAGGACACTATAATCAAACAGACATGGTAGTCAAGGAATCATTAGTCGGGGTAGATACTGTAAGGGTATAAGATAACTGAGAAACTGATAACTGTAAATGATCCACACACTCGTGTGAAATAAATGAATGTGTAGCACCTGAGTCAAATACCATAGACGATAGTCTACCAGATATCAAACACATACCCTGGATAAGATCTGCAGATTGACAAGATTCTGCCTCTATCCCTGTAAACACTCTTCCTGTGGCTTGAGATCTGGTCGTTTGTTGTCCCGCTGTAGGAACTCCTCTCCCAACTCCACCTATGTAACCTACAGCTCCTCTACCAGTAGCTGTCTGCTGTTGCATCCCTCTCTGCCTACAATCCCGATTCATGTGACCTGGTTTCCCACAATATAAACAACTAGGTCTCTCCATGCAATCTCTAACATAATGCGGACCTCCGTATCTGAAGCAGACTGGGCCTCTCTGTTGTCGGCCCGCTCCATCAACTAGTACTGTAGAAACTGGTACTGGTGCAAATGTATGAACACTCTGCACTGGTCTGGTATAGGGCCCTCGTCTCCACTAGGAACCACTGCCTGCTCTCCTATGAATACCTGATGTAATAAGGCCTCCACTCCTCTACTGCCTCTACTCAGCAGCCTGCCTCTAATCTATGCCCTCTATGGCACTGCATCTCTCAACCAACTCTGGGAAACTCTGAATGCCTAAGGGCACTATAGCCATCCACAGCTCATGTCGTAACCCCTCCTCAAATCCCCGGCACTGCCAATCCTCATCAGGGAACCTCTGGTAGAACTCACAAAACTATAACAACGCCTCAAATCTAGCTGCATAGTCACCAACAGACATGTTACCCTGTCGGAGACTCATGAACTCCCTCTCCTTCTCACGTCGAACCAACCACAAAAAGTACTTCTCGAAGAAGTACTCTCTGAATGTCTCCCAGCTAATCACTCGGCCCTCAGCCTCCAGCAATCTTCTCTTGCTGCTCCACCATGCCTCTACTCCTCCAGTCAATATGAAAACAGCATAAGTCACCTTCCGGTCATCTCTGCATCTCATAGTATCAAAGATCTTTAACTCCTGGAACCACCACTCTGCCCGCTCTGGATCATAGTCACCTCTAAACTAGGGTGGTTTCCCTTTCAGGAATGTAGCCATCCCTGCATCCTCTGCAGCTCTCCTCTTATTCTGCAACTCTTTGTCTCTCTGCATCATCTGAGCATTCTGTTGCGTCTGCTGCAACAGAGCAGTAGCTAGCTTACGAATGGTCTGAAGAGTCTCGGATGACTCTTCTCCACCTCTAGCTCCTGCTCCAGTGTGATAAGTCTCACCAACAACTCTCACTGGGGTTCTACCACCACCTCGTCCCCAATGTCCTCAACCTCTACCTCGAGCCATGATATTGCCAAAGAAATCATTAGCTCACATTTATATGACATATAATACTAAATAAAACTGAAATATAAATACTATATGCCACATAAATGTTAATTATCAGGTCCGAACTCACTACCCAACTTCTAAACACAGTCAACATCCGATGTGGATTCAACTAAATTGGCCAGTACACCCTAACCTCACAGTCTGAATAAAATCAAACTGCTCTGATACCACCAAATGAGACACCCCGATGTCTCATTAAAGAAAACCATATTTTATTTAATACTTTATCGGGATATTAACGTTAAGCGGATATTTAAACGGGAAAATAATAAAATAAAAACATAATATTATATATATATATATATATATATATATATATATATATATATATATATATATATATATATATATATATATATGCACGAAAACAGTCATAAGGTAATGTAAAAGGAATCCCGTCAGTAGGATCCCATATAGAGGTACAAACCAAATGAAAATAAGAAAATACATCAAAAGAGCTAACAAAAGATGCCTCACCGTCTCTCTAACCCAGTTCCTCTCAAAATACATCAGAAAATCCTCACCATAAACCTATGTACACCTAGCAGTAAAGCACTAGCCGGTACTATCACAGACGACTACTACTACCCTCACTATCACCCCTTCGCCCTCTAGGTCTGGATGGTCCCACCACCGCTCTGATACTACTAGAAGAGCTCTTACGTGAATGTCGCTGAAACAAGCGTCGGTAGGCAAAGCTACGACGAGACGATAATCTGGAAGACTTGGATCCAGCTAGACTCATATTTGGAACCTCCGGAATCTTTGGGGCAAGCATGTGGTCTACATCAGGTACAATATGCTCATCATCTGGTACTGACTGAAGAACGTGTATCGGTGCTGGCACAGGTACAAGTATTGGGACTGGTAATGAAACTAGTACTATCTCTGGCATCGGCGGCATAGGCGGTATCGACGCTACCGGAAACCTAATACGAAAGGGAAACGTTTGGCCAATCCGAAATATCCCACCCAAACCTAATGGAGCTCCCTCTCCTAATCTGGTAGTCATTGATACTGGACCCTTATATACTGCAAAGCGGGTGACTGGGTCCACTAGCCACCCCTGCTCGTCTACAAACTCAAACTCAAAGGTTCCTGTCAAAGGGAACCCCGTCGGCAGCGTCATCCAACGATGATCCCAATGAGCCATCGATAAAGGCTGGGTCTACTTGTGTAATGATAGAAAAGACAAACACAAAAGGAAGGGAAAATGTGATAAGAAACTATCTACCATCAAAACATGGAAAAGGGTACGTAACATTTTAACCAATAAAAGCACACAGACATGCTTTACATTATATATACAAACATCCTCGAGACATATTATCTCCCTCTACCCTTCCCACTTATGCAAATGATTATGTATGCTGATGTGGCCACTACCAATATTGTCACACATTCCTCAGCTGCTTAGTCAGTCGTCCAAGGGACGCGTCCCCAAATCCTGGTGCACACCCTCATCCACGGTGAGAATGCCCATGCAAAGCAATGACACTATAGCTGTTCATCTCGCTCGGATGCACACCCTGGTTCTCTCTCGATGGTGCTCATGCATCGTAATGAAGCTATAGCTGCACAGCCTAATCCTAAGTTGGGACGGTCCCACGAGGACTTCGGACCTCGTTTGTTCCCAACACAAGGATATAATCCACAACATGCATATGAATGAATCTTGCCGACATATATGAAGTCATACCCTAGTGCCTTAACCTTTCATCATTAACTCATAAAATGCCTTATTAATATTACATCATTAATCTCATCATCATACAATATTAATGAATTAGGTTAGGCACTTCTAAAACATGTGTCATATATCCCCAACATACATCACCATAAAAATCATCATATATCAATACCTAGAGACCACTAAGCATGTTATAGCACTCAATCAAGTTGTCATATCAAGTATTTTAAAATATACATTATGAATAAGAAAATAATCACATAGACACCATTAATCCAAACAGTGCACATCAAGTAGCCAAATATAGTAAAAATCAGACGACCTCAAATATCATAAAATCAACATAATGGCGATAAACTTACAATCTCCATATCATCATTGGTACCACTAAGTAGTCGCCAATGTGATATTGACATTGTCAATTATTCACCTATTAGTAGGGTTTAGGTCGCCCTACT
The DNA here is from genome assembly GCA_030762895.1 of Sophora flavescens. Lineage (NCBI taxonomy): Eukaryota > Viridiplantae > Streptophyta > Magnoliopsida > Fabales > Fabaceae > Sophora > Sophora flavescens. Next base: position 165,140,704 of record CM061062.1, on the reverse strand, counting down.
CCATTATTGAATAAAATGTATGTTACCTTGCGCAGAATGAACCCTCTCTCAACTCTCATAAATGTGACATCCTCTACCCCACATACATCTAAAGCATTAAAAGATTGGGTAATTTAAAATAAACATCATTTATTGAAACTAATCAAAACTAAGGTAAAAGGCACCACATCGCATCAAGTCTCAAATCACGGAAAATAAAAACGTAACATAACATAAACAAAACCCAATCCTTGATGTCACATACAGAGCTGGTATAACCAATCTGAAAAATATCCTCGGATACAAACTGAACAACTAACTAACTACTGAAAACTGGAAATCCTAACTAATGAGTCGCAGCTCCTCGGAGTCACTCCTCAATTGGATGCTCATCGTCCTCTGCATGAAAGATACATGCAACAACAAGAAACATAGAGATAGGGAGAAAGAAAAATGAATATGAATATAATGGCAAGGAAGCAGTTAGCAAGACGAGCATACATCAAACAATCATGTTATAGCAGGCAACAATATAACATATCAATATCATCATACAAACGTGTATGCTATGCAATGCAAACTCTACTCCACTACTCCGTTATGCACTTGGATCTATCTATCTCAGGAAGTCAACTTCGGAGTTACATTTCCACATTGACCAATAAGCACCAACGCCGGGGCAATCCACCAAACCTTGGCTGGACCCCTATGATAGCCGACGCACCTTACTCTCGGATGCGCCACCACGGTTGTACATGATTCACTCGAATCGTCGCGGACGGCCGATCGCTTTAATCACGGACGACCTCCCCTTTGTTGAACATCTTCCACTAACATCTCTGATGCGTGAATGCATGCTCAACACAACACATAAACATAACCACCACCTCCGCTTGGGCCTATAGACTACCCAAGTTTTAACACCATCCATTTGTAATTATCTTTTGTATTCATTAATTAAACACTCTAGTCGTTCTTCACTAGAGATTACCACCTTGACCAACAAGCATCAAGGCCCCCTTGGCCACTAGGCTACCAAGGTACCATATCATCATTAACACTCTAGCCATTGAGCACTGGAGATTACCACCTTGACCATCATGCATCAAGGTCCCCTTAGCCACTAGGCTAACAAGGTACAACATCATCTTATCACTTGTCTTTGGTCTTCATGTTTGGTTGGTATTTTATAAAGTCTTTTAGAGCTTTCAGGGTCAAACAACCCTAACTCAGCATTCTGCGTCTGTTCGATTTTCTATTCTGGACAGGTGAGCACGCCCACGAGCATCTTTGGTCCTGCGCAGCAAGCACGGTCGTGCTACCTATCAAGCACGGTCGTGCTCAAAAGCGCACCCATTTTCTGGATTTGAATGGGAGCACGGGCGTGCTCCCTGTTAAGCACGGTCGTGCTCCCTGTTAAGCATGGCCGTGCTTAATGGAGTAGGGCCATACTATTGGAAAATGACTCTGGTATGTTTTGACTAATGATCAAACTTAAGAAATTGATTAAACTTTGATTCACTAATCACTTGCCAAGTTTAAATGTTATGTAAAGATCATTTAGTGCAAGGACATAAATTCAAAGGATCAAATGAGAAAGACAAAGGCAAAGCAAGGATCATGATTGGAATGCTTGTAGATGAAGAAATCTCAAATGAAGAATCACAAGGAATCTCAAGCAAAGGAACTTAGAAAGTTTTATGTAAAGAAAAGTTTTACTTATTTCCCGTGATTTAACTCTCTCAATTAATTCAAATTAAAAATGGTTTTCATAAATTAAAATTGAACTTAAAAAGAAAAAGGTTAATTGAAAGGTCTGTACATCTATGTGTACATCTATGTACTTTCAGTTAATTAACTACTTTTTAATGAAAACCTATGTGTACATCAATGTATAAATGTTATACATCAATGTATACATCGATTGATTCTAGAATAACTTGATATGTATGTAAACTAAGCTTCTGTAAATCAATTTGAACATCAATGTATAAAGTGTAACAGAAGCCAGTGCTTTCTGAAACAAGCACACAATCGAATGATACATTGATGTATAAGGCCAAACAGAGGACAAGAATCTTTTTCATATACATCAAATCAATTAGTACATCGATGCATACACAGAACAGAAGTAAAGTCTTATGTTTTCAAAGAACCAATCGATTGACCCATCGATACATAAGCCCAAACAGAGGCAAATACTTTTTAAAATGATTATGCAATCGATTGAGCAATCGATGTAAAGACTTATGGGCTATTGATGCTTGTGATTTTCAAGAACACAATCGATGTACACATCTATATATCAATGAGAATCAAGAACTATCAAGAATACAATCGATTGAGCAATTGATGTACTCAGTGTAAAAACTGCAAATCTTGTTTAATACATCGATTAGACAATCGATTGACTGACAGAATCAATTTTTGGTGAAAAGTATGTTTTGATCTTAACTGACTTTTAAAGTGTGCCCAGCGGATCTATTTTGACATACACCTATATAAAGGCTTGGGAAAACGTTTTCAAGGAATCAATTCATTCAATTCTGAAAGTTTACAAGATATTGAGATAGAGATTTTTCATTGAGAATAGTTAAAATCTTTTCTGCTAAGTGCTTCAAGTTTTAACATTTCTGATTTCTTAGAATCTAAACAATCAACCTTTTTACTGTGAAAGGAAGAGAATAAGGAGAAGGTTTTCTCTCTATGTGGTGAACTAAGAGTAGAAGGGACTCTTAGAGGTTTGACAAGAGTAGAAGGGACTCTTGGCAATTACAAGATTGCTTTGTCTAAAAGCTGTCACTGGGTAGAAGCAACCTGAGTTGTAAAGCTTTGTAAAGAATTTTGTAATTGTGTTGATTTTAGTGGACAAAACTCACAAGTGATTGTGGGGACTGAATGTAGGTTACCAGATGAGGTAGCTGAACCAGGATAAAACTTGGTTTGATTTTCTCTCTATCCCTTAACTCCTATAACTGGTTTAATTGTTGAATGTATGTGGTTAAGTTTTATTTAAGGAAAATTTGTGTATGTTCTAATCTGAAAAACTATCTTTCATCGATCTTTCTTGTTAAAGAATCAAGTCTTGAATCAAATAAACTTGCAAAAACTTAATTTGTTTTGTTGGTTGGCAAAACCTTTTCAAAAGTTTTAGAAAAGTTTCAGTTTTTACTTAAAGGGGAAAAGTTTTCAAAAATCATACATACTCAATTCATCCCCCCCCCCCCCCCCCCCCTCTTGAGTATTAGAAGCCACAACTAACGCATACTGCTCTGGACAGAAGGGTCGTAGACCCTTTGCCAATTTCTTGGGGCAGTTCCAGATTCAATCCTAATGGGTTCTACTAATCCAGTGATCATCAGCTTCATAAGTATTGATTAAATGTTCATGTCTTATAATTAGAGGGGAATTAATCCTTTAGTTTCATTCCATTAATTGTCCCTAATCACTCAAGATCAATCCCTATGATCCTTGACTAAGCCATTGTCATAATCCTCACTCATTACTAACATTCAGTCTTATGAACAAGGGGAACAACCTCCATTAACATTGTTTAACAGCTTTATTTTATTTATGCCACGCGTTCATAATACCAAACAACAGCCAATATATCACAATATCATAATTATGATAAAAACACTCAATCATGGCATCGTTACGTCAACATTAACATAACAGGCATCAATAAACAATTAATAACAGTCATGCCAATAACATAACAACAAACAGTTTAACATCAGATAACAATTAGGCATATAGGTATACAACATGTTATCAAACATAAAGGGTTATGGGAACCCTTTGTCTTATGCTACCCCCAAGCCTACATACTCGTACTATTCCTTCTCCCCATACATGGTATGAAGAATTCCCGTTAAATCGAAGATGCTCCTAGACTGGTTCCCTCGAACGGCTCGATGAACGATTCCAAGCCTTGGTCAACACAAACAGGGTTAACCCATTAGTTCCTAATTCATGAAACAGAAAAGGAAACAGAAGAGGGAAAGACCATTACCTTTGCTAATTGGGAGTAGCGCATGATTGTACTCTCTCAACTACGAACGGAACACCAAGCAAGGATTGGGTTCAAAGGGGAAGAGTGAGAGAGGCTGCCATCACACATAGGATTGCCTAAAGTACCAATTTTGAGGGTTTCACTCGTAACCCTCGCTGCTCACTATCTATATATAGACTCTGACCCGAGCACAGTCGTGCTCCCTGTTGAGCACGGTCATGCTCCACTTAGCGTCAGTGAGACGCGTTTCTATCTTGAGCACGGTCGTGCTTCCTATTGAGAACAATCGTGCTTGTGGCTCAAGCAGCCACAAGACACGTGCATCAAGCACGGGCGTGCTGACACATGAGCACGGGCGAGCTCACGCGTCAGGAAGGGATTTCTTTAACTTAAAAACCCCACTTAGTCCACTCTAAACCTTCCTAACAAACAAGGCATACATAAAAGCACTTATACGGAAAACGGGGTGTTACAATTCCACCCCCTTATAAAAATTTCGTCCTCGAAATTTCTGCTCACCTTGAACGAAGAGATGTGGGTATGCCTCCATCATCTTGCTCTCAAGCTCCCAAGTAGCATTCTCCTCAGTTGCCCCGCTCCAAATGACTTTAACAAAAGGAATCTCTTTTCCCCTCAGTTGCTTCACCCTTCGATCCTCAAATCGAAGGGGTTGTACCTCCAAAGTCAAATTCTCTTTTAACCGAATCGTGTCGATGATTATCACATGGTTTGGGTCATGAATGTACTTACAAAGTTGTGACACGTGAAAGACATTGTGAAGTTTAGACAAGAAAGGTGGCAATGCAATTTGGTACGCAACTTCACCGACTCTTTTAAGAATTTGGTAAGAGCCAATGAATTTTGGAGTAAGTTTCTTCGCTTTCATCACTCTACCGACCCCAGTTGTTAGAGTAACTCTCAAGAATACGTGATCGCCTTCCTGGAATTCAAGCACCTTCCTCCTTTTGTCACTGTAGCTTTTCTACCTACTTTGTGCCATTCTCATCTTTTCCTGAATCATCCCCACCTTTTTTGTGGTTTCTTGCACTATCTCAGATCCTAACACAACACTATCACTAGGTTCACTCCAACACAAGGGTGTCCTACATCTCCTCCCATAAAGAGCTACATAAGGTGCCATCCCAATACTGGAATGGTAGCTGTTTTTGTAGGTGAACTCTATTAGGGGCAAAAACTTGTCCCAACTACCTGACTGTTCTAGCACACAAGCTCTAAGCAAGTCCTCTAAGGACTGGATGGTTCTCACATACTAACCATCCGTCTGCGGGTGATAGGCTGAACTTAGCCTAAGCTTGGTATCTAAGGCCTCATGTAAACTAGTCCAAAACCTAGAGGTAAACCTCGGGTCTCTATCTGACACTATGCTAGAAGGTACACCATGTAACCTAACTATCTCTTTGATGTACAACCTGGTCAACTTTTCCAAAGGGTATTCCATGTTCATAGGGATGAAATGAGCAGACTTAGTCAGTCTATCCACAACAACCCATATCGCTTCATAACTTGTTGGAGTCCTCGGGAGTCCAGACACAAAATCCATGGCAATACTGTCCCATTTCCATTCTGGGACACTCAAAGGTTGCAACTTTCCTGTTGGATTTTGGTGTTCTATCTTAGCCTTTTGGCACACTAAACAAGCATACACAAACTTGGCCACATCTTTCTTCATCCTAGGCTACCAAAACATCCTCTTCAAATCCTTACACATCTTAGTGGCACTTGGATGCACACTCAATCCACTCATATGCCCTTCTTCAAGGATCAACTTCCTAAGCTCCGGGACGTCTGGTATAGAGATTCTATCTTTAAACCTCAAGACTCCATCACTCAGTCCTTAAAACTAAGGTCTCTACCTTGAGTAAGCAACTCCCTGTGGTCTAAGAGAAACTTATCTAACTTTTGGACTTCTCTAACATGATCCATCAAACTGTTGGTAACCTTCAAGGTTCCAAGCCTAATACTCTTGGGGGTAACTTCCCAAGCTAAACTTAGGTCTCTAAACTCCTCGATCAGATCCATCTCCCTAACTATCAAAGGGGAGACGTGCAAGGTCTTTTACTCAAAGCATCTGCCACTACATTGGCCTTTCCTGGGTGGTAGGTCAGATCAAACTCATAATCCTTTAAAAACTCCATCCACCTACGTTGTCTCATATTGAGCTCTTTCTGGTCGAACAAATATTTCAAACTCTTATGATCACTAAAACCCTCGAACTTAGCTCCATAAAGGTAATGCCTCCAAATCTTTAAGGCAAACACCACAGCTCCTAACTCTAGGTCATGGATAGGGTAGTTCTTCTCGTAGATTTTCTACTGCCTAGAAGCATAAGCAGTACCTTACCATCTTGCATGAAAACTCCACATAAACCTTGCTTCGATGCATCACAATACACTATGAAAGGCCTACTAAGATCGGGCAAATTAAAACCAAAAGCGATCTTGATGTTAACCTATCCTTAAAGGTTTGGAAACTCTTCTTACACTTAGAGTCCCACACAAAAACTATCCCTTCTTGGTGAGGCGGGTTAAGGGTAATGCTAACTTAGAAAAGCCTTCTATAAACCTCTTATAGTACCCTGCTAAACTCAAGAAGCTTTTAACCTCGGCCATTGAATTTGGCGCTTCCCACTGGAGCACCGTCTCTACCTTAGACGGATCCACGGCTATCACACCTTTAGAGATCACGTGACCTAAGAAACTCACCTTCTCTAACCAAAACTCATACTTAGACAACTTGGCATACAACTGCTTACCCTTAAGGGTCTGCAAAACAACCTTCAAGTGCTCCTCATGATCCTCATTGGTCTTGGAGTACACTAAGATGTCATCTATGAAAACCACCACAAACTTATCCAAGTAAGGGTGAAAGGTCTTATTCATGTAATCCATGAACACAGCAAGAGCATTAGTCACACCCAAGGGCATAATGATGGTGCTCGAATCCGCAAGTGTACGGCTTCGTCGTCAAGTAATAAAAAGATCGATCCCACAAAGACCGTGATCTCAAATAATAATCAATTATTAAATCAATTAAACTAGACTAGAAAAAGATTTGGAAAAGATTTGGTTTTTTTAAAAGATTAACTAACAAATCAAATATATAAAATGCAATCAAACAAAATCGCAATCAAATCAAATCTGAGATTTTTCAATATCAAAAGAGATTACCGGGGAATTGGGTTACCAACAAGATTGCTCATGTTACTAAATTGACTACCCCTCTTGTTAATTATCGAAATTTTCTTTGAAGGTGAATTTATCCTACGTAAGTTAATGTTCCCTCTCGGGATACAAGAACCGTGCCCGATTAAACCAACCCCTACTCTCGTGGTAATTGAATTTAAATCGAACCCTTTAAGCTTTGTGACAATTCAGTGAACCCTCGAAGGACCGCTTCTAACTCTCGTGATTTAAGTCCTAAGTTTGATTCCTATAGATCTGATACCTAAGTTCACCGCTAGGTTCCTCCTTAGAGTATCTACGATATGCAAATAAGTACGCACCAGATTCACAAGTAATTTATGCAATAGGAATTAAATCGAAAGCGAATTGAAATTAACAAGAAGTAAAACGTCAATTCATAACACAAAACAAATCTTCGGCATAGCCCCAATTCCTAGAAATAAAAACGACTACTCAAGCATTGCCATGTTCATAGCAAGCTTGATTAACAAAAGCATAAAAGAAAACCTAAGAGAAAAGAAGAAATTGAGAATAAGAGAAATCCTAGCTTTTGCCTAAGGTAACAGCCCCAGGGTTCCTATTTTCGAGGCTAATTTCTCTATTTATAGAGTGGGGTAACTTGAATCCCAAGCAATTACAAAATCAGATCAAATCAGGTTTTAAAATTCAAGATATTACGCGTCACGATCGTGATGCCTGTCACGGCCAGGCCGTGACAGATTCTGTCTTGGAAAACTTGGCACTGATAGCCTGTCTCGGCCGTGATGGCCATCACGGCCTGGCCGTGACAGGTTCTGACTTTTTCATTCTTTTCTTTTCAGCCTTGCTCGATCATGGTCGTGATGGCTGTCATGGCTAGGTTGTGATGGCCTCTGTTTGGTACAATTTTCTTGATTTTCAAGCTCCATCTTCATGCAAGCTCCATCATGGTTGATCTTGAACATTTTAATCTTCAATTCCTGCACAACAACACCACAAAACCACCTTACCCGGTCCAAGGTAAAAACTAACAAAAATCAAAATAAAAATGCCTAAATGATGAGTGTGATTTCACCTCATATTTGTTAATCATTTTGCATGCATTTTCATATAGCTTAGGCATATTTAATTTGATTTTTGTTAGTTTTTACCTCGGAACGATGATGAGTGTGATTTAACCTCATATTTGCTCATCATTTTGCATGCATTTTCATATAGTTTAGGCAGATTTAATTTGATTTTTGGTTAATTTTTACCTTGGAACGGGTAAGGCGGTTTTGTGGTGTTGTTTTGCAGAAATTAAGGATTAAATGCTCAGGATTGACCATGATGGAGCTTACATGAAGATGGGGCTTAAAAAGTGAGGAAAATGAGTCAAACAGAGCCCATCACGGCCTAGCCGTGATGACCATCACGGCCATGATCAAGCATAACTGAAAAAGAAAGAAGGCAAAAGTCAGAACTGATCACGGCCTAGCCGTGATGAGCATCACGGCCGTGACACCCCAAAAAGTGAAGAAGTGCCCAAACAGAATCCGTCACGGCCTGGCCGTGATGGCCATTACGGTCGTGACGCGCATTACTTGGATCTAAAGCAACTGATTTGTATCTGATTTGTGGTTGATTAGGATTCAAACTTCCCTAATCTATAAATATGGCATCACGCTAAGGACTTGGGAGAGACTTTTGGGCTGCTACTCTTAGGCTATAATTTAGGATCTCTCTTCTTCTTCTCCCTCTTCTCTTCTCTTCTTTTTATTTTCATGTTGTTGGTAACCAAGCTTGTCATCACCATGACAAGGCTTGAGTAGTAGTTTAATTTCTGGGGATTGGGGCTATGCCCAAGATCTGTTTTCATGTTATGAATTGATTTCGATTTCTTGTTAATTACGATTTTGCTTTACATCTGATTTCTAGTGTTTTAATTACTCGTGAATTCGGTGGCCACTGTTTGCGTGTCGTAGATATTCTATGGAGGAACCTAGCGGTGAACTTAGGTATCGGATCTATAGAATTAGACTTAGGACTGAAATCACAAGAGTTAGAAGCTGTCCTTCGAGGGTCAACGAATTGTCACAAAACGTAAAGGGTCCAATCTGAATTCGACTACCACGAAAGTAGGGGTTGGTTTAATTGGGAATGGTTTTTGTAACCCGAGAGGGAGCATTAACTATTTGAGGATAAATTCGCCTTCAAGGCAATTTCGATAATTAAAAAGGGTTAGTCAATTTAGTAACATAAACAATCTTGTTGGTAACCCAAATTCCTAGGAATCCATTTAGATCTGAAAAACCATAAATTGATTTACTTTCTGTTTTACTTGATTGCATTCGTTATCTGATTTTCTAAGTTATCTCTTATTCCAAAAATCCAAACCTCTTCAAAAATTCTTATTTTTATACAGTCCAGTTTTATCATTTAACAATTAGTTGCGATTTGAGATCACGGTTTCTGTGGGATCGATATCTTTTTATTACTTGGTGACAATCCAGTACACTTGCCGGATCGCACGACGTGCATCGCACGACGTGCATCGCACGACATCAAGTTTTTGGCACCGTTGTCGGGGATTGTGCTTTCTCGAATCTCAATTTTATTTTTAAACTAATTTTTCTAGACCTTTTCTTTTTTTATTTAATTTGTATATTTTTTTTAAAAAAAAATCATCAATCTCTTTTTCCTTTCTTTGTATCTATCTCTGTGTTTGTTTCTCTTATATGCAAAGATCCCTGAGTCTTGTAGACCTTAATAAGGTTGACCCCGAAATCGAGAGGACCTTTCATAGGCGTAGGAGACTGCAAAGAGAGAGAGAGAGGTTGATTCCCATTCCACAAATGGCGAATCTACCGGATACGAAACCTCTGAAGGACTACGCAGCCCCAAATGTGAGGGGTTTGCGAACTGGGATTGCTAGGCCAGAGATTGAGGCAAAGAATTACATTATCCCGCCTATGCTCATTACCCTCGGAGGACCCGACTGACCTTGTGGAGACATTCTTGGAGTTCACCGATGCAGTTAGAATTCATGGCGCCCTGGTTGATGCTATTCGCTTGAGGTTATTCCCCTCATCTCTGACTAGAAAAGCAAAAGCTTGGCTGAAACAAGTGCCCGCTAATACCCTGTCGACTTGGGACCAATTGGAACAGGTGTTCTTGAAAAATTCTTCCCTCCATCCAAGACGGCCTACATACGAACCCAGATCACCGGCTTCTTCCAAAAGGACGGCTTCTTCCAGATCGCTACAAGGGATTGCTGGAGTCTTGCCCACATCATGGACTCGAGAGGTGGTTATTAGTGCACACCTTCTACAACGGATTGGATTACTCTTCGAAGGTGTCACTTGATTCCACGGCTGGTGGAGCCTTTATGAATAGGCCTCTGACTGAGGCATTCAACATCATTGAAAACGGGGCCACCAACTACCACCAATGGGGTTCAGAAAGAGGTAATAACTCGAAAAATATTTCGGGGGGTAAGTTTGAAATGAATAGCACTGATCTTATCATGTCTAAAATTGACTCACTTAATAAACGTTTTGATAAGCTTGAAAGGGCTAATGTGAGTGTAATAGGTGCTACTAAAATTGTTTGTGAGATTTGTGGAATGCAGGGACATGACATCATGGAGTGCCCACATGGTATTGCTCATGGATCCGGCGCTTCGGGGGAACAAGTGAACTCTTGTCACAACTTCTACGACACGAACCCGAAGTTGCCAAACTATGCTCCTCCAAATGGTTACAACCAAGGAAGGAAGAACAACCCTTACCTCTCCTATGGGAACTACAGCAACATGCTCAACCACGAGTTCCAAGAAGGCCAAGGTAATAGGAAACCCCCAGGGGTATCCTCAGTACAAAAGTCTAAACTAGAGTCTCTATTGGAAAGTTTTGTTGAAACTCAAATAAAACAAAATGAAGAGTTTAGACAACAAGGTAGGGCAGTCAACGAGGCAATAAAAGAGCTAGCATCTAAGGTAGATAACTTAGCCATTCATAACAAGATGCTAGAAACTCAGATTGCCCAACAAGCCAACACATACTCTAGACCTAAGGGTATGTTCCCGGGGCAGCCCGAAGTTAATCCCAATGAACATTGTAATGCCATATACTTGAGGGATGATAAGCTTGGGGTAGCTGAAAAGGATGTGGAATGTGAGGAGGACATGAGCAAAGATGAAGAGCCAGAACCAAAGTATGTCCCTCCACCACCCTACCAACCCCCAATACCTTTCCCATAAAGGTTGGCCAAGAAAAAGCCAGCAGATATAGAAACTAATATGCCTCCTAAGTTGAAAGACCCAGGTAGTTTCTCTATCGCTTGCTCAATTGAAGAAGTACAAATAGACCAACCCTTATGTGACTTAGGGGCTAGTGCGATCTTGATGCCGCTTTATATCTTGGAAAGGTTGGGAACCAAGGAGTTGAGTCCATTCAAATTCTCTTTACAATTCGTGGATGACTCAACCAAAACTCCTTTAGGCCTACAAGAGAATGTTCCCGTAAAGGTAGGGAAAATTTTCATCCCTACCGATTTCCTGGTATTGGATATGAACGGGAATTCTAAATTCCCCATCATTCTAGGAAGGCCATTCTCGGCCACCGCTGGAGCGATGATAGATGTAAAGAATGGCAAACTCTCTCTGAATGTGGAGGAAGGTAGGGTAGATTTTTACTTGACTAACTCATATAACAACCCTCCTTTTGAGATTCATGTGTGCAGGATCGATATAACGTCTCCAGTGGTAAAGTAAGAGCTCAACATGGAAGCAACTCCGAAGATTTGCATGGCAAATGATGCACCCAATAGTGATGAAGTTGGAGTTGCTCATCATGTGGAAACAAAACTTCCGCCGGGAGGGAGTAAGGCCATGAAGATCAGAGTGAAAAGAGCAAAGCGGAGGCACAATTGGCCATATGAGTAGAATTGGCTCTTTGAAGGACTCCCATGGAAGAGAAGTGTTCCTGCACTTCTACGCCCAGTTGACCCCGGTTGATTGAAAGAAGTATGGTCAAGCTTAAGACCGTAAATAAGCGCTTCTTGGGAGGCAACCCAAGTTTTATTTCCCTTTTCCATTTGTTTTTGAAATTAGCTCTTGAATAATTTGAGAAGATCAAGAGGAAAAAAATCATAAATTAATAGATTTGTCAAGTGTTTTCAGGATAATAAGGAAGGAAGAGAAGAAAGGGCAGGGACAAATAAAGGCAGAAGTCATCACGCCACGGCCGTGACGATGGTCACGACCGTGATGAGCTATCCAAAAAAGACAAGAAAGGATCACGGCCCAGCCGTGATACCCATCACGGGCGTGATGAGAAGGACCCTGAAGATCAAAATGCATCACGGCCTAGCCATGATAGAAGTCACGGCCGTGACAGGCCAGCTCCTATGGACCAGAATTGATCACGGCCTAGACGTGATACACATCACAGCCTTGATACATTTTCCAACAAGTTTTTGTCTGGCATGTGAGCCAACACCCGCTACCTCCTCGGTAAGTTGTTCCATTTTTCTCTTCTCTCCAACTTGATTATTTACATTGGGGACAATGTAAATCTTTAAGCTTAGGGTAGGGGTATTTTTCAAATTTTTGCATTTTTGCATTTTTCATGTTGCATTCATATAGGCATAGTTTTGCATGATCACATGATTAGATTGCCCTCTTGCTTAGATTATGCATCCAATTGTGAGAACTTGGTGCCAAATAAATTGAGATAGTGAATTTTTGAACCCAATTTTTTTTATTCTTGTGATAAGGCTAAAAATAAAAATCCTTGAGATAATCTTTTGATAGTTGATAATTAGCATGTGGTTCCTTAGATTTGTGTTTCTCAGTGATTTTAAACTACTAAATGTGAGATTTTTGAGCCTAAAAAGGGTACTCACTAAATCTACCCCATTCTTTGTGATTGAGTGTTTTATTCCTCTTGGATTGTATTCTCTAGAACTTGACTTGAAACCGCTTTGAAACTTAAAAATATTTTAAAACATTTTTGAAAATGATTGAGGCACTAGGCATTTTTTCCGGCCTTCTGAGCTTTGATTGATTAAATGCTACCCCTTAGTTGCCCAATTTTGAGCCTAAAAGAATAAAATACTTTTCTTGGTGCCTTGAAATATTTTGATGAATAATGCTTGATATGACACCTTTTAAAGTATTGCAAAAAGGGTAAAAAGGTAGTTTGAAATATAAAATTGTGGGATGAGAATGTTAGAAAAATATTTCTCTTGAATTGAAAATCTCCCCTTTTCCAAATAAATAAAATAAAATAAACAAAAAAATGGAGAAGGGGATGACAACAGTAAGTGAGAAATAAAATAAAAAAAAAGAAAGAAAGGTGGAAAAGTGACCTAAAAGGCCCAAAAAGGTATTTTAGAAGGATGACATGTGCATGGATTGTTGTTTCGTGTTTGGACATTGGACAAGATTTGGTGTATCCGACCGGTCAGCGGACTCGACCGGGAAATAAATGTGACCATCGGAGTCCTCTTGAAATTTCCTTTTCTTGATTTCCCCACCTAACAATTAATCCCAAGGCCCCATTACAAACAAAATAAAAGACCTCTTGATTCTTATATGTTTTCATTAATAAAGTAGAGATTTGGGTAATAGTCAAGCTTATGGTAGGATACTTTCTTTGAGGAAATCGAGCAAATTGTCATATACCCTTAAACACTTGAGTGAGGTGAGAAGAGTGACCGAATCAGTGAGAATATGAATTTAGGAAACATAAGCTTCTAATTGGACTTGAAACTGATTATCTCTTGGGTATTTATTGAATATGCCTGTTACTTGGATTAGTTACTCGGGTTCTTAGTTCACTATCCATGCTCTGATTATCTTATCTGGCCTTGGTAATTGCTTGAGGACAAGCAAAGTCTTAAGCTTGGGGTGATTTGATGAGTGTGATTTCACCTCATATTTACTCATCATTTTGCATGCATTTTCATATAGTTTAGGCAGATTTAATTTTATTTTTGGTTAATTTTTACCTTGGAACGGGTAAGGCGGTTTTGTGGTGTTGTTTTGCAGAAATTAAGGATTAAATGCTCAGGATTGACCATGATAGAGCTTACATGAAGATGGGGCTTAAAAAGTGAAGAAAATGAGCCAAACAGAGCCCATCACGGCCTAGCCATGATGACCATCACGGCCATGATCAAGCATAACTTTAAAAGAAAGAAGGCAAAAGTCAGAACTGGTCACGGCCTAGTCGTGATGTCCATCACGGCCGTGACCTGTCAAGTGAACCAAACCCTCACAGGAAGAACTGATCACGGCCTAGCCGTGATGAGCATCACGGCCGTGACAGACCAAAAAGTGAAGAAGCGCCCAAACAGAATCCATCACGGCCTGGCCGTGATGGCCATCATGGCCGTGACGCGCATTACTTGGATCTAAAGCAACTGATTTGGATCTGATTTGTGGTTGATTAGGATTCAAACTTCCCTAATCTATAAATATGGCATCACACTGAGGACTTGGGAGAGACTTTTGGGCTGCTACTCTTAGGCTATAATTTAGGATCTCTCTTCTTATCCCTCTTCTCTTCTCTTCTTTTTATTTTCATGTTGTTGTTAACCAAGCTTGTCATCACCATGACAAGGCTTGAGTAGTAGTTTAATTTCTGGGGATTGGGGCTATGCCCAAGATTTCTTTTCATGTTATGAATTGATTTTGATTTCTTGTTAATTACGATTTTGCTTTAGATCTTATTTCTAATGTTTTAATTACTCGTGAATTCGGTGGCCACTTTTTTGCGTGTCATAGATATTCTAAGGAGGAACCTAGCGGTGAACTTAGGTATCGGATCTATAGAATCAGACTTAGGACTGAAATCACGAGAGTTAGAAGCTGTCCTTTGAGGTTCAACGAATTGTCACAAAATGTAAAGGGTCCAATCTGAATTCGACTACCACGAGAGTAGGGGTTAGTTTAATTGGGAACTGTTTTTGTAACCCGAGAGGGAGCATTAACTATTTGAGGATAAATTTGTCTTCAAGGCAATTTCGATAATTAACAAGGGTTAGTCAATTTAGTAACATAAACGATCTTGTTGGTAACCCAAATTCCTAGGAATCCATTCAGATATGAAAAACCATAAATTGATTTACTTTCTGTGGGATCGATATCTTTTTATTACTTGGCGACAATCCGGTACACTTACCTGATCGCACGACGTGCATCGCATGACATCAAACGGGTAAGGCGGTTTTGTGGTGTTGTTCTGCGGGAATTAAGGATTAAAATGCTCAAGATTAACCATGATGGAGCTTGCATGAAGATGGGGCTTGAAAAGTGAAGAAAAATGAGCCAAACAGAGCCTATCACGGCCTGGCCGTGATAGGCATCACGGCCATGATTGCAGGGCTAAAAAAGAAAGAAGAACGAAAAAGTCAGAAGTTGTCAGGGTCAGGCCGTGATGGCCATCACGGCGGTGATGGCCATCAGGGCTTGGCCGTGATGACCATCACGGCCGTGACAGACCAACCATTGAAGAATTTCCAAGGCAGAATCCGTCACGGCCTGGACGTGATGGCCATCACGGCCGTGACGCGTGATATTTGGATCTGATGAAACTGATTTGGATCTGAATTTGTGTTTGATTAGGATTCAAACTTCCCTAATCTATAAATATGCCATCTAGGCAGAGATGGAGAGGAGGGATGGGCTACTACACTTAGGCAATAATTTAGGATCTCTCTTCTTCTTATTCTCCTCTTTTCTTATTTGATTTTATGTTGTTGTTAACCAAGCTTGTCATCACCATGGCAATGCTTGAGTAGTAGCTTTAGTACTAGGGATTGGGGCTATGTCCAAGGTTTGTTTATGGCAATGAATTGATGTTATATCTTTGTTAATTGCGATTTTGCTTTAGATCTAATTTCTAGTGTTTTAATTACTCGTAAATTTGGCGGTCGCTTATTTGCGTGACGTAGATACCCTTAGGAGGAACCTAGCGGTGAACTTAGGTGTCGGATCTATAGAATCAGACTTAGGACTTAAATCACGAGAGTTAGAAGCGGTCTTTTGAGGGAGTAGGGGTTGGTTTAATTGGGCACGATTTTTGTAACCCGAGAGGGAGCATTAACTATTTGAGGATAAATTCGCCTTCAAAGCAATTTTTGATAATTAACAAGGAGTAGTCAATTTAGTAACATAAACAATCTTGTTGGTAACCCAAATTCCTAGGAATCCCTTTAGATCTGAAAACCCCCGAATTGATTTACTTTCTGTTTTACTTGATTGCATTCCTTATCTGATTTTCTAAGTTATCTCTTATTCCAAAAATCAAAACCTTTTCATAATCCTTTTTATATAATCCAATTTTATCGATTTAATAATTAGTTGCGATTTGAGATCACGGTCTCTTTAGGATTGATATCTTTTTATTACTTGGCGACGAATCCGGTACACTTGTCGAATCGCACGACATCAAGTTTTTGGCGCCGTTGTTGGGGACTGTGCTTTCTCAAATCTCAATTTAATTTTTGAATTGATTTTTCTAGACCTTTTCTTTCTCTTTTTAACTGATTTTTGTTATTAAAAAAAATTCATCAATCTCTTTTCTTTCTTTCTTTTTCTTTTTTTTAGCATCTATCTCTCTGTTTTCTCTTTTATGCAACGATCACTAAGTCTTGGAAACCTTAGTGAGGTCGACCCCGAAGTCGAAAGGACCTTTCATAGACGTAGGAGACTACAAAGAGAGAAAGAGAGGTTGATTGCCATTCCACTCATGGCGAATCTACCGGATACAAAACCATTGAAGGACTACGCAGCCCCAAATGGTAGGGGTTTGCGAACTGGGATTGCTAGGCCAGAGTTTGGGGCGGAGAACTACACTATACCGCCTATTCTAAGTAACATAATTAGGCAACATCAATTCGGAGGATTGCCCTCGGAGGACCCGACTGATCACGTGGAGACATTCTTGGAGTTCACCGATGCAGTTAGAATTCAAGGCACCCCGGTTGATGCTATTCGTTTGAGGTTGTTCTCCTCCTCTCTTACTGGAAAGGCAAAAGCTTGGCTGGAGCAAGTGCCCGCTAATACCTTGTCGACTTGGGACCAACTGGAGCAGGCATTCTTGGAGAAATTCTTCCCTCCCTCCAAGACGACTTACCTACGAGCCCAGATCACCGGCTTCTTCCAAAAGGACGGAGAAAGATTGTCCGAAGCTTGGGATCGCTACAAGGGATTGCTGGAGTCTTGCCCACATCATGGACTTGAGAGGTGGTTATTAGTGTACACCTTCTACAACGGATTGGATTACTCTTCGAAGGTGTCACGTGACTCTGCAGCTGGTGGAGCCTTTATGAATAGGCCTCTAACTGAGGCATTCAACATCATTGAAAACGTGGCCACCAACTACCACCAATGGGGTTCAGAAAGAGGTAATAAACCGAAAAATATTTCGGGGAGTAAGTTTGAAATGAATAGCACTGATCTTATAATGTCTAAAATTGACTCATCGAACAAACGCTTTGATCAGCTTGAAAGGGCTAACGTGAGTTCAATAGGTGCTACTAACATAGTTTGTGAGATTTGTGGAATGCAGGGACATGACATAATGGAGTTCCCACGTGGTACTGCTCATGGATCCGGCGCTTCAGGGGAACAAGTGAACTCTTGTCACGACTTCTACGACACGAACCCAAAGTTGCCAAATTATGCTCCCCCAAATCCTTACAACCAAGGAAGGAAGAACAGCCCTTACCTCTCCTACGGGAACTACAGCAACACGCTGAACCACGAGTTCCAAGAAGGCCAAGGTAATAGGAAAACCGCATCGGGGTATCCTCAGGTACAAAAGTCTAAACTTGAGTCCCTTTTGGAAAGTTTTGTTGAAACTCAAACAAAACAAAATGAAGAGTTTAGGCAACAAGGTAGGGCAGTCAACGAGGCAATAAAAGAGCTAGCATCTAAGGTAGATAACTTAGCCATCCATAATAAGATGCTAGAAACTCAAATTGCCCAACAAGCCAGCACATATTCTAGACCTAAGGGTACGTTTCCGGGACAACCTGAAGTTAATCCCAATGAACATTGTAATGCCATATACTTGAGGGATGATAAGCTTGGGGTATCTAAAAAGGATGTGGAATGTGAGGAGGACATGAGCAAAGATGAAGAGACAGAGCCAAAGTATGTCCCTCCTCCACCTTACCAACCCCCAATACCTTTCCCACAAAGGTTGGTCAAGAGAAAGCAAGTAGAAATAGAAACTAAGAGCTTAATTGAGGAGCACAATTGATAAGCCGCTGGCTCATCTAGTTTTATGGCTAGTATGACCAGGGTTTTGTGCAAATTATATCCTATTTTCACCCAAATTAGATTAGATTGTCCTCAAGCAAGGTTTTGAGTCTCTAAAGTAGTTTTAGGTTAATTTAGCCAATTTTGAGTAAAATAAAGCACTTATGGCTATTTTGTTGTTTTCAGGTTAAGTAGAAGTTGAGGGAATAAAGAAACAGGGGATTCACCTCGCCAGAGTCTTCTCGCCTCGCGAACCTGAAAGCCAGCAGAACAGTAAAAATGTCATCCTCTCTGGTTCACCCCACGAACAACACCTCGCCTCGCGAGACTGAAGGTTAGAAGCCATGACTGTTCCATTCCTCGCCACGCGAGCAGTATTTTGCCCCGCGAGAAGACCAAACGTTGCTGACTCTTCATGATATTCACCTCGCGAATGAGGGTTCGCCTCGCGAGTGGGCTAAATTTCTGAATAGTATAAAAGTTTGTTCTGGACAGATTGGAATACTTTTTGCTTCTCCATTGTTTTTACATTTTTCTGTGTGTTTTCATTTTCTTTATGGAGAACTAATTTTCTAGATTAATCTACTGTAATTGATTTCCACCATTCTTGAGGTTATTGTAATTCCTGTTTTGTATGCTTTTCCCTTTTCAATAATATGTTATACATTTCTGTTTGTTTAATTCAGGAGTGTATAGTGTTGTGTTGATTCATTTCAGTGATGTTATGTTCCTATACTTAATCGCGTTTGTTTAATTCGCGTGTGTTCATTCATGTTCGTTTAGTTCATGGGGGCTTAACCCCGTTTGTTTAATTCGGGAATAGGAACATATATCCGTAGTAGCGATTTCGTTTGTTAATTGTTGCTACAACTGAAAGGGGATTAGAATCTTCTTAGGGCTTGGGATTACATGAACCGATGATAGTTGTGAAATCAAGAACAGTAGATTAATCGTCTCTAGCTATTTGACAACCTTTTCAACTGCTCTGTTTTCATTGCTTTGCTTTCCTTTGTTTTTTATTTGCATTCCAATCCAACCCCCCCCACCCATAAACTGATTTTTGTGACAAATAACACTTCAAGAGTCCTTGTGAGACGACATCCGAGTTGTCGCCCTAAACTACAGTTTTAAAACCCGCTCGTTCTTTTTGGCGCGTGCGCGACAGCGCGACCAAAAATTGGTGCCGTTGCCGGGGATTCTTGGTTGTTATTCTTCACATTTAATTTTTCTTTTCTTTTTCTTTTATTTTCGTTTTTGTTTTGAATTGGTCTGGCTACTAGGTCTAATTGCCCTGAATTGTGTGATTTTGATCCTGAAATTGAAAGAACACTGCACACACGCCTTAGAGAGATTCGGGCTAGCACTAGTAGTGATTCTAATTTCAAAACTGTTTTTGACAATATGGGTGATCAAAGGACATTAAGACAGCTTGCTACCCCTGATGTAAATTACAATGGCTTGTGTATTGCATATCCTGGTGCTGATACTCCTTTTGAATTAAAATCTGGTTTCATTCACTTGTTACCAAAGTTTAATGGTCTTGCAGGTGAGGATCCACACAAGCACTTGAAGGAATTCCAGGTTTGTCCGCTCCACAACCTCGAGATCGGAGGGAGTAATGGCGAGGATAGCATCAAGCTGAAAGCTTTTCCGTTCTCACCTGAGGAGCTGCAAAGGATTGGCTGTTATATCTTGAGCCAAACTCTATCACCACCTGGAATGATTTGAAGAGGGTTTTCTTAGAGAGATATTTTCCTGCTTCCAGAGATGCGTCAATAAGGAAGGAAATATGTGGCATCAGGCAAGGGAATGAGTCGTTAGCTGAATATTGGGAAAGATTCAAGCATTTGGTATCCAGTTGCCCCAAAGATCGATTTACGAACGCACTTCTTATCCAGTATTTTTATGAAGGGTTACTGCCGATGGATAGGAATCTTTTGGATGCTGCTAGTGGGGGAGCACTTGTTGATAAGACCCCAGCTGCTGCCAAGTAACTCATTGAAAATATGTCACTGAATTCCCAGCAGTTTACTACCAGGAGAAATTCTGTTGAGACAAGAGGTGTGCATGAGGTCCATAGCTCTTCGTTCAACCAGTCCCTTGAGAATAGAATGGATGAGCTCACTTCTTTTGTAAGGCAATTGGCAATAGATAGGGTTCAGCCTGCAAGGTTGTGTAGCATGTGCAACTCTCCTGAGCACCCGTATGATGCATGCCCCATTCCGAAGGAAGAGTTTGTCACTGATATGTCTCAGGCTTATGCAGTCCATCCCTATAATCAAGGCAATAACCAGAACCGGTACAGCACTCCAGACCTCTCCACAAACAGGTACCATCCCAATTGGAGGAATCATCCTAATCTTCGGTATGGGAACTCATCCCAACAACAACCGATGGCACCTCAGAATCCTCCTCAAGTGACCACTTCTGCACCTTCTGGACCTTCACTGGAGGATATGTTCAAGCAAATGACTTCACAATTGACTTCACAAATGAATGCACAAATGACTACACTTTTCCAGCAGCAAGTCGGACAGTTCCAGGTCTCACAGGCACAGTTTCAACAGCGAACAGATGCTAGCATCCAAGATTTGAGGACACAGATTGGACAGCTTGCCACTTCCATGAATAACATACAGCAAGCTCAAGGGACAACCCAGCTACCGGCACAAACAGTGATAAATCCCAATGCCTCCAATCCTAATGTGAGTGCCATATCTCTGAGATCTGGAAAAGTTGTTGAGGCAACCTCTGAGAAAAATGAAGAAACTGTTGAGGTAACTCCTGAGCCTACTGTTGATGTTGAAGTTGAGAAAGTATACCTACCACCAATCCCCTTCCCACACAGAGTTCAGAAAAATAAGAAGATTGGTGGTGTAGACAAGGAAAGGGAGATTTTAGATGTGTTTAGAAAGGTAGCTGTGAATATTCCCCTTCTAGATGTGATCAAGCAGGTGCCCAAGTATGCAAAATTTCTCAAGGATCTATGCACCAACAAGAGGAAGTTAAAGAATAATGAGAGAGTTGATTTAGGAAGAAATGTTTCAGCTCTTATCCAGTCTAAGCCTGCATCAGAAAGAGTTACTGTTTTAGCCCCTTGGTCGCGCTGTTGGCCAACTGGATGGTGAGACCTGTATACTTCAAGGGCCCAAGATCAAGGTTATTGAAAATAGAAGTGGGCATGACATTTATGGATGCTCCCAAATCCAGCATGCAATTTTCAAATTTCCTGTCCCCAATAGTGCATGGAATAGTAAATGTGCCCGGATCCTTGCACTTTTGTGGTAGTGCCTGAGTAGGGGTGATAAGCCTCTGGCTCATCTAGTTTTATGGCTAGTATGACCAGGGTTTTGTGCAAATTATATCCTATTTTCACCCAAATTAGATTAGATTGTCCTCAAGTAAGGTTTTGAGTCTCTAAAGTAGTTTTAGGTTAATTTAGCCAGTTTTGAATCAAATAAAGCACTTATGGCTATTTTATTGTTTTCAGGTTAAGTAGAAGTTGAGAGAATAAAGAAACAGGGGATTCGCCTCGCGAGAGTTTTGCTCGCCTCGCGAACCTGAAAGCCAGCAGAACAGTGAAAATGACATCCTCTCTGGTTCGCCCCGCGACTACTATTCTCGCCTCGCGACCCTGAAGACTGACTGTTCCAGGAAAATGCAAGGTTTCTGTGTCGCCTCGTGAACACTTGGCTCGCCTCGCGAGTAATCCAACCCTGGAAGACCAGAAGCCATCACGGTTTAACCATGCTGAAGGTCATGGCTGTGATAGTTTGGAATTTGAAGAGTCTCGCCTCGCGAGTATCCATTCGCCCCGCGAGAAGACCAAACGTTGCTGACTTTTCACAATATTCACCTCGCGAATGTGTGCTCGCCTCGCGAGTGGACTTAATTTCTGAATAGTATAAATTGCCATTCTGAACAACTTGAAAGGACTTTTTGCTTCTCCATTGTTCTGTTTACATTTTTTCTGTGTGTTTTCATTTTTTTCATGGAGAACTAAGTTCTAGGATTAATCTATTGTAATCGATTTCCACTATACTTGAGGTTCTTGTATTTCCTGTTTTGTATGCTTTTCCCTTTTCAATGCCATGCTTTATATTTCTGTTTGCTTAATTCAGGAGTATATTGTATTGTGTTGATTTATTTTCGGTGATATCATGTTCCTATAATTAATCGCGTTTGCTTAATTCGCGTGTGTAAGTTTCGTGTTCGCTTAGTTCACGAAGGGCTTAACCCCGTTTGCTTAATTCGGGAATAGGGACATGTATCTGTAGTAGTGGTTTCGCTTGTAAATTGTTGCTACAACCGGGAGGGGATTAGAATCTGCTTAGGGCTTGGAAATTACATGAACCTATGATAGTTGGGAAATCGAGAACAATAGATTAATTGGTTTTTAG
The DNA here is from genome assembly GCA_030762895.1 of Sophora flavescens. NCBI lineage: Eukaryota > Viridiplantae > Streptophyta > Magnoliopsida > Fabales > Fabaceae > Sophora > Sophora flavescens. Next base: position 165,117,874 of record CM061062.1, on the reverse strand, counting down.
CTATTTGACAATCTCTTTGAATTGCCTTGTTTCATTGCTATGTTATTATTTTGTTTTTCTTATTTGCATCCCAATCCAACCCCCCCAAAAAACTTATTTTTGTCAAAAATAACACCTTAAGAGTCCTTGTGAGACGACATCCGAGTTGTCGCCCTAAACTACAGTTTTAAAACCCGCTCGTTCCTTTTGGTGCGTGTGCGACAGCGCGACCAAAAATTGGCACCGTTGCCGGGGACTCTTATTTGTTATTTTTCCATTTTTTTCTTTCTTGTCTTTTTCTTTTACTTTCGTTTTTGTTTTGAATTGGTCTGGCTACTAGGTCTAATTGCCCTGAATTGTGTGATTTTGATCCGGAAATTGAAAGAACACTGCACACACTCCGTAGAGAATTTCGGGCTAGCACTAGTAGTGATTATAATTCCAAAACTATTTTTGAAAATATGGGTGATCAGAGGACATTAAGACAGCTTGCTGCCCCTGATGTTAACTATAATGGATTGTGTATTTCATATCCTGGTGCTGATACTCCTTTTGAACTAAAATCTGGTTTCATTCACTTGTTGCCAAAGTTTAATGGTCTTGTAGGTGAGGATCCACACAAGCACTTGAAGGAATTCCAAGTTGTATGCTCCACAACCTCGAGATCAGAGGGAGTAACTGAGGATAGCATCAAACTGAAGGCTTTTCCGTTTTCACTCCAGGGAGCCGCAAAGGATTGGTTGTTGTATCTTGAGCCCAACTCTATCACCACTTGGAATGATTTGAAGAGGGTTTTCCTAGAAAGATATTTTCCTGCTTCAAAGGCTGCGTCAATAAGGAAAGAAATATGTGGCATCAGGCAAGGGAATGAGTCGCTAGCTGAATATTGGGAGAGGTTCAAGCATTTGGTATCCAGTTGCCCCCAGCATCAGATTTCTGAACAGCTCCTCATCCAGTACTTTTATGAAGGATTACTGCCGATGGATAGGAATCTTTTGGATGCTGCTAGTGGGGGAGCACTAGTTGATAAGACCCCAGTTGCTGCCAAGCAACTCATTGAGAATATGTCACTGAACCCCCAGCAGTTTACTACCAGAAGAAATTCAGTTGAGACAAGAGGTGTGCATGAGGTCCATAGTTCATCTTCCAACCAGGCCGCCCTTGAGAATAGATTGGATGAGCTGACTTCTTTTGTAAGGCAATTGGCAATAGACAGGGTTCAGCCTGCAAAGTTATGTGGCATATGCAATTCTCCTGAACACCCATATGATGCATGCCCCACCCAGAGAGAAGAGTTTGTCAGTGAAGTGTCTCAAGCTTATGCAGTAAATCCATATAATCAAGGAAACAGTCAGAATCGGTACAACACTCCAGACCTCTCTACCAATAGGTACCATCCCAACTGGAGGAATCATCCTAATCTGCGGTATGGGAACTCATCCCAACAACAACCGATGGCAGCACCTCAGAATCCTCCAGTGACCACTTCAGCACCTTCTGGACCTTCATTAGAGGATATGCTCAAACAAATGGCTGCACAAATGGCTGCACAAAATCTCTTGTTCCAGCAGCAAATGGGACAGATTCAGACTTCACAGGCACAGTTTCAGCAGCAAACAAATGGTAGCATTCAGAATTTAGAGACACAGGTTGGACAACTTGCCACAAACATAAATAACATACAGCAAGCTCAAAGAACAACCCAGCTACCTGCACAACCAGTAATAAATCCCAATGCCTCCAATCCTAATGTGAGTGCCATATCTCTGAGATCTGGAAAAGTTGTTGAGGCCACCTCTGGAAAGGATGAAGAAACTATTGAGGTAACTCCTGAGCCTATTGTTGAAATTGAAGTTGAGAAAGTGTACAGTCCACCAATCCCATTCCCACACAGATTGCAGAATAATAAGAAGATTAGTGGTGAAGAGAAGGAGAAGGAAATTCTTGATGTTTTCAGAAAGGTAGCTGTAAATATTCCACTGTTGGATGTGATCAAGCAGGTGCCCAAGTATGCCAAATTTATGAAGGATCTATGCACCAACAAGAGGAAGATGAAGAATAATGAGAGGGTTGATTTGGGAAGAAATGTCTCAGCTTTTATCCAGTCTAGGCCCTGCACTGGAAAAGAGTTCTTTGCTTTAACCCCTACTCAGGCACTACCACAGAAGTGCAAGGACCCAGGCATATTTACTATTCCATGCACTATTGGGGATAGGAAATTTGAAAACTGCATGCTGGATTTGGGAGCCTCAATAAATGTCATGCCTACCTCCATCTTTAATAACCTTGATCTTGGGCCTTTGCGTAGACTGTGTCTTACCATCCGGTTGGCTAACGGGACGAGTGCCGAGCCACCCATGGGAATGGTAGAAGATGTGCTAGTGCAAGTTGATGATTTGATCTTCCCTGCGGACTTCTACATCCTAGACATGGCAGGAGAGACACATTCCAGTAGATCACCAATAATCTTGGGCAGACCATTCATGAAGACAGCCAAGACTAAAATTGATGTGAATGATGGGACCATGTCTATGGAGTTTGGTGATATTGTGGCAAAGTTCAACATCTTTGATGCTATGAAACACCCACTGGAGGAGCACTCGGTTTTCCAATTAGAGTTGCTTTCTGAGCTGATTGAGGATACCCATGAGGATTTTATTTCTGATTTTCCATTCATTTCTGGTTTTGATGATTTGTATTCATGTACTAACTGTACTGACACTAACCCTTGTTCTGTTTGTGTTGAGTTTCTTGATTCAACCTTGCAGGGTGATAGTGATAGTGAGAGTGAAGCTGTCTGTTCAGCAGAAGTCCTTGACATCCTGGCTACTCCTAATGTACCATCTGTTGAGCAGCCACCATCCCTAGAGCTCAAGCCACTTCCTGGGAACTTGAAGTATGCCTACCTGGAGACGAATGAAAAACTTCCAGTCATCATTTCCTCCAGCCTTGATTCTGACCAGGAAGCCAAACTGTTGGAGGTTCTGAAGAAGCACAAGAAGGCTATTGGGTGGACATTGACTGATATTCCAGGAATTAGACCCTCCAGATGCATGCACAGAATTCTTTTGGAGGATGGGGCTAAACCAGTAAGGCAGGCCCAAAGGTGGCTAAACCCATTGATTTTGGATGTGGTGAAGAAAGAGGTGACTAAGCTTCTACAGGCAGGTATTATATACCCCATCTCTGATAGTACTTGGGTAAGTCCGGTGCAAGTTGTACCAAAGAAGTCCGGTCTCACAGTAGTTAGGAATGATAATAATAAGCTTGTACCTACTAGAGTCCAGAATAGCTGGCGAGTCTGTATAGATTATAGGAAGCTGAACCAGGCCACCAGAAAGGATCACTTTCCGTTGCCGTTCTTAGATCAGATGCTAGATCGGCTGGCTGGTAAATCTCATTACTGCTTTCTTGATGGCTTTTCCAGGTATTTCCAGATCCATATTGCCCCCGAGGATCAGGAAAAGACCACTTTCACGTGCCCCTTCGGTACGTTTGCCTATAGGAGGATGCCATTTGGCCTTTGTAATGCTCCTGGCACCTTCCAAAGATCTATGCTTAGCATTTTCTCCGAATTTATTGAAAATTGCATGGAGGTGTTCATGGATGACTTCACTGTATATGGCTCCTCATTTGATGCATGTTTGTATAGTCTGAGTTTAGGTCTAGAAAGATGCATTGTGACTGATCTGATTTTGAACTATGAGAAATGTCACTTCATGGTAGAACAGGGGATTGTTTTGGGTCATGTAATTTCTAAAGAGGGTATTTCAGTAGATCCTGCAAAAATTGATGTGATTTCTTCATTGCCTTACCCATCTTGCGTACGCGAGATCCGTTCCTTTCTTGGACATGCAGGTTTCTACAGTCGCTTTATAAAGGACTTCAGCAAGATAGCTCTGCCATTGTCAAACCTGCTGAAGAATGATGCCCTGTTCCATTTTGATGAAAACTGCAAGAAGGTATTTGACTACCTGAAAAGAGCATTGACCTCTACCCCCATCATCCAGCCCCCAGACTGGACACTCCCTTTTGAACTCATGTGTGATGCTTCTGATTTTGCTGTCGGAGCGGTTCTGGCACAAAGGGTGGGCAAGGCTGCCCATGTAATTCATTATGCTTCTAGGACATTAGATGTTGCACAATCCAATTACACCACCACTGAGAAAGAACTGCTAGCTGTTGTGTTTGCACTTGATAAATTTAGGTCTTATTTGCTAGGTTCAAAAGTTATTGTTTTCACTGACCATGCAGCTCTAAAATACCTGTTAAAGAAACCATAAGCTAAGCCAAGACTGATCCGGTGGATGCTTTTGCTCCAAGAATTCAATGTGGAGATAAAAGACAAGAGTGGAGCTGAAAATTTGGTAGCCGATCACTTGAGCCGAATAGCAAGGGATGAGGATCCTTCTCCCATCCAAGATGATTTCCCTGATGAGAGACTTCTACATCTGTATGGGGTAACCCCCTGGTTTGCTGACATAGTTAACTTTCTTGTTGCTGGTGTTGTTCCTGCAGGTACAAGTAGACACAAGTTCCACAAGCTCAGGAGCGATGCAAAGTACTATGTGTGGGATGATCCGTACCTTTGAAAGTTTTGCAGTGATCAGGTGATTCGGAGGTGTGTCCCCGATCATGAGACAGAGTCCATCTTGCACTTCTCTCATGCCTCTCAAGTTGGAGGACATTTTGGACCACAGAGGACGGTAAGAAAAGTCCTGGATTCTGGGTTCTACTGGCCCACAATTTTTAGAGATGCCTATGAGGTCTATAAGAATTGCAAGGAATGTCAAACAGCAGGCCCTGCCATCACTCGTAGGAGTGAGATGCCTCAACAGCCCATGCTTTTTTGTGAGGTTTTTGATGTGTGGGGGATTGATTTTATGGGTCCTTTCCCTGCTTCTTTTGGTTTTCTGTATATTCTTTTGGCTGTTGACTATGTTTCAAGGTGGGTGGAAGCAATCCCCACTAGGACTAACGATGCTAAAGTTGTTTCCAAATTTTTTAGGTCCAACATTTTTTGCAGGTTTGGCATACCTAAGGCTATCATCAGTGACCAGGGCACTCACTTCTGCAACAGAACCATGGAGGCCTCACTCAGGAAGTATGGGGTTGTGCATAGAGTTTCCACTGCTTACCATCCCCAGACCAATGGCCAGGCTGGGATATCAAACAGGGAGATCAAGCAGATTCTAGAGAAGATGGTGCAGCCGAACAGAAAGGAATGGAGCCGCCCCGTCGGAAGACGACTTGTGGGCCCAGAGAGGACGACTTTCAAGATGCCTATAGGAATGTCCCCCTTTCGGCTTGTATTTGGTAAGGCATGTCATCTCCCGGTGGAAGTTGAGCACCGTGCATATTGGGCAGTCAAGTGCTGTAACATGGGCATGAAGAAAGCTGGTGTTGAAAGGAAACTACAGCTGCAGCAACTTGAGGAGCTTAGGCTAGAAGCCTATGACAGCTCCCGGATTTATAAAGAGAAAACAAAACTTTTTCATGATAGGATGATTGCTAGGAAATAATTTTTTGTGGGCCAGAAAGTCTTACTGTTTAATTCCCGCCTGAGATTGATGGCTGGGAAACTTAGGTCCAAGTGGATTGGACCATTTGTTGTTACTAATGTGTTTCCTTATGGTGCAGTAGAGATTAAAGATGCAGGTAGCAACAAGACCTTCAAGGTTAACGGGCAGAGGCTGAAGCCATTCCATGGTGTGGATGTTGGTGATCCTGCGGATGCTAATGTTGAGGAGCTCTCCTTGGAATCTCCCACCTACACTGACACTTGATCAGGGAGTACCCTTTCCTTTCCCTCACTCTGTTTTCACAGTCATGTTGTTTCATTGGGGACAATGCATGTTTTAAGTGTGGGGGAGGGAACTAGTTGTAGTTTTGTTTTGTCTTGTTTTTTCTTTTAGCTCTGGAATAAATTGTGTTAAGTCTTATGTTGGCAAGTTTGATTGATTTTGATTGATTTTGCACAGATTGATTGCATGATTGATGTGATGATTCCCCCTAGGCTAAATTTTTATTTTTATTTTTGAAAAGTGATCCCCATGTGATTGAAAACCGAACATTGAGATTTTGTTAGGATGGCATGATTTATGATAAGTTTGGGGTGATAGGAAGCACACACTAGGGATAGAATCTCGGTCAAACAATTTGCATGAATGTCCAGGTGAGGATTTGAGCCTCCAACATGTTTTCTAACTGTGTGAGAATCACTTTTGATTGCACTTTCCCGAATTTGCTTGAATCTCTTCTTGGTTTGCATGATTATGTGGTTGCTTCAGATGATTAGGCGTTTTCTTTGTAAATAACTACTTAGCCTAAAATAACCATCCCTAATGCATGTTCCTTAGTTAGCCCTTTGAGCCTGATTAGCCTATTATTTCTTGATAACCCTATGTTATAAGCCCAAAATCTGGAAAACCATGTTAACCCGATCATAGGATTAGGAGAGCATGGAATCTTAGAAAGAGAATGGGTGCAAGAAACTAAGTTTGGGGTGGCTGCAAGTTGTGATATGTTGGTTGGGATTGAGAAAAAAAATAATAAAAAGATTGGAGCCAAAGGCCAAAAGAAAAGCACTAAAAAAAAAAGAGAAAAAAAAAAGAAAAGTGTAAAAATGTTAAAAATAAAAGTATTAGAAAAAAAAAAGAGGCTGTAGTCACCCAAGGCAAAAATATGAGAAAAGGAACTTGAGTGGAATTCAATGTTTTGAAGTGTTTCATGCTCTCTTAGTTCCTAGGGTCTTCAGCCTAGTTCCTTTGTATATCCTACCCTTAGCCAGGCCCCATTACAAGCCATAAAAGACCTTTTGATGTTGCATGCATGTTTTCTGTGGGAATCATTTGGAGATGAAAATCAAATTTATGGGAAGTGCTCTTAAAAGTGAAATTGAGTGAAATGTTGTTAACCTGACAAACTGAGCGATTGAGTGAAACGCTAAACTCCCTTGTGAGGAAGGCAGTTGTTTGAATTTGGTGATCTCCCTCTTGTGTGTAACTTGGATCCCCTGCTTAGATTAATGATTGTTTGAATGATGAAATTCTCAATTGTTTGGAATGAATGATTGTGGGGATTGCTTTGCTTGAAAGGGGGGACATTGAAGAAAACTGTTTTGATGAAACTGCTTGAATTTGTGCAAGGTTGATTGAATCTTTTAAGCTTGCCATGTCTTGAGTCTTTTTTATTTTTGAGTTTTAGTTTGCTTGGGGACAAGCAAAGTTTAAGTTTGAGGTATTTTGATAAGCCGCTGGCTCATCTAGTTTTATGGCTAGTATGACCAGGGTTTTCTGCAAATTATATCCTATTTTCACCCAAATTAGATTAGATTGTCCTCAAGCAAGGTTTTGAGTCTCTAAAGTAGTTTTAGGTTAATTTAGCCAGTTTTGAGTAAAATAAAGCACTTATGGCTATTTTGTTGTTTTCAGGTTAAGTAGAAGTTGAGGGAATAAAGAAATAGGGGATTCGCCTCGCGAGGGTCTTCTCGCCTCGCGAACCTGAAAGCCAGCAGAACAGTAAAAATGTCATCCTCTCTGGTTCGCCCCGCGAACAACACCTCGCCTTGCGAGACTGAAGGCCAGAAGCCATGACTGTTCCATTCCTCGCCACGCGAGCAGTATTTCGCCCCGCGAGAAGACCAAACGTTGCTGACTCTTCATGATATTCGCCTCGCGAATGAGGGTTCGCCTCGCGAGTGGGCTAAATTTCTGAATAGTAGAAAAGGCTGTTCTGGACAGATTGAAAGACTTTTTGCTTCTCCATTGTTTTTACATTTTTCTGTGTGTTTTCGTTTTCTTTATGGAGAACTAATTTTCTAGATTAATCTACTATAATTGATTTCCACCATACTTGAGGTTATTGTAATTCCTGTTTTGTATGCTTTTCCCTTTTCAATACTATGTTATACATTTCTGTTTGTTTAATTCAGGAGTGTATAGTAGCGATTTCGTTTGTTAATTGTTGCTACAACTGAAAGGGGATTAGAATCTACTTAGGGCTTGGGATTACATGAACCGATGATAGTTGTGAAATCAAGAACAGTTGATTAATCATCTCTAGCTATTTGACAACCTTTTCAACTGCTCTGTTTTCATTGCTTTGCTTTGCTTTGTTTTTTATTTGCATTCCAATCCAACCCCCCCCCCCCCCCCCCCCATAAACTGATTTTTGTGACAAATAACACTTCAAGAGTCCTTGTGAGACGACATCCGATTTGTCGCCCTAAACTACAGTTTTAAAACCCGCTCGTTCTTTTTGGCCCCTGCGCGAGAGCGCGACCAACAATGTCATGATAAAAACTCATATGCCTCCTAAACTAAAAGACCCGAGTAGTTTCTCTATCGCTTGCTCAATTGGAGAAGTGCAAATGGACCAAGCTTTATGTGACTTAGGGGCTAGTGCGAGCTTGACGCCGCTTTCTATCTTCGAGAGGTTAGGAACCAAGGAATTGATTCCATCCAAATTCTCTTTACAATTTGCGGATGGCTCAACTAAAACTCCTCTAGGCATACTAGAGAATGTTCCCATAAAGGTAGGGAAATTTTTCATCCCTACCAATTTCATGGTATTGGATATGAACGGGAATTCTAAATTCCCCATCATTCTAGGAAGGCCGTTCTTGGCCACCACTGGAGCAATAATAGACGTAAAGAATGGCAAACTCTCTCTGAATGTAGAGGAAGGTAGGGTAGATTTTGATTTGACTAACTCATATAACAACCCTCCTTTTGAGAGTCATGTGTGCAGGATCGATATAAAGTCTCCAGATGTGAAGGATGAGCCTAACATGGAAGCAACTCCGAAGATTTGCATGGCAAATGATGCACCCATTAGTGATGAAGTTGGAGTTGCTCATCATGTGGAAACAAAACTTCCGCTGGGAGGGAGTAAGGCCAATGAAACTCAGTGAAAAGAGCAAAACGAAAGCGCAATTGGCCATATGAGCAAAATCGGCTCTTTGAAGGACTTCCATGGAAGAGAAGTGTTCTTGCACTTCTAGGCCCAGCCGACCCCGGTTGATTGAAAGAAGTATGGTCAAGCTTAAGACATAAATAAGCGCTTCTTGGGAGGCAACCCAAGTTTTCTTTCCCTTTTCCATTTGTTTTTGGATTTTGTTTTTGAAGAACTTGAGGAGATTTAGAGAAGAAAGATCACTAATTGATGGTTTTTCCAAGTGTTTTCAGGTATAGAAGGAAGGAAGAGCAAAAATCCAAGGACAGAAGTCATCACGCCCAGGTCGTGACGGTTGTCACGGCCGTGATTAGCTAACCAGAAAAGATCAGAAAGGATCACGGGCCAGCCGTGATATCCATCACGGGCGTGATGAGAAGGACCCTGAAGATCAGAATGTATCACGGCCTAGCTGTGATGGAAGTCATGACCGTGACAGGCCAGCTCCTATAGACCAGAATTGATCACGGCCTAGCCGTGATGAGCATCACGGCCGTGACACATTTTCCAGCATCTCTTTGACTGGCATGTGAGCCAGCACCCTCTACCACCTCGGTGAGTTGTTCCATTTTTCTCCTCTCTCCGACTTGATTATTTACATTGGGGACAATGTAAGTTTTTAAGCTTGGGGTAGGGGGTATTTTTGCAATTTTTTGCTTTTATGCACTTTTCATGTTGCATTCATATAGGCATAGTTTTGCATGATCACATGATTAGATTGCCCCATGCTTAGATTATGCATCCAATTGTGAGAACTTGGTGCCAAATAAATTGAGACAATGAATTTTTGAACCCAATTTTTTTATTCTTGTGATAAGGCTAAAAATAAAAATTGCTTGAGATGATCTTTTGATAGTTGATAATTAGTATGTGGTTCCCTAGATTTGTGATTCTCATTGATTTTTAAACTACTAAATATGAGATTTTTAAGCCTAAGAGGGGTACTCACTAAATCTACCCCCTTCTTTATGATAGAGTGTCTTATTCCTCTTGGATTGTATTCTCTAGAACTTGACTTGAAACCGTTTTGAAACTTAAAAATTTTTGAAAACATTTATGAAAATGATTGAGGCACTAGGTATTTTTCTGGCCTTCTAAGCTTTTATTGATTAAATGCTACCCCCTTAGTTGCCCAATTTTGACCCTAAAAGAATAAAATACTTTTCTTGGTACCTTGAAATATTTTGATGAACAATGCTTGATATGACGCCTTTTAAAGTATTGCAAAAAGGGTAAGAAGGTGGTTCGAAAAATAAAATTGTGGGATGAGAAAGTTAGAGATATATTTCTCTTGAATTGAAAATCTCCCCTTCTCCAAATAAATAAAATAAAATAAACAAAAAAAATATGGAGAAGGGGATAACAAAAAGAAAGTGAGAAATAGAATAAAGAAAGAAAGAAAGGTGGAAAAATGAATCAAATCCCAAAAAGGTATTTGATAAGGTCGTCGTGATTTGTAATGTTTGATATTTTGTTTAGCCTTCTTGAATTTTCCCTTTTCTTGATTTCCCCACCTAACGATTAATCCCATGGTCTCGTTACAACCAGAATAAAAGACCTCTTGATTCTTATGTGTTTTCATTAATAAAGTAGAGATTTGGTTAATAGTCAAGCTTATGGTAGAATACCTTCCTTGAGGAAATTGAGCGAATTGTCATATACCCTTAAACACTTGAGTGAGGTGATGAGAGTGCCCGAATCAGTGAGAATATGAATTTAGGAAACCTAAGCTTCTAATTGGACTTGAAATTGATTGTTTCTTGGGTACTTATTTGAATATGCCTGTTACTTGGATTAGTTACTCGGGTTCTTGGTTCACTATCCATGCTCTGATTGTTTATATCTTCTGGCCTTGGTGATTGCTTGAGGACAAGCAAAATCTTAAGCTTGGGGTGATTTGATGAGTGTGATTTCACCTCATATTTGTTAATCATTTTGCATGCATTTTCATATAGCTTAGGCATATTTAATTTGATTTTTGTTAGTTTTTACCTTGGAACGGGTAAGGCGGTTTTGTGGTGTTGTTGTGCAGGAATTAAGGATTAAAATGCTCAAGATTAACCATGATGGAGCTTGCATGAAGACGGGACTTGAAAAGTGAAGAAAAATGAGCCAAACAGAGCCCATCCCGGCTATGATCGAGCAGGGCTGAAAAAGAAAGAAGAACGAAAAAGTCAGAAGCTGTCAGGGCCAGGCCGTGATGGCCATCACGACCGTGACAGACCAACCAGTGAAGAATTTCCAAGGCAGAATCCGTCACGGCCTGGTCGTGATGGCCATCACGGCCTGGTCGTGATGGCCATCACGGCCGTGACCCGTGATATTTGGATCTGATGAAACTGATTTAGATCTGAATTTGTGTTTGATTAGGATTCAAACTTCCCTAATCTATAAATATGCCATCTAGGTAGAGATGGAGAGGAGGGATGGGCTGCTACACTTAGGCAATAATTTAGGATCTCTCTTCTTCTTCTTCTCCTCTTCTCTTGTTTTATTTTATGTTGTTGTTAACCAAGCTTGTCATCACAATGGCAATGCTTGAGTAGTAGCTTTAGTTCTAGGGATTGGGGCTATGCCCAAGGTTTGTTTATGGCAATAAATTGATGTTATATCTTTGTTAATTGCGATTTTGCTTTAGATCTGATTTCTAGTGTTTTAATTACTCATAAATTCGGTGACCGCTTATTTGCGTGACGTAGATACCCTAAGGAGGAACCTAGCGGTGAACTTAGGTGTCGGATCTATAGAATCAGACTTAGGACTTAAATCACGAGAGTTAGAAGCGGTCCTTCGAGGATTAATGAATTGTCACGAAACGTAAAGGGTCCAATCTAAATTCGACTACCACGAGAGTAGGGGTTGGTTTAATTGGGCACAGTTTTTGTAACCCGAGAGGGAGCATTAACTATTTGAGGATAAATTCGCCTTCAAAGCAATTTTTGATAATTAACAAGGAGTGGTCAATTTAGTAACGTAAACAATCTTGTTGGTAACCCAAATTCCTAGGAATCCCTTTAGATCTGAAAACCCCCAAATTGATTTACTTTCTGTTTTACTTAATTGCATTCCTTATCTAATTTTCTAAGTTATATCTTATTCCAAAAATCAAAACCTTTTCATAATCCTTTTTTATATAACCCAGTTTTATCGATTTAATAATTAGTTGCGATTTGAGATCACGGTCTCTGTGGGATCGATATCTTTTTATTACTTGGCGACAAATCTGGTACACTTGCCGGATCGCACGACATCACTAAACTACATGAAAATGCATGCAATATGATAAATAAATATGAGGTGTAATCACACTCATCACATAACTTAATACTCATAGTGACCATATCGCATTCTAAACATTGTCTTCGGGATGTCCTCAGACTTAGCCCGAATATGATGGTACCCTGACCTCAAATATATCTTCGAGAAAACACAAGCCCCGATTAACTGATCCAAAAGATTATCAATCCTAGGGAGGGGATACCTATTCTTAACGGTCACTTTGTTGAGCTGTCGATACTCGACACACAACCTCATACTGCCATCCTTCTTTTTCACCAGCAACACTGACGCTCCCCATGGGGATACACTAGGCCTGATGAACTGCTTCTGCATCAGATCTTCTAATTGTTCCTTTAACTTGGCTAGCTCTAGAGGAGACATTCTATAGGGTGCTATGGATATAGGCCCAGTGCCAGGAACTAAGTCTATGGCAAACTCCATATCCCTCTCTGGGGGTACTTCGTAAACATCCCCCGGGAATACTTCAAGAAATTCTCGCACAACAGGCACGTTGTCGACATCAGGAGAACTCTCAACTTCCAGGGAAGATAGCATCATGTACACTTGGGCTCCTTTGTTCATCGAAGCCTTAACTTGATTGGCAGAGAGAAAGCTAGGATCCCTAGACTCCACTGGAGTTCAAAAAACTATGGTTTTATCGAAGCAATTCAGAAGAACGTGGTTGGAAGATAACCAATCCATGCCAAGAATAACATCAAGGTCTTTGAGAGGTAAGCATACAAGATCAACAATAAAATATCTACCGTCTATGGTAATAAGAATATTCTTGCATGCATAAGAAGTAAGAACAGGTTTATTAGTGGGTGTGGCAACAACTAATTTACACTCAAGAAGTGTCACATGCAACTTAAAACTCTTAGCACATTCATTTGACACAAACGAGTGAGTCGCACCCGAATCAAACAATAAAGTTAAACAAATTCCCCTAATAAGGCACATACCTTGGATCAAATCTTCGGAGACCTCGGCTCCACTGAGAGTAAATACTCTCCCTGTGGTCTTCAGTCGGTTTGCTTGGGGCTTCTGACCTTTGCTCGCACTCTGTGGCTTTGACTTTCCTCATTCACTGTTCTGACAGATGTGGCCATGCTTTCCACACTTGAAGCATATGATGTTCATCTCCTTGAATTAGGTAGTTAAGTGGTTCTGTCCACACTTGCCGCACCGCAGAGGTCTAGAATCGTAAGAATCCCATTTCCTGGACCTGTCTGAAGAAAATTGAGACTTCTTGCCATCCCGCTTGAAATCCTTGATAGCTGGAGTGAGACGCGGCTTCCACTTGTTTCCCTGATCATTCCTCTTGTTGTTCTGGTTGTCTGATCCCTTGGAGGCTGACCCTCCACACTTGCACGCATCTTCATAAATCCTGTACTTGTTCACTAAAACTGGAAAGACACGGATCTCCTGGTAGTTGATAGCCTGCTTGATCTCTGGACACAGAACATCCACAAACTTCACGCATTTGGAACGATCATCCACCACATACTGATACAATGTATAGTAACGGGCGAGCTTCTCAAACTTAGCTGCATACTCTCCTACCGACATTTTACCCTGCTTCGGTGCTAGAAATTCCATCTCTTTCTTATACTTGATGTCTGCTGGGAAGTACTTCTCGAGAAATCTGTCCTTGAACACAGCCCATATGATCATCGTACCCTCAGCCTGCAAGCACTGACAACAGTTCTCCCACCAATGCTTAGCCTCCTCTGTCAGCATGAAAGTCGCAAAGATGACCTTCTACTGATCGTTGCATCCCATATCTCGGAAGATCTTCTCAGTCTCCCTCATCCACAGCAGGGCACCCTCAGGATCGTAAACTCCGTTGAAAGACAACGGATTGTTCTGCTGGAACTTGTCGAGACCCTGGAACTCAGTTGGTCCCCCTTTGTTATTGACGTTTTGGTTTTGGCCTATCGTGTTGGCAAGGAGTACCAAAGCATCTGCGATAGCCTGGTCGTTTCTGCCTCCTCTTCCTGCCATAAGTTCCTATAAACGCCCAAGGCAACTTGTTAAATACAAGGAACCATAAGTAGGGAAAGCTACAACTTCTAACATATAGCATCATTGTCTATAACAATTATAGGTAATTCAAACAAGAGCACACAACAGACTCACAATAGACTCATACCACGTCCGGACAGGGCTGAACTGCTCTGATACCACTAAATGTGACACCCTCTACCTCACATATATATAAAGCATTAAAAGATAGGGTAATTTAAAATAAACATCATTTATTGAAACTAATCAAAACTAAGGTAAAAGGCACCACGTCGCATCAAGTCTCAAATCGCAAAAAATAAAAACATAACATAACATAAACAAAACCCAACCCTTGATGTCACATACAGAGCTAGTATAACCAATCCTGAAAATATCCTCGGATACAAACTGAACAACTAACTAACTATTGAAAACTGGAAATCCTAACTAATGAGTCGCGGCTCCTCAAAGTCACTCCTCAACTGGCTGCTTGTCGTCCTCTGCATAAAAGATAAATGCCACAACAAGAAACATCAAGATAGGGAGTAAGAAACATGAATATGAATATAATGGCAAGGAAGCAGTTAGCAAGACGACCATACATCAAACAATAGTGTTATAGAAGCCAACAATATAACATATCAATATCATCATACAAACGTGTATGCTATGCAATGCCAACTTTACTCCACTACTCCGTTATGCACTTGGATCCATCTATCTCAGGAAGTCAACTTCGGAGTTACATTTCTACATTGGCCAATAAGCACCAACACCGCAACAATCCACCAAACCTTGGGTAAACCTCTCGGATGCGCCACCACGGTTGTACATGATTCACTTGAATCACCATGGACGGCCAGATCGCCTTACTCACGGACGACCTCCCCTATGTTGAACATCATCCACTGACATCTCTGATGCATGAATGCATGCTCAACACAACACATAAACACAACCACCACCTCCTCTTGGGCCTATAGGCTACCCAAGTTTTAACACCATCCATTTATCATTATCTTTCGTATTAATTAATTAAACACTCTAGTAGTTCTTCACTAGAGATTACCACCTTGACCAACAAGCATCAAGGCCCCCTTGGCCACTAGGATACCAAGGTACCATATCATCATTAACACTCTAGCCATTGAGCACTAGAGATTACCACCTTGACCATCAAGCATCAAGGCCCCTTTGGCCACTAGGCTACCAAGGTACAACATCAACTTATCACTTGCCTTTGAAAATCATGTTTCATTGGTATTTTATTAAGTCTTTTAGAGCATTCTGCGTCTATTCGGTTTTCTGTTCTGGACAGGTGAGCATGGGTGTGCTCACCCTCAGCACGGGCATGCTGGTCCTAAAGGCAATTACGGTCGTGCTGCCTGTCAAGCACGGGCGTGCTCAAAAGCGTGCCCAGTTTCTGGATTTGAATGGGAGCACGAGCGTGCTCCCTGTTAAGCACGACCGTGCTCAATGGAGCAGGGCCATACTGCTCTGGGCAGAAGGGTCGTAGACCCTTTGCCAATTTCTTGGGGCAGTTACAGATTCAATCCTAATGGGTTCTACTAATCCAATGATCATCAGTTTCATAAGTATTGATTAAATGTTCATGTCTTATAATTAGAGGGGAATTAATCCTTTAGTTTCATTCCATTAATTGTCCCTAATCACTCAAGATCAATCCCTACGATCCTTGACTCAGCCATTGGCATAATCCTCACTCATTACTAACATTCAGTCTTATGAACAAGGGGAACAACCTCCCTTAACATTGTTTAATAGTTTTATTGTATTTATTCCATGTGTTAATAATATCAAACAACAGCCAATATATCATAATATCATAATTATGATAAAAACACTCAATCATGGCATCGTTACGTCAACATGAACATAATAGACATCAATAAACAATTAATAATAGTCATGCCAATATCATAACAACAAACAGTTTAACATCAGATAACAATTAGGCATATAGGCATACAACATGTTATCAAACATAAAGGGTTATTGGAACCCTTCGTCTTACGCTACCCCCAAGCCGACATAATCGTACTATTCCTTCTCCCCATACATGGTATGAAGAATTCTCGTTAAACCGAAGACGCTCCTAGACTGGTTCCCTCCACAGCTCGATGAACAATTCCAAGCCTTGGTCAACACAAACAGGGTTAACCCGTTAGTTCCTAATTCATGAAACAGAAAAGGAAACAGCAGAGGCAAAGACCATTACCTTTGCTAATTGGCACTAGCGCGTGATTGTACTCTCTCAACTACGAACGGAACACCAAACAAAGATTGAGTTCAAAGGGGAAGAGTGAGAGAGGCTGCCGTCACACTTAGAATTGCCTAAAGTGCTAATTTTGAGGATTTCACTCGTAACCCTCGTTTCTCGCTGTTTATAAATAGACTCTGACCCGAGCACGGTCGTGCTCCCTGTTGAGCACGGTCGTGCTCCACTTAGTGTCAGCGTGACGCGTTTCCCCATTGAGCAGGGTCGTGCTTCCTATTGAGCACGGTCGTGCTTGTGGCTCAAGCAGCCACAAGACACGTGCATCAAGCACGGGCGTGCTGACACATGAGCACGGGCGTGCTCACGCATCAGGAAGGGATTTCTTTAACTCAAAAACCCCACTTAGCCCACTCTAAACCTTCCTAACAAACAAGGCACGCATAAAATCACTTGTACTAAAAACGGGGTGTTACACTAGCTACTGCCTTGCGCAGAATAGGGGTCCTAGGGCCTCCCAAAATTCACCTGAAATCATAATTATGAAGCGTACGTTACAGGTAACCCTAATCTGAAGTCAGAATTGAAAACCGATAGACGGATTGAAAGATATCATCAATACCGTCACCGGCATAATTTCGGCATAAAGAGGGTATAGATTACCTTGGCTTAGAGAAGAAAAGGAAGGTGGGGTTTAGATGACGTCTCTGCCAGGATCACAATGACGTACTCGGAATTGCGTTAGGACTATCGGATTGCTCGAACTCTCGACCTGAAGTTCCTCTCTCTCACTACTCTCTCACTATTTCTCTACACTCTCACTCTTGCTTTGTCTATTTCTTTTAACACATATACAACTTAAGTTACCCCTTGTATACTTATTTTTTTTTCTCCTCAGCACTGCCCACACTTGAGCATGCTAACGCTGGAGCATGCTCACGCTCGAGCGTGTGGCCTTCCACGCTAGAGCGTGGAGCTACCTTCAAGGTTAGGTAACCACCACCGTGCATGCAACCAACCAGAACGTGCCACGTGGAGTCAACTCCAGAGCCTGCCTAGTTGACCCCCACGCTTGAGCGTGGAGTAGGTCACGCTTGAGCATTGACCATTGACCAGAACCCTGATTTTACGATTCGTCGCATTCTGAGTCCGTTTGACCTCCGATTGTCCTCAAATTGGAGATATGGACTCTTCTATACCTAAGAAACAGTATCAAACCTTCAAATATGGCCACACTCTTCCTTAAATCTAAATTTTTTATTAGTCACTCTAAAGCGTTCTAAGTGATACCATAAAACCCTAGGTTACTTTTACGTTATATACAACACCGGTTGATCGCGTACTTTCCATGCAAGGGTTTCTACACCTTAATCAACATATTAAACATTTAATCCAAATCTTAAACCTAGTCCTCATACATATAACAAAATCATAAAAGCACGGATGTTACAAACATTACTTGGTCGTGAGCTACCTAATTGGTGCCTTAGGGTTTGTTGTGTTTTAACTAGCTTAATTTGTTGGTTAATGAAGGTTGTGATGATTGGCTTTGGTTTGTGTGGCTTGTGGATGAAGTTGGATCTTGTGGCTTTGTGGAACAAAGAAGATGTCTTGCTTTTAGGAGCTACAAGAGGTAATTGGGGGAGTGAACCCACGACACCATATTGGTGGGTGTGAAGATGGCTTATATTTGTTTGTGATTGGAAACCCTAGACCTAGGGTTATCCACTTTTTCGGTTTGGTCCTCTATGAGGACATGATTGTAGTGGTTAATTATAGTGTGAATCATGTTTATTGGTGTGATTTCTTGGTTGGAAAAATGATTTATAGCATGTTGAAAACCATCACTTTGATCATTGGATCAAAGTGAGGATTTTAATACTTGGTTATTGCAAATAAATTGATTACTGTGATTATTTGATATAACATGAGATATTGTTGATTTTACATAATTGTGAGATTGTTTGGTGAAGTGTAATCCTCACTTTGGTTGTGATTGGCTTTTGGCCAAGTATTAATGAAAATGGGATTTTAACTCCAATCCTTGAAACTTAAGCAACTTTAATATCCTTAAGTGAGAAAAATAATATTAAAATCCATAAAGGAAAAAGGATAAGTTTTGAACAATTATTTTGGAATTTTAATTTTTGGTTAAGGATTTAAAAATGGATTGAGAAATGTTTTGATCTCACTTCATGCTTTGAAGTAACCAAAGGGTGTTTTAAAGACCAGAGGAATAAGTTTTTTAAGGATCATTGAAGTAAAGAGGAAAGTGTTGTTTTCCAAAACTGTTTTTACAGTGTTTAGAACTGTATTGATGTGTTCAAATGGTTATAAAATGGTTTTGATCTTTTTTTAGGTTATAGAGGAATAAAATCATGTTTTGAGAGACAAAGAAATTGAGATTTCAACAGTTTGGACTTGTGAAATTAACCAAGAATGGAAATTTGGCCAACATTATTTTTGGGAATTAGAAACTGTTTTTGACACTTAACTAATAGCCCGTTTGGATACAGGCCAAGAGGACTTCGATGGGTTTTTCTACTTGGATAAGGGCTTCAGCCCACTTATAGTGGTGTTTGGATTCATTATTAAAACAACTTCTAACTTTCTGACAAGCTTTTAAAAGGCCTTTTTGTGAAGTTAATTTTTGGAGCTTCTAATTTTTAACTTTTAGGGAAGTTGTGTCCCAAATTTTAGATGGACAAAAATACCCCTACGTAATCTGAAAATTTACAACTCTCTGCTTCATTTACGTTTTGACATGTCGATAGTACCGAAACCCAAGCAGAGCTCCTAAGAGTTCTTCCACCGTGTCTCCGTCGCCGGCCTCGCTGTGTCTGTCGTCGGCCTCCTCGTCTCTGTCGCAGGCCGCCTCGTCTCCTTCGTTGAGTGTTTCAGATCTCGCTTCTTAGGTGAGTTTTTTTTTCTTCAATTCATCAAAAATCTATCTTCATTTCTTCGATTCTTCAAAAATCTATCTTCATTTCTTCAATTCTTTAAAAATCTATCTTCATTTCTTCGATTCTAGCCTTCAAGTGATGTTATATTTTGAATTTAGCCATTTATAATTGTTATATGACTAGAATCCATTGCTCTAGTTTGAACTTCGGAATTGATTATACTTTTGGTTGTTTCTTTTATTTGCATTGTGTTGTCAGTTGGCTTCAGAATCGATTATACTTGTGTTTGGTATTGGGACTTCACTTCAAAACTTACCCTGACTTGCTTATTCAGGTTATATATTTTGCCGATTCCATGTTTGATAAATTGCTTAGTTCTGACTCTAGAGGAATTGTCTGAGCTCTACGTTTTAAGTGCTGATCCCAGTTGAATGGCTAATCTATGTTGTGTTTGTTTTTGATTTGGATTAAGATGAAGAGGTACACAGCCCAATGACCACATATCTTCATACAAAGATGGATTATTATTAGATGGTACTGTTTTTGGCATTGGATTCGAATATGTAGGATAGATGAGGATGAGGATGAGTGTAACACCTCGGTTTTCTGTTCTTCAATAATAGTAAATATGTGTATTTGTTTGTACTATTTTATTTGGACTGGTTAATTTTCTAGATATTTATTTTAATTTATGTTATGTGGTTTGGTTAAGTAATTTTAATTACTCATTTAAAATTAATTTTTGAGTGCGTTAATATTGTCTTATGTCAGTGTATACACGGTTACTAGACAATAATATTATGTTATTGTCACCAGTAGTATTTGTTTCGAAAAATATTTTAAATGATATGATTGAAGAAAATTATTTTCCTATTTGACTCTATTTAATTTTGGATTTGAAAATACGTCGGTTTAAAATTAATCGGAGATTAAATTTTATGTACCGTTAATTTTCTTAGTTAATTAGTTCAACTACCAATCTTGACTCTAATTTAAATTTTGAAAGTATATTTTTGTAATAAATTGTTTTTAGATCCAAAAGCCAAAAACATGTTTATTTTTAGGCTCAATATGTACCACTCATTTTGTACATACTATTACTAATCAATATTTTTTCTCCTTATATCTACCACTTCCGTACTCGACCCCCCAGGACACTTTTTCCTTCTTCTTTTTTTAGTTTTTTTCCTCTTCTCCTCCAGAACCCATCTTCATCTCTCATCCTCCCTACTTCATCTTTCTTCTCCCTCTCTCTTGCTGTTCAACCGCACACCGCCCCTAGGAGCTCGCCAGCCTCCACTCACCGATGCAGGGAGGGAAAGACCGTGCCGCCTGCTCTCGCTGGTTCGTCATCCACAGTCGCACAAAATTCGCCCTTCGCCACTGCAACTTCGGCTCCACCACGGTAAGCTCTGGCCGCCGCCCTTTCATGGTGGTTCCTGTAACACCCCGATTTTCACTGTTTCAAAATAATCGAAATGCGAACGATTATTTGTATATATTTATATGAGTATTATAAAATTATTTTAAATAAACGGAGTTCATCACTCAATCCTACTTGAATGTAGGAAGCTACGATTAAAATTTAGGTTGAAACGACGGGCGAATCCCGGCCCGCTATTTTCACTGACAGTATATTTATACTGCTCAAAAAACCTAATTTTGACTCGTGAACGAAATGGTTTATATTTAAATCATATTTCCAACGAGTTTGGTTAGTTTGAAAATTTTCAGTAGAAAACGAAATATTACGCTTTTACGCAGGCGTAAAACCCTAATCAGGAAACCGACGGAGTCGAAAAGGGAACTACAGAGACCCGATAAGAGATCGGGATAACGAGTCATACATGATGATTCATGGGGATGAGTCACACTTTTAAGTCTAGAATATTCTACAAGTCAAAGTGGCAATTTATGAATTTTACGCGTAAGTCCCTGAACTTTCTATTAATTACACTTTGGTCCCTAAGTTAGTTTCTATGTTTTTCTAAGTGAATTGGGCCAAAATATTTGTTCCAAGACCATGAGTGGACGTGGCCATGAAGCTCAAATTCCTTGTTCCTGGATTAATTCCATAAAGCCCATTAGAAATCATATATGTTTCCTATGTCATGTTAAGCCTTAGGCATTTTAGTAGGCCCCACATAAATGAATCCAAGCCCAAAATTTTGAGTCCCATGCGCAAGCCCAAGAAGGAGTGGGGGCTTCCTTAGTTTGGAAGAGTCAAGTGGATTCTTGAAGTTTCCACACAATTCCACAATGTTCTACAATGTTCTACCATGTTCCACCACGTTCTACACTTTTCTAACATGTTCCAAAATGTTCTAGGTTCTTCTCAAAATATCTCATGAAAAATCAGCCAAGATAAGTCAAGATGAGAGCACATTTAATGTGGCACATGGTCATCATTTCAATTTATTGGCAATTTGCAAAACAGTCCTTATACTTTTGGAATCTTTGCAAAATGGTCCCTAGGAATTATTTGCACTTTAATCCTTTGAACAAGCCAACTCATTCCTACTAGATCCTTCTAAAGTGGCACAACCAACCCCTATAAATACCCTCCAAACCGTGGTCTCCCTCACCATTTCACTCATCTTCTTCATTCTCTTCATCTTCGTCAGCAACTAAGTTACAAAACCCTAAGAACACCGAATCCCCACCAAACATATGACCCTCTTACTTTCTGAAACTCGGAAAACTCTCAACATAAAATTTGTTCCGCTTTCTCTCTTATTTCCAACAAGCTAAAGATCATCAAAACCGGATAAGTGGATTGGGAGATAGGATCAAAATACCAAAACTGCCCAGAATTCTCAGCAACCCACGAAACAGCAGAAAGAAGGCCCTTTTCACCCCTGTTATGATCCGAACCAAATGAAACCTTAAACACAAAAGTTGTTCCTTTTCTTCGTATCTTTCTATCAAGCCAAAGTCCGTAATTTTTGGATGAGTATATTGTGAGATACACTCACAATACCATCACACCCTCAAGCTGTCCAGTTTTCAACTTAGTGAAGGTTGATCATTTTCTTCATTTCTTCAATCTTCAAGCGGTAAAAGCTCTCCTCATTAATCTTCTAAGTCTTATCCTTCATTTATTTTGTAAGATCAAGCCATGATCATCAAGTTTTCATAAATTTCCATTCCTAGATCTAGAACTTCAAATAATTCTAGAAAATTGTAGAAAAATCCTATTAATGTGAAACCAATTTCTATGATCTTGTGATGTCTTCCACTTTCATTATCCAAGAGCATGTAATCAAAAACATTTTCCTTCCCTATTTTCTTTAAGTGGCAGAATCTCACTCAAAGGAGGGTTTGATGATTTTGTTTTCATTTTTGAAATCTAATGCTTGATTTGAGCTCTCTAATACTTATATGATCTAAATCCAAGAGCTTGAATCCAACTAAATTTCCTAGTTTATTTTCCTAATATGGGTCGAAACCCTAACCCTAAAGGTTAGAGGATTTTGTTTCAAATTTTATTCTTGTAATAAGTAATCTATGTTAGTTAAGACTCTAGTAACTAGGATCCAAAAGATGGCATTAAGAAGATAACCCTAAACCTATTTTCTAAGTCTTGGCCGAACCTAGCCCTAAAGTGTCATAGATGGTTGTTATTTGATTAATTATAGTTATGTTGTTTGGTTCAAGGTGAAACTATTAAGCTGTGGTGTGATAGCGAGGAACGTCGAGTTCGAGATTTCGGTGCTAGCTCAGGTGGGGGAAAGAACCATTCCATCGTCGGAAAACGATAAGTAGTATATTCTATAATAATTGTGTAGGGCGACCTAAACCCTACTAGTAGTCGAGTAATCAACAAGACCAAAATCCCATTGGAAACCTTTTCTATAAAACCAATGGTGATTCGAGGATTGTAGGTTTATCGACATTAAGTTGATTTTAAGTATTTGAGGATGTTTGATTTTATGTTATCAAATTTACTGTGATATGCTGGTTGAGGTATTCCATCTGCATGTGACGTATTATTGCGGTGTTTGAATATTTATGATATTAAGGATGTTCGATGTGTCATCACGGCCGTGATGGTTGTCATGGCCAGGTCGTGACAGGTTCCATTTTGTAGAATTCTTGCCTTGGTTGTCCGTCACGGCGTTGATGGCTATCACGATCTGGCCGTGAGAGAATCGACTTTTTTATTTATTTGGTTTGATTATTACGAGTTGGTTGTGATAAATTGCCTTATATGATATTGAGATATTTGAATATTTTGTTGATTAATGTGTTATGCATGATCTGCCTGGGTTTAATCCTATGCTTAGATGATTTTAAGCAAAGATATATGTTGTTTGGGAGATAGATTTGGGTGAGAGTTTTGAATATGAATTAGAGGTGCCTCGCTATTATTTTATAGAAGTGATGTGATATAGAATGTAAGTGGAGGTTGTGAGGAAAAGCTTGAGGTACTAGGTTGCTATTGATAAAAGTCAGTGAGAATCATACCGTGCTTATGCACTATTTCCTATTAGAGATTAGGGAATAGTGGCGCACCGAATTATAAGGTCTTTTATGCTTATGTGCTATTTCAAATGGGGGGAATAGTGACGCATATCGTGCTTATGCACTATTTCCTATGAGAGGTAAGGGAATAGGGCGCATCAGAGTTATTATTTATTATGTGCTTATGTGCTATTTCCAATGGGGGCAATAGTGACGCATCTATGCTTATGCACTATTTCCTACGAGAGATTAGGGAATAGAAGCGCACCGAGTTTTGACCCTAAATAGTTCTAGACTACTGACTAGTGTGATAGGAGTATAGATTGCCATATTAGTATAAATGTTGAATTACAGGAGTTGAAAGTAGAGGGTGATATCGTAATTTGAGGATGATTGCCAGTTAGGTGTGATGTGTGTGGTTGACGGTTATTATATTTTATGTTATGATTCTTTTCCGCTTTGATGATAGAACTGTTTCTTATCCCCTATATCTTTTTGTGTGTTGTATTTTATTTCTGATGTGATCGTACGAGAAGATCCGATGGAGGAACAATTGCTGAGGAGTTAGATGGAGCTCCGTATGAACCGGATGCTGGAGGTCGAGCTGTGATCCATGGCGATTAGAGTATACACATTATGGCCAGTGTGTCTAAGGAGTATTTATATTTCCGCTAAGTATATCTGTAGTGCAGTTTATACCTGTGAGGGATCCTACTAAGAGGGTACCCTTAACAGTGTTTTGGTATTGTCATAAATAAATAGGTGTGTATTTATATATATTAACGTTGGTTTGTTTTAAATCTGCAGAAGTTATATGATAATTAAATAAGTTTTAATTTTTACGTATTTTCAACGATAAGCGCATGATTAAGTAAATAAATATTAAGGTTTTAATGTAATAATGCAATGGGGCACAACGGGGTGTCTCAGTTCCGCCATTCTTTTGTGTTTCAACTCTCTTCCTTCCTTCTAAGAAGCTTAGCTCTTCTTGTTTGGTTATGGTTACTGCATAACGGAGCTCTGCCGCCCTCCGCCGTGTTGCTGCCGCCGCCGCACGTCCATCACAGCACCACTACGTGCTTCTTCTTCTTCCTGTGGGTGAGTGATTCCTCACTTTACCTTGTTGAATTTCAAGAAACCCCAAATTTCAGTTACAAACCCTAACCCTAGCTCCTTGATTTCATGTTGTAATCTGAAATTAAAACTTGTTTTTATGCAATTGGGATTGTAAATTAGTGTTTCCCTAAATCAATTTCATCATTCTTTAAGTGGATTGGATTTTCCCCAATTTAGGTTATGAACCCTAAAGCCCCAATTTGATTTTTATTGAAATTGGTTATGATTTGTAAAATTGACTAAGCATTTATGAAATTGGGACTGTTAGTTTAAGTTCTGACAAATCAATTTCGCTTTTCTATGAGCAAATCTCATTTTTCCCAATTTCACTAAAGTCCCAAAATTTTTATCTTAACTTCAACTATAAAATTGTTTCTATTTTAATGCAATTGAGACTTAATTTATGGTTTGGAAGTTCAATTTCATGTTTCTCAAACCAAATCAAATTTTCCCCCATTTTAATTATGGATCCATTATACCCAAATAGATATTATTGAGAAATCGATTATATTTATTGAATTAAATATATGGTTTCTTTTGATTATATGTTTTGAGGTTGAAAATTGATTTGGTGAAACTGCTTGTTTGTTATCATGCTTGGTTTGTGTCTCCGGGATGTTGAACACGACTATGCTTGTTTGGAGGAGTAGATGTTCGCACTATTGGAACTCTTTGTGAGCTTTAAGGCGAGGATCATTCTATTGTCTTCAAAGGTAAGGGGGATTACTGAGTGATGAGTGTGATTTCACCTCATATTTCCTTGACATTTTGCATGCATTTTCATAAAGTTTAGGCATATTTAATTTTATTTTTGATAGTTTTTACCTTGGAATGGGTAAGGTGGTTTTGTGGTCTTTGTGTGCAGGAATTGAAGATTAAAATGCTCAGGATCAGTTATGTTGGAGCTTGCACAAAGACAGAGCTTGAAAAGCAAGGAAAATGAGCCAAGCAGAGCCCGTCCTGGCCTGGCCGTGATAGGCATCACGGCCATGATCGAAGTAGGGTTGAAAAGAAAGAAGGTTGAACTTCGGAGCGGTTACGGCCAGGCCGTGATAGCCATCACGGTCGTGACATGCCAAGCCGAACCCAGACCCTCGCGGCGAGGCGATAGCTTGGCTGGGCCATGATGGTGGTCACGGCCCATGACGGACCAAGCGGCGAAGCCATCTCCAAGTCGAGCCGAACACGGCCAGGCATCACGGTAGTGACGCGTAATATCTGGAATTTTAAAAGCTGATTTGATCTGATTTTGTAATAGCTTGGGATTCAAGTTACCCTACATTATAAATAGGCCTCTAAGGCTCGAAAATAGGGATGCGGGAATGCTGCTACCCATAGGAAAAAACTAGGATTTCTCTTCTTCTCAATTTCTTCTCTTAGGTTTTCTTTTTATGCTTTTGTTAATTAAGATTGCTATGAACATGGCAATGCTTGAGTAGTCGTTTTATTTCTAGGAATTGGAGCTATGCCCAAGATTCATTTATTGTGATGGATTGACGTTTTGTTTCTTGTTAATTTCAATTTTTCTTTCGATTTGATTCATATTGCTTGAATTATTTGTAAATTCGGTGGCCACTTATTTGCTTGTCGTAGATACTCTAAGGATGAACTTAGCGGTGAACTTAGGTATCGGATCTATAGGAATCAAACTTAGGACTTAAATCGCGAGAGTTAGAAGCGGTCCTTCGAAGGTTCACTAAATTGTCACAAAGTTTAAAGGGTTCCATTTAAATTCAATTACCACGAGAGTAAGGGTTGGTTTAATCGGCCACGGTTCTTGTATCCCGAGAAGGAACATTAACTTATTTAGGATAAATTCACCTTCAAAGCAATTTTGATAATTAACAAGAGGGTAGTCAATTTAGTAACAGGGAGCAGATCTTGTTGGTAACCCAATTCCTGGGAATCTCTTTTGATATTGAAAAATCTCATATTTGATTTACTTTCCTATTTTGTTTGATTGCGTTTTAGATATTTGATTTGTTAGTTAATCTTTTTAAAAACCAAATATTTTCCAAATCTTTTCTAGTCCAGTTTAATTGATTTAATAATTGATAGTTATTTAAGATCACGGTCCACTGTGGATTCGATCTTTTTATTACTTGGCGACGAAGCCGTTCACTTGCAGTTGAGCCCATCAAGTTTTGGCGCCGTTAAGGTGTTGTGCTTTCTTGAATTTTAATTTAATCTTTAAATTGATTTTTCTGGATCTTTTTTTATTTTTATTTTTTCTAGTATCTATCTCTCTCTTTGCAGGTATTTTTATCTTTTATGCGAAGATCCCAAAGTCTTGGAAATCTTGTTGAAGTTGACCCCGAGATCAAAAGGATCTTTCATAGACGTGGGAGACTACAAAGACAAAGAGTGAGAGAAAGGTTGATTCCCAATCCACTCATGGCGAATCTACTGGATACCAAACCACTGAAGGACTACGCAGCCCCAAATGCTAGGGGTTTGCGAACTGGGATTGCTAAGCCAGAAATTGAGGCGGAGAACTACACTATATCGCCTCAGTTAATTGGCATGATTAGACAACATCAGTTTGGAGGATTACCCTCGCAGGACCCGACTGATCATGTGGAGACATTCTTGGAGTTCACTAATGCAATAAGAATTCAAGGTGCCCCGGTTGATGCTATACGCTTGAGGTTATTCCCCTCCTCTATGACTGGAAAGGCAAAAGCTTGGTTGAAGCAAGTGCCCGCTAATACTTTGTCAACTTGGGACCAACTGGAGCAGGCATTCTTGGAGAAATTCTTTCCTCCATCCAAGACTGCTTACCTACGAACTTAGATCACCGGCTTCTTCCAAAAGGATGGAGAACCCTTATCCGAAGCTTAGGATCGTTACAAAGGATTGCTAGAGTCTTGCCAACATCATGGGCTCGAGAGGTGGTTGTTAGTGCATACCTTCTACAACTGAATGGATTACTCTTTGAAGGTGTCACTTGACTCCGCAGCTGGTGGGGCCTTTATGAATAGACCTCTGACTGAAGCGTTCAATATAATTGAAAAAGTAGCAACCAACTATCAACAATGGGGTTCTGAAAGAGGTAATAACCTGAAAAAAGCTTTAGGGGTAAGTTTGAAATGAATAGTACTGATTTAATTATGTCTAAATTTGACTCATTAAATAAATGATTTGATAAGCTTGAAAAATCTAATGTGAGTTCAATAGGTGCTACTAATGTTGTTTGTGAGATTTGTGGAATGCAGGGACATGACATAATGGAGTTACCACATGGTATTGCTCCTGGATTCGGTGCTTCGGGGGAACAAGTGAACTCTTGTCACAATTTCTATGACACGAACCCGAAGTTGCCAAATTATGCTCCCCCAAATCCTTACAACCAAGTAAGGAAGAATAATCCTTATCTCTCCTACGGGAACTACAACAACACGTTGAACCCACGAATTCCAAGAAGGCCAAGGTAATAGGAAACCTGCATCGAGGTATCCTCAGGTACAAAAGTCTAAACTTGAGTCTCTTATGGAAAGTTTTGTTGCTACTCAAACTAAGCAGAACGAAGAATTTAGGCAATAAGGTAGGGCAGTTAATGAGGCAATAAAAGAGTTAACATCTAAGGTAGATAACTTAGCCATCCATAACAAGATGTTAGAAACTCAAATTGCCCAACAAGAAGGCAATTCAAATAGGCAAGCTGGTCAGATTTCTGGAAAGCCTGAAGTGAACCCAAATAATGAACAATGTAAAGCTGTGAGCTTAAGGAGTGGTAAGAAACTTGAGGATCCCGAGGCTAAAGGGGAGAGTGAT
Organism: Sophora flavescens; assembly: GCA_030762895.1. Taxonomy (NCBI): domain Eukaryota; kingdom Viridiplantae; phylum Streptophyta; class Magnoliopsida; order Fabales; family Fabaceae; genus Sophora; species Sophora flavescens. The sequence continues at coordinate 165,089,161 of CM061062.1, read as the reverse complement.
AACAAGAGTGTAGATGAAGAGGAAGAACCTAGTGAAAAAGGGTCTAAGTATGTCCCTCCACCACCTTACCAACCTCCAATACCTTTCCCTCAAAGGTTGGCTAAGGCCAAGTTAGATAAGCAATTTGGAAAATTTCTAGAGGTCCTTAAGAAATTGTACATTAATGTACCCTTCACTGAGGCGTTACAACAATGCCCACATATGCTAAATTTCTTAAGGATATCTTGTCAAATAAGAGGAAGCTAGAGGACTATGAAACAGTGGCTTTAACTGAGGAGTGCAGTGCTTTAATTCAAAATAAATTGCCTCCTAAATTGAAAGATCTAGGTAGTTTCTCTATTCCTTGCTTGATTGGTTGATATAGCTCTTTGTGATTTTGGGGCTAGTGTTAGTCTTATGCCCCTCTCTATTTACAAGAAGTTGGAGATGGGTGAACTAAAACCCACAACAATCTCCCTTCAATTGGCGGATTGGTCCGTCAAATTCCCTGTAGGCATCTTGGAGGATGTTCCTATTAGAGTGGGTAGATTTTTTATTCCTGCGGATTTTGTGGTACTTGAAATGGAGGAGGATTCCCAAATCCCCATTATTCTTGGTAGGTCTTTCTTGGCTACCGCAGGAGCAATTATTGATGTTAAAAATGGAAAATTGACTTTAATTGAGTGTGATTATAAAGTTGAATTTGGTTTAGCCAAATCTATTAAACACCCTTCTTTTTAGGATTCTTGTTGCAGGGTTGACTTAATGCACCAAGTGGTGAAAGAAGAATCCACTCAAGCTTGTGTTGATGATCCATTGGAAATGTGTTTGATTGGTGGAGACTTAAATGCTCATGGAGGAGAAGTAAGGAATTATGCCCGCTTTCTGGAGGCTAGTCCGGAAATTTCTCCGAACAAAACAAAGAAAGAGAAACTTGAGTTGACACCAAAGAATAAGGATTTGAAAGATGAAGAATCCCCTAAGGCAGAACTAAAACCTCTTCCTTCCACATTAAGGTATGAATTTCTTGGTCCTAACTCTTCCTATCCGGTGATTGTGAACGCTAGCTTGAATGAGTTGGAAACTGAGAAAATGCTCAGGGAGCTTAGAATGCATAGAAAGGTGATAGGATATAAAATTGATGATATTAAAGGCATAAATCCTTCTTTTTGCATGCATCGCACTTTAATAGAAGATGAGCATAAACCATCATTGAGCATCAACGTAGGTTGAACCCTAATATGAAAGAGGTGGTTAAGAAAGAAGTGTTAAAGTTGTTAGATGCGGGGGTTATTTATCCAATCTCCGATAGTGAATGGGTTAGTCCGGTGCATATGGTTCCTAAGAAAGGGGGGATGACTATTATTCAAAATGAAAATAATGAACTAATCCCTACTAGGACGGTAACCGGTTGGAGAATGTGCATTGATTATAGGAAATTAAATAAGGTAACAAGGAAAGATCACTTCCCTCTCCCATTTATTAATCAAATGCTTGAAAGGTTAGCTAGGCATTCATACTTTTGTTACTTGGATGGTTATTCCGGTTTTCATCAAATTCTTATACATCCTAATGATCAAGAAAAGACCACGTTTACTTGTCCCTATGGCACTTTTGCCTATAGGAGAATACCTTTTGGTCTATGTAATGCACAGGGTACTTTTCAAAGATGCATGACTGCAATTTTTTCTGAATTTATTGAAAACATCAAGGAGGTTTTTATGGATGATTTTTCTGTTTATGGAACTACCTTTGATGATTGTTTAACAAATTTGTCTAAGATTTTGCAGCGATGTGAAGAAAGAAATTTGGTATTGAATTGGGAAAAATGCCATTTTATGGTAAGAGAAGGTATAGTGCTTGGGAACTTGATTTCTGGAAGAGGTATTGAGGTGGATAGGGCCAAAATTGATGTTATTGAAAAATTGCCACCACCGGTAAATGTGAAAAAAGTTATAAGTTTCTTGGGACACGCCGTGTTTTACCAACGTTTCATCAAAGATTTTTCAAAAATTTCTAAACCCTTATCTAACCTATTGATGAAAGATGATCCATTTGATTTTAATAAGGAATATTTGAGTGCATTTTATAGGTTGAAGGAAGCCTTGACCACCGCTCCCATTTTGCAAACACCAGATTGGAATGAGCCTTTTGAAGTAATGTGTGATGCTAGTGACTACGCCATGGGAGCGGTGTTGGGACAAAGAATAGATAAGAAGGTTCATACAATATACTATGCAAGCAAAACCCTAGACGGGGCTCAAGCCAATTATGCCACATCTGAGAAAGAGTTGCTTGCGGTTGTTTTTGCATTTGAGAAATTCAGATCATACCTTGTAGGGTGGCACGCCATGCGCACGGGTCAAAAAGCAAGTGGTTTGAAAAAGTGTAGTCGAGGTGCGACAAATCGAGTATCGTCACTCAATGACTCTTGTAATGTTATTAACCGAAAAATCAGTTTGGGGGGGGGTGTTGAGATTGAATGATTCAATTAAGAAAAAAGCAATGCAAATAAGTGATTGTCAAATAAGCTAAGAACGATTAATCTACTGTTTTCAGTTTCCCAACTATCATCGGTTCATATAAATTCCAAGCCCTAAGCAGATTCTAATCCCTTTTCGATTGTAGAAACAATTAACAAGTGAAATCGACACTACGAGATATATGTTCCTAATTCCCGAATTAAGCAAACGGGGTGAAGCTCTCGTGAATTAAGAAAACACGATTGAACACACGCGAATTAAGCAAACGCGAGTAAGTGTAGGAACATAACATCACCAAAATAAATCAACACGTATTTTATACAATCCTGAATTAAGCAAACAGAACATATAGCATAGTATTGAAAAGGGAGAAGCAAATCAATTAGGAATTACAGAACCTCAAGTGCGGCGGAAACCGATTAAAGCAGACTAATCCAAGGGAATTAGTTCTCCATCAAAACCGTAATAAAACCTAGAAAATTTGTAAACAGTGGATAATGAAAAATTCCCCTAATCTGCCCTGAAACAGCAATTTATAACCTTCAGGATCTGCGCCCACTCGCGAGGCGAATATTAAAAGTGGCGTGCATTCAAAATTGGGTTCTCGCGAGGCGAGACCGAAAGGGTGACATTCTCTGGTACAGTCAGGCCTTAAGGCTCGCGAGGCGAGTTGGAGATTCGCGAGGCGAGACAGAAAGGGTGACTGTTGCTGCTCTGGCTGGTCTTCAGGCTCGCGAGGCGAGTAACCTCTCGCAGGGCGAATACTTCCAGAATTGCATTTTCCACTGATTTCTTCATTCTCTTGACTCTAAGTGCTCCCCTTTAACCTGAAAATACGAAATAGCAGTGAATGCTTTATTTGACTCAAAAATTAACTAAAATGTCCTAAACTACTTAAGAAACTGAAAATGTTGCTTGAGAACAGTTAAATCCAAATTTGGGTTAAAACGATATTGAAACTCGAGTAATTGGTGCAAAAACCATGGTCTTACTAGTTATAAAACTAGTCAACCAGAGGCTGATCAAAATACCCCAAACTTAAACTTTGCTTGTCCCCAAGTAAACTAAAACTCAAAAAAACTCAAACTTGCCAAGCTTAAAGGATTCAATCAATTTCGCACAAATTTCATGCAATTTGACAAGACAATTTTCCTTCAATGTTTCCCCCCTCCGCAACAATGTAACCCCCACATTCATTTACTTTAAACCATTGAGAATTCCATCATTCATGCAATCAGTAATCTAAGTTGGGGATCCAAGTTACACACAAAAGGGAGATCACCAAATTCAAACAATCGCCTTCCTCACAAGGGCATTTAGTGTTTCACTCATTCGCTCAATTTGTCTAGGCTATGAACCTTTCACTCAATTTCACATTTCAAGAGCACTTCCCATGAATTTACTTTTCATCTCAAACAAAGTTCCCACGAAAACATGCATGCAACATCAAAAGGTCTTTTAAAGGTTGTAATGGGGCCTGGCTAGAGGTAGGATATTCGACGGTACTAGGCTTAAGTCCCTAGGAATTAAGAGAGCAAGAGCATTTTGACACATTGAATTTCCACTCAAACTCCTTTTTCCATTTTTTTCTTTTTACTTTGGGTGACTACAACATTTTTCTTCTAATACCCTTTTTTGACATTTTTGTGCTTTTATTCTTTTTTCTTTTTTTTTTATTTGGTTCCAACCTTTATTTTCTTTTTCTCAACCCAGAATGACATATCAAACCTTGTAGCCACCCCAAACTTAGTTTCTTGCAACCCTTATCTTGCTAAGCCTCCATGCTCTCCTAATCCTAAGATTGGGTTAACATGGTTTTTCCAGATTTTGGCTTATAGCATATGGTCATCAAGAAACAATAGGCTAATTAGGATCAATGTGGCTAACTAGGGAACATGCATCAGGGATGGTTCTTTTTAGGCCAAGTAGTTAATTCAAAGAAAAGTTGCCTAAATCATTTGTTGCAACCACATAAGCATGCAAACCATGAAGAGACTCAAGCAAATTCGGGAAAGTGCAGCTTGAAAGTGATTCACACAATTAAAAACATGTTGGAGGCTCAAATCCTCACATGGACATTTTTGCAAATTGTTTGACCGAGATTCAATCCCTAGTGTGTGCACCCCTTCACCCCCAAACTTATCATAAATCATGCAATCACAATAGAGTATCTCAAAGTTCAATTTTCAATTTTTCACATGGGGATCAATTTTCAATTTTCAAAACCTAGGGGGGAAATCATCAACAGCCAACACATATCATGCAATCCATCTATGCAAAATTTGAATAAAATCCAACAAGCTCACCGACACAAGACTCAACACAAAAACGACTCAAAGCAACACAAACAAGGAAAACAAAACAAAAGGAAAACAAAACAAAAACAAACAATTGGTTCCCTCCCCCACACTTAAGTCGGACATTGTCCTCAATGAAAGAACACAAATATAAAAAGAGTGAGGGAAAGGAGAAGGTGCTCCCTGATCAAGTTGTAGTGTAGGTGGGCTCTCCCAAGGAGATCTCTTCAACAGTTGCATCTTCAGGCACTGAGCCCTCATGGAATAGCTTCAAGTGTTGCCCATTAACCTTAAAGACCTTGTTGCTACCTGCACTTTTTATTTCTACTACACCATGAGGGAAAACATTAGTAACAACAAATGGGCCAATCCACTTGGATCGAAGTTTCCCAGCCATCACCTTCAGGCGGGAGTTAAACAATAAAACTTGTTGGCCCACAGAGAATTCCTTCCTAGAAATCATCGGATCATGGAAGTGCTTGTTTTTATCTTTGTAGATTCGAGAGCTTTCATAGGCTTCTAGCCTAAGCTCTTCAAGCTGCTGTAATTGGAGTTTCCTTTCAATGCCTGCCTTTTGCATTTCCAAATTACAGCTTCTGACCGCCCAATAAGCTCGGTGCTCAATCTCTACAGGAAGGTGACATGCCTTACCGAACACAAGTCTATAGGGAGACATCCCTGTTGGTGTCTTGAAAGCTATTCTCTGAGCCCAAAGTGTGTCTTCTAGACGACGGCTCTAGTCCTTCCTATTTGGCTGCACCACTTTCTCCAAGATCTGTTTGATCTCTCTGTTTGAGATATCAGCATGCCCATTAGTCTGGGGATGATATGCAGTGGAGACCCTGTGCACAACTCCATACTTCCGGAGTAAAGCTTCCATGGTGCGGTTGCAGAAATGAGTGCCTTGGTCACTTATGATAGCCCGAGGTATTCCGAACCTGCGAGAAAATATTGGCACGACAAAATTTGCAACAACTCTAGAATCATTAGTCCTAGTGGGGACAGACTTCCACCCACTTTGAAACATAATCAACAAGAAGCGAATATAGAGAAAACCAAAGATGCAGGGAAAGGACCCATAAAGTCAATTCCCCACACATCAAACACCTCACGAGAAAAGCATAGGTTCTTTGAGGCATTTCACTCTTACGAGTGATGGCTGTACCTGCTGTCTGACACTCTTTACAAGTCCGGTAAACCTCATAAGCATCTCTAAAAATGGTGGGCCAATAAAAATCTAAGTCCAGGATTTTTCTTGCAGTCCTTTGTGGCCCAAAGTGTCCCCCTACTTGAGAAGCATGAGAAAAATGCAAAATGGACTCAATCTCATAGTCGGGGACACATCTCCTAATTACCTGATCACTGCCAAATTTCCATGAGATATGGATCATCCCAAACATAATATTTGGCATCACTCCTGAGTTTGTGAATTTGTGCCCTGGTTGCGCCTGTTGGAAAAACACCAGCAACAAGATAGTTAACAATATCAGCAAACCAAGGAGTTACCCAATGTAACTGTAAGAGATGCTCATCGGGAAAGCCATCCTGAATGGGGGAAGGATCCTCATCCCTCTCTATTCTGCTCAAGTGATCAGCTACTAAATTCTCAGCTCCACTTTTATCTTTAATCTCCACACTGAACTCTTGGAGCAACAACATCCACCGAATCAATCTCGGTTTAAACACGGTTTCTTCAACAAGTACTTTAGAGTTGCATGGTCAGTGAAAACAATAACCTTGGAACCTAGAAAATATGATCTAAATTTATCAAGAGCAAAAACAATGGCTAGAAGTTTCTTTTCAGTAGTGGTGTAATTAGCCTATGCAGCATCCAAAGTCCTAGAAGCATATTAAATCACATGAGCGCCCTTGCCCACCCTTTGTGCCAGGACCTCCCCTACAGCATAGTTAGAGGCATCACACATGATCTCAAAGGGGAGGGTCCAGTCAGGAGGCTGGATGATAGGAGTAGAGGTCAATGCCTTCTTCAAGAAATCAAACGCCCTCTTGCAGTTGTCATCAAAGTTGAAAATGACATCATTTTTCAACAAGTTGGACAGAGGGAGAGCTATCTTGCTGAAATCCTTTATGAAGCGCATGTAGAAACCTGCATGACCAAGAAAAGAACGAATCTCGCGAACGCAAGATGGGTAAGGCAGTGTAGAAATCACATCAATCTTAGCAGGACCTACTGAAATACCCTTTTCGGAAATGATATGCCCCAAAACAATCCCCTGTTCAACCATAAAATGGCATTTTTCATAGTTCGAAACAAGGTCAGTTTCTATGCATCTTTCCAAAACCAAATTCAAACTATGGAAGCATGCATCAAATGAGGAACCATAAACAGTAAAATCATCCATGAACACTTTCATGCAATTCTCAATATATTCAGTGAAAATACTAATCATGCATCTTTGGAATGTGCCAGGAGCATTGCAAAGACCAAATGGCATCCTCCTGTAAGCAAAAGTGCCGAAGGGGCACGTGAAAGTTGTCTTCTCTTGATCCTCTAGTGCAATGTGGATGTAGAAGTAACCTAAAAAACCATCAAGAAAGCAATAGTGTGATTTACCGGCTAGTCGTTCAAGCATCAGATCGATGAACGGCAAAGGAAAGTAATCCTTTCTAGTAGCCTGGTTCAATCTCCTGTAATCAATGCAAACTCTCTAGTTGTTCTGGACTCTAGTGGGAACAATTTCATCATTTTCATTTTTCACCACTGTGAGTCCATATTTCTTAGGTACAACTTGCACTGGGCTCACCCAATTACTGTCAGAGATAGGGTATATGATGCCCACATGCAAGAGTTTTGTCACCTCCTTCTTCACAACATCAAGAATCAACGGGTTAAGCCGCCTTTGGGGCTGCCTAACTGTTTTAGCCCCATCCTCCAACAAAATCATGTGCGTAGGGGTTAATTCCTGGTATGTCAGCCAAGGTCCACCCAATTGCTTCTTCAAAACCTCCAAGAGCTTAGTTTCCTGGTCAGAATCAAGGTTAGAGGAAACTATAACTGGAAGTTTTTCATTCCTCTCCAAATAAGCATACTTCATATTTCCAGGAAGTGGCTTAAGCTCTAGGGAGGGTGGCTGCTCAATGGATGGTATGTTTGGGGCAGTCGTGCTGTCAAGAACTTCAACTGAACAAACAGCTTCACTTACACTGTCACCCTGCAAGGTAGCATCAATCTCAGCACAAACAGCACAAGGGTCAGTGTTAGTACAATCAGCACATGAATAAACATCATCAAAACCAGAAATAGATGGAAAATCAGCAACCAAGTCATCATAAGTGTCATCAACAATTTCAGAGAGCAACTCTATTTGAAAGACAGAGTGCTCTTCCAAGGGATGCTTCATAGCATCGAAAATGTTGAATTTTGCAACAATGTCACCAAATTCCATGGACATGGTTCCATCATCAATGTCAATCTTTGTCTTCGCCGATTTCATGAACGGTCTGCCCAGAATGATCGGTGATCTGCTTGAATTTGTTTCCCCTGCCATGTCCAGGATGTAAAAATCAGCAAGGAAAATCAAGTCATTAACTTGTACCAGCACATCTTCTACCACTCCAATGGGGCGAGCATTGGTCCTGTTTGCCAACTGGATAGTGAGACCTGTATGTTGCAAAGGACCAAGATCAAGATTGTTGAAAACAGAAGTGGGCATGACATTAATAGAAGCTCCTAAATCCAACATGCAATTGTCGAATTTACTGTCCCCAATGGTGCATGGAATAGCAAAAGTCCCCGGATCCTTGCATTTCTGGGGCATTGCCTGAGTGAGAACCGAAACGGTAACCTTTTCAAGTGCAGGCTTAGGTTGAATGAGGGCTGAAACATTTTGCCCCAAATTGACCCTCTCATTACCCTTCAACCTCCTCTTGTGGGTGCACAAATCCTTCAGAAACTTTGCATATTTTGGAACCTGCTTAATCACATCCAGAAGCGGAATGTTTACTGCCACCTTTCTGAACACATCCAGGATCTCTCTCTCTTTGTCTTCCCCATCAATCTTTTTATTTTTCAGCACTCTTTGTGGGAAGGGGATTGGTGGCACATACTCTTTCTCAGCCTCAACAACAGCAGAAGGTTCAGGTGTTACCTCAACAGTTTCTTTATCTTTTTTAGGGGCTGCCTCTACAACCTTACCGAATCTCAAAGAAATTGCGCTCACATTAGGATTCGGGACATTAGGATTCACTACTGGTTGAGCAGGTAGTTGGTTCGATCCTTGAGCTTGCTGCATGGCATTCATCGAAGTGACAAGCTGTCCAATCTGTGTTTGCAAAGCATGAATACTAGAATCCGTTCGCTGCTGAAATTGGAGATTTTGTACAGCCATTTGCTTGACAAGGTCCTCTAGTGAAGGTCCAGAAGGTGCAGAGGTCGTCACCTGGGGTGGATTCTGTGGTGGTAACATCAGCTGTTGTTGTTGTGCGGACGAGTTTCCATACCGAAGGTTCGGATGGTTCCTCCAGTTGGGGTGGTACCTATTAGTGGAAAGATCGGGAATGTTGTACCGATTCTGATTGTTGCCTTGATTGTAAAGATTAGCTGCATATGCTTGAGGCAAATCAGTTACCGACTCATCTTTCAGAATAGGGCATGCATCGGACAGGTGCTCAGGAGAAGTACAAATGCCACACAACCTTGCTGGTTGAACTTTATCCACTACCAACTGTTTCACTAGAGAAGTAAGCTCATCAATTCTGGTTTCAAGGGCCTTGTTGGAAGAAGACCCGTGGATCTCACTCACACCCCTTGCTTCGACAGAATTGCTTCTAGTTGTGAACTGCTGGGAGTTGAGTGACATGTTTTCAATCAATTGCTTGGCAGCAGCTGGAGTCTTATCAACAAGTGCTCCCCCACTAGCAGCATCCAAGATGTTTCTATCCATCGGTAGCAATCCCTCATAGAAGTCTTGAATGAGGAGCTGCTCGAAAATCCGGTGTTGAGGACAGACCTGGATACCAACTTCTTGAATCTCTCCCGAAGACTCACCAATGATTCATTGCCCTGTCTAATACCACATATCTCCTTCCTGATTGATGCAGCTCTGGAGGCAGGGAAGTATCTCTCTAGGAAGACCTTTTTCAAGTCATTCCAGGTTGTAACAGAATTTGGCTCAAGGTAGTATAACCAATCCTTCGTAGCACCTTGAAGCGAGAAGAGGAAGGATCTCAACTTGATATGGTCTTCTGTTATTCCTTCCGGTCTCAAAGGTATAGAGCACACAACCTGGAATTCCTTCAGATGCTTATGTGGATCCTCACCTGCAAGACCACTAAACCTTGGCAACAAGTGTATCAAACCAGATTTTAACTCAAAAGGAGAAACAACGTCAGCATATTCAATACACAAGCCATTATAATTAACATCAGGGGAAGCAAGCTGTCTTAATGTTCTTTGGTCAGCCATGTTATCAAAAGCAAGTACAGAATCAGAATCGCTACTGGTTGGTGAACTAGTGCTAGCCTGAAGTGCTCTACGGCGTGTGTGCAAAGTTCTTTCAATTTCAGGATCAAATTCAAACAAATTAGAACAACCAGACCTAGTATCCAGAACTAATTAAGCAGAAAATCAAAAACGAAAAATGAGAAAATAACAACAAGAGTCCCCGGCAACGGCGCCAATTTTAGCACGCTGTCGCGCACGGGTCAAAAAGCGAGTGGTTTGAAAAAGTGTAGTCAGGGTACGACAACTCGAGTATCGTCTCTCAAGGACTCTTGTAATGTTATTAACAGAAAAATCAGTTTGGGGGGGTTGAGATTGAATGATTAAATTAAGAAAAAGCAATGCAAATAAGTGATTGTCAAATAAGCTAAGAACGATTAATCTACTGTTTTCAGTTTCCCAACTATCATCGGTTCATATAAATTCCAAGCCCTAAGCAGATTCTAATCCCTTTTCGATTGTAGCAACAATTAACAAGCGAAATCGACACTACGAGATATATGTTCCTAATTCCCGAATTAAGCAAACGGGGTGAAGCTCTCGTGAATTAAGCAAACACGATTGAACACACGCGAATTAAGCAAACGCGATTAAGTGTAGGAACATAACATCACCGAAATAAATCAACACGTATTCTATACAATCCTTAATTAAGCAAACAGAACATATAGCATAGTATTGAAAAGGAAGAAGCAAATCAATTGGGAATTACAGAACCTCAAGTGCGGCGGAAACCGATTACAGCAGACTAATCCAAGGGAATTAGTTCTCCATCAAAAACGTAATACAACCTAGAAAATTCATAAACATTGGATAATGAAAAATTCCCCTAATCTGCCCTGAAACAGTAATTTATAACCTTCAGGATCTGCGCCCGCTCGCGAGGCGAGTAGCCTCTCGCGAGGCGAATATTAAAAGTGGCGCGCGTTCAAAATTGGGTTCTCGCGAGGCGAGATGATGATTCGCGGGGCGAGACCGAAGGGGTGACTGTTGCTGCTCTGCCTGGTCTTCAGGCTCGCGAGGCGAGTAACCTCTCGCGGGGCGAATACTTCCAGAATTGCATTTTCCACTGATTTCTTCATTCTCTTGACTCTAAGTGCTCCCCCTTTAACCTGAAAATACGAAATAGCAGTGAATGCTTTATTTGACTCAAAAATTAACTAAAATGTCCTAAACTACTTAAGAAACTGAAAATGTTGCTTGAGGACAGTTAAATCCAAATTTGGGTTAAAACGAGATTGAAACTCGAGTAATTGGTGCAAAAACCATGGTCTTACTAGTTATAAAACAGGTCAACCAGAGGCTGATCATGGGGTCTAAAGTCATAGTGTACACGGACCACTCCACACTAAATTACCTCATGACTAAGAAGGAAGCAAAGCCAAGGCTCATCCGATGGATTCTCCTTCTACAAGAATTAGACTTGGAGATTTGGGACTGAAAAGGGACAGAGAACTTGGTTGCGGACCACTTATCTAGACTTGAACCATTGGAACATGAGAAGGACTTGCCTATATATAGATGATTCTTTCCCCGATGAGCAATTGTTCGCCATCTTGGGAAAGAATGCTCCATGGTATGCGGATTTTATGAATTATTTTGCATGTGGGATTCTACCACTGGAGTTCAATTATCAATAGAAGAAGAAGTTCTTTTCCAATCTCAAGAACTACGTGTGGGAGGAGCCTTACATTTTCCGCAAGTGTGCCAATTGCATTTACAGAAGGTGTATTCCAGAGGTTGAGGTTCCAAGTATCTTGAGTTGTTGTCATTCCTCATCTTACGGAGGACATGCTAGTGCCTCAAAGATGGCGGCCAAGGTGCTTCAAGCCGGTTTCTATTGGCCTCATATTTTCAGAGATGGCCGAATGTTCGTGCTTGCTTGTGATCCATGTCAAAGAACACGGAACATCTCTAAGAGGCATGAAATTCCACTCAACACGATGCTAGAAGTAGAGATATTTGATGTTTGGGGAGTTGACTACATGGGACCCTTTCCTTCCTCTTGCAACAATAAGTTCATTCTTGTAGCCATTGATTACGTCTCTAAATGGGTGGAAGCCATTCCATCCCCAACAAGTGATACAAAAACCGTAATCAAACTATTCAAGAAGGTGATTTTTCCAAGGTTTGGAATTTCAAGGGCAGTTATTAGTGATGGAGGATCGTACTTCATTTAAAAACAATTTGAAAAACTCCTACTCAAATATGGAGTCACTTATAGGGTTGCTACACCTTACCATCCTCAGACAAGTGTCCAAGTCGAAGTTTCCAATCGAGAGATAAAGAGCATTCTAGAGAAGACTGTTTCAAGTTCGAGAAAGGATTAGTCCTTAAAGCTTGATGATGCTCTTTGGGCTTACCGTACGGCTTGCAAGACTCCTATTGGGATGACACCCTTTAGACTTATTTACAAGAAGCCATGTCACTTACCAGTCGAGCTTGAGCATAAGGCCTTGTGGCCTATTAAGATGCTAAACTTTGATATAAAAGCCACTGGGGAAAGAGAATCCTTCAACTTCATGAACATGATGAGCTAAGATTGGATGCTTATGAGTCTGCAAGATATTACAAGGAGAGAACAAAGAAGTGGCATGATAAGCATATCCTTCGTAGAGAATTCCATGAAGGAGAACTGGCGCTACTCTACAACTCGAGGTTGCGGTTATTCCCAGGAAAGCTCAAGTCTAGATGGTCCGGACCATATAAAGTCATGAAAGTATTTCCGTATAGTGCCATCGAGGTTTGGAACCAGGAACGTGGAACATTCAAGGTCAATGGACAGAGGCTGAAGCACTACCTTGGAGAACATCCACTTGAACAGGAGGTTGCAATTTCCCTCCTCGATCCAACATCAAAGGATTAAAAGGACTATGGTCAAGCTTAGGACCGTAAATAAGCGCTTCTTGGTAGGCAACCCAAGCTTTCTTTCCCTTCTTAGTTTGTTTTTGAATTTTGTTTTTGAATAATTTATGAGATTAAGAGAAGAAAGATCACAATTAATGGATTTGCTAAGTGTTTTCAGGTCAGGAAGGCATGAAGAGTGAAAAGGGCATGGAAAATGAAGTCAGAAGAGATCATGGCCTGCCCCTGATGTCCATCATGGCCATGATGTGAGACCATAATTGATCACGCCCATGCCGTGACAGGGGTCTCGGCCGTGATGAGACAACAGCTGAAAGGCAGAAAGGATCACAGCCCAGCCGTGATAGCGCTCACGAGCGTGATGAGAAGTACCTAGAAGATCAGAATGTATCACGACCTAGCCGTGATGGAGGTCACGACCGTGACAGGGCAGCTCCAGCAGAACAGATTCTATCACGGGCCAGCCGTGATGTGCATCACGCCTATGATGGGGACTTGCTTAACACCAGAACGCGTCACGGCCTGCCCGTGACGAGGGTCACGGCCGTGACGTGCTGTTAACCCAGTTTAAAAAAATGCAATACCCCCCTCTGCTCAAACACGACCTAACCCTCTTCCTCCTCTCTACAGTCTCTCTAACCTCCATAGCCACCAAGATCTCACCCTTCATTCCAACACCATATTTCACCATAACGTCATTAATAAATTACGTCCTGCCCATAACCCATCATTTTCCTCTCCTCCTATTCATCTTCTTCTTCATCTTCTCACCACCATACCCATACACTAAAACCTTCAAAATACTCACCTCCTCCATGACACACATGCCTAGCCAACACTACTCCCTTGCTCCCTAGACCTAAACCAACAAAACCCACAAGAAAAATCCTTCAATTTTAGGCAAAATCAAAAAGTCCCAATTTTGAAACCCTAGCCCCTAAAATCCGAATTGCAGAAAAAGTCCAAGAAGGGATTGTGTATTTTGGTGCTTTGAGACTCATTGAAGAAAATCATGGCAAGCAAGCGTTAAAGGGCAGCTGAAGCCTCACGCCCTCGTACCAGAGGAAACAGGAACCTAGGTAACTATTCTGACTTTGACTCTTTTGACTCTGAAACTGATGAACATGGATATGGGATAGTTTTCAAAGATAATGCTCAACAAGATAGATTTAATATTTTGAAAAATAGGAAAATTATCCAAACAAAATATCTTGATGATGGATGTATAGACACTCTAGGCCTGACTGTTGACATCAACTGGATGTTGGAAAACATAGGGTGGAGTGAGTTTGCTCGCACCAGATACCCTGATTTGCTGGCCCTACTCTGGAGTTCTTGAGCTCTCTAAATGCGAAAATTCTCCAAGGGCCGCATTGCCTTGAGGGAGGGATTACATTCCGGCTCTTTAACCAGGATTTTGTGCTAACCCTAGCTGAATTTAATGAAATTTTTGGTTTACCTGTAGGGGGTGACAGGAGATACCCCTTAGGGTTTAGTGCACATAATTTATGGTCAATAATTGACTATGAAGGCAGGAGTTTTGACCCTCAGACATCCAAGTCCACAGCCCTTGTTAACCCAAGCTTAAGATATATGCATAGGGTCATAGCCAACACCTTGTTTGGCCGTGGAGAGAGTGACGGATCCGTCTGCCAGGATGAGGTCTTTATACTTTGGGCCATGCTCCACCCTAAGAGCAATGTGGACACGGGGTCGTTTTTGGCTAGGCGCCTCTTAAAGGTTGCCAAGAGCTCGAGTGGCACTGTTGTCATCGGTGGCTTAATCACCACCATATGCCATCATTTTAACTTTGATTTGGATGGTTTTGAGCCCGTCCCAGGACGGACACGTATCACCTTGCAGGCCTGTGAGGCCATGGGGATGATCGCCCAGGAGGATGACACGTACTCCCTGAAACACCCAAGTCGCAGGCACCCAATTCCTCTCCCAAACCCCGCATTCTTGGATATAAAAAATCCGGCAAATTGGAAAGTGCCAGTGGAAGAGATCCTGAGCCTATTAGGATGCAAAGGTCATTACGCCTGCCACCGCCGGCTAGGCCATCTGGGCGCCCATCTTCTTCCTTTGCAGGTACATCATCTGAGGATCCTATAGGCGATTCTTGTCCACCTTTGACACTATCCTAGCGAACCAGGAGCACATCATGGAGGAGCAGCGCGAGCAGAGAGCCATGATCCAGTAACTCTATGACTAGCATCTGAGCCAGCACCTACCACCTCAGTGAGTTGTTTTTATTTTTATTTTCATATTCCCTCGGACTTGAATATTTACATTGGGGACAATGTAAGTTTTTAAGCTTGGGGTAGGGGCATTATTTTTGCATTCTTGCATGTTGCATTCATATAGGGATAGTTTTGCATAATCATATGTTTTGCATGATCACATGATTAGATTGCCCCTTGCTTAGAGTATGCATCCAATTGTGAGAACTTTGTGCCAAATAAATTGAGACGGTGAATTTTTGAACCTAATTTTTGTATTCTTATGATAGGCTGAAAATAAAAATGCTTGAGATGATCTTTTGATAGTTGATAATTAGCATGTGGTTCCTTAGATTTGTGTTTCTCATTGATTTTAAACTACTAAATGTGAGACTTTTTTTAGCCTAAATGGGGTACTCATTAAATCTACCCCATTATTTGTGATTGAGTGTTTTATTCCTCTTGGATTGTATTCTCTAGAACTTGACTTGAAACTGTTTTGAAACTTAAAATTTTTTTGAAAACATATGTGAAAATGATTGAGGCACTAGGTATTTTTCCGGTCCTCTGAGATTTGACTGATTAAATGCTACCCCTTAGTTGCCCAATTTTGAGCCTAATAGAATAAAATGCTTTTCTTGGTACCTTGATTTATTTTGATGAAGGATGCTTGGTATGGCACCTTTTAAAGTATTGCAAAAAGGGCAAAAAGTTGGTTGTAAAATTAAATTGTGGGATGAAAAAGTTAGAAAAATATTTCTCTTAAGTTGAAAATCTCCCCTTCTCCAAATAAATAAAATATAATATAAAAAAATGGAGAAAGGGATGAGAAAAAGAAAGTGAGAAATAAAATGAAAAAAAAAAAAAGGAAAGGTGGAAGAATGTTTAAAGCCTAAAAATTGGTATTTTAGGAGGTTGTCATGCTTTACATTGTTGATATTTTGTTAGCCTTCTTGAATTTCCTTTTCTTGGTTTCCCCACCTAACGGTGAATCCCCTGGCCCCATTACAACCAAAATAAAAGACCTCTTGATTCTTATGTGCTTTCATTAATAAAGTAGAGATTTGGTTAATAGTCAAGCTTATGGTAGAATTCCTTCCTTGAGGAAATTGAGTGAATTGTCATATACCCTTAAACATTTGAGTGAGGCGAGAAGAGTGCCCAAATTAGTGAGAGATATGAATTTAGGGAACCTAGGCTTCTAATTGGACTTGAAATTGATTGTCTCTTGGTTTCTTACTGGATATGCCTGTTACTTGGATTTTTCACTCGGATTCTAGGTTCACTGTCCATGCTCTGATTGTTTATCTTTTCTGGCCTTAGTTATTGCTTGAGGACAAGCAAAATCATAAGCTTCGGGTAGTTTGATGAGTGTGATTTCACCTCATATTTCCTTGACATTTTGCATGCATTTTCATAAAGCTTAGGCATATTTAATTTGATTTTTGTTAGTTTTTACCTTGGAACAGGTAAGGTGGTTTTGTGGTGTTTGTGTGAAGGAATTGAAGATTAAAATGCTCAGGATCAGTTATGTTGGAGCTTGCACAAAAACGGAGCTTGAAAAGCAAGGAAAATGAGCCAAACAGAGCCCATCACGGCCATGATCGAGTAGGGCTGAAAAGAAAGAAGGTTGAACTCAGAACTGGTCACGGCCAGGCCGTGATAGCCATCACGGCCGTGACATGCCAACTGAACCAGACCCTCACAGGCCAGGCAAAACTGATCACGGCTAGGCCGTGATGGTGGTCACTGCCGTGACAGACCTAGCAGCGAAGCCATCTCCAAGTCAGAACCCATCACGGCCTGGTCGTGACAGGCATCACGGTCGTGACGTGCAATATCTGGAATTTTAAAAGCTGATTTGATCTGATTTTGTAACAGCTTGGGATTCAAGTTACCCTACATTATAAATAGGTCTCTAAGGCTCAAAAATAGGGATCTGGGGACTGCTACCCATAGGCAAAAACTAGGATTTCTCTTCTTCTCAATTTCTTCTCTTAGGTTTTCTTTTTATACTTTTGTTAATTAAGATTGCTATGAACATGGCAACGCTTGAGTAGTCGTTTTATTTCTAGGAATTGGGGCTATGCCCACGATTCATTTATTGTGATGGATTGATGTTTTGTTTCTTGTTAATTTCAATTTTTCTTTCGATTTGGTTCATATTGCTTGAATTACTTGAAAATCCGGTGGCCACTTATTTGTTTGTCGTAGATACTCTAAGGACGAACTTAGGGGTGAACTTAGGTATCGGATCTATAGGAATCAAACTTAGGACTTAAATCACGATAGTTAGAAGCGGTCCTTCGAGGGTTCACTAAATTGTCACAAAGTTTAAAGGGTTCCATTTAAATTCAATTACCACGAGAGTAGGGATTGGTTTAATCGGGCACGGTTCTTGTATCCCGAGAAGGAACATTAACTTATTTAGGATAAATTCACCTTCAAAGCAATTTTGATAATTAACAAGAGGGGTAGTCAATTTAGTAACAGGAGCAGTCTTGTTGGTAACCCAATTCCTAGCAATCTCTTTTGATATTGAAAAATCTTAGATTTGATTTACTTTCCTATTTTGTTTGATTGCGTTTTAGATATTTGATTTGTTAGTTAATCTATTAAAAACCAAATCTTTTCCAAATCTTTTTCTAGTCCAGTTTAATTGATTTAATAATTGATAGTTATTTAAGATCACGGTCCCTGTGGATTCCATCTTTTTATTACTTGACGAAGAAGTTCACTTTATGGATTCAAGCCTATCACTGAGGGATTTTCGTTAACTGCATGCTATTTGTGTGTCGTATTTGAGTTTATCTGTTGTGATGTGTGGTGTTAAATTAAGTTGTTATATGGTTTTTAATGTTTTATGTGAAAGCATGATTATATATGTGATGTATGAATATCTGTTATGTATGGATTATCTGTTGGTTAGTTGATTGACTGATTAGCTTTGACGGTGGTCAGTGCTCAACTAAATTAACGATAAAAGCTTTGAAAAAGCTTGAGGAGAAATTTAAAGGATTTGATTTGATTTATGGAAGTGAAAGAAAAATATTGAAAATATTTGTATTCGATGATGTTTCGAGGAAAAGAGTAATTAATGAGTAATAGTGAGGACGATCTCTTGAAAATATTTCAATTATGTTATCTTTTTCAAAATAAATTCAAAAATAAGATGAAATGATTTTACTAGGAATTGAAGTTGAAAAAAATGGATTTCTCTATGATTTAACGGTTTTATAAAACGGATTTCCAACTTAAAAGGATTTTCTGTAAAGTATTTTTATACAACGATGTTATTTCCTACAACTTGGATAAGTTGAGGAAAATTTGTTTTTGATTTGTGTTTCACATAACGAAAATGATTTTAAAGATGAAGAACGGACCTAGAAGCCTAGACGGCGGGGTTCTAGTGTTAAACGTTGTGGACGGTGTGTCCCAACGGTGAAGTTATGGGCTATATGTCCTATAAAACGTTGAATTTATTTTGTGCACTAAAATCTACGTATCTAAGACCGGTGCATCGGTCTAGATTTCGTGATTTGTACATTTGGACTTGGAGTCCGTTTTTATTTGAATGGTTGATAAACTTAAATATTTAAAACGTTAATTTGGTCGTGAGTCTTTGAGCTTTGACACGGAAAGAATTAACACAAAGAAAATGACGTGAATAAAACGTTTTACATGCATTTTTGAGGCAGACGTGCGTATGCATTGGACTTGAATTCTTGATGGCAAGTATTCATGATGTTTGCATCATTGTGCCTTGATGGACAAATGACCACGAAACCATATACTATAAATAGTAACCATTGTGCCTCGTTTTGGATAGTGATATGGTTAATTGAAAATATGCCTTATATGGCATCGATTAAAATCTGCCTTATCTGGCATCGATTAAAATCTGCCTTACTTGGCAACTAGAGCCTGATCAGCTCTTTTATTTGGTGGTTGAAGCTCCAGAGATTAGGTACCAAAGTTAGATGATGAATATTGAAGTGTCATTGTTTTTAAAACGACAACGACTGTCAGGTATGAAATCCTTTGATAAACTATTTGTTTATTTTTTTTAGCATTGATGTTATTATAGCTATATATGTTATGTGTTGTTTTGTGAGTCGCGCATGTAGCTATCGTGATCAAATCCATATATTGGTATCTCACCCTTGCATGTATCTGTTTTCTAGTTTTGTTGTTGTACCTTAGTACACGTGTACAGAAGGTGCAGAAGAGGTTTTCAGTTTCACTCAGGGATATTAGTCTCAATCCTTGGAGATGTCTAATGTCAGTTATAAAGGTGAGAACCATAGGGGTCTTCCCCAGGAATATCTTTTAGAACGACCAGCTTAGGTTTTTGAGATGTTATTGATTAATGATAGTATGAATGTTTATGGATCGGAAAGCTTTTCTTTTGGATGAAAGATGTAAGATTTTTCCTTTTGGTCATGTATAGATTGTCGATGTAAATATTTTCAGAATAAAACCATCTTGATGTATTTTGTATGATTGAAACTTCTGGGATGAAAATATAAATTTTTCAGCAGGTGTTTTTGTTTTTGGATGTTGGAATTACAGAGGAGACTCTGTCAAAATTTTTGTAAAATCAAATTCTAGCTTTTTATTCAAGTACATTTCTAAAATAAATAGGCTTGCCAGGCTAGGTTTGTAAGCCTGTGCGTCGGTCAAAGCTTAGGTTTTGTGTCATATGACAAATTTTATATATGACCAGAATCTATACAATGATAGATGAAAATGTGGTGTTATTATTTTTAAATAGGTTTAAGTTTTCTGACTTAAAGTAAATAATTTTTCAAAAGCGACCAGCAAATTTCTTTTTAATTTATTTCCGCACGTGTTTACGAGGTAATGCCAAAGGGGTGTTACAAAAAGAGTTTAGGATAGGCTTTTCAGTTAAAGAGAAGAAACTTTCATCAAGTATATGTGCTTATTAAGTTGATGCTAATGTTGAATCTTGTTTGAATTACCCGGAAAAAGAATATTGTTTTTCTTTGGTTGCTTTGATGGGGTATGTGAAAATGGGTTGCTGTTGAAATTGATAAAAATGGTATATTTAATTGTGACAAATGATTTTCACCGATTTGTGGTTTTTATTTAATGAGATTTTGTTTTTATGCTTTGTTTTTCCATTCTTGTAGTGGGGAAACTTAGAATCCCTCTGTTCTGTCTTTCTGTATGCTTGAATCCTTGTAGATTTAAGCTTATTGGTTGTCAATTTTAAAGTTGAAAACTTCTTTATATAAAATTTCTTCTTCTTCTTTTTTCATTAAGGAGAACTAAAGAAAAAGATAAAGGGGCTTGTTTGAAGTAGCAGGTGTTCCAAATCCATTGTTTAATTTATAGTTTATCTTAGTTAATTTTAACTTCAGTTTGCTTATGTGATAACAATTATGTAATGGTAAGTTTGTAATATTTGCTGCAACAAGTATTAATCCCTTTAATTTTGTCCAATTCCAATTGTCCGAAGTGGCAAAGTGAATTGTGCACCCATGGTTGAGTGAACCTCCTTCTCAATTATGTCCCATTAATTTTGGCATTTACTGCATATGCAAACTGCAGATAGAGGGCTCACAAATTTAATTTTCGAGTCAGTTCATGTGCTCTTCATTAAGTTAAACAGCTTGAAAATTCATGAGTTAATGGTCTCTCTCTTCATAGCTTGATGTTATATGCTTGCAATCTGTTTTGATGGACTTTTATATGCTTGCAATCTGTTTTGATGGACTGTTATATGCTTGCAATCTGTTTTATATTATTCTTGAGTATTGGACTCATTTTGTTCTCCTTATATATATTTGTCTAGTGGAAATGGCTCAAGTTCCTTTGAAAAAAAAGAAGGCTGAATGGAGTGATAAAAATATTGTAGTTTTTTTTTTTGAAAGTGTGCGTTGAAGAGGCGCGTGCTGGAAATAGACCTCACACCCACTTTAATAAGACTAGGTGGGCAAACATAAAGGAAAAATTCAACAAGGATATAAAATTAACATATGACTTCAAGCAGTTCAAAAATAGGTGGGATAATTTAAAAAAGCATTGGTCATTATGGGTAAAATTTAGAGAAAGGGACACGGGTTCTGGTTGGAATCCAGCTATGAAGACCATTGATGCCGATGATGTGTGGTGGGACGCCAGAATTCAGGTATGTATGTGTGTAATCTTTTTTATAACAAAAACAATATTCATTACTACATATGATGTTAATCTTTATTATTATTTTTCTTCTTACAGGAGAATCCTGAGGCTGCCAAGTTTAGAGAGCATGGTCTAAAATTCTTGCCTGAGATGGAATTTCTCTTTAAGGGTATTGTTGCTACTGGTTTTGTGGCATATGCACCATCCGAAGATTCAAGAGCATCTAAAGGACTTAACACAGGAGCAGATGATGATATTGATAATGAGACTGAGATGGAAATGAATGAAACCGAGATAGGAGCGATAACTCGGGTAACATCTTCAAGGGAAAATCGACAGAGAAAGAGAGGCAGAGAAGAGAAGGGAGTTGGGGTTGCTGCTAAGATTTCAGCATAACTAGATCGTGTCATCGATCAGTTTGAGTCAAACTCTAGCGAATCTGTAAATGATGCATTCAACATAGGTGCATGTGTTGATAAGTTGAAAAATTTATCAGGACTTGAACTTGGAAGTGATCTGTTTTTCATGGGCATTAGACTTATGAACAAAAAGGCAAATAGGCTTGCTTTTATTCATTTGGGGGACCCTACATTGCAACTTGGATGGCTAAAGTCTCACACTTGCGCAGATGTCCGTTAGTTATTTTCAATTTGATTGATGTTATAAACATTGCCAGTTATGTCATGGATGTTTTATGCTTTTTGAGACACCCCGTTGTGCCCCTTTGTGCCATTAAATTAAAACCTTATTATTTAATTATTTAACCGTGCTCTTAACGTTAAATGTGTATTCCAAAACACGTAAAAATTAAAACTTAACTTATAAACATATAACATTTGAAAGTTAAAACATCACACTTTATATATATAATACATACACCATATATGTCTTGCATCAGAGTTATCAAAACACTGTTTAGAGTATCCCGTAAGTAGGATCCCTAACTGGCATCTTAAAACAAACTAACATTTACGGAAATGTAAAACATCTTATAAGACTCACTGGCCCTAGACACTAAACTACATCGTTGGAGTCCACAACTCGTCCTCCAGCTTTTGGCTCATAAGGAGTTCCATCCAACTCCTCCGCAACTGGCTACTCCCTAGGGTCTTCTCGTACGATCACATAAGAAATAAAGTACAACATACAAAAAATATAGGGGATAAGAAACATTTCTATCATCAAAAGCGAAAAAGATTCATAGCATATCATACAATAAATGTCACAGAAAATCAGCATACATAACTAACAAATCATCCTCGAACTAGTTTACCATCCTCTACCCCAATCTCACACAATTGCACTTTTATACTGACGTGGCCACCACTAATCCTGTCACACATTCCTCGTTAGGAATGTCAGTCAGTCAGTCGTCCAGGTGACGCGTTCCTAATGCCAGTGCACATTCTCATCCATGGTGAGAATGCTCATGCAAAGCAATGACACTATAGCAAAGACAAGATGCGGTCGGTGCACACCCTGGTTCTCTCTCATCTCTATCAAAGGTGCTCATGCATAGCAATGACACTATAGTTGCACAACTTAAATTCTAAGGTGGAACGGTCTAACGAGAACTCTGGACCTCGTATATTCCAAATATATGGTTGTGAACAACAACGTAAACACATGAATATCACTAACCCATATTAATAACATCCTAGTGCCTTAACCTTCCATCAAAGCCTTAACACGTATTCTATGTCACCCTTCCTCTTTAAAATAACTCATTTAGATTAGGCACCTCTAAGTCACCATTATCCTCACACCCAAACAATTATCTCCCGAACAATATATATCTTTACTTAAAATCTGCTAAGCACAATATTAAAACCAGGCAGATCATGCATAACACAATATCAACAACATATTCCAATATCACCAAATCAACACAATATCAAGAATATTCAAACACCAAAAATAATATGTAACATGCAGTGGAATACCTCAACCAGTGTATCACAATAAATTCGATAACATAAAATCAAACATCATCAAATACTTTAAATCAACATAATGTCGATAAACCTACAATCCCCGAATCCATTGGTTTTACAGAAAAGGTTTCAAATATGATTTTAGTCTTGTCGATTACTCAACTACTAGTAGGGTTTAGGTCGCCCTACACAATTATTATAGAATATACTACTTATCGATTCCGACGATAGGATGATTCTTTCCCCCACCTGAGCTTATCTCCGGAAACACGAACTTTCAGCTCCTCGTCACGACACTACGATTATTAAATCAACCTTCAACCAATCATAAGAATGAGTTAATCGAACAAAATTCATCCTTAACCACAAAAGGCTAGGTTTGGCTATGACAACCCAAAATAAGGCTAGGGATTTCAAAACTTCACAAACTCTTAGATTAATGATCCTTAAGCATTTATAATGATAAAACCAATGATCATAACTAAAGGAATTGAAACAAAATCCACTAACACCAAAGGTTAGGGTTTCACCCCATATTAGGAAAATAGGTTATGAAATTTAGTTGGATTCAAGCTCTTGGATTTAGATCATATAGGTACTAGAGAGCTCAAATCAAGCACTAGATTTCAAAAATGAAAACAAAATCATCAAACCCTCCTTTGGGTGAGATTCGGCCAGTTAAATAAAATAGTGAAGGAAAATGTTTTTGATTACATGCTCTTGGATAATGAAATTAGAAGACATAAAAAGATCATAGCAATTGGTTTCACATTAAAAGGATTTTTCTATGATTTTCTATGAATTTTCAAAGTTTTAGATCTAGAAATGGAAAAATATGATTCATAGCATAAACATGAGAAATACATGAAGACGAAAGCTTAGATGATCAAGGAGATGAGCTTTTACCTCTTGAAGATTGAAGAAATGAAGAAAATGATCAACCTTCACTAAGTTGAAAACTGGACAGCTTGAGGGTGTGATGGTATTGTGAGTGTATTTCACAATATACTCATCCAAAAATCATGAACTTTGGCTTGTTAGAAATATGAGAAGAAAAGGAACAACTTTGGTGTTGAAGGTTTCATTTGTTTCGGATCATAAAAGGGGTGGAAAGGGACTCCTTTATGATATTTCGTGGGTTGCTGAGAATTCTGGGCAGTTTCAGTATTTTGAGCCTTTCTCTCAATACACTTATAAGTTTTTGATGATTTTTAACTTGTTGGAAATAAGATAGAAAGTGGAACAACTTTTATGTTGAGAGGTTTCTGGGTATCAGAAAGGACGAGGGTCATATTTTCAGTGGGGATTCGGTGTTCTTATGAGTTTTGTAACTTAGTTGGTGAGGAAGATGAAGAGAATGAAGGTGTGAGTGAAGGGGCTGCGGTTTTGTGGTATATATAGGCTATATCTTAGGCCTTGTTTGGTTTATTATATGTTGGATTAATAGCTTTTGTGATTATTTAATTAATATAAGCTTAACCATAGTTAATAATTAACTTAACTAGGGTTACTTTGCTAACTATGGTTAATAAATATGTGGCTCACATTTAGTGGAGGGTGTGGCTGATTTTAGATCACATAAACTAACCATGGTTCCTTAACCATGGTTAAAATCTAACTTAACTTTGGTTAGGTTAAGCTAAAAGGACATTTTGGCCATTTCACCTAAATTTAATTTTAATGCTTCATAAATGCTTGGTGAGTCATGGGGGTGACTCACCCCATGACTCAGCTCCTCCGGTGACCGGTTTTGTCTCTGCACCTCCCTTCTCGACTCCGTCGGTTCCCCGATTAGGGTTTTACGCCCGTAAAAAGCGTAGTATTTCGTTTTCGGTTGGAAATTTTCAAACTCATCAAACTCGTTGGAAATATGATTTAAATATAAACCATTTTGTTCACGAGTCAAAATTAGGTTTTCTGATCATTAAAATCTTACTGTCAGTGAAAACACCAACTGTTTTCCGTCCGAACAAAATTCGTCCGAATAAACATAATATTTTATTTCTGATCAGAAATTTGGAAAGTAGGATTACTCACTGACATAATATAAAAAATCTACAAATTTCAGTTTCGGGTCAAATTAGGGTTTTCTGCCGGTATAAAATTATACTGTCAGTAAAAAAACGCAGACCGAGCTCCGTCTGAATTTTTAACCCAAAATTTCACCGTAGCCTTCTACTATAAGAGAGACATGAATATGATTTTATTTTATTTAAAATCACTTTCTAACTCTCTGATTAAAATATAATTAATTATATTTTAACCAATTAAACAACGTAATTAAAAAATCAGGCTGTTACATTACTACCTCACTTAGAAAAAATTCCGTCCTCGGAATTTCTTAACTCAAAACTAGACATCATCTTGTAATCGTATCTTAATCTAAAGATCTCACATTATATTTCTGATAAGCCTCTGGCTCATCTAGTTTTATGGCTAGTATGACCATGGTTTTGTGCTAATTATATTTCGTTTTCACCCAAATTAGACTCGATTGTCCTCAAGCAACATTTTGAGTCCCTTAAGTAGTTTTAGGTTAATTTAGCCAGTTTTGAGTCAAATAAAGCACTTATGGCTATTTCATTGTTTTCAGGTTAACTTAGAGTCAATGGAATGAAAAAAAGGGGAAATTGCAATCCTAGAAGTATTCGCCCCGCGAGAGGCTACTCGCCTCACGAACCTGAAATCCAGCCTGAACAGCAGAATGCAAACCTTTCTGTGTCACCTCGTGAACCATGTCTCGCCTCGCGAGCCTGAAGACCAGAAGCCATCACGCCTAGGCCCTGATACTCATAACGGGCGTAATAAGAAGACTCTTCCATTCCTCGCTTCGCGATCCATTCTTCGCCTCGCGAGAAGTCCAAATGTTGCAGATTTCTTCATAAGATTCGCCTCGCGAGTGAGTGCTCGCCTCGCGAGAGGGGCAGATCCTGAAAGTTATAAATGGCTATTCTGGGCAGATTAGGAGACACTTTCTGATTATCCACTGTTTTACAGAGTTTCTAGCTGTATTACGTTTTTATGGAGAACTAATTCTCTTGGATTAGTCTACTGTAATTGGTTTCCACCACACTTGAGGTTCTGTAATTCCCGTTTTGTTTGCTTTTCCCTTTTCAATACTATGCTATATATTTATGCTTGCTTAATTCAGGATTGTATAGAATTTGTGTTGATTTATTTCGGTGATGTTATGTTCCTATATTGAATCGCGTTTGCTTAATTCGCGTATGTACAATCGTGTTTGCTTAATTCACGAGAGCTTCACCCCGTTTGCTTAATTCGGGAATTAGGAACATATATCTTGCAGTAGCGATTTCGCTTGTTAAATGTTGCTACAACCGAAAGGGGATTAGAATCTGCTCAGGGCTTAGAATTAATATCAACCGATGATGGTTGGGAAACCGAGAACAGTAGATTAATCGTCCTTAGCTTATTTGATAATCTCTTAAATTGCATCTGTTTTTATTGCTCTGTTTTTGCTCTGTTTTCCAATTGAACTTCAAACCAACCCCCCCCCCACACCCCCCAAAAAAAACTGATTTTTGTGGTAAATAACAATTTAAGAGTCCTTGTGAGACGATACCCGAGTTGTCGCGCTCTACTACAATTTTGTAAACCGCTCACTTTTTGACCCGTGTGCAACACCATGTCAAAATTGGCGTCGTTGTCGGGGATCTCTTGTTTGTTATTTTCGCATTTTTTTCGTTTTTGTTTTGAATTAGTCTGGCTACTAGGTCTACTTGCCCTGACTTGTGCGATTTTGATCCTGAAATTGAATGAACACTGCACACACGCCGTACAGCAATTCAGGCTAGCACTAGTGGTGATTCTAATTCTGAAAATGTTTTGATAACATGGGTGACCAAAGAACATTAAGACAGCTTGCTGTCCCTGATGTTAATTATAATGGCTTGTGTATTGAATATGCTGGTGCTGTTGCTCCCTTTGAATTAAAATCTGGTTTAATACACTTGTTACCAAGGTTTAGTGGTCTTGCAGGTGAGGATCCACACAAGCATCTGAAGGAATTCCAGGTTGTCTGCTGACAGGCGGCGCGCCGCACGAGGCGTGCGCTTGCATTTCCGGCAAGTGTACCGGACTGTTGTCAAGTAATAAAAGATATCGATCCCACAGAGACTGTGATCCCGAATCTCAACCAATTATCAAATTGAGTAAATCTGGACTGTTATAAAAAGGATTTGTATTTTGAAATGGTTATGAATTTTGAATTAAGGGATAATTAAAATAGAATCAAATAAAACAGAAAACAAATCTTTTTTGGTTTTTCAGATCTAAATGGGTTCCTAGGGATTTTAGGTTACCAACAAGATCATTTACGTTGCTAAGTCGATTACCCTTGTTAATTAGCGAAATTGCCTTGAAGGCGAGTTTATCCTCTAATAGCTTAAGCTCCCTCTCGGGTTACAAAAGCCGTTCCCAATTGACCCAACCCCTACTCTCGTGGTAGTCGAACTCAGATTGGACCCTTTGCATTTCGTGACAACTCGTTGATCCTCGAGGGACGGCTTCTAACTCTCGTGATTTCAGTCCCAAGTCTGACTCTATAGATCCGACACCTAAGTTCACCGCTAGGTTCCTCCTTAGAATGTCTAAGTCATGCAAATAAACCTAAGTTCACCGCTAGGTTCCTCCTTAGATCATCCACGTCTCGCAAATAAGCGGCCACCGAATTTTACGAGTGAAAAACACTAGAAATCCTAAGTTCACCGCTAGGTTCCTCCTTAAAATGTCTACGTCCCGCAAATAAGCGATCGCCGAATTTACGAGTGATTAAAACACTAGAAATCAGATCTAAAGCAAATCGAAATTAACGAAGATATTACATCAAATTCAACATCATAAACGAATCTCGGGCATAGCCCCAATCCCTAGAAACTAAGCTACTACTCCAGCCTTGCCATGGAGATGACAGGCTTGGTTACAAACATTATGAAAATCAGAAAAGAGAAGAGGGAGGAGAAGAGAAGAGATCCTAAATCTATGCCTAGATAGTAGCCTAAAGTCTCCAAGTGTTTCTGTCTATGTATGGATCTGTATCTCTGCCTCTGCCTGGTCCTTATTTATAGATGTGGGAAGTTGGAATCCCAATCTAACTCAAATTCTGATCCAATTCGGTTTCTTCAGGTCCAAGTAATGCGTGTCACGGTCGTGATGGCCATCACGGAAAGGCCGTGACGGCTTCTGTTTTGTGCAGTTCTTTGGAGTTCAGATCTTTCGCGACGCGAAATTGTGCTCGCGATGCGAGCCTTCTATTTTGCAGATTGTCACGGGCGTGATGGAAATTACGGCTAGGTCGTGACGGTCTCTGACTTGTGGGGGTTTTTGGTCATGGCCGTGATGTCTATCACGGCCAGGCCGCGTGATGCACTCGACTTGACCTTTCTTCCTTTTCAGTTTTGCTCGATCATGGCCGTGATGGGCATCACGGCTAGGCCATGATGGGCTCTGTTTGGCTCATTTTCTTCACTTTTCAAGCCCTATTTTCATCCAAACTCCATCATGGTTGATCTTGAGCATTTTACCCTTGATTTCTGCAAAACAACACCACGAAAACCGCCTTACCCATTCCAAAGGAAAATTAACCAAAAATCAAATGAAATATGCCTAAACTACATGAAAATGCATGCAAAATGATGGACAAAGATGAGGTGAAATCACACTCATCATCTGCTCTACACCCTTGAGACCAGAGGGAATAACTGAGGATCACATCAAGCTGAGAGCCTTCCCGTTCTCACTACAGGGTGCTGCAAAGGATTGGTTGTACTATCTTGAGCCAAACTCTGTTACCACCTAGAACGATTTGAAGAAGGTCTTCTTAGAGAGATACTTTCCTGCCTCCAGAGCTGCATCAATCAGGAAGGAAATATGTGGCATCAGACAAGGCAATGAGTCATTGGCTGAGTATTGGGAGAGATTCAAGCAGTTGGTATCCAGTTGCCCTCAGCATCAGATTTCCGAGCAGCTCCTTATTCAGTATTTTTATGAGGGGTTACTACCGATGGATAGAAATATTTTGGATGCTGCTAGTGGGGGAGCAATTGTTGATAAGACTCCGGGTGCTGCCAAGCAATTGATTGAAAATATGTCACTAAACTCCCAGCAGTTTACAACCAGGAGAAATTCTGTTGAGACAAAGGGTGTGAATGAGGTCCATAGCTCTTCTTCCAACAAGGCCCTTGAGACTAGAATTGATGAGCTCACCTCTTTGGTGAAGCAACTGGCAATGGATAAGGTTCAGTCGGCAAGGTTGTGTGGCATGTGTAGTTCTCCTGAGCACCTGTTAGATGCATGTCCTATTCTGAAGGATGAGTCAGTCACTGATTTGCCTCAAGCTTATGTAGCTAATATCTATAATCAAGGCAACAATCAGAACCGGTACAGTGTTCCTGACCTCTCCACAAATAAGTACCACCCCAACTGGAGGAATCATCCCAAACTTCGGTATGGAAACTCATCCCAACAACAACCGATGGCACCACAGAATCCTCCCCAAGTGACCACTTCTGCACCTTCTGGACCTTCATTAGAAGACTTGGTCAAGCAAATGGCTGCACAAAATCTTCAGTTTCAGCAGCAAGCAAATGCTAGTATTCAGACTTTGCACACACAGGTTGGACAGACTGGTCAGTTTCAGCAACGAACGGATGCTAGCATCCACGCCTTGCAGACACAGATTGGACAGCTTGCCACTTCCATGAATACCATGCAGCAAACTCAGGGATCGAACCAACTACCTGCACAAACAGTGGTGAATCCCAATGCCCCCAATCCTAATGTGAGTGCCATTTCTTTGAGATCCGGGAAAGTTGTAGAGGCAGCCCCTGAAAAAGATGAAGAAACTGTTGAGGTAACTCCTGAGCCTTCTGTAATTGTTGAAGCTGAGAAAGTGTATGTGTCACCGATCCCCTTCCCGCAAAGAGTGCAGAAAAATAAGAAGATTGATGGGGAAGACAAGGAGAGGGAAATTCTATATGTGTTCAGAAAGGTGGCGGTAAACATTCCGCTCCTAGATGTGATTAAGCATGTGCCCAAATATGCAAGGTTTCTAAAGGATTTGTGTACACACAAGAGGAGGTTGAAAGGCAATGAGAGAGTCAATTTGGGGCGAAATGTTTCAGGCCTCATTCAGCCTAAGCCTGCACTTGAAAGGGTTACAGTTTCAGCCCCCACTCAGGCACTGCCACAGAAGTGCAAGGATCCGGGAACTTTTGCTATTCCATGCACCATTGGGGACAGGAAATTCGACAATTGCATGTTGGATTTGGGAGCCTCCATAAATGTCATGCCCACCTCTGTTTTCAACAACCTTGATCTTGGTCCCTTGCAGCATACGGGTCTCACTATCTAGTTGGCCAATAGGACCAATGCTCGCCCCATGGGAGTGGTAGAAGATGTGCTGGTACAAGTTGATGAGTTGATTTTCCCTGCTGAATTTTACATCCTAGACATGGCAGGGGAAACAAAATCAAGTAGATCACCAATCATCCTGGGCAGACCGTTCATGAAGACGGCAAAGACAAAGATTGATGTTGATGATGGGACCATGTCCATGGAGTTTGGTGACATTGTTGCAAAGTTCAACATCTTCGATGCTATGAAGCATCCCTTGGAAGAGCACTCTGTCTTTCAAATAGAGTTGCTCTCTGAAATTATTGATGACACCTATGATGACTTGGTTGCTGATTTTCTATTTGTTTCTGGATTTGATGATATTTATTCATGTACTGACTGTACTAACACTAACCCTTGTGCTGTTTGTGCTGAGACTGATTCTACTTTGCAGGGTGATAGTGTGTGTGAAGATGTCTGTTCAGCTGAAGTTCTTGACATCAGGGCTGCTCCAAATATACCATCCATTGAGCAGCCACCCTCCTTAGAGCTCAAGCCACTTCCTGAGAATCTGAAGTATACTTACTTGGAGAGGAATGAAAAACTTCCAGTTATTATTTCCTCCAACCTTGACTCTGACCAGGAAGCTAAACTCTTGGAGGTTCTGAAGAGGCACAAGAAGGCAATTGGTTGGACCTTGGCTGACATCCCAGGAATTAGCCCCTCCATATGTATGCATAGAATTCTGTTGGAGGATGGGGCTAAACCAGTTAGGCAGCCCCAAAGGTGGCTCAATCCATTGATTCTAGATGTTGTGAAGAAGGAGGTGACAAAACTTCTGCATGCGGGTATCATATACCCCATCTCTGATAGTAGTTGGGTAAGTCTAGTACAAGCTGTACCCAAGAAGTCCGGCCTCACAGTGGTAAGAAATGATAATAATGAGCTTATCCCCACTAGAGTCCAGAATAGCTGGAGAGTCTGTATTGATTATAGGAGGTTGAACCAGGCCACTCAAAAGGATCACTTTCCCTTGCCGTTCATCGATCAGATGCTCGAACGGCTGGCTGGTAAATCCCACTACTGTTTTCTTGATGGCTTTTCCGGTTACTTCCAGATCCACATTGCACCGGAGGATCAGGAAAAGGCCACTTTCACGTGCCCCCCGGCGACGTTTGCCTCTGAGGAGGATGCCATTTGGCCTTTGCAATGCTCCTGGCACTTTCCAGAGATGCATGATTAGCATTTTTACTGAATTTATTGAAAATTGCATGGAAGTGTTCATGGATGATTTCACTGTATATGGTTCCTCATTTGATGCATGCTTGCATAGTCTGAGTTTGGTTTTAGAAAGATGCATTGAAACTGACCTTGTTTTGAACTATGAAAAGTGTCACTTTATGGTTGAACAGGGGATTGTTCTGGGGCATGTTATTTCTAAAGAGGGTATTTCAGTAGATCCTACCAAAATTGATGTGATTTCTACATTGCCTTACCCATCTTGCGTTCGCGAGATTCGTCCTTTTCTTGGTCATGCAGGTTTCTACAGGAGCTTCATTAAGGACTTCAGCAAGATAGCTTTTCCTCTGTCAAACTTGCTGAAGAATGATGCCATGTTCAACTTTGATGACAACTGCAAGAAGGCATTTGACTTCTTGAAAAGGGCGTTGACCTCTACCCCCATCATCCAGCCCCCTGATTGGACCCACCCTTTTGAGCTCATGTGTGATGCTTCTAACTATGCTGTGGGAGCGGTCCTGGCACAAAGGGTGGGCAAGGCTGCCCATGTCATTCATTATGCTTCTAGGACTTTAGATGTTGCACAATCTAATTACACCACCACTGAAAAGGAACTTCTAGCTGTTGTTTTTTTTGCTCTTGATAAATTTAGGTCATATTTGCTAGGTTCCAAGGTTATTGTTTTCACTGACCATGCAACTCTGAAGTACATGTTGAAGAAACCAGAAGCGAAGCCGAGATTGATTCGGTGGATGTTGTTGTTCAAGAGTTTAATGTGGAGATAAAAGACAAGAGTGGAGCCGAAAATTTAGTAGCTGATCACTTGAGCAGAATAGCAAGGGATGAGGATCCTTCTCCCATCCAGGATGACTTTCCTGATGAGCAGCTTCTACAGCTGCATGGGGTAACTCCTTGGTTTGCTGACATTGTTAACTATCTTGTTGCTGGTGTTTTTCCTGCAGGTGCAACTAGATCACAGATCCACAAACTCAAGAGTGATTCCAAGTACTATGTTTGGGATGATCCGTACCTTTGGAAGTTTGGCAGTGATCAGGTAATTAGGAGGTGTGTCCCCGACTATGAGATTGAGTCTATTTTGCACTTTTCTCATGCCTCTCAAGTAGGGGGACACTTTGGGCCACAGAGGACTGCAAGAAAAGTCCTAGATTCTGGGTTCTGGTGGCCCACCATTTTTAGAGATGCTTATGAGGTCTACCAGACTTGTCAGGAGTGTCAAACAGCAGGCACAACCATCACTCGTAATAGTGAAATGCCTCAGCAGCCCATGCTTTTCTGTGAGGTGTTTGATGTGTGGGGAATTGACTTTATGGGTCCTTTCCCCGCATCTTTTGGTTTTCTTTATATTTTACTGGCTGTTGACTATGTTTCAAAGTGGGTGGAAGCTATCCCCACTAGGACTAACGATTCTAAAGTTGTTGCCAAGTTTGTTAGGTCCAATATTTTTTGCAGGTTCGGTATACCTCGTGCCATCATCAGTGACCAGGGCACTCACTTCTGCAACCGCACCATGCACTAGTGCACAAAAGGGATTCCACGTCGGTTATTTTTGGCTTTCCACATCGGTTTTGAAACTGATGTGGAAACGACCGATGTGGTTTATTGCCACTTTACACATCGGTTTTAAAACCGATGTTTAAAGTATATTTTAAACATCGGTTTTATACTAACCGATGTGTAAAATTAATTTAGCAATTGTTAAGCAGTTTTAAATTTAACTTTCTACATCGGTTTTGCTTAAAACCGATGTGTAAAATTGACTTTCTACATCGATTTTCTAAAGAACCGATGTGTAAAGTTAAATTTACACATCGGTTTTAAGCAAAACCGATGTATAAAGTTAAATATACACATCGGTTATTGAGAACCGATGTGTAAAATCTCTTTCTTTTTTTTTTAATCTATTATTTACATTTCAATCATTCCTGTTTCACTAATGCAGATCAATAAACAAACCAAGAAGTACCACTGATCAAACAAGAAACAACAACAGAACACCAAACCAGTTTTGACACAATCATTCAAAAGCAAAACATACTTCATTCAATTTTCTTAGCACAGCCAATTAGCTCTTACACATATGGTTAAAAATACTGACATTTCATCAAATGACTAGTGAGCACAGAATCTGAAAACAGAGGGCATCAGGCCTAATTAATTTCGAATGAATGAAAACAACACTTTATCAAAGCTACATCAAAACACGAGAGAAGAAGAATTGAACCGGACACGAGCACTAATACATATCATCAGTCAAAGGTACGTACACTATAGCTAGTATATGATAAGTTTTTAAACTAACTACATATATACAAACTATGGGTGGTACACTTCAAGAAAGAAAGTTGCCCAACGCCTCTTTATGATGTTGATGTCAGAATCAGACAATGGAGATGGATTGTTGACTATCTGCAAGTTTAATTGGACAAAAGATTATATCTTTTAAGTAATAAACTAACATAAAACATATAAAGAATCTATACTATTACTTCTAATTGTGTCAATTAACATTTACCTCACTCCATCTTTCAGTGATCCCGGAGGAGATAATTTCCAACATCCACTGCATCACATAGTAGCCACATTCCCATGACCCACGTTGTATACGTGACTACGTACAAATGAAACCCAATTAGAATATGAGGAATTAAATAAAATAGAAATCAATTATTGTACCCACTGCATTTGATGCATTTGAACTAATAAATATCTTACGCTGGGAATAATCCATCTGATAGCCCGAGTACGCCTTTCACCACGCTGCATGTGGGATGCATTAATAGACCTATCATGACAAAAACATTAATTAAAGTATATATAATAGATTTCAGATAATTAAAACAACTGCATTACTGATTATAAAGTATTTTAACGCTTACGTTTCGATGATCGTCTTCAGTTGATTCGCCGGCTTATGTCCCAATGAGCAGAAGAAGACCACGACGTTCATTCTTGGGTACAAGAGCAACAGTTGCCAATGCTTGCTGTATTTGCGGAACAATTAGTGACTGTAAGTCATATATAGTTATACTTAAATTAATAACCGGTACTTACTTATTGAGATAAGGCGCAAGATAGAATTGATGATCGTCTCGGGCAAGTGATAAGCCTCTGGCTTATCTAGTTTTATGAATAGATGAACTAGGGTTTATGTGTCTATTTATTCGAGTTCACTCTCGTTTTCGCCCAAATTTGCCTTGTTTTGTTCCTAAGTTGGACTTTGACTCGTTTTGCGTCTTTTGTGTAGTTTTTAGGTTATTTTGAATAGAATTACGCTTGTGGGTGCTTTTGTTGTGTCAGGTTAAATAAGTGAAGCTCTGGGAGTCAAGGAAAGTCGAAAAGCAGTGGAAATTGCAAGTCTGGAGACACTCGCCTCGCGAGTGTATGCTCGCCCCGCGAGCCTGAAAGTCAACAAAGCAGCAAGAGTCATCACTTCAGTCTCGCCACGCGAGAGGTTCCTCGCCTCGCGAGATCATGAAAACCTGCAAGACAGGGACCATCACGGCCAAGCCGTGATGAATACCACGCCCGTGGCAGTTTAAGGTTTGAAGACTCGCCCCGCGAGAAGAAGCT
This sequence comes from Sophora flavescens, assembly GCA_030762895.1. Classification (NCBI taxonomy): domain Eukaryota; kingdom Viridiplantae; phylum Streptophyta; class Magnoliopsida; order Fabales; family Fabaceae; genus Sophora; species Sophora flavescens. The sequence continues at coordinate 165,053,590 of CM061062.1, read as the reverse complement.
CGCCTCGCGAGAGTTTGAAGACCCCGGAAGTCAGAGACCATCACGGCCCAGCCGTGATGAAGGTCACAGCCCAGAATTGAAGACTCGCCCCGCGAACACACTTTCGCCTCGCGAGAGTTCAAATTGAAAGCGCGCCAATTTTAATTCTCGCCTCGCGAGAGGCTGCTCGCCTCGCGAACGAGCGCAGATCAGGAATCCTATTTAAAGGCTGTTGCAGATCAGATTGGATCAAACGAGAGGAGGCTGTAGGGCTTTTGGAGGGCCGCGAATCCTAGTAGTTTTCCACTGTTTAGAGTAGTGTTTAGGGTAGTTTCTTTTCTCTTTGGAGCTGCGTCTCCCTTTCTCATGGAGGTTATGTCCGATCGCTTGTCTATGAGCATGAGGAACTAATCCCCTCGTCCGAGGGAACGATGAAGCCACCCATGGCGATGTAAATCCGATATGATGTATGTCTTCCTCCTTTAATTCAGTTCTTGTTTTCCAATTCTGAATTGAATGTGTTGATCATATGTGTTGCATGATTAATTAGTTAAACGTGTTAAGGCCAAACGGCGATTCACGTTTTAGAACTTGAATTGGAATCACTAATCGAATAATAAACACGAAAGTGGATTTAGGAGATTAGTGCAACCATTTAGGGAACAAGAATTAACAGAATTCGGGATTAGGATTATGAGACCTGCAAGTAATTAATCCAATCTTCGAATACGTCCTAATGAGCACGCCTGTGAATTTAGGAGAATTTAGGGGTCCCGGTTGACATTGTAATTGAACCTAGGGAGGAATTCATCATCACTTGGGTGTACATGTTGGGTAGGTGGATTTGTGACCTTGGACATTTTAGTTTTCTGATTTTTAGTTAATTATTTAATTAGACTTGTTAATTTAATTTCGATCCGATTCTCTCTCTCTCAACCACACTTTTCTGTAACTTGACCGAACGTATCAGATTTCCCGCGGATTAGTCGAATTGATACCCCAATCCCTGAGTTCGACCTCGGTAATTACTTACCGTGTTTCTTTTTATTACTTGCGACGACCCGGTACACTTGCCGGAGTCACAACAGCAAGTATATCACGTATGGTAGTGACCGGGTCTTCCGATGCTACGAGAACATCACCCTGAATGAACATGGGGTCAATGAACCCATAAAGGGCGAGGTTACCCTGATCGACTAACATACGATGCAGATACCTAATATATTGGAAAAACATGTTAATTATCATTGTATTTAAAAATTAATTACGTACTTAACTTATAAATAAAATGTACTTACGTGCACCAAAACGATATGTGTGCAGAACTGGCCATTTCTTTATTGAGTGCCATCTCCATAAGTTCTTTCTTTGGTATATACAGTTCACCAGGGCTGGCATCATGTTCCAACGTTACCAATGCTGCATCATCCTCCATGGTGACAACCTGTATAGCAAGATCTTTGAAAACATCACCATGGCCAGGTGCCCCTTTGTCGATCCCCTAAACAACATAGATATATATTAGTAATCATGGATAATTAAGTTATTTAATTCGTTATGAACTAAATGGTCAAATGAATACCTTGACAGAGCGAGACATCTCTCGGTCTTCCTAGATCCGACCTTTTAGGCACAATATCATATCCAACATCCTATCACAACTACAATTAATGGATTATCTTTAAACAATACTATATATATTTCAACTATGAATTTTGAAAAACACAACTAACCGATTACCTCAGATGCAACTAGAAAGCTGACCAGTCCTCTAGGCCGAGGATGAAGTTATTCGGGGCCCGACCCCCTTGTTTGAACCTCCTCGGTGGGCACGGGGACTCGAGCATCGACATCTCGAATAATCTCAACAGACACCCTCAGATGATCATCCGGTAATAACCGATGGTGTATGGTATTACCTAACTTATTATATGCCCTACCCAATGCCACTAAGCGGCGATGATGATGATGGTCATCAACATACAGCTCACACCTATCAGGGTCGTCATCATCATCATCATCATCATCATCATCATCAGCAGCAGCAGCAGCATCATCATTTTCAGGATGATGAGGAGGATCACATGAGCCCTTAGTGCTCACATGGACAGAGGGTTGGACAGAGGGTTGGACACCGGCTGTCATCTGCTGGGACAAAGAAGTAAATATTGCCATCTTTTGGGCAAACTGCTCGTTCATCTCCTGTCGAAGCTCAGCTGCAATCTCCTGTTTTAGTTGTGCTCTATCTGCAACCGAATCCCTGTGGCATTGGTGTGAAGATGAACCATGGTATTGGCGAATGCCGACTCCCCATCCAACACCAATGACACAGCCCGGGTGGTCTGGTTTACCGATGGCAGTAGATAAGATATCATTGCGTCCTCTAGGAACAAAGGTTCCTTGGGTTAGCTGATCATCCAAGGCATCCTATCACATAAAAATATCAGGTCACATTACAATTCGGTAACAATCTTAAAATGACAATTACAACAAACTATACTTACAATCCTCTCAGCTACTTGGCGGGCCTCCTCGGATGTATATTGTCCCGTTTTTCTTTGTCGGCCCCTCTTCCATGAACGATGGCGTGGGGGTGGAGGTGGATCAACAACCTCTGGAAGATTTTCAGCATTAGGATCCGCCTGAGATGCTCCTGCTGCCGACGTGCTTTCTTTTCCTCTTCAACCATTTTCTTAACAAGCTTTTTATATCCCCCACGAGACATGACATGGGGGTAGACATTCTTGCTTTGGTTTTCCTGCCCCTTTTTCCTCTTCTCCTGTTATAAATAAAAGACAATTAAATTACATAAGTAAATGAAATTAATGCAATTACATAAATTTAGAGACAAATCAAATAAGTTAACCCGAAAGTCGGGATCACGTCGGCTCCGAACAAAGCGATCCCACGTCGCCTTGTCAAGAAACGGATACACCTCAAGTGGGTTCTTTTTACTTTTTGGACCGAATATATAGTATCCGCCAGTGTCGGCCTTAAAACCCCTCCAACGCTCTCCAAAGATACTTCAGCAAACGCTTCTTCATAGCGTATGTATCCGGTATGTCAAATGTCAACTACATTAAGACCAAAAGAATCAACGAATTACTGTATGATATTATTAAGATAAAAATAAAGTAGATACAGACAAACACAGGACGTAGAAGTATAGATACCAGAATACTCTCCCATATCTGCTCCTTCACGTCCGCCGGTACATCTCTCCACCTATCAATGAGTATACTAGGCCTGTTCCTAGCAAGGGTCGCCACAAATCCAACCACTGGAAAAATCCAGTCTTGGAGCAACAGAACAACACATGCAAGTATATTATCCAACCATTTCGAGTCAAAGTTCATAACTTTTCTAAACAAGAAACAAATATATACCTGAGGGACGAGCAAAAATGGCGCTCTTCACGCAAACGAGGGTAGCTCGCGGATGATCGTTCTCAGTGGTTCTCTTACGAAGCAGAAAATGAAGGCTCGCAGTCGCAGTGGTCTTCTTTGTCTACGATTGAAAAGGGAAAAAGGACATGAAGAAGGGAGCGAGAGAGAGAAAGAGAAAGAAAGAGAGAGAATGAGAAGAAGGAAATGCAGAGAGAGAGAATGAGAAGAAGGAAATGCAGAGAGAGAATGAGAATGAGAGAGAGAGAGACGCATACCTGAGGGTAGCTCGCGGATGTGAGTGCAGTGAGAGAGATGGAAAAGCGAATGACAACGCAGAACGTAAACAAGCCGCGCGTTAGCGAGAGGGAGGGAGTGTTGTGTTTTAGGTACGTTCAGAAATCGAAGAATGAGGGCGCAAAAAACAAGGAGGGAAATAGAAAAATTGGGACTATTACACATCGGTTATAAGGAAAACCGATGTGTTAAACATCTTATACACATCGGTTATGACAAAACCGATGTGTAAACATTAAACTTTTAAATTCTGATTTTTTCTTTTAAATTTTATACATCGGTTAATAAAAATCGATGTGTAAAAGTAAAATCTAAATTTCTATTTTTTTTCTTTATAATTTTATACATCGGTTATTTAAAAACCGATGTGGTTACTCACCATTTTACACATCGGTTTTAAAAGAACCGATGTTGAATGTTAAAAATTCCGAGTTTTAATTTTTTTTATTTTAATTTTACACATCGGTTATAAATAACCGATGTGGAAAAGTTTTACACATCGGTTATTCTCTAAACCGATGTGTAATACTTTCGTTTTAATTTCAAAAATGCCACCGCCTCGTTTTACACATCGGTTTATACTAAACCGATGTGTAAACTCCGATGTAGAATCCCTTTTCTGCACTAGTGATGGAAGCCTTACTCCGAAAGTATGGAGTTGTGCACAGAGTCTCCACTGCTTACCATCCCCAGACCAATGGCCAGGCTGAGATCTCAAACAGGGAGATCAAGTAGATCTTAGAAAAAGTGGTGCAGCCGAAAAGAAAGGACTGGAGCCGCCGTCTAGAAGACGCACTTTGGGCTCATAGGACCGCTTTCAAGACGCCAATAGGGATGTCCCCCTTTAGGCTTGTATTCGGTAAGGCATGTCATCTCCCTGTGGAAGTTGAGCACCGTGCGTATTGGGCGGTCAAGTGCTGTAATTTGGAAATGACAAAAGCTGGTATTGAAAGGAAACTCCAATTACAGCAGCTTGAGGAGCTTAGGCTAGAATCCTATGAAAGCTCCAGGATTTATAAAGAGAAAACCAAGCACTTCCATGATAGGATGATTGCTAGGAAAGAATTTTCTGTGGGCCAACAGGTCTTACTGTTTAACTCCCGCCTGAAATTGATGGTTGGGAAACTTCAGTCCAAGTGGATTGGCCCATTTGTTGTTACTAACATTTTTCCTTATGGTGCAGTAGAGATTAAAAGTGCAGGTAGCAACAAGGCCTTCAAGGTTAACGGGCAGCGGCTGAAGCTATTCCATGAGAGCTCGGTGCCTGAAGATTCTACTGTTGAGGAGCTCTCCTTGGAGGCTCCCACCTACACTGCCACTTGATCAAGGAACACCCTTTCCTTTCCCTCACTCTGATTTTATATTTATGTTGTTTCATTGAGGACAATGTATGTTTTACGTGTGGGGGAGGGAACCAATTGTAGCTTTGTTTTGTGTTTTATCTTGTTTTTCTTTTAGCTCTTGAATAATTTGTGTGAGTCTTTGGTCGGTGAGCTTGATTGGTTTTGATTGATTTGGCACTGATTGATTGCATGATTTATGTGATGATTCCCCCTGGAAAAAAAATTTTGAAAAGTGATGAAAAGTGATCCCCATGTGAAAATTGAACTTTGAGATATTTCATTATGATTGTATGATTTATGATGAGTTTGGGGTGAAGGGGTGCACACACTAGGGATTGAATCTCGGTCGAACAGTAGCAAAATTGTCCGGGAGAGGATTTGAGCCTCCAGCATGTTTTTAACTGTGTGAATCACTTTCAAGTTGCACTTTCCCGAATTTGCTTGAATCTCTTAATGGTTTGCATGTCTATGTGTTTGCATCAAATGATTTAGGCAATTTTCTTTGATTTAGCTACTTGGCTAAAAATAACCATCCCTAATGCATGTTCCCTAGTTAGCCCCTTTGAGCCTAATTAGCCTATTAATTCTTGATGACCTGATGTTATGAGCCTAAAATCTGGAAAAATCATGTTAACCCGATCTTAGGATTAGGAGAGCATGGAAGCCTAGCAAGAGAAGGGTTGCAAGAAACTAAGTTTGGGGTGGCTACAAGGATATGACATGTCATTCTGGGGGGAGAAAAAAATGATAATAATAATAAAAAAAAGGTTGGAGCCAAAGGCAAAGAAAAGAAGAAAAAAAAGAAGGAATTAAAAAAAAAGGATGTAGTCACCCAAAAGCATAAATAAAAATGGAAAAAGGAATTTGAGAGGAAATTCAAAGTGTAAAAAGTTTCAGGCTCTCTTAGTTCCTAGGGACTTAAGCCCAGTACCTTTGTATATCCTACCCTTAGCCAGGCCCCATTACAACCTTTAAAAGACCTTTTGATGTTGCATGCATGTTTGTGTGGGAACCTTGATTGAGATGAAAATCAAATTCACAGGAAGTGCTCTTGAAATGTGAATTGAGTGAAAAAGTTGATAGCCTAGACAAAAATTAAGCGATTGAGTGAAATGTTAAATGCCCTTGTGAGGAAAGCAATTGTTTGAATTGGGTGATCTTCCTTTTGTGTGTAACTTGGATCCCTTGCTTAGATTAATGATTGCTTGAATGATGAAGTTCTCAAATGTTTAAGAGTAAATGCATGTGGGGATTGCTTTGTTTGAAAGGGGGGGATGAAGGAAAAAATATTCTGATGAATTGCTTGAAATTTGTACAAAGTTGATTGAATCCTTTAAGCTTGCCAAGTCTTGAGTCTTTTTGAGTTTTAGTTTGCTTGGGGACAAGAAAAGTTTAAGTTTGGGGTATTTTGATAAGCCTCTGGCTCATCTAGTTTTATGGCTAGTATGACCATGGTTTTGTGCTAATTATATTTCGTTTTCACCCAAATTAGACTCGATTGTCCTCAAGCAACATTTTGAGTCCCTTAAGTAGTTTTAGGTTAATTTAGCCAGTTTTGAGTCAAATAAAGCACTTATGGCTATTTCATTGTTTTCAGGTTAACTTAGAGTCAAGGGAATGAAGAAACAGGGGAAATTGCAATCCTGGAAGTATTCGCCCCGCGAGAGGCTACTCGCCTCGCGAACCTGAAATCCATCCTGAACAGCAGAATGCAAACCTTTCTGTGTCGTCTCGCGAACCATGTCTCGCCTCGCAAGCCTGAAGACCAGAAGCCATCACGCCTAGGTCCTGATACTCATAACGGGCGTAATAAGAAGACTCTTCCATTCCTCGCCTCGCGAGAAGTCCAAACGTTGCAGATTTCTTCATAAGACTCGCCTCGCGAGTGAGTGCTCGCCTCGCGAGAGAGGCAGATCCTGAAAGTTATAAATGGTTGTTCTGGGCAGATTAGGAGACACTTTCTGATTATCCACTGTTTTACAGAGTTTCTAGTTGTATTACGTTTTTATGGAGAACTAATTCTCTTGGATTAGTCTACTGTAATTGGTTTCCACCGCACTTGAGGTTCTGTAATTCCCGTTTTGTTTGCTTTTCCCTTTTCAATACTATGCTATATATTTCTATTTGCTTAATTCAGGATTGTATAGAATTTGTGTTGATTTATTTCGGTGATGTTATGTTCCTATATTGAATCGCGTTTACTTAATTCGCGTGTGTACAATCGTGTGTGCTTAATTCACGAGAGCTTCACCCCGTTTGCTTAATTCGGGAATTAGGAACATATATCTTGTAGTAGTGATTTCGCTTGTTAATTGTTGCTACAACCGAAAGGGGATTAAAATCTGCTTAGGGCTTGGAATTTATATGAACCGATGATGGTTGGAAAACCGAGAACAGTAGATTAATCGTCCTTAGCTTATTTGATAATCTCTTAAATTGCATCTGTTTTTATTGCTCTGCTTTTGCTCTGTTTTCCAATTGAATTTCAAACCAACCCCCCCCCCCCCCCCCCCCCCCCCCACCCCCCCAAAACTGATTTTTGTGGTAAATAACAATTCAAGAGTCCTTGTGAGACGATACCCGAGTTGTCGCGCTCTACTACAATTTTGTAAACCGCTCGCTTTTTGACCCGTGTGCGACAGCGCGTCAATTTCTCATCGTTGTTTTTCCGCTAGGTGACAGCGGTAACTTCATAACAAAATTCATTCTTATATCGTTCTATTTATCCTCGAAACAATCCATCACTACATTATATTCATTGTCCTTAACATTTCACCTTGATCTATCATCATTGAAGGACATAATTAAAATTTAATCATTTCCTTCTTCTTACTATTGATCCACTAGAGAACCTTATTTCAACATCTAACTCCCGCAATTAACACCACAATCAATTCCAACATCTAACTTCTACCATTACCACCGCGGTCAAAAGAACAACACCCGTTAGGATTCTCTACTTAACAAATTTGAATTTCTCTAGTAACCTCAATTTACATTAGAAATCATCTTTTCTGCTCATATTCAACTTAGGTGAAAATACTATATACACTTTCGTTTACTCTTCCCAAACTCATACAATCCATCTTAACTACGAACATTAATCATTGCCCTAGGTTCCATAATGATACTATGCCTCGATCAAAATTTGACTTATAGTAATTGTCTTACTCACTGATATTGATCTTAAGGGTTCACATCCTACCAGTCACAACTATACCTCAACAAAACTCTCATCACTTTCTTGTCTATCATGATACTTAGACAAACAAACAAAGTCTACCAGATATCAAATACATACCTTGAATAAGATCCCGGATAGAGAATTCAGCTCCCCTCGCGGTAACCACTCTTTCAGTGGCCTGAGGTCTGGTCATCTGTTGTCCTGCTACGAGAACTCCTTTTCCAGCTCCACCTCTCTGTACACTGGTATACCACATTTAATGCTACATAAAACTAGCATATATATGCCATATAACTATTAACTATCGCGTCGGGACTCAATACCCAACTTCTAAGCATAGTCAATCTCCGGTGTGGATTCAACTAAACACGGCCAGTAACAACATCCTAGACCTCGCAGTCCGATCAGAATCAAACTGCTCTTATACCACCAAATGAGACACCCCGTTGTGTCCCTTTGTGCCATTAGATTAAAACCTTATTATTTATTTACTTAATTGCATACTTAATGTTAGAATATATAAAAAGTAAAACTTAACTTATAAACACACAACGGAAGAAAATTTCAAAGTAAACAACTCGTCCTCCAGCTTCTGGCTCATAAGGAGTTCCATCCAACTCCTCCGCAACTGGCTACTCCCTAGGGTCTTCTCGTACGATCACATAAGAAATAAAGTACAACATACAGAAAATATAGGGGATAAGAAACATTTCTATCATCAAATGCGGAAAAGATTCATAGTATATCATACAATAAATGTCACAGACAATCAACATACATAACTAACAAATCATCCTCAAATTAGTTTACCATCCTCTACCCCAATCTCACACAATTACACTTTTATATTGACGTGGCCACCACTAATCCTGTCACACATTCCTCGTTAGGAATGTCAGTCAGTCGTCCAGGTGACGCGTTCCCAATGCCGGTGCACATTCTCATCCATGGTGAGAATGCTCATGCAAAGCAATGACACTATAGCAGCACAGTACCGTCGGTGCACACCCTGGTTCTCTCTCATCTCTATCAATGGTGCTCATGCATAGCAATGACACTATAGTTGCACAACTTAAATTATAAGGTGGAACGGTCAAATGAGAACTCTTGACCTCGTATATTCCAAATATACGGTTGTGAACAACAACGTAAACACACGAATATCACTAACCCATTTTAATAACATCCTAGTGCCTTAACCTTTCATCAAAGCCTTAACACATATTCTATGTCACCCTTCCTCTTTAAAATAACTCATTTAGGTTAGGCACCTCTAAGTCACCATTATCCTCACACCCAAACAATTATCTCTCGAACAATATATATCTTTGCTTAATATCCGCTAAGCACAATATTAAAACCAGGCAGATCATGCATAACATAATATCAACAACATATTCCAATATCACCAAAATAACACAATATCAAGAATATTCAAACACAAAAAATAATACGTCACATGCAGTGGAATATCTCAACCAGTGTATCACAATAAATTCGATAACATAAAATCAAACATCATCAAATACTTAAAATCAACCTAATGTCGATAAACCTACAATCCCCGAATCCATTGGTTTTATAGAAAAGGTTTCCAATGTGATTTTGGTCTTGTCGATTACTCAACTACTAGTAGGGTTTAGGTCGCCCTACACAATTATTATAGAATATACTACTTATCGATTCCGACGATAGGATGATTCTTTCCCGCACCTGAGCTTATCTCCGGAAACACAAACTTTCAGCTCCTCGTCACGACACTACGATTATTAAATCAACCTTCAACCAATCATAAGAATGATTTAATCAAACAAAATTCATCCTTAACCACAAAACGCTAGGTTTGTCTATGACAACCCAAAATAAGGCTAGGGATTTCAAAACTTCACAAACTCCTAGATCAATGATCCTTAAGCATTTATAATGATAAAACCAATTATCATAACTAAAGGAATTGAAACAAAATCCTCTAACACCAAAGGTTAGGGTTTCATCCCATATTAGAAAAATAGGCTAGGAAATTTAGTTGGATTCAAGCTCTTGGATTTAGATCATATAGGTACTAGAGAGCTCAAATCAAGCATTAGATTTCAAAAATGAAAACAAAATCATCAAACCCTCCTTTGGGTGAGATTCGGCCAGTTAAAGAAAATATTAAAGGAAAATGTTTTTGATTACATGCTCTTGGATAATGAAAGTAGAAGACATAAAAAGATCATAGCAATTGGTTTCACATTAAAAGGATTTTTCTATGATTTTCTATGAATTTTCAAAGTTTTAGATCTAGAAACGGAAAAATATGATTCATAGAATAAACATGAGAAATACATGAAGACAAAAACTTCGATTATCAAGGAGATGAGATTTTACATCTTGAAGATTGAAGAAATGAAGAAACTGATCAACCTTCACTAAGTTGAAAACTGGACAGCATGAGGGTGTGATGGTATTGTGAGTGTATCTCACAATATACTCATCCAAAAATCACGAACTTTAGCTTGTTATAAAGATAAGAAGAAAAGGAAAAACTTTGGTGTTGAAGGTTTCATTTGTTTCGGATCATAACAGGTGTGAAAAGGGCCTTATTTTTGCTGTTTCGTGGGTTGCTGAGAATTCTGGGCAGTTTCGGTATTTTGAGCCTTTCTCCCAATACACTTATCCGTTTTTGATGATATTTAGCTTGTTGGAAATAAGAGAGAAAGAGGAAGAACTTTTATGTTGAGATTTTTTCGAGTTTCAGAAAGTACAAGGGTCATTAAGCACCAACGCCGGCAGTTCACCAAACCATGGGTAAACCCCTTGGATAGTCGATGCACCTTACTCTTGGATGCACCACCACGGGGGGCCAGATTCACCTAACTCTCGAATTAATAACCGCAGACAGCCAGATCACCTTACTCTCGGACAACCTCCCCTATGTCGAACATCCTCCACTAACATCTCTGATGCGTGAATGCATGAGCAACCACAACACACAATCAAACAATCACCACCTCAGCTTTGGCAACTAGGCACCAAAGTTTTATCACCATCAACACCTCGACCAATAAGCATCGAGACCCCCTTGGCCACTAGGCACCAAGGTTCAACATCAACAACACCTTGACCATTAAGAATCGAGGCCCCCTTGGCCAATAAGCACCAAGGTACAACAACATGTAGTAACTCATCGTTACCGTCTTAACATCTTAACGCTTTAGAATTATCTTATTCAGTCTTCTTAAAATTATCTAACTTGTCTTTACTTCGTTTGATGTCTTATTTCATCTTTGGGGACAATTGGGGTGAAACACCCCTTTGTTCTGTAGTTCGCGTCCGTTCTGTTTTGGGGAGCACGGTCATGCTTACCCCCAGCACGGCCGTGCTGGACTTTAAGTTCAGGACGGTCCAGCTGTTTTTTGAGCACGGTCGTGCTTAAGCAGCTTGACAAATTCATATTTGAAAGGGAAGCACGGGCGTGCTCCCTTTTAAGCACGAACGTTCTTACTGGAGCATGGTCGTACTGCTTGGGCATAAAGGGTTAGAACCCTTGCTAAGTTTCATAGGGCATTCGAAGATCAAACCTATTAGCTTAAATACACCATCAAACATTGGTTTTGTTATCGTTAACTAATCTTTGTCTTACAATTATTGTGAATTAATCCCTTAATTCCTTTTCATTATTAATGTCCCTAAAACACTCATGAATCAATCCTAGGGTCTTGACTAAACCTTTGAGAAATAACCTTGCCTCTCATTACTATCATTCAAGTCTTATGAAAAATTGGGAATTTATCCCTTAACACTTATATCATTATCAAGCTTTTCATTCCATTAGTGTGTTATTGACATCATCGTTTATCTCATAACATCAACCAAACAATCAAGTCATTCATTCATGACAATATCATCATCAATAGCACAACATCATCATTATCCACATTAACAACAACTCATAATTGAGCATGCCAAACATATTGGGAACATAACATACATATAGCAGACTATATCAATTAGACAGATAACAAACAACAGGGTCATGGGTTAACCCTTCATCTTATGCTACCCCCAATGTCTACATGTTCATAATATCCCTTCTCCCATACCTGGTATGAAGATCCCAACTATTGACAACGTAAGTAGTTTACTCTTGATCCCTCAGATGGCTCGATGAATTCCCCAAGCCTTGGCCAAACAAGAAAGAACAACCAATTAATCTCTAGATCCAAGAATAGAAAAAGAGACTAATAGAGGGATGACAACATTACCTTAATTGACACTAGCGCGCGCGTGACTTCCCTCCCAAACGGACTCAAGAACTCCAAGAACTTCAAAGGGTTCAAGGGAAGGGAAAGGGGAGAGGTTTGTGTCAAACTTGGATTGCTAAAAGTGTCACAATGAGGGTTTGCACCGCAACCCTCATGAAACCCTCTTATTTATAACTCTGATCTTGAGCACGTCCGTGCTTCACCTAAGCACGGGCTGGCAACAGTAACGTCAAAATGTGTATTTTCCTACACGTCCATGCTCCCCTCGAGCACACGGCCGTGCTTTTGGCTCAAGCAGCGACAAAGCACGCGCCTTAAGCACAGGTGTGCTGATACATGAGCACGGCCGTGCTCATGCACCAGAAAGGGGTTTCTTGCTTTGAAATCCCACATAGCCCTTTTATTAACATATACAAAACATAACCAAACACTCATAGCTTTTACATGAAAAATGGGGTGTTACAGCTACCTACACCCCACATATATTCCATCCACCCTCACACATCTTCTAAAACTTTTTGAAGTTGACACAGGCAAACACAAGAAGGGGGGTTGAATTGTGTTTGTTAATTATTTTCGCAAAAACCCTTTTGAACAACTTTTTCACAAGCAGAAGATAAAAAGATTAAGCACACAAGAAATCCTTTTTAAAAGATCAACAAAAGCAATATCAAAACCCCACAGTTAGTATAAGCAAATAAAACTGAAGAGTTTAGGGATAGAAAATTTACACAAAAGATTTTATCCCGGTTCACTCTCTTCCAACTAAGAGCTACGTCCAGTCCCTTCGACTTGAAGGATTTTTCCACTATTTCTCCAAATAGATTACAAAACAATTCAACACCTCTTCAGGCTACAAGTATTACTTTCTTACCATGCCTCTTCAGGCTCTAACTCTATCACAGAGATTTAAAGGTTGATCTTCTTAACTCACTTAGTGTGAGAGTATGACAGTTTAAGATCAGTTGAATATTATAATAGTATTCAAACTAAAAGATTACAGACTTTTGCTTTTGAAAGAATGAAATAATAAGAGCTTGTTTTCTCAAGAATTGTATTCGCAGAAGTTAGGCTAGCAAAAGTTCACCTTCAGTATTTGAGGTCTTCTACTTATATAGTGACCTTCTTCTGCTCTTGTAGTTCTTCAATGGTTACTTTAAATAATCCCGTTTAGAGATAGCATTTAATGCTTGATATCCGTTGTGACTGATAGCTTGATTTAGGCGAGTTGAAAAGTATCATTGGTTATCGTGAGAATCACAAAATGGAGGCTCACAGTTCTGAGCAATTGTACCTTAAAAACTTTCTTTCCTCCTTTGTGTATAACCCAGCTTTTGTTCAACAATAAAGTTGTCATCGTACAGATCGTTTTGCAAATCCAATTGTACTCTTTGTTTTTTGTGTTACCTTGATAGTACTATGAATTTTCTCAAGGGAAACGAGACATTAAATCGGATAAAGACAAATGAGAAGAACAAATATTCATTTGAAATAAATATCAATCATTTGAAATAAATTTATTGTGGACCAGATTGCATTAAATTACCTTCAAGATAGTAAAGATACAAAACATATAGAACCGCCTACTTAGTTTTAAGAACACATCTATACAATATTTTAATTCTGCTCGTCCACTGATGTGGCAGAAGCGCTCGTCCACTAATATGGTAGATACGCTCATCTACTAATGTGATGGAAGCACTCGTCTACTAATGTGATGGAAGCACTCGTCTACTAATATCATAGAAGCGATCGTCTACTAATATGGTGAAAGCGCTCGTCTACTAATATGATAGAAGCGTTCGTTCACACAAGTCTTTGGACTTGCTAAGTCCTTAGAGAATAATTATGATTGATTGGGTTATTTCATAAAATCATACCTTTCTGCACATAACTTGCGTTTTGGGACTGTAGGGCAAGAACCCTCACTGATTTTTTATTTTTGTGTCTGTCTCATCTTTGTGTAAGATCCATTAGTTGTGTGCCATATTCATTGAATATAGAAAGGAAACTTGGCTTCCATTTCTGTACAGGACGCTTGTGTGTGTGTGCAATATATATATATATATATATATATATATATATATATATATCAAGCATGTCTCCCTGTATCAAAGGAAAGGAAACGACTTTCCTTTTGCTTTTTGAGAAAAAAACGACGCACACACCCACTTTATATATATATATATATATATATATATATATATATATATATATATATAATATGATGATGAAGATTGAGGTTTAGATAGACTAGAACATTTTGGTATATGTTGAATGTGAATTGTATAGTTGTTATTTAGGAAAGTCGTGATAGTATTTGTGCATTTTATTGTTGAGGATAGATGGACTATTGATGATATTGGGTATTGCTTGTGAGAAAATGGTTTTTGTTATATAAAGTTAATCATGTGAATTATTGTAGCAATATGAATTAAAAATTTGATTTTTATTTATCTACTACCTTTTGCTTGCTTGATTGAGGAAATTTTCGTTTAAGTGATGATGTTGAGTTGAATTAAAGGGTAGATTGTTAGGGCGAAAATAAAGTGTGCGGAACTCATGGGGTTATTTAAAAATATTTTTTAGCGGTGTGCATAAGTGCATTTTGATTTCTTTTTGGGACGAACTTAATTTTGTAGAACTTTTACATTTAACCTTGAAGTTATATTTTTTGCGATTAAGGTTGATTATCCAAAGTTTGTCACTTGAATATCACTGTAAACATTATTTTGCATAGCCTTGAAGAATTTACCGGAATGGGATCTTTCCCTTATTTTGATTGTTAGTTATTTATATGTTTGTTTATTTTATTTTATTTTTTTATCTATTTGAGATTGAGGCTTTGATTAGGCGTTTGGAAAGGCTTCAGAATTGGGGTCTTGGCCCTTCTTCTGGCCGATCACGGCTCTTTTTTTTTTTTGGGGGTCGTGACATATATATATATATATATCTGTGTGTGTGGGGGGGGGGGGGGGGGGGGTAAAGATACCATATGAGTTTTTCTTTTTCAAAAAGCACTGTGGACTTCTGAGTAAACTTTCTTTTCAAATTCCTTTAGTATTTTAATTATTTTTTCTTTTATCGAAGGATCTTGAATTTACTTTTCTATTTTTGCATATAGGATTTCTTTTGGTAAAAATCCTATTTGATTTTCTTTTCTTTGAATTATTGTTAAGAAATTCTTTTCTTCTAGATTTTCTTTTAGATTATTTAACTCTTTTCTTTTTATTGGGTTTATAAATTCAAACAATATTTCTTGGTTGTCTTTTATTGTTTTTATTCCCTCTTCAGTTATTTGTATTGGATAAAGTTGAGTAAGAAAAGGAATACCTAAAATTAGCTGTTCTGAAGTGTCTTTTACCAATAGGAATGAGCTAGCGAAGCATATTCCACTATTATAGATACTAGCATCTTCCAACTTATAACTTACTTGTAATTTTTGGTTATTAGCAGTATATAATTTTTGAAGTGGATCAGGTATCCAATTCCCAATAAAAGAGATTTAATAAAAAAAATACATGATGGAATAATTTTTTCGAAATTTGATATGAAATCAGGAATCTATCAAATAAAGTTAGAAGAAAATGACAAATATAAAACAGTTTTCACAGTTCCCTTTGGTCATTATGAATGGAATGTAATGCCTAGGGGATTGAAAAATGCACCCTCTGAATTTCAGCACATAATGAATGATATTTTAAACCCTCATTCAGAATTTATCATTGTTTATATTGACGATGTTTTAATATTTTCACAATCATTAGACCAACATTTCAAACACCTCGATATTTTTAAGGAAACAATAAAAAGAAATGGGATGGTTTTATCTGCCAAAAAGATAAAACTATTTCAAACAAAAATAAGATTTTTAGATCATGAAATCTATCATGGAACAATAACACCAATAAGCAGAAGTATCACTTTTGCTGACAAGTTTCCGAATGAATTAACTGATAAAAAACAATTACAATATTTTTTAGGTTGTTTAAATTATGTCTCGGAATTTATCTCAAACATTAGGATTAAGTGTAAACCTCTATATTCCAGGCTTAGGAAAACCTCAAACCCTAAACCTTGGTCAAAAGAGTTGTCCAATTTGGTCTTAGATATAAAGAGGGATGTCAAGTCCCTTCCTTGTCTAGGTATTCCTCATCCAGATGTCAGTCTTATTGTTCAGACTGATGCATCAGATAAAGGATATGGTGGTATCCTACTACAAATTCTTCCTCATTCAAAAGTTGAACAGGTGGTACGATTTCACTCAGGTCTTTGGATCCAATCACAAGAAAAATATAGTACTATTAAAAAGGAAATTTTATCTATAGTACTATGTATTACAAAATTTCAAGATGATTTAATAAATAAAAGGTTTTTGCTTAGAATTGATTGCAAAGCAGCAAAAGATGTTTTGCAAAAAGATGTTCAAAATCTAGTTTCAAAACATATCTTCGCCAGATGGCAAAGTTTATTAAGTTGTTTTGATTTTGACATCGAATATTTAAAAGGTGACAATAACTTTATTCCTGATTTTTTAACTAGGGAATTTTTGCAAGGCACCCTTCACAAATGACTACCAGATCCAAAGATGGATCTACCCGAGAAGGAATCCCGCCTTCTCCCAGTAAATCAAGAGAATTAACTCCTGACTCTTTTGCCCCTTCAGCCTCCCAGATAACCCAGAAAAATCTACCACCAATAAAACCCACAAATGATCCCACAAAAGTCTCAAATAAATTTGCCCCTCTGAGTGATGAAATACTTGCTAAAATAACCTCCCCGAGAGAACCTCTTGCCTTCAAAGTAAAGCCAGCTTGCAAAAAGCATACCCTCCTAGAACAAGAATATGGTAACCCCGACCACAACTGAAAATCCATGGGATATGTTACAGCAACTTATTCCAAATGGATTTGGTTAGGTCCCTACCAGCAATGCTACTAAAAATTTACAATTCTATCAACACATTTTAATTGATACCCATTCCATCAAAATTGAGCAAGAAGTAAATGCAAACGACCCTGGAATAATTGCATACGCAAAATGCAAAATAATGAAAGGACTTACCCTTTCTGATTGGGGACAAGGTCCATTTATGCCCAAAAGATTTTCAAGAATATTTGACCCCCCTGTTTATAACTATTGGGATTACCAAAAGGCCTGGGAAATGTTTCTCCATCAACCAAACCCCCGCCATTCATGGTACTTTAACTTTCTGAATAACCAATCCAGATACCCAAACTGGTTTATGGAATGGTTTTGGGAGAATGGCTTATCTGCCGACATTCTTCCAAATTCGCTTTATGATATTTACGATGAATATAAAAATTTAACTCCATCGAACCCGATCTTTGGAAAGTTACTTCATTTCTGTGCTCAATTCGGGATTGCCTGGCTACTCAAGTTCAATTATGAGTACCACTCACATTTGCCAGAACCATTCCCAAAATATATTTGTTCAGTAAACACAATTTCATGGTGGAGAAAATTTAATGAAAAGGTGGTGGAAACAAAGTTCATTTCCTGGAAAATAAGGTTCGCTCAAAAAGGGTTCCTCCAGCCTTTGAACCCCCCAAAACTCCTCCTTCAAAAGCAAAGGAAATTTGTAGTTCATCAAATCAAGCAGTAACCCCATATACAATTAACTTCAGTGCCTCGACTCCACAAGAATACAAGAATATGTTAAAGGAAGCTTTCTCATCAATTGATTCAGATGAAGAAGACAACAATTCATCTTCTATTGGATCAGATTACAATCCATACCTGGAAAACGCAGATCCAGATGTTGGATTTTTTTTATCAATAATTCAATAAAGTCACTATGGTCTTGTCGCATCTCACCCAGATTAAAGATGGCCGACAGGATTCCTTTTAGTCACTCACTTTCATTAAAGCAAAAAGAAAGTCAGTTGTCGTGTTGTGCTGACGATGATTTATTGGCTGACAAAATTCACATGGCTACAGTAGAAATAAAGCAATAAAGTCAAAAGAGATACAGTACCTGCTTTTACGGATTCCAAATGAATTCAAGTCCTCTCCAACCAGAAGACCTTCTCCCCTCTATTTAAGAAGGCATCATTCCTCAGTTGAAGACTTAGACTTACCTTCGACTTCATTTACTAATTGAGTTTTCTTTGTAATCTTATAGTGTTAAAGCTTTGAAGCAAGTTATATTGAAGCTCTTCGTTGTAAGTCCATTGATAAAAGTTTAAGTTAATAATCCTTTGTAATTTTGTACAATCATTTACAAATAATAAACAAATAGTTTGATAACAATACTTTGATTTATACTCTGATTCATCTATTTCTTTACTATACTTATTTTACTAATTCTTGAAGTGTTTTTCCATAATACTGGGTTGGGATTAAACCCTCTTGAATACAGTTGAGGTCTGCTCCGGAGTCTATTAATACAATGAATGGTTGATGGAAAGATTTTTTAATTTTTAGGTTTATCTTAACATGCCTTTTTTTTTTGCATTGTTTTTATTCTCAAAAAGAAATTTGTCTCCTCATTGTAAAGAGCATCGAATTATTTTTCAAGATTATCATCATCGAAACGAGTTGAAGAAGAGTTGGAAATAGTCGTTTTTCCCTTTCCTTTCCCCAAGGACTTTTGAAAATTTTGTTGTAAAATTTTGTATTTTTGTTTTAATTCATAAACTTCTGACTTTAGATTCTTGACTTCTTTATACAAAAGAGGAAGAGTTATTGGTTCTTGAATAAAGGATGTTTCAGGATTCAAAATGTCCTTTAAATTATATCCTGAAAATTCTTTTGTTGTTACTTCTTGGCTTTCCAATTCTTTATATTTTTCTAACATAGCTAATTTGACTTGTGGATCATCTATCTGACCAACTAGGTCTAACAAGACTCTAGCTTCTTTGGAAATAACATTAATAGTAAATTTGCGATCACAGTTATCTCCAAGACATCCACAACTTCGACATCCAACATCTGAATCAGAGGATGTTTCTTGATTTTGATAAATTATTTCTTGTTCTTCATCTGTGAATGAGTTATCAGATGAATCTGTTTCGTTTAATAAAATTTTTGCAATT
Organism: Sophora flavescens; assembly: GCA_030762895.1. NCBI lineage: Eukaryota > Viridiplantae > Streptophyta > Magnoliopsida > Fabales > Fabaceae > Sophora > Sophora flavescens. Next base: position 165,034,099 of record CM061062.1, on the reverse strand, counting down.
TGATCTTTTATTTCATCGTCCATTTTAAGTTCTTTAATTCTTTGTTTAACCCTACATTTCTTTGCTATATGACCTGTACGTCCGTATTTATAGTAAATAATATTTTTATCAAAACCTTTATTGTATGGTTTGCTATATGTTTTATTTTGTGGCTTTCTATAAGGTTTAAAGGTTTTTTCAATTTGTTTATTTTTATTGAACCTTTTATAATTTCTAAATTTTTGTGGTTTATTCTTCCTTTGTTTAGAAGGGGGAGTTATTTTCTCATACCCAAATTGCTCACAAAAATTTCCTAATTCCTTATTATTTGTTTTACTTTCAAATTTTGTTTGTCTATGCATTTTTATATCAGTACAAATTTGTAAACCTGTTTTGTTTATTATTGAAATTATTCTTCCATATGTTAAATTTTCTAAAGGAGTTCCTGTTTGTTCAATTTTTATCTGAGTTCTTACTTTTTGTGCGAAATTCTTTGGGAGACTTGAGATAAATCTATCTTTCCAATAAGAATGTCTACAGTCTGTTCTTGTGTAAATTTTTTCTAAAGAATTATCTTTAAACCATCTAAATTCTCCTAAGGTTGGACAATAAAGATTATTTAGTATTTCTAGTGACCTATCTTCAAAAACATTGGCGTCTCCAACAAACGCTTGAGAAATTGAAAAAATTAATGCTTCCACTTGTTTTTCTATTTGAATTGTTTCTGGTTCACCTTGTTCATTATTCCTTACTTCTTGTTTTACAAAAGTAAGAATCGTTTGTCTATCTATTTCTCTTAAATTATTATCCCACTATCCTTTTAGGCTTCCAGTGAAACCTTGGATTAATAATTTGACTGTACTTAAGGCATTATTTCTTTTTGCTCTGTAGGCAGTTGCTGCCATTGACATTTCTTCTAATTTTCTCATTATTTGATGTTCTGAAAATCCGTCTATATTCCATTCTACAATACCGTCTCCAGTATATTGTGATGCTAAATCAAGGTTATTATCTTCAAATTGAATGTCTGCTAAAGTGGGTCTATGATAATAATATCGAGTGGTTGGGTAGCTTTTCGAAGTATTTTTTATCTTATTGATTGTGTCTATTCCTGTATCGTCAAACTGTTTTTCTAGCTCTGTTATATCTTCATTTTTTATCATATTTACTTTTGATGAGGATATTTTTAATGAAGCTAGTCTCTTATTTATTTCTTCTAAAAGTTCGCTAGTAGGTTCTTTTCCTATTTTTATTTCTTTTATTTCAAAATCTGACAGTTTGTAAGGAGTTATTATTGATTTTTCTAATTTTCTTGATGTTTCGCCTTCTGAGGGTATTTCGTTATCTTCTGAAGTATTTGCAACTTGGTATAAAAGCTGATTTGTAAAATTTAATTGTTGTTGAATATTTTTTATATCATTTCGAGTAGGATGTTGAATTGTTAGAGTTTTTGTATCTTGTTTCATGACTTTGAAAGGAGATGATGTTATTTCAATATTGTCTATATTTGGAAAAGTTATTTCTTCCAGAGGATGAATTACAGAAATAACTTCTTTACTTTTAGTTATTTTCCGAATCTTTTTTTGCCGAATTCAAAGTTTTTATTTCTAAATTTTTGAAACAATGTTTTTCAAACCAAGTAAAGTAGGGAATGTTGTCATCCTCTACCTCCTCGAGATAAGCATAATAGGCTTCCCTATATTGTCTTATCTCTTGTTGTGAAAAAGTGGTAAAAAAACCATTTTCGTTTATTCTCATTTTTGGATTCCAAAAATTCTTTTTGAAGTTTTTGTTTATCAATATAAAACTTTGTAATAACAAAACACTGATTATGTGTTTCAAAAATTTGGTTTATTTCATATTGAGTTGGTGACTCTCTTTGGGTTATTGGTTGGACTGATTGTGGTGTTTCAACCCTATATTCAGGTTGAGGAATAACAGGATGATCTCTTATTCCTGCTAATTTTAACAAATGAAATGAGTCAATTGATTTTCTTGAATTGTTTGTTTGTTTAGATCGCTTAGGGGTTCTAAATGATCTGGTAGAGTTACACCTACTAAAAGGTGCAAAACTTATTGAAACATTTCCATATGCATATTCAATTGGTATTGACATTTGAGAGGGTTCAGGTTCTTCTGGAGGCAGAATTTCTTGTAAATTCCAGTCAAGATTCCTAGAGACTTCATTATGATTGAGTCTTTTAGGAGTGACTGTATTTGCTTTTTCAAGGTTGACTTGAATAAGCAAAGTATCTTCTTTTGAAGAAATATTTAATGCTTTAGGGGAAATATTTGTTTTCATGGCTTTGTAATATATCTTGTATATTACTGTCATTGGATAAGAATTTGGATTCCAAATCCCTTCCTTTATTTTTATATCTAATTTGATATTATGTTTATTTTTTCCCAGACTTTCCAAAGACATGGTATAGTTTGAATAGTTATTGAAAAAAGTGGGACCATCATGAAGATTGGTCTCAATTATTGAAAGAACTTGATCCTCGAACTTTGCAGGACGAGTATCTCTTAGGCATACACACACAAGTGTATCTATGCCTAATCTATGAAGAGGTTTTATTGCTACTTGAATTAAGCCAATATGCAAAAATCTATATTTTTGCTTGTGTTCTTTTAACATAGATAAATTTGAAAGATTTAAGCTTTCTGGAGTTTTATCTACTTTAATGGTATATTCTGCAATCTTGATCATGTAATCAGACTTGAACTTATCCATTAATTTTGTTTTATAAATCTCAGAGACATTTATTGATGGAATACTCCAATTGTTTAATTTTTGTTCAATATCAGGTAAAATTATTTGTTGTTCGTTTATTAAAGATGAATTATGACTCTCACTATAACTGGATTGATCTATTTCTTCTACCTTTTCTTTACCTTTTCTAGACACCATATTTAGTAAGCTAGACATGGCAACTGAACCTAAATGATCTAGTACCTATATCAGAAACAGAGATTTCTTACCAAGACACCGGGACCACCTGACTTACCAACGGATTTACGACCCTAACCTGCGAGCTTTACTACCAACGGATATATATATATATATATATATATATATATATATATATATATATATATATATATATATATATATATCATTTAGTAATGTATTTAGAGTTTAATAATTATGTACTGACAGTGTAAAAGCGTTTTACACAGACGCCCAATCATATTTCATCATTATGTCAATTTGTTATTTATTATATTAGTTCATAAAGCATACACTATCAATGCACATCCATCAATGATGTAATGTAAAACTCTCTTTTAATTTTCACACTGCTAGTACAAATATCCATATATTTATATATTAGTTAGTCTAATGCCAAAAAATAATTATTTATATTTTGTGATGTTTAAAATAATATTCATATGTTAGTAATTTTTATTTTTATGTTAGTAATTATTTATATTTGTGATGTATTATTATATTACATTTTACCAAAATGGACCCATCCGCCTCACCTAGTTTTTCTGCGAGTAAATGATGGGGCGGCGCGCAACGGCCCACTTTGCTACCTCTACGGTGGGTTGGTTTTGATCATATATACATGAAGATGAATATCATAACAACCTTTGGTGATAATATCCCAAGCAATATAATTGACTGATGATCGAGATCTCTCCCAAGCAATTTCTAGAGCAGTTAGCTCCGAACTCAACTCACCAACTTTTAATATCTTATAAATTTTATTGTCTTAAATATTTTGGTATTTGACCAGAATTCAAATATACAAGTATTGTTTGAGATTAATTACTCACTATTATGATTAGGAGACTTTCCAAACAATTATCTTTTCTAGAGTTTTGAACTTGATACTCTTCCAGTACAGCTCGTTCACAATCATACACATCCGCCGCACTAAATACTTCATCTGGACTCAATTATAAGCAAAAAAATATTTATATTTTATGAACTTAAATGTAAACAAAATTCAGCTAACTCAACTCTATTTTATGTCATTGTTTCAAAAATCAAGAAAATTAATTAATCAAACCAATTCTCCTTTTATTTTTCCAAGAATATTACACACTCTCGAGACAATTAACGGATAGATTAGTAATTGTAACTCATTTTTTTTACATAAATCAAGATAATTAAACTAAATTAACTAACTATATACCTTAATAAGTGTAGAGTTAGTTAATTTTTCTTATAATTGAGTCCGAAGGGAGTACTTAATGTGTGAAAAAAAAATTTCATGGTTGAAATTTTATTTATTTTATTTTATTTTTAGATAAAAACGAAATAAAAATGAAGAAAATGTTAGGAAAATAGACGAGAAAACATATTTTTTAAACAAAAAGGTTATTTGTACGCCCAACCCTGGACAATAACAAGTGTCAAATCTTGGTTACCAGTGTTTAAATGATTGGTTGGCAAATGATTGATTAATTTTGTCGGGTTCATGGTTTTTAATACCAATTTTGATTAACGTTGTCAAAATTTTAGATTACAAATATTAGTATAAATAACACTTTTTTTTCGGTTTGGATAACAACAACAACCAAGCCTTATCCCACTAGGTGGGGTCGGCTACATGGATCATACGGCGCCATAATGTTCTATCATGAATCATGTTAACAGTTAAATCATTGGCCTCCAAATCTTTCTTAATAGTTTCTCCTATAGTTTTTCTTGGCCTACCTCTACCTCTAGCTATTGGATTGCCCTCCACTTGATCCACTCTCCTTACTACAGAATCTAAAGGTCTCCTCCCTACATGCCCAAACCACCTAAGTCGAGATTCCACCATCTTTTCTACAATAGGTGCTACCCCAACTCTCTCTCTAATGATATCATTCCTAATCCTATCACGTCTAGTTTTTCCGCTCATCCAGCGCAACATTCTCATCTCTGCTACATTGATTTTACTCTCGTGTTGATTTTTTACCGCCCAACACTCCGTCCCATACAACATCGCTTGGTCTAATAGCTGTACGGTAAAATTTTCCCTTTAGCTTAAGAGGTACCTTTTTATCACACAAAAAACCCGAAGCCTTCCTCCATTTCGACCACCCTGATTGAATCCGATGGTTTACATCTCCCTCAATTTCTCCGTCATTTTGTATAATAGACCCAAGATATTTAAACCGTGTGACTTGTGGTATGTTGTGGTCTCCAACTTTCACCTCAAAGCTAGAGGTGTTTCGTCTTTTGCTAAACTTACATTCCATATACTCCGTCTTGCTTCTACTCAAGCGGAAGCCATGTGCTTCTAAAGCTTGTCTCCAAGTCTCCAACCTTCCATTTATATCATCTCTCGACTCTCCAACTAGGACTATATCGTCTGCGAAAAGCATGCATCGCGGTGCTGGCTCTTGAATGTGCTCCGTAAGTACATCCAAGACCAAGGTAAAAAGATAGGGGCTTAAAGTGACCCCAGTGCGGACCTATGGTTATTGGGAAATCTTCTCGTGGCTCCACCTGCGTTCTCACACTAGTCGTGGCCCCTCATACATATCCTTGATAGCTCGAATATAGGCAATCCGAACACCTTTCTTTTCTAGGGCTTTCCACAAAACCTCTCTTGGCACCCTATCATACGCTTTCTCCAAATCAATGAAGGCCATGTGTAAATCTTTTTGATCCCTTCGATATTGTTCCATCACTCGTCGTAGCAAGTAAATTGCTTCCATGGTCGACCTCCCGGGCATAAAACCAAATTGGTTGTCGGTGATTTTGGTTTCTTTTCTTAGTCTTCGTTCAAGCACCCTTTCCCATAGCTTCATAGTATGACTCATAAGCTTAATCCCCCTATAATTTGCGCAATTTTGTATATCTCCCTTGTTCTTGTAAATCGGAACTAAAGTGCTTCTCCTCCATTCGTCCGGCATTTTCTTTGACCTCATAATCTCGTTAAAAAACTTCGTGAGCCAACTAATGCCTATATTTCCTAGACTCTTCCATACCTCCACAGGTATATTGTCCGGTCCAACTGCCTTGCCATTATCCATCCTTCTCTGAGCTTCTTTTACCTCATGCTCTTGGATTCTACGATAAAAAGTGTAATTTTGGTCCTCCTCTCTGATGTCAAGCACCTGTGAGCATGATAAAACTTCAAATCCTTCATTAAATAACTTGTGGAAATAATTCTTCCATCTATCTTTAATATCTTGTTCCTTAACCAAAACTTTACCTTCTTCATCCTTAATACACTTCACTTGGTCCAAGTCTCTTGTCTTTCTTTCCCTATTTTTAGCAAGCCTATAAATAGATTTCTCACCATCTTTGGTGCCTAAGGATTGGTACAACCCGTCAAAAGCTTTAGTTCTAGCTTCGCTCACTTGCCTTCTTGGTCTCTTTTTTGGCCACCTTATAATTTTCCCAATTTTCAGCATTTCTACATAAAGACCAAGCTTTAAAACATTCCCTTTTAACCCGAACCTTAGCTTGCACACTTTCATCCCACCACCGGGATTCTTTACCCTTAGGTCCGAATCCTCTTGATTCACCAAGCGTCTCTATAGCTACCTTCTTAATCCCCTTGGCCATCTTGTCCCACATATCATTTGCACTTCCTTTTGCCTCCCAAAACCCTCCCTCCAAAACCTTGTGTTGGAAGATCCTTTGTTTTTCACCCTTTAGTTGCCACCACTTGATCCTTGAAACCTTTTCGTGGCCTCTTCTCTTCACACTCCTTTTAACTCTTACATCCATGACCAAGACTCTATGTTGGGTAGTCAAGCTCTCTCCAGGTATGACTTTACAATCCAAGCAAATCTTTCTATCCAATCTCCTAATAAGAAAGAAATCTATTTGAGAGCTTGTCACCCCACTTTTGTACGTGATAAGATGCTCCTCACGTTTCCTAAAACACGTATTGGCTATAGTAAGATCGAAGGCAGATGAAAAGTCCAAAATAGACTTGCCCTCACCATTTACCTCCCCTAGGCCATATCCCCCATGAAAACCGTCGTAACCTCTAGGTGCCCTCCCTACATGCCCATTTAGATCACCTCCTAAGAAAATCTTTTCACCTAGCGGTATTTCCTGAATTAGGCCTTCTAAATCCTCCCAAAATTTTACCTTGAAGTGTTCTTCTAACCCTACCTGAGGTGCATAAGCACTAATCACATTAAAGGTGTCTTGTTCCACTACAAATTTTAGGGCAATGATCCTATCTCCAACCCTTTTTACATCCACAATATCATTCTTCCAATATTTATCCACAATTATGCCCACCCCATTTCTCGATTTTACTTTGCCAGTGTACCAAAGCTTAAAACCCGAAGAGTCTAATTCCTTTGCCTTTTCTCCCACCCACTTAGTTTCTTGTAGGCACATGAAATTGATCCTCCTCCTAATCATAGTGTCAACTATTTCCATTGATTTACCTGTAAGTGTGCCTATATTCCAAGTTCCAAAGCGAATCCTACTCTCGTGAGCTAGCTTCTTTACCCACACTCGTTCACAAAAATGTGGGAACCCTTGCTTATTTTTCACTACATCCAGGCGGCGATGCAGCGGCCCTTGCTCTTTTGACACTGTACTCGAGCTATACAGCGCGTTGCTTCTGGGCAACGACCTAGCATTAGCATTATTACGTCGTTGATCCATGTCATAGAGATTCGACTAAGTTTTACGTTGGCTGTCGATGGCCTAACACAACCCTCTCCTTTTATCCGGGCTTGGGACCGGCTATGTTTAGCTTTGTCACAAAGCACAACATAGGCAGGATTTCGGTTTGGATAACATTGGTGTTTTTTTAAAGAACAAAACTTATGTAATTCTGTAAATATATTAGGTGTTATTTTTTAATGATAATAAAATACATATAATAGCTGTTACATTATGTTTTTCTTGAGGGCTGTTTTATTGTCATTGAAATATTAAATATAGAATTGTAAGTAAGTATTCTCTTCTTTAAAATATGAAATCTATATTTATGCCATCATATTAATGAAATGAAGGGGAGAAAGACAGTTGAATTGAATATAAAGAATTGAAACTCTAAAGCTGCAGGGTGGAGGTTCAGGCCCATGCAGAAACAGATCAAAAGATGACTCTGAGCAACGGTGAATATGCTTCTCATGAGTCAGGAGTGGGTCCTCGACACAAAACGGTTGGGGTGTCTCTCTTTTTCCATTAGAGGCAGTTGGAGACATTTATGTATCCCAACGCGTTTCATGGTTAAGAAGATGACTCAATTTAAAGCAACCTCATCCATAATGTACCTTTCAAATGTTCTAAGCTTGTCATTAGAATTTGGAATTCCTATATAAACCCTATAATCTCTTCTCCACACACACCAATACTCATCTTGGCAAAGTTACTTATATAGTTTCCTATAGCACAAGATGGTTTCTAGGGTTCTTCTTCTTGTGTTTCTTGGTGCTGCCCTTGTTTGCACCACTGGTGCAAGGAAGCTTGGGACTGAGAAGGGTTCGTTTGGGGATGAGAAAACTTTCTTCCACCATCCAGGGTTTGGTGGAGGTGTTGGGGGAGGAGGAGGTGGTGGCTTTGGGGGTGGCGGAGGAGGAGGGTTAGGCGGTGGCGCTGGAGGAGGGTTTGGTGGGGGTGCTGGTGCTGGTGGTGGAGCAGGAGGTGGGCTTGGTGGTGGTGGTGGTGGAGGGTTTGGAGGTGGCGGCGGAGGTGGTGTTGGTGGAGGATCTGGGTTTGGTGGAGGGGCTGGGTTTGGAGGTGGTGCCGGTGCAGGCGGCGGACTTGGTGGGGGTGGTGGAGGAGGATTTGGAGGTGGTGGTGGGGGGTGGACTCGGCGGCGGAGCCGGAGCCGGTGGAGGTTTTGGTGGTGGAGCTGGAGTTGGAGGTGGTTTGCCATGAAAACAAGAGAATATATTTACTCCAGTTTCCACATGAAGAAGAAACTATTCTTCTGCTTAATTCGTATTAATAACATGTAACTTTAATATGGTCTTGTACGTTGTTCATTTGTTTGCTTCTAGAATTCTTCTGCTTAATGTGTTTTCTTGTAAGTCCAAAAATCACTTTCAAATGGAAATAATTCTTAAAATGAATATTGTTCTAATTGCTATAACGCATGTTTAATGCTATTTTTCTTTGCACTCTTCTGTTGCTACATCCATTTCTTCTAAATCAAGGCAGAACATACACGATTGTGAAATTAATTATGTCAACAGGATAACATCTTGTAACCTTTAATGACAATTATTGTATGGAATAAACTTTTTTTTTTTGTTTTGTTGATATCTCAAAAGAGACACCACACAGAGGACGCCATTGGGATCATGTGATAGAATAATTGAGAACAAAAAATATAAACACATATATTAGAATATAAAAATACTACGTTGATGTTCAAAATTGTTGTATGAATATAACAGAACTTTAGAATTTATGAAGTCTCTATCACTCAAATGAAAAAATCATAAAATATTATGTAAAAAGGCCCCTTATAATGCGAAACTCACGATGCTTTATAGCTCGATGTTAGACTTCAGAGAAAAGCATCTAGAAAGAAAAAGACATAAAAAAAATGTGCAACAATTATAATTTCAAATCTGGGTCAGAAATCGAAATCTTGGATAAGACGTGTTGGTTTTGACAGTCATCAAAACTATATCAGGATCGTAATTATAATCACATCGATCATATTTTTTCGTAATATTCATGACGCAACGTAACCGCGGTCACGATTTGAAACCTTAGCAGCCGTTGCGTTAAAGAGGAAAAGAAGAGAGAGGCGTGAGAAAAAACAGTGCAGCGGTAATGCCGTTTCATGCTTGTTCATTAATTGTAGTACGAATTAATCTGGTGAAGCCAATAAATACAAATGTAGCATTTTCTTTCACTTTGGACTGTCAAGTTCTACTCCCTGGTCCTAGTTTCATTATTGCATGTTTTAATTCTATTGTGGCGGAGTCAGACTCTTCTATATATTAGGAAATCATATTGAGATGAAGTTTATTTTACTTCCATTATTGAGATGAAGTTGAGGTTACAAAAATACAAAATAACATATACAAAATAACATGCATCATGACATTGCATTGGCATGATATTCACCGGGATTTATGGTCCATTAAAAAAAACATTTTATCGACAGAATGTATCGGTCGTCAAACACAAAAATTCGATTGCTAAAGAAACTATTAGGGGTACTGCACAAACTTGGAAAAAATTCGACAGCATAACCCCCTGCTTCACATTCAAAGTTTCTAATTTATTAGGACGTAACAAGCATCCTATCTCTTGGATTAGCTTTACTCTATACTAACAAACAACAAATCAATTCACATAATACATTACATGACATGCAATGCAATAAGAAGCTATTAACATAGTCCAAGTCTAGTTTGATTCAAGGTATTTGACCTACTTCAACTCCAAGCAAACAATGAAAAAGGGTGATCCTTGGAGCGGTGATCGGAAATCAAGGAGTGTCGTCAGAAAAGGAAAATAATAACACATAAGTTCTCCTTTCTAATTTTATAACAACAAGCGGATTTCATGTTTATTCTTGAATAAACAAACTTACACACGCATTTAAAATTCACACAAATATTCACAAATCATTGATAAAAACTCATTCTTATTCTTCAATAAATTTTCATTTACAAAATAAGGAAAGCAAAAAAATAACACAGACCAACAAAAAATAAAATCAAGGTTTACAAAATCGGACCGACCATCGAACCGGTGAAGGCAGCGGTTCGAGGTTCAATGGTCCAATCGAGGTTGAACGTGGTTGAATCGGTTATAATTAAATAATATTATTTTAATTTTTAATATAATATTTATAACAATATTAAACAAAAAAACAACATAACAACTAAAATTATTAAGCACAATTTTTTTATTTTGAAATTAAACTAAATAAATATAAAGATATATGTTAAAATCATCTTCATAGGGAAAACCAACCCAAAATCTACAACCAGCCCACATATGTTAGAAAATAAAAGAATTGAGTTTTGACTAGGATGACCCAAATCCTTTTATACTAATTTTTTTTTTATTTTTTTTAGGAAACCGGTTCAGGCCGGTTCACAACCGGTAATGATCGGTTTTACCGGTTTTGAACCAGTTCGACGGTTCTGAGACCGGTTTTAAGCAAGGTCGGTTCTGAGGGTCAACTAAACCGGCCTAGGTCCCGGGTCCCGGTTAAACCGGTCGGACCGGCTGGTCCGGTCCGGTTTTGTAAACCCTGGAAAAAATACCTGGTTGCATAGTAGTCAAAAGTAATGAATAATTGGTCTTACAAATTATAGATTTAGGTGATTCTATCATGGGTCAGGTCTAATGCCCCCTATGCCTTTTGTACTCTTTTTATTTTCTCTTTTTTAATATTATTTTTGGTGTGCTGCGCAAATGAATGATAATACCTAAGGTGCCAACATAGTTGAGATGTCTTGTATTATAGTGATGCATTTATATGCTGATTTTGCTATAAAAAAAAGTAATGAATAATTGTGTAGTCAAGATTCTACATTACCTGGATAACAAGATTCTACATTACCTGTTTATCCATCTTTATTCAAAATCAAACTGAATGAGCAAAATACTCACCAAAATGCATTTTATTCTTATGAATAAAAGGCAGCTTCAAAATCAATAATTGTTCCATTTCTCCAACACATAAATGATGCACAATAGATATCACAAGCATAGTTTTAAATTGCGGACCGCAACACATATTGCGGCCGCAATATTGCGGTTGCGGACCGCAGCGCAACCGCATCACACCGCAATTGCGGTGTGATCCCTTTTCACGTGTTGTGGCCGCAACGCAACCGCATCAGCACCGCATCAGACCTCATCAGATATTGCATTGGACCGCATCAGGCGCAACACCCATTTTCAGTACCGTTCGTTCAAATTTTTTTCCAAAACTAAAAAAATTTCAAGCCCCCAAAGCATTTAGATACAAGAATTATTGTTTTATGCTTAAACAATTTGTTTCTTTTCTCTATTTTTACTATCCTCTTCTCAATTCACATATATGAAGAATTACAATAATTCTACAATATTTTTTAGATTTGGTGGGAACATAAAATTATTTCACGCCGCAGCGGCCGCAGTCCATGACGCAGCGATCGCAATGACCGCAATCGCAGTGACCGTAACCACAACCGCATCCGCGACCGCAATTTAGAAACTTGATCACAAGAATAACCACACAAGCACACCCATATCCAAGCATAAAGTCCAGTGGCTAAATATGGTAAGAAGTCAAAGGCAACTCAAACAATTACAGAGATTACACAGAAACACATTCAAACACATCCAATCAATTACAGAGAATAAATCAAAATATAATTAAAGAAAAAATAAAATTCAAATTTAACAGAGAAGATGGCCACCTACATATCGAAGCAAAGAGGGAGGACACCAGAGTGGAGTGGTCGAGGGACGTTTGGTACCTGATGGCAGTGGAGCAGGGGAACCCAGTCATGAAAATCTAAATGGAATAGTGGTGGAACAATGCGTGCCTGACGGTAATAACAGGAACAGACGGAGGGTAGAGGACAGACGAGCTCGCGGAGGGCATAGGTGGTAGCTGGAACAAAAAGAGATGGTGTGTGTTAGAGAGATGTAAACATAAAAAAAAAATAGAGAAAGAGAGAAAGGAGTTACATATTGGAGAGGGAACTGCATGACAGAGAAGTAGCTAGAGTTGAGGGGGCAGAGAAGGTGGCAGAGTTGCAGAAAGCATAGAGTGAGAGTTGGATTTTTTAAAGCAAGAAGACGTGCGCCTGATTAGATTTAGCGCCTGATTTTGGATTCAATAGCTGATAATTAGAACGGTCAAAACGTGTCAACCCGGCTCACCCGGTTGGATTGGGGTAAAAAAATGAGTCAATCCAACCCGGCTCACTTTTTTTTGAGCCAGGAAATAGCCAACCAGGCTCGACCCATCATGAGTTGGTGGATTATGTAGGTTGACTTACTTTTTATTTTTAAAAAATAAATAAATAACCCAGAAAAATAAAAAAAAAATACTTTACATTATATTATCATCACGTCTTACACTTTTAAGCTTTTTTTTATATATATCCTATCACGCATTATCTATACCAAACAAGCAAACATTTCCTTATTTCATACTATTCTAGAAATCTCCAGACTTTTAACGATCCTAATCAGTATCACAAAACAATTTTCATGAGGGTTTAGTCACTGTCGATTATTCGACTACTAGTAGGGTTTAGGGCACCCTATACATACAGAAAAATATGCAATACTATGCTTGCCTCCCCGATGAGTTCGGTTATCTTCTCCCCACCTTGGCTAGTCTCATATACATGCTTGAAACTTCGAAATTCACGTCTGCCACACTTCTCCGAGAGCTCATCGATGCACCGAAATTTGCCCTAACACAAGGACAACATGCTGAGATAGTCATAAACCTTAATCTTGTACGAAAAGAGTAATTGAAGCAAGAAACAATGAAAGAATTAGGGAAAATGACTAAGAACACTAATGTCGACAATGTTGGTGTGCCGACGTGTTATGAATTCGAGCATTACCTCAGTTGTATCGAAGATTCCAACACGTATCTGTGACGTATTAATTTCCCTGATCGCAGTGATGTAGTCAGAATCGCGTTTCAATGGCCAAAAACCCAAGAACCCTAACTTTCTCTCTCTCTCTCGATTCATCTTCCTCTCTTTGTAACCTGTCTCTGCCTCTACCTCTGGACGAAATGAAAGAGTTAAGCAAGGAAGAAAGGAAAGAAAAACTAAGGGCACCTCTCAGCACTAAGCACGCTCTACCGTGATGAGCTCCCAAGCTTGAGCATGCCCCCGATTGAGTGTGCCCATGCTCTAATGTTGGGTCTTCCAACGCTAGAGCGTGGCCCCTTCGTCGCCACATCCATGTGTCCTAAAGTTTGCTTTCCAGCACTAACACTTCATTAAACTTACCTTATTCCTAAGCTTATATTAATTTCAGTCATGTCTTGTTAAGCACATCTAGTTAACCTAAGTACTCGGAAGAATATTCCTATTGCAACCAACTTCATTTAATTTACCAACTAACTAAATCAATCCTTATCTATTAAGCATTTCCACTCGCTAAACTTTTCCAAGCTCAACAAGCATGTGATCCAGCAAAGGTAGCCACGCTCAACTATAAATAAAATGAACAACTTTAATAGAAAATGCTAAGTAAACATTCACATAATCAACCCATAAATCTATTACAAGTTCACAGTACCCTAGCTTAAGGAATTTAGCTCATAATGAGCTTACAAACATCAAAAGAAGAAAATAAACTAGAAAATGGAACCATTACAGTTGCACACAAAAATGAACTAATATGGAGGAAAGATGGTAAAATGAGAAAAAGAAAATATGGTAGAAGATGAATAATGAGAGGTGATGGCTGAGTAGTGACCAAATACGTGTGTCTTTGATAGGGTTTTTCTTGTAGAATTGTCCCCTTCTCTCTCCTCTAATTGGCTCAAATTTGTCCTTTTATGCATGAAACATAAGGGCCAACCCAAAAAGCAAGATGTGACAAAAATATTTGGCGAGGACCATGATGATTTTGGCATTATTTGGCACATGGGTGAATGTCCCTGCACATGGGACCACGTCAGGAGAGACGAAATAATTACAACTGACATTTTTATGCAGTGAGACTCGTATCCAATTGTTACAGTATCCTGGAGCATTTCTTCCAACATTTATTTGTGTTAAGTCTCTAAAATGTCTGATGTGTATTTCCCTAAGTTTTGATGAAAACTAAACAATTGTTAATGATTTAATTAACCTTTGTATTGGTTGCTAGCTTCTATCTATCCGATTAATCTGAGATCAAAATAGTAAGAAGTCACTTTCTCACCTGTCTGCAACATTGATGACCACCTGTCTGGAGAAGCAAAAGTCAACCTATCTGCTGACTAGGATTATTGACTTTCTGCACTTAAGTTTCACCTTGTCTCTGCTATGTTCTCATACATGTATGAGGTTCTTCGATAGGGAACTCAAGTACAAAGCTTTTGGTATATGTCCCTTCATGCAGAAGACTCTGAAGCTTTCTCACACTTATCAAGAAATTCAAAAGGTCATTCTCACAAGCAACCTAGGAAATCAGACATGAAGTCCAGTTAAAGAATGTTTCCAACATGCTTTATTCCCTAGTACTCTTGGTTATTACACGAAAAGGGAAATGTGCTCTGCAAAGTACAAAAGCACTCTGCACAACTCTGATTTGGCTACTGCATGATGCATAAAGTCATGATCCTTCATGTTAGAATACAACCAACGTTCCTATTGCATTAATTGTTGCCCAGAACAACTCTATTACATTTAATGGAGCTCTTCTTGAAGCCGGCATTTGTAGGAATGTCTCTAACGGATCTTAAATGCTTGAAGGCCATAAATACAGAAGTCATTGAAGATGAAGAAGAGAGAACACACAACATTAAAGAGCCATTACTCTACGCATTTATTTCTTCATTCTTTCAATCTGTATTCTTCAATCATTTGAAGTTATTACGCAATATTTCCTAACCTTACATTTAATTCACTCTCTGAGTGTTAGTGAAAGAACTATCTGTCTGATTGTATTTATTACAAACAAACTTCTCAAACAAACCTGAGTGAGTCTGAAGAGGCTAGGAGTGTAAAGAATACTTGTCTTGGAGCCTGAAGAGGCTAGGTGTACAAAGAGGCTAGGTGTACAAAGAATACTTGTCTTGGAGCCTAAAGAAGCTAGGTGTGCAAACAATACTTGGAGTCTATAACCTGATCAGTTATAGTGGATAAAACTTGGTGCTACCAAGGACTGGACGTAACTCTTTGTGTTAAAGAGTGAACCAGGATAAATAGTTGTGCTAATCTCTCTTCCCTTAAACTCTTTAGTTGCTTTGATTATATTATCTACTGTCTAACTAAAAAGGTTAAAGTGTGAATATCAAACTTGTTTTCAAGTTGTGTGCTTGTGTGTTTTTCTGTTAAAATCACACTTGACAGGTCACCTGTCTATGAAGTGTCTTTCACACTCGTCAGAACCTAGCTTCTGTGTGCAAAAAGTTTTCAAATTTGTTTTAATTTCTGATAAACATAATTCAACCGCCCTTCTCGTGTTTATAGTTGTCTATTTCAATTTGTAAATCCCTTCAAAATCAAACATCCACACAAGTCACACTGAAACAAAATAAACATCCTAAAAATAGAAAATAACACTTTTGCAACCTATAATCCTAAACTAAAATAAAATCACACAATTTAAACACTTAAACACTCTTTAGCTTTGCAAATTCAAGCTTGAAAGGGATAAATAACTCTTATTTCTAAGATTTATTACAACCTGATCAGTTATAGTGACAAAAGTTGGTGCTGCCAAGGAATGGACATAGTCTTAAGAGTTAAAGGGTGAACCAAGATAAATAAGGCCGTGTGATTGTCTTGCCTCATCTCTTTATTTATTTATGAGTTTATCTAACTTGTTTTCTAACAAATGGGTTAAATATATGGATATCAAACAATCTTTGTGTGCCTTTTATTTGTTATTTCTGCTTCTGGAAACCTTCAAAGGAGTCTTTTGAAAGATATTCGCTTGTTGTGTTTTCAAAATAGGTTTCTGTTTTTTTAGAAAAGTTTGGTAAACACAATTCAACCACCTTCTCGTATTTACATTTGGTTATTTCAGAGTTGTAACCAGGGATATGTTAGAGGTCCTCTGCGAGGAGATGTGAGATGAGCTTAGACAGGAGTTGAGAAAGGAGTTTAGCCAGGACATTAGAGAGGAGCTTAGACAGGAGTTGCCATATCTAGGCCTTTCCGAACAAAACCCAAATGTCCAACCTTCTATACGTGTGAGCACAAAGGGGAGTTGTGCTCCTGAAGATATGTTGGAGGAGGAGGATCATATTGATATCCAAAATTGGTGTACATGTGAGCTGTATGTTGATGATCCTGATCTCCGCTTAGTGGCAATTGGCAAGGTACACAATTTGGGGCAAACCATACACCACCAGAGAACAGAGGATGAAAAGGTTAGGGTGGGTGTTGAACGGGTTTGAGATGCAAATGTTTGAGTCCCTCAGCCCATTGAGGAGGTTCAAAAAGTGGGGCAGGCTCCCAAAAATTTCATTATATGGCTGAGAAGTCTTCTGAAGCCTGTTTCAGCGAAGGTATTCATAATCAATTATTTACTTATGTATTTCTCTATTTACAATTGAAATAACTTAACCGTGTTTTCTAATGCTTTATCTTTCTTGTTTAGGATATTGATGGATCTAACAAATATGTTCCACCTAAAATGTCGGAACATCAACTTGATCCGCTTAAACGTTTGTGTTTTATGGCTCTGAGCATTAGAAGGCAACCTATACAGCTGAATTTGGAACCCGATGTCATAGGCTTGCCCATTACTATCCCATTTTATATCTACTAGAGGGATATGATGGAGCTATGTATGGATAAAAAAATGCTTTGCATGTCGGTTCTATAATTATGGTTGGCATAAGTACATTTTATTTGTAAATCAGTTAATTGATTCAATATCACAAACTATTATAATTAACATTTATTTCAATATCTTAGTTATTTGTATCACATCTGTATCTCAAAGGGCAACACTCATTTGTATGGATTCATTGACCCTATCAACATTCAGAGTACAGGGAATATGGCAAAAGAAACTCGGGCCTACATTAAGAGGGCTAGATGCAAGCAACAAAAAAAGAGTGTCAAAGGGCTACATTCGTAAGTACAAGTTTACAAGTGATTTAAAATTGTGTGACTTGTCACTATATGTTCCCCAATGCAGGGCCCATTGCCAATTGCTGATGATTTGTCGTAGGAAGAATGTTGTTGTCTTGTGTTCGTTGGAAAAACAGTCGATGAAAGAATTCAAAAGCCTTGTTGAATTGTAAGATTTTACAGTCGATGAAAGAATTCAAAAGCCTTGTTGAATTGTAAGATTTTATTTGTAATACATTTTCTTTGTGATATGTATTATTACTCTGAAATTTATAACATACTATACATGAATATTTTTTTTATCATAGAGCTATGGAGGCAAGTCAAAGGTTAGAGGGAAGACCCTAGGCAAGTTGAAAGAAGCCTAAATGGATTTACCCCGTTATAAGTAGCTTAGAACCCGAGATTCAATTATAGTTTTTAATAGTTACTGGAATATTTAATCATTTTATTGAGATTCGGTATTCATTTGTAGTCTCAAAGTCAAACAGGATAATCCTTAAAAGTCATCAATTCCATAATTTTTGATTGATTGTCAATGTAAATATTTTTATGCTAACAGCGCATAAAAATTAAACTCATATATATTACCTATTTCTGACTAAACCAATTTTAAAATAATCAATAACATTTTTTTAAAAAAAATATAACTTTTATTTAATGTGTGTTCAAAAAATTAAAATTTAGTATTATTTGAAGTAAAATAAATTTGAGAAAGAATGTCAATCAACAAATTAAGAAAAAAATTATTGAGAATAAAAAAAACCATTAAGAAAATAAGAACTTGTCAAAAAAAAATATAAAATAAGAAACTATCTAAAAAATTGTTAAAACAGAACTACAAATGATAAAGTAAACTTACACTTGTCAAAAAATGAGCCAGACATCTAGTTTTATACATAATATCATCTCGTTTTATATATTCCATGATTCCATTGATTAAAATTCCGAAAACTGATTTTCTTACTCAAATGCCATCCTCTTCAAGTAAATCTTCTCATTTGAGGATTCTAGCTGTGTTACGAACTTGGGTTCATCTTTTTTTTCTTTCTCTTTCTTTCTTATCCAAAATCAATTTTTTTTTTTTGTTACATATGAAATGATTTGCCTAATTCAGATGGCTACTAGCTGTCTCATATTGATAGGAGAAGTGTATTTTGAAGGCCCATTAAAAATTCTGTCCACAAATATGCGAGTAGCTGCCTCTGAAGGATGGAATGGATCCCAGAAGATATGGTCTTGTCTATTGGAACACAAGTTCGAAATTGGCAGGCAAGGAAACTGCGCATTAAGGTTACCAAGTCCACAACAAGCAGCTTTCACCTCAGCAAATCCTGAAAAAGGGACATAAACTCCTTACAAAATCTCGTGCAATTTCCTAAATTTTAAGATATATGCTTTATATCAAACTATAGGAACATAAAATCAACCGTTTTGATTGGTTTTTTTTTTTAAAGCAACCGTTGTGATTGGTTAATGATAAATACTAATTTTAGGCTAATTACTTTTTATCACATGTTTTTATTAAGTTTTTTTTTTTTGGAGTTATTATGATAATTTTTAGGACACTTTTTTAACTCATAAAACAAGTTGTTTATGTGAATCATGGTGTCCAATATCTAGTTTAGCTTCCGTCAAAAGAAAATATATCTCATTTTGCTTTTTGACCAAAATGGTGTAATTTTAGAAATTATTTAACAATTTAAGGTCGTTTTGAAATTATTTACCAATTTATAATTGTTTTGGACACTAGGGTATTATAATGTAAAGAGATATAGGACAATGTGATAATACCATAAGAAGATGCATTCTGAACAAGGTCTTGGAGGGCAGCATAAGTATCAAAGTAAGAGTAACTTATGTTCTTGTTCTCCGATTGCCATTCCTTCAAAATGGATTGGAGGCCTTCATTGAATTTAACCGACAATAAATTGGCTTCTGGAACGCATTCTGTTTTGTTCTTGACCCTGTATGCAGGGCAGCATCCAATTGCACCAACACCAACAATCTCAAATTTCCTTGCACCATAGTTGTATAATCTCTAACAAAAAGTTACCAAACAGAAAAATGCAAATTAATAAAGGTTTGAGGCCTCTAATGCATAATCATTGACTATTAAAACAGGAACAAATCTGAGTTCCAAAAAAAAGCAGGAACAAATCTGAAAAATACAACAAAAAAAATGTAAGATTTTGTTTTTCTAAAATTACTTGGGAAAAGTATATATATACCCCCATAAATTTTAGTCCATTTGCAAATAGGCACCTTCAACTATTTTTTCTTCTCATATAGTCTTTGAACTCTTAGTATCAATAAAATCAATCCTTTAACCATTTTGTGTTCCAATTAATCTTTAAACTCTTGCTATTAATAAAATCAATCATTCTCTCAACTCTCAGTTATATAATTAACGGTTAATAAATTCAATCATTCATTTCGCTTAATTCCAAACCGTTGATTTTATTTTTTAATTCTTAATTCTTTAAAAAAAAATAGAGCGATTGATTTGATTAATATCAGGAGTTTAAAGACTAATTGTAATGAAAATGGGTTAAATTTTAGGAGAAGTGTATGTATTTTCGTTTTCCCAATTACTTATATATATATAAGTAATCTACAAAATATATTTAGGAAAAATAGGTAAATTGGTCATATACGTTTATTTTATTTTTCATATTGGTCCTATAAGTTTTTTATTTTTCAAATTGGTCATACTCGTTACGTTCCATTTTCACATTAAACATTTCCGTCAATTTTGACCTAATACCGTCAGTTTTGATCTGACGTGACTATCATCTTAGTCCGATACGTGGCATCAAAACTGATGGCGTTAGGTCAAAATTGACGGAAAGAACTAATGTTAAAACAGAACGTAACTTATAGGAACAATTTAAAAAATAAAAAAAAGCTTATAAAATCAATATGAAAAATAAAAATAAATGTGTAGAAATATTTTGCCATATATTTAAGTGGGGCAAGCAGATCCATCCTATATACACACGCAGTAACTACCAAAGTTACGACTATTGTGTTTACCTGTAGTTGCAGTTTCAGCGAGGAGGCCATGGAATCCACATACTGCTGTGGGGTGCTTTTCTTTTGAAGATCCTTTGAGTCAAAGTAACCAAAGAGATCGTTGCTGCCAATCACAACCGCGAAGATGGATTTGGACAGATGGTTCTGTAGATTAGGTGCTCCTACTCTTTGTGTCATTTGCTCATGAACTTGTGAGTAAAAGTCCACTTGCCTTGTCAAACCAATTGATTGGATCTGCAAAATAGAACATAAAAGCGGGGATAGCTCAGTTGGGAGAGCGTCAGACTGAAGATCTGAAGGTCACGTGTTCGATCCACGTTCACCGCAAGATATGCACTTTTTTGGGCTACACATATTTTACAAACAACATAAACAAAAATAAAGTTGGGGAAGGAAAAGAGAGAATTAGAACTGCACTTACATCATCTTTGCCATCAAATATTCCAGCACCTCCAGAGGCAAAGCTAACACCATCCAAGAAGGATACGTTTTTGTTGTTCTTCACCTTAGATACTAGGGAGAGGTAAGGTGGTGAAGTTGGCAAACCCAATTTCTCAGCTGTCATTCCCAATCATCCATATTATGCAAATATTAGCAAAACACAATTTTTATTATCAACATACATGCCTCAATATAAACAGCCATAAGTTAATTGATGGCATGACTTTTGGACCTTTATGTACCCTACAAAGTTTGCCCCCAACCTCTTGTCTTCCAATCAAAAAGAAAAAGAAAAGGGAAAAAATTTTGTCATTCTTTTCTTTCCCACCCTTCTATAACCAAATTGCCTTTCAATTTTCCTTTTGCCCATATCCAGTTTTTTTTTTTTACTAAGCAAAATACTTTATTAAAGAAATAAAACAACTAATCCAAAAGCACAAGGTGAACAAAATCCTTTTTACAAGTGCAAGCAGTCCAACCAAGATAAACACCATGAAGAGCCTCCCACTACTAATAAAAACAGAGAAAGACAAGGGAGGCATTAGGACCCCTGCAAAACAAAATCACATCCCTGATGAGATAGCTCATGTAGTTTTATCCTTTGCAAATAAGCACATGCTTGGTTATGTTGATGTCCCTTTCATTCTTTTTGGGAGCCATCCCTTCAAACCACAGTTTCCTATACAGGAGAAAACATTGAAGAAAACAAGGAATATGTGTGTTGCCCAAATTTTTTTGTTCATGGCAGATATTTAATTATGCAGAAAATTTAGCCAATTGTAAATAATAGATTCAGTTTGCAAAGTATCCAGTCCTTCCTAATTAAAAGACTTGTAACTTAAATATGTAGCAGCATAAAAACATGCAGAAACTATATAATTTACTCAATACTAAGAACTAAATTGGAGAATAGATACAATTCAATAATGAATAGTATCACTTTAATAAGCTGTGTTTAAATAAGAAAAGTGCCATTCTCAAAATTTAATGCAGAAATACAGAAGCTAGAAATGAGATTATAGCAAAAGATGAAAAGAAGACTGAAAAAAGGACCAATATGTTTCTTTGGAATGTTCATAATATGATTATTATCTTCAAAGGTACCAACAATAAACAACTAATTGTATGGATATTTGCAGAACCAAATAGAGCCAATTTTGAATCACTTACCAATTAAATCAGCAGCATTCTTGCCATTGCTGAACCTCCCATTGGGTTTCTTTGTTGGAAAATCAATGCCATAGTGAGGAAGAATTGCCTTTTCAATGGAAAGACCCAAGTAATTATTGTTGCCTACATCAACAAGTGAGTCTCCAAACACAAAAACAGCTGGAGCCATTTGAGCCTCTGAGAATTCTAAGTTGAAGATGCAGAAAGAGATAAAGAGAATGGAACACCCCAGCATAGCTCTGTTGCCCATGCTGGAATGTATTGTATCTGCTAGGATTTGTTTTTTTTTCCTTTATGGTATGTGGGGGTGGACAAGGGTTGGTTAGAGATTTAAAGAAGCAAAAAGTGGATAGGTGTAAAAGTTATGTGTGAAAAGAAGAATTTAATTGAAGGCTAGTGAGTATTGACTGGTGAGAGATAATGGAGCTAAGAGTTACTCTCCAGATATGATCAACGTCAACCTACATTGATTTATGTTTTGATATTAAATTATATGGTGATGGTTGTCACTATCAACGTGAAGAAAAATCTTTGTGCTCTGTCTTTGTTCAAGTTAATAAGCAAGGTTTTATTATGCTAAGCCAGTCTTCAAGTTAACAAGTCCTAAATTTTGGCTTATCCAAAAAAAAAGTCCTAAATTTCATATTTTGTTTGTTTAAAGGCCTTCAAAGACAGCAATTAAAGTGCCCATGCATCACGTTATACTAAGTTATGGTTGCAGTTATGTTATATAGTAGGGTATGGACCCATGCCATGTATGGAGAATATGTTATCTTTTTAGTATTTCATAAAAAATATCCGTAATTGATGATTATTTTTTTTTTTTGGAGAAATTATATCTTGAAATTCATTAAAAATTATTATTTTTGATAGATTATTAAAAAATTATTTTGTCTTAGTCGTTGATCACAAAGTGTAATAGATATTAACTTAATAACTATTATTAATATTAAGATAAATATAATGACTCTTAAGTGTAAATAGTGAGTATGTGTTGTCTTGTAAATATGTACTCTAACATGTTATTCGTGGAAGAGAATATCACAATATTTATGCAATATAAAAAGATAGATATAAAAATATTAACAAATTGAGGATAAAATGAAGGTAGAGTCTTGTTATTTTAAAAATTATTTTATTTGAAAAGAAAATTTAATGATATTAAAAAAAATGATGTAAATAAACAAAATAAAAAAAGATTGCGTTTAATATAAAAAAATATTGTCTATTTCTTCCACTACCTTAGTATCATACTTATATGAATATTTAATAGCAAATATATATTTATAAAGCAACAATCGCAATTCAAGCACATTAATAATTTCTCAATATTATTTATTTAAACACTAATAATAAACACAAAGTATTAGTTTCTTATCTTTTCAAAATCTATTTGATTTATATCTCTTCATTTTCTCTGTGCAAATTAATCATTTTTAGAAAATATATTTATCTATCATATTATTTTTATTCTCTCTAATCAATATATTTGATTTATTTCTCATCTTTACCCATGGAAGCTAAATATTTTTAGAAAATATATTCACATATCATATCACTTTTCTTCTTTCTTAAAAATCTATTTGATTTATTTACTTCTATATCATATTATTATAATTATCTCTTGAAAATCTATTTTATTTGCATCCCTTCTTTTCCCGTGTAAATTAACTATTTTTATAAAATATACTTACCTCATGTTATGCTTTATTCTTTAATGAAAATCTAATTGATTTATTTATGATCTTTTCCTCGTGCAAGTTAACAAATTTTAGAACATATGCTTATCTATCATATGAAAGAAAACAATATTCTTTCTTGAAAATATTTTGATTTATTTCTACTATATTTTCGTGAAAAACTGAAAATTAACCACTTTTGATTTATTTCTTCATTTTTGGGATATATATATTCATGTATTATATTATTATTATTATTATTATTATTATTATTATTATTATTATTATTATTACATCAGCATATGTGTTAACATTTTTTAATGATGTTGATTAAAAATATATTTGCATTATTACTTTATGTTTATTTTCAAACCGGTAATATTTGCATTAATTTTTGCATTTGATTTAATGCTCATATGATATTATTACATTGATTATTCCCACCATTTTTTAAATTAGAAATTAAAACATGGCATCAAATCCATACCAACTAATTAAAATATTTCATAAATACAACAAATAATTCAAAACTTTCTCACTTAAAAAATGGTAGGTTAATTACAAACAATAATTGTGGATGTCAAATACATGAGACTTTCTTGGAGGGAATGATTTATAGAATGACACATGGGAGATGAGATTAAGGGGATGTTGACACTTGTGAGTTTCTTCTTTGAAATTTACAATTGTATATATTATAGATAGATAGATATAGATATAGATGAATAAAGAGATTTTTAATTGTATGTGAAAATATGAATTGATTTTTAAATTATGAATAGTTTAGATAGCTTTTATATTTTATCAAAAAAAAAAGATAGCTTTTATAGATTTGATTTCTTATTTATTGGTTTAGTATTATTATATTATAATATTTCAATTATAATTCAATTTAGTTTTTAATTAATCTAATTTAATATTTTTTATTGAATTATTTATTTAGTTTTTTTAATTTTTAGTTACTTATTAAATTATTAATACTTGATTAATTGTTTTTCAATATCAAAATGAAAACTTATATATTTTTATTAATAATAACGATTGGATTGAAATCATATGATATATGATCATATTTTCAAATATTAATACTTTATAGGAATTAATTAATTTTTATTGACATTTTGTAATTAAATACTGATTATCTATGAAATTATTAGTATCTGATTGATTGGTTATCTTTAATAGTAACATTTGAATTCAGCCTTACAATAATGATACTTGGATGCGAATATCCTATAGCTATTGACACATTATTGATAATAATCACTAATTGTTTTTTTAAAAAAATAATGATCGGCAAAAAAAGATTTACTGATATTTTAAATATAATTTAATTTGATCTAAATTTAAATTTTATTTAAATTGGCTAAATGTTATTACATGATTAATAATATTGTGATTTAATTCAAATTTGATATATTTTTTAAATCAAGGCACTACATTGCTGCTAGTTTTTAGAAAATTACATTACATGTAATTTGTATTTGAAAATAAATTTATCAATTTTATTTATATATTAATATTGACGATCGTATATATTGGAATTACAATTCTGTATTAATCCAAGACCTATAAAAAATAAAAGAATACTTTTAATTTGTTCTTTTGATATGTAAATCTGAATTACGTTAACCAAAATCAAATTTGTTGTCTCAAATTTATTTTTGTTTTGGAATGGTGTCATATCTGATCATGTTGTAAGATCTATAGATAAAATAACCAATAGTCATAATTATGATTATAATCAATAAAAATCAACTGAATAAATCACATTAAATGCAATAAATTATTTTTGTTAAACCAAATAAATAAGGAATGTATATAGTCAATTTACCAAATAATTTTTATGAATGAACTAGTTTTATATTAAATAAATATTTGTTGTAAAATTAGTAGATCATAATATTGAATATCAAATACTAAATAATTTTATCAATTTTTTATGAATGAGATAATTTTATATTAAAAGAATTATTGGTTGTAAAATTATTCTATCATATTATTAAATATCAAATATTAAATAAATTTATCAAAAAAAAATTTAATGTAGTTTTTGAATTATATAATAGACAATATTTTATTAATTGTTTAGATTATATTTTTACACGGATTTCGTGGTAGTATAGTATTGAAAATATTATAAAAAAGAACTACTATTTTAGATATCAAAAAAATCCATCAAAATCAATTTAGGCACTGCTAATATTTTTTTTTTTTTGGTGTTGGCACTGCTAATTTTTTACACGGGTAACAAATGCATTGAATTACTCTGTATAAAATGACCATAAATAATTAGGAAATATTGTTAGTGAGAAGTAATTTTATTTTATTTTTACAAAAATAGTGAGAAGCAATGTTGGTTTTCATCAAAAAAGTTATTTATAGACCACACACCCCACCATATGATTTATTGGAATATATGAAATGATATGATTTTAATGAATGCATTTAACTTTCAAATTTTAAATTTTTAAATGAGTGAACATATCAGAATTTTCACCCAACGACACATATGTATAAGCATTAATTTATTTTAAAAATGTGCTTATATAGAATTGCATTAAAATGTGAGATTTGCATATTATTTTCTTTGATTTGATTTTTTATTATCTGATATGCTGTTTGATATAATATTGCATTAAAATATGGAGATTGCATTAAAATATGAAAAAACCTGGTAGCAGCAGATACAGAACTTGTTTCAAAACCAAGATTAAAAATGAGGAGAGACGAAAAAAGAAGTTAGAAAAGAAAAAGGATAATAGTAGATACAGAACTTGCTTCACCTTGGCCTTCTGAAATGAAGAAAATAAAAGAGAACGAAATATCAAAATGAAACGTCGGAATCACACAAAGACAATGGAAATGAGAAGGAAAAAAAGGTATGAATAGAAGAGAAATTGGACCTGAAAAATGATTTTGTTGCAACACCCTCCTCTTTTGCTCTCATCCGGTCAAAATGTGTAGTGAAATCATTCAAAGCAACCCAATGTCAAGAAAGACATAGGCACCTCAAAGAGAGAAGACGGTGGCCGAACGGCAGTAGTCACTTTACAGCGGTCGTGATCTAAAAAATACATGCACTCCATCTACATGATCTTGTAGACTTGCAAAAACTTCAATGGAGAGAGATGAAATGTGAAGAAATGTTGAATGAGAGAAAAGAATTGAAAGAGATGAAGAGAAGGGTGCAAAAGATGAGGGATAGACCAAGCTTGCTTGAAAGTGAATTGATAATAATGATTCAAAATCAAATTTCCAAAGGAAAACAGGCCAAACATTCATTGTCTACTTTATATGCATGCATTGGAAATAATGCAGGCTTGAATTTAAATTTTGAAATTTGAAAACAAAATTTAGTTGTAAATAGGTGTACGTCATGCATAATCATATATGATAAGTTGTAATAATTCCATAAATGCTAATAATCATTGTACTAAATGAGAATTTGATGAGTTCAAAACTTGTCATAAATGATAATAACATACCATAGCATTCTAAAGAAAAATTGTAGGCTTAATGAGAGTTTATCATAGCTTGAGTGGTTTTGAGAATGTTCCTGAAAACAACACTCGGATAGAAATCATTCTATCCTGTATATACAATAGATTCACGTCCCACAATTGTGAAACAAAATTTGATGAGATCAATATGAATGACATGGCATGACATGCACGACTTTTAAAACAATTTCATGGTCAATTGCGTTTTTATCCTTCATTCTTTTTATCTTTTTTTTTTTTATCTAATTTCATTTCGTAACATAAATTATCACTTTATGCAGAAGAGGGGTGCTACATGGTAAGAAAGAAAATTTGACAAGATCCGTATGAATGACATGGCATGGCAATCACAACCTCTGTTAATGCTAACTTCTAAAACAATTTCATGATCGATTGCTTTTTTACATTCATGACCTCTTTTTATGTTAACTTCTAAACATGAAAATGCTGTATTGTATAACCTTTTTTTTTTTTTTTTGACATCACTTTATTGTATAACCTTATAACGCAAAAGGTTCCACCTTATAATTAATAATATGAACACAAAAGGATTCAAAGTCTTAAAATAAGGCCATGCTCTCATTTTCACAATCCATGTTGCGTAATCAATTTTTGATTTCTCTTACACTGTGTCAATGTCATCTATTGGCCTACATTCTAGGAGCTTCACCACAATATGTGAAAGGACTGAGATAGCAGAATCACCGGTTCATTGCCGACAGTGGTTCCACATGGACCAGTTCTGTTATTTAAATATCAAATTTTTAAATAAAGTTATCTATATAATTTTAAATTTTAAATTTAAATGGCTGGTCCCTTGAGCTTCATCACACTTTGCGCGAAGGAAACGAGTGCCGATTGGCTTGCTCAGTTCGGTGCCTCATCTGGTGTTGATTCTAAATTCTGGAATTTCTGCCCTCCGCAATTATGTAATACTGTCCTTGTTGATGCCTTGGGTACCACCAGGTTGATGCATTAGTTTTGCTTTGTTGTTCTCCTTTCCCACTGATCAAAAAATTTTAAATTCAAGTTATATATATATATATATATATATATATATATATATATATATATATTGATATCCCCATTTACAACTGCAGGAACTAATATTGAACATACACAAGAGTTATGGATTGAATCCTTCACTGCTTAAAAGATCGGAATCTATTACCATTCCAAGTAATCACATGATAGGATATACATATCCCTTTCTAAACGTTCATGAAAAGTTTTCATTTCCCACAAAGAGCGAAGAAAATTCAATGTAATCTTGAGAGACTTTCAACACAGACACATGGTTTCCTTTTATCCAAAGTTATTGACGTGAAATTAAACTTTCAAATTATGAAAATAAAATATGATCGGTGTTTTTAGGATTAAATATGTTTTTTTTTTCCTGTAAATATAAGGTATTTTGCTTTTTGTCTCTATAATTTTTTTTTGGCAATTTTAGTCCCTACAAAAATACTCTGTTATGTTTTTGATCCCTGCTATTAACTTCATTTATTAAGTGATGACATGACAATATGAAATTATCTATAAGCCCCTGTCACGTGTACACTTTTTTATGACATGACAGCTAAGTCATTTTTTTTTAATTTTTTTAATAATAACAATAAATTATTAACACTATTATTATTATTATTATTATTATTATTATTATTATTATTAAGTTATTTTTAGAAAAAAATTAATTCTATGGAATCCCTAATATCCCATTCTGATCGTGACTTCGTCCCTCCCTCTCCCAAATCAGATTGTCACTCCCTTTTCTTTCGTAAGGTAACATCCCAAAATTCAAATATAGTTAATTTGAAAAAAAAAGAGGATTAAGTTATAAAAAATAAAAATAAATAATAATGATATAATAAAAATAATATATAAATAAGAGGTTTAGTGTAAAAGATTTATTAGTATAAAATTTATTAGACTTGATTAGGAATTGCAAGTGAAATAATGAATTAATATATATATATATATATATATATATATATATATATATATATAAATGTAAACATAAGTACATATTTTTTACTTAGGGACCTAGGTGTAGCCCATAAGTCAAGTGGATTTAATTATTCTATAAAATAAAAAATAAAAAATAAACAATAAAGAAACAAAAAAAAACAGAAGAAAATAAACTTTAAAAAAAAAAAAAAAAAAGAGAAAGCAAACCTAAAAGCCACGCCACCTGCCTTATATATATATATAAATAGGAAGCCTGCAGCAGCTCAGGGGGATTGCGAAAGGGACGCAAACAGAGGGATAGGATTGAGACACTTCTTTTTTTTTTGGCATTGCAATTGTGACATTGAAGGAAAGAAGAATTTTTTTTTTAGAGATAGTAGTTTTATCATACATATTTTTTTGAGTATTTTTGGAGGTCTATAAGAGATGAGTAAAAACAACTTTTCTCACATGTTCATGATACACATAATTGATTATTCAAAAGAAAAATATTATTTTTAGATTATTACAATATTGTACGTGTATCATGTTCTGAATTAATGATTTTATTTTATTGATAAAATTGCAAATGCCTTTTGAACATGATTAACTTACTAGGCACCCTATCATGTCCTTGTACCACTTTTCTTCATTACCCACATTAGAGTTTTCCATCCTGTTGCAGTGGCGTGGATGCTAATTACATATGTTTCTATGATTTTTCTTTTTGTTTTATATGTCAATTTTGTGTGCCTATATGAACATATATAAATGGATACGCACGTACGCCTATACACTGCCTATTAGTTAAGGACTTTCATATTATAATAAACATATATTGTATTACTTAATGATGTGTTATGGTATCGCGTGTTAAAAATCTGTTATGGTGTTTAAGCAATTGATGCATGGAGTTTGAGAAAACATTTGGTAGTCATCACGGGATGACATATTGTATGATACATATGAGTTGGTCATCACCTTAGGGAAGGGGTGACGGTTGTACATTCTATTCTAGGGAATATGATGATCGGATATCACCATCTCGGGATGGGATATCAACATATTGAAAATATTCACATATGGGATGGAATATTAGATACCCCATCTGGGATGGGGAAGGTAGTGGGACGCCATTGCATGGATATGAGCTCATAGACCTTAGTGGATATGGGATTCACATCGGTTCTGGGAACCAAAGAGTCAAGTTAAGTGATTGGGAACAACACTATTTGCGAACCTTTTTATTAAATGATTTTTATTCATTGTGATTATGTCTCATTAAAAGTGTTGTTTTCAGAGCACGAGGACGACATCATTGAAATTAGAGAGGATTGAAGACTTAGCGAATTTACTTATTTATTATCTAGCTTTGTTAGTATTCTATTTTAAATAAGGAGCTGTTTGTGGCTAGACATGTTTAGTTTATATTTAACGTTGGGTTATTTTAGTAGACGCCCGGGTTTTGAGAATTCACTTTATTTATATAAGGATTTATTACCATCATTTTACTTTAATACTTATTAAGGTATTCTCAGACAATTATATCTATGAAAAATTTTATTTAAATATTTTTTTATGTGAATCTATTTTGGGTTACTATTGTAACAAAGGGCGTTACACATCATCTCCGTTCGTCCACTTCCATCATCTCTGAAGTAGGACCACGAAAACAAAAACCAAGCATTAGGAGCAAACCCAAAATGGAGAGAGGAGATGCATTGAACAAGTTGGGGAGGAGCTGAACGGTGAGACTGGTGCGTCGACTGAATGGCACAGGGCAATCGACAGTTAGTAGTGCTCGCGTTGTTCCAGTGGTAGATGTAACGGTGTCGCGGTTGGGACCAACGGTGGAGCACCCGACTGGGACGGCAGATTGGACCAAGGTGGGGTACGGAGCGGGACGACACGCTGGGAGGTGGCGTTCTGGTCTCGAAAGGAGATCTTGCAGAAGCGTAGGGTCGGAAACGGTGGTCTATGATGGCGATGAAGGACGATTGAAGCTTCGTGATGGTTGTCGAGGTGGACGGCGGTTTTGGTAGGGATTCGCGTGGTCTGTGATGAACGACAATGAAAATCGGGTATTGGGAGTTTGGAGATTGGGGGTTTCATAGAATTAATTTTTGTAAAAAAAAATAATTTAATAATAATAATAATAATTGTTATAAAAAAAGAAATTAACAAAAAAAATTTGGCTCAGCTGCCATGTCATAAAAAATTTCTACAAGTGGCATGGGCTTAAAGGTAATTTCACACTGTCATGTCATCACTTAATAAACCAAGTTAACAACAGGGACCAAAAACCTAACAGAGCATTTTTATAGGGACTGAAAATGTCCAAAATATTTTATAGGGACTAAAAACAAAATACATTATATTTGTAGGGACCAAAAACATAATTAACACGTGTTTTTATTTAATTTTTAAATAATTTATCTTAAGCATATTGATGGGCTCCGGCTAGCGTACCGGATCGAAGCAAGTAATAATAAAACGGTGAGAAACTGAGTATCGAACTCAGGGATTGGGAAACCAAGTACAACTTCACAAATAAAACAACTATTTAGACTAAGAAATAAATGTGAATAGATTTCAAGAAAATAAAACAAACAATAAAAGAAACCAAATATTTTTCGGGTTTTTAAATATTAAAAGAGATTTCCAGGAATTGGGTTACCAACAAGACTGCTCATGCTACTAAATTGACTACCCCTCTTGTTAATTATCAAAATTGATTTGAAGGTGAATTTATCCTAAAAAGTTAATGTTCTCTCTCGAGATACAAGAACCGTGCCCAATTAAACCAATCTATACTCTCGTGGTAATTGTATTTAAATTGAATCCATTAAGATTCGTGACAGTTCAATTAACCCTCGAAGGACCGCTTCTAACTCTCGTGATTTAAGTCCTAAATTCAATCCCTATAGATCCAATACCTAAGTTCACCGCTAGGTTCATCCTTAGAGTATCTATGACATGCAAATAAGTACGCACCAAATTCACAAGTAATTCGTGCAATAGGAATTAAATCAAAAGCAAATTGGAATTAACAAAGGGAAATAGCCCCAATTTCTAGAAATAAAAAGACTACTCAAGCATTGCCATGGTCATGGCAACCTTGAATAACAAAAGCATAAAAATCCTAAGAGAAAAGAAGAAATTGAGAAGAAGAAAAATCCTAATTTTTTTGCCTATGGTAGCACACCTCGGATCCCTGTTTTTGAGCCTTAGAATCCTATTTACAATGTAGGGTAACTTGAATTCAAAGCGTTACAAAAATTAGATCAAATCAGCAATTAAATTTTCAGATATTGCATGTCACGTAGTGATACTGTCACGGTCGGGCCGTTACAGATTCTATCTTGGAAATTTTGGCGTTGGTTGGCCTGTCACGGCCGTGATGCCTGTCACGGCCAGGCCGTGACAGATTCTGTCTTGGAAAACTTGGCGTTGGTTGATCTGTCACGGCCGTGATGGCCATCACAACCTGGCCGTGACAAGTTCTGACTTTTGCGTACTTTTCTTTTCAGCCTTACTCGATCATGGCTATGATGGCTGTCACGGCTAGGCCGTGATGGGCTCTGTTTGGCTCATTTTTCTTGCTTTTCAAGCTTCGTCTTCATGCAAGCTCTAACATAACTAATCTTGAGCATTTTAATATTCGTTTCCAAATCAATATCTCCAAATTAACTACCAAATCTTATCATATCATTTATTGTTGTGATAGGCAATCATTATCCAAATTCAAATTGATTTGGATCTAATCTTTTATCTCAATACCAATTGAATTATATTTCAATCATAATAATTCAAATCCAAATTGATTTGGATTCAAATCCATCATGTGGGTCATTGCAGTTTACTTGGCAATATTCAATTTAATTGATTTTCATTCTTTTCTTCTTGATACTTTCCTAAAAATAAAAAATAAAAATAATATCAGAAAATTAATCAAAATCTAATTAAAATTAATTAAGTACACACATTGACTCTAAAATAACCAAAATAGGAAAACAAAGTCTAATTTGGGCTAAATCAAGCATTCAACAAAATTTAATTGATGAAATCCGCTCTAAAATAATAGATAAAACATGATAAGACAGTGGATTATTAAAATACCCCAAACTTAAACTTTGCTTGTCCTCAAGCAAACTAAAACTCAAAAAGACTCAGAATTGGGTAAGCTCAATGGGCTCAATTAATTTCGCACAAATTTCATGCAGTTTTATTAATTCAATTTTTCTTCAATGTTTCCCCCTTTACATCAATGTAATCCCCACATTCATTTACTTTATACAATTGATAGTTTTATCATTCATGCAATTATTAATCTAAGCAAAGGGTTCGAGTTACACACAAAAGGGAGATCAACAATTTCAAACATTTGCCTTCCTCACAAGGGCATTTAATAATTCACTCATTCGCTCAATTTGTCTAGGCTATCAACTTTCACTCAATTTCACATTTCAAGAGCACTTTCCATGAATTTGATTTTCATCTCAAACAAAGTTCCCACGAAAACATGCATGCATCATCAAAAAGTCTTTCATAGGTTGTAATGTAGCTTGGCTAGAGGTAGGATATACAAAGGTGTTAGGCTTTACATCCCTAGGAATTAAGAAAGCATTAAACTTTTTACACTATTATTTTCACTCTAATTCCTTTTTCCATTTTTCTTTTTGACGCTTTGGGTGGCTACAACCTATTTTCTTTGACACCCTTTCATTTTGCCCTTTTTGGCATTTTTTATTTTTCTTCTTTTTCTTTTTCCCTTTTTCCTTTGGCTTCAACCTATATTTTTTTCTTTTTCTCAATCCAAAATAACATATCGAACCCTTGTAGCCACCCCAAACTTAGTTTCCTTCAACCCTTGTCTTGTTAAGCATCCATGCTCTCCTAAATCCTAAGATTGGGTTAACATGGTTTTTCCGGATTTTTGGCTTATAACATAAGGTCATCAAGAAACAATGGGCTATTAGGCTCCATGTGGCTAATTAGGGAAAATGCATTAGGGATGGTCCTTTTTAGGCCAAGTAGCTATTTCAAAGAAAATTGCCTAAATCATTTGATGCAAACATATAAACATGCAAACCATGAAGAGATTCATGCAAATCCAGGGAAAGTGTAACTTAAAAGTGATTCACACAATTCAAAAACATTGTTGGAGGCTCAAATTCCTCACCTGGACATTTTTCGCAAATTGTTTGACCGAGATACAATCCCTAATGTGTGCATCCCTTCACCCCAAACTTATCATAAATTATGCAATCACAATAAAATTTCTCAATGTTCAATTTTCAATTTTTCACCACGAGGATCAATTTTTAATTTTCAAATCATTAGGGAAATCATCAAAAATCAATATTTATCATGCAATCCATTTATGCTAAATTTAATAAAATCCATTCAAGCTCACCGACAGAAGACTCACACACATATGACTCAAGTAAAGAAAAGCAAAAAAAATTAAAAAGAGAAAGGTTTAGAAAAACTCATTGAAGACGCTTCCACCCGGATCCCATGGCCTGTGGTAAAAGACCAAGAGATGCCCAAGATGTAAGACCTTCCTCCCGGATCCCATGACTTATGGAGTGGAGATGGAAGAAGCAAGTGTGATGAGATTTCATTGACTTCTTTAAGTGATATGATGAGCTCACTTCCTCCCGGGTCAAATGGTAAGTCACCTAATCCAAGAATGGCCTTTATGTAATTAGTTTCTCCATGAAGCACTAGAACCATAACTTCTTGAGGCGACCTTAGAACCTTTGCCGCTGTTGATGAAAACTATCAATTCTCAGGCAATGACTTGAACTCCAAAGTTGGTATTTTCACAAAGTAATGTTGTAGACAAATAGAAGGTACCAACTTTGTTATATCCAAACATGCATGCAAACCAACATACTTATCCAACTCAGAATTTTTAGGCTCCTCAATAGGAATGGTGAGAGAAGTATTTTCCACATGATTGGTCTCTTTTGTCCCTTGCAAAGGAACAATAGGAGATATTTCCTCCTTGCACTCCTCTTCATGATCCTCTCCTCTTGAATCATCTTCCACCACCACTTCATCTTCATTCACGTCCATGCTAGCAAATAGATTCTCTTCAATTTGAATTCCACGATGCTTTTCTGCTAGCAATTTAGAAAATTCACTAGCTTGTTCTTCTAACTTTTTAAAGTTGTCACTTAGCGATGCCACTATCTTACTAGCATTATCCCCTGCTCGTATTTCAGTCCTCTGAATCATGGAACTAACTTCCTCTTTGCTACGCTCTATGCTCAAGCTCAAAGGATAAGCATCTATATCCCAAAGAATCTCTAGCAAATCGGGATCCAGCTCGAAGTATGGTGGTGGTTGCAAAGATGACAAATATGATTTCCATTCCTCTTTGGAGTATATCTTCACATGCTTATCAGTGATACCATCAGTTGGATAATAACGATAGTCCATGTGTTTCATCAATCTTGCACAAACAAAACTCAAAAGAAAAGGTCAAATATATACAAAATAGAAAAAATAATTTCTAAAGTAGTTGTCTTCTTTGTTACTAATGATATTGATAGTGCCAATCCCCATCAACGATGCCAAAATCTTGATGGGCTCCGGCAAGCGTACCGGATCGAAGCAAGTAATAATAAAACGGTGAAAAACCGAGTATCGAACTCAAGGATTGGGAAACCAAGTACAACTTCACAAATAAACAACTATTTAAACAAGAAATAAATGTGAATAGATTTCAAGAAAATAAAACAAACAATAAAAGAAACCAAATATTTTTCTTTTTTTTTTAAATATGAAAAGAGATTTCCAGGAATTGAGTTACCAACAAGACTGCTCATGCTACTAAATTGACTACCTCTCTTGTTAATTATCAAAATTGCTTTGAAGGTGAATTTATCCTAAAAAAGTTAATGTTCCCTCTCGAGATACAAGAACCGTGCCCAATTAAACCAACCCCTACTCTCGTGGTAATTGTATTTAAATTGAACCCATTAAGATTCGTGACAATTCAATGAACCCTCGAAGGACTGCTTCTAACTCTCGTGATTTAAGTCCTTAGTTCAATCCCTATAGATCCAATACCTAAGTTCACTGCTAGGTTCGTCCTTAGAGTATCTATGACATGCAAATAAGTGCGCATCAAATTCATGAGTAATTCATGCAATAGGAATTAAATCAAAAGCAAATTGGAATTAACAAAGGGAAAACATCAATTCATAACATAAAACAAGTCTTGGGCATAGCCCCAATTCCTAGAAATAAAAAGACTACTCAAGCATTGCCATGGTCATGGCAACCTTGAATAACAAAAGCATAAAAATCCTAAGAGAAAAGAAGAAATTGAGAAGAAGAGAAATCCTAATTTTTTTCCTAAGGTAGTAGCCCCTCGGATCCCTATTTTCGAGCCTTAAAGTCCTATTTATAATGTAGGGTAACTTGAATTCAAAGCTGTTACAAAATCAGATCAAATCAGCAATTAAATTTTCAGATATTGCACGTCACGACCGTGATGCCTGTCACAGCCAGGCCGGGACAGATTCTATCTTGGAAAACTTGGTGTTGGTTGGCCTGTCACGGCCGTGATGGCCATCACGGCCTGGTCGTGACAGGTTCTGACTTTTGCGTACTTTTCTTTTCAGCCTTGCTCGATCATGGCCGTGATGGTACATCACGGCTAGGCCGTGATGGACTCTGTTTGGCTCATGTTTCTTGCTTTTCAAGTTCCGTCTTCATGCAAGCTCTAACATAACTGATCATGAGCATTTTAATCTTCGTTTCCAAATCAATATCTCCAAATTAATTGCTAAATCTTATCATATCCTTTATTGTTGTGATAGACAATCATTATCCAAATCCAAATTGATTTGGATCCAATCTTTTATCTCAATGCCAATTGAATTATATTTCAATCATAATAATTCAAATCCAAATTGATTTGGATTCAAATCCATCATGTGGGCCCTTGCAATTTACTTGGAAATCTTCAATTTAATTGATTTCCATTCTTTTCTTCTTGATACTTTCCTAAAAATAAAAAATAAGAATAAAATCAGAAAATTAATCAAAATCTAATTAAAATTAATTAAATACGCACATTGACTCTAAAATAACCAAAATAGGAAAACAAAGTCTAATTTGGGCTAAATCAAGCATTCAACAAAATTTAATTGATGAAATCCGCTCTAAAATAATAGATAAAACATGATAAGACAAGTGGATTATTACATATGAGAGTATTGTTCAACCTTGGATTTGATTGCAGTGGAACTATACCCTACACGAACTTTTCCTATAAGGTCAAGATTTCGAATCATGAAATTGTTACTTTGGAGAGAGATTTACCTAATAAGCACCCTGATGAGCCTCTGTTTGACTGGTTTTATAACTGGTAAAGACCTTGGCTTTGGGCTAATTTTATATCATTTTCACCCAAATTAGACTTGATTGTCCTTAAGTAGTATTTTGAGTCTGTAAAGTATTTTTAGGTTAATTTAGTTGATTTAGAGTTAAATAAAATACTTATGCTATTTTCTTGTTTTCAGGTAATAAAAGGAAATAAATCTGGTTCGCCCCGCGAAGAATATCTCGCCCCGCGAGTAATCCCAACCTTGGAAGACCCAGAAGCCATCACGGTTTGAGCATGTTGAAGGTCACGACTGTGGCAATTTTGAAGTTGAAGAGTCTCGCCTCGCGAGCATCCATTCGCCTCGCGAGCCTGGAAGTCATAAAGCATCACGGTTGGCCCCTGATGTTCATAACGGGCGTAACAGAAGATTTTTCAGATTCTCGCCTCGCGAAGGTGTGTTCGCCTCGCGAGAATACCAAAGGTTGCAGACTATTCACAAGATTCGCGTCGCGAGATAGGCTTCGCCTCGCAAGAAAGCTGATTCCAGAAATTGTATTTAAGAGTATTAGACAGACTTAAGCGTCGTACTGAGAGTTAGCCAGTTATGGCAAGTTCTTATGCAGAAGTATTAGTTTGTCTACATTTCTAAGATATGTTGTGTTATCCTTCTGTAATGGAGATTAAATCTCCTAGATTAATCTATCGGGATTGGTTTCAATTACACTTGAGGTTCTGGATTTCCTATTTGAATTGCTATTCCTTTTGATCTTTTCTATATGTTTCTGTTTGCTTAATTCAGATATGTATAGGATTAGTATTGATTTATTTCGATGATTGTATGTTCCTATATATAATCGCGTTTGCTTAATTCGCGTGTGTTCAATCATGTTCGCTTAGTTCATGAGTGCTTCACCCCGTTTGCTTAATTCGGGAATAGGAATATATGTCTCGTAGTATTGATTTCGCTTGTAAATTGATGCTACAATCGGAAAGGGTTTAGAATCTGCTTAGGGCTTGGATTTGCTTGAACCAATGATAGTGGGAAACCGAGAACAGTAGGTTAATCGTCTTTAGTTTATTTGCTATTCTCTTTAACTGTTTTGTTTTAATTGTTTTGTTTTCTTTATTTTATCTCAATCCAAAACCCCCAAAACTAATTTTTAATTTTCTGTTAATAATAACAACGCCTAAAGAGTCCTTGAGAGACGACATCCGAGTTGTCGCTTCCCTATCTGCATTATTTTGTAAACGCTCGTTCTTTTTGGCGCGTGGCGACAGCGCATTCACACCCCGACTTAGAGGTTAATCTTGAGACACCTCGATGTCCCATTAAAGAATAACCTAATTAAACAAGCCTTAATCCATTATTATCAGTAGTGCTTTATTATAGTCGAAAATATTATACTATTTAAAAATTGAAAAGAATTAAAAACATTTAAACCATGCACAGGCATCATCACACAAATATATACATAATATGTACGGTACATCACCAAAGTATACTAAGTCCCCTCCATGAGACCACAATACCTATGTCAGATATAAGACTCTTAACTAAAAGGAAGATATGCATAACACTGACACTAGTGCAATAAGTGCTTTTTACGTCAGTTAAAATTGATTTTTTACGTCGAATCTTGATCGACGTAAATACAGCTGACGTTAAAAGTTAAAATTTTAACGTCAGTTGAGAACTGACGTTAAATATAACACTATTAACGTCGGTTCTTTAACACAACTGACGTTAATTTTGTCAAAATTAATGTCAGTTCTTTAACAAAACTGACGTTAATTTTGTTAAAACTAACGTCAATTGTTATAAAGAACTTACGTTAAAGGTCTTAATTTTAATGTCAGTTGTAATAAAAAATTGACGTTAATAGTGTGTTGTATATTTTATAAAATACTATTAACGTCAGTTGTATGATACACCTGACGTTAATAGTTTTTTTTTTTAAATTCAGTATTAAAATATCACTCCCCTCAGTTATCCCTGCATTCAGTAAATATCCCAGTAACACAGAATATCACACACATTACAGAATTGCAAAGAAAAAATGGAACAATGATCTATATGTATACCTGTTCAGAAACAATATATATTTATTAACATAGGTTATAACTCAAAATAAATACAGAAATATAAATAAAAATAAATGTATACTAAGTTTAAACTACCTATATCAATATCCCTTCGTGATGATCATCACGAGTGGCATGTACATCGTCCACCTGTGTCTCCTCGATTATAGTAGGCATGTTTGTTGAAAAAGAAGGAGTCTCAGGAATATCAAGATTTGAATCTTTATTTTCATCACTACCATTATACATGCTTTTTCCTTGGAGAACCACGGACAACCTTTTGTTAGAAGGATCAGTGATGTAGAACACTTGTTTTGCTTGGGAAGCCATTATGAAAGGCTCATTTATATGACCTAACTTGTTGAGGTCTACCAATGTGAACCCCAATTCGTCGGTTTGTACACCACCATTACTATCAACCCACTTACATTTAAATACCGGCACCGTAAGCTTAGTGTAATCGAGCACCCAAATATCTTCAATATATCCAAAGTAAGGTCTCGGTGCTTTAATGGGTTTTGTGTCCTTTGCACTAGAGAAGTGCATTGCTTCGGCCACGATCATAACCCCACTATTTTGCATGGTACTCTTGTTATCTTGTTCCTTTGTATAAAAGGAAAAGTTATTTATGTCGTATCCGCTCCAACATATGACGTTGAAGCTAGGCCCACGTGCTAGCCATCTTACGTCATCAGAAGCAGTACTACCATCCTTAAGCATTTCTTCCTTGAACCATGGTAAGAAAGTCTTGTTATGCTTGTTCAACAACCACCTTTCGCTCATTCGAGGGTTTTCTTGATTGACTTTTCTTTTATGTTCAAATAAGAAAGGCTGAACACATTTGATGCTGTTCAATACATACAAATGTGCTTGAAGCACTTCCTCCCGATCCTTCCTATTAATTCTTAAGCCATGTGTACCCTTACCTTGACATCTAATCTCATCATGCCGAGGCTTAGGAACCCCTATAGGATCCGTGTTATGAAGGTAGTCCGAACAAAACTCAATAGCTTCTTCTGCAACATACCTTTGAACAATAGATGCTTCCGGACGATGAGGATTCTTCACGCACCCTTTCAAGATCTTCATGTAGCGCTCAACTGGGTACATCCATCTCAGAAAAACCGGCCCACATAATCTAATCTCCCTCACCAAATGAACAATTAAGTGAACCATTATGTCGAAAAAGGAAGGAGGAAAATACATCTCCAATTGGCACAAGATTGTAGCAGCCTCAACTTCCAAGTCATCCAACATACGGGGGTCAACGACTTTGCTACATATAGAATTGAAGAATGAGCACAACCGAGTAATGGCATGTCTCACATTTTTTGGAGCAATACCACGAATAGCAACGGGCAGAAGTTGTTGCATCAAGATGTGATAATCATGAGACTTTAAGCCAACCAATTTAAGATCACTAGAGACAAGCCTCTTCATATTTGAAGAGTAACCATGTGGAACTTTGATGCCCTGAAGACACCCGCATAAACTTTGTCTCTTTTTTTTTGACAAAGTATGACATGCTGGCGGCAAATAAGTCCGGTTACCATCCTCAACAACTGGAGCTAACTGCTCTCGTATACCCATAGCAACAAGGTCGAGACGAGCATTCACACCATCCTTTGTCTTGCCCTGAATGTTGAGAAGCGTCCCAATCACACTATCACACACATTTTTCTCCACATGCATCACATCAATGCAATTAGTTCGACATCAAGCTTGCGCCTGATGATGGAAGATCAAAGAATATCGACCTCTTCTTCCATATGTTTTTCTCAGCAGCTTTACCTTTCTTTTTGGACTTGCCGAATATAACATCGATGCCCTTTACCCTCTGATAAACCTGCTCTCCAATTAAGGCCGCCGGCGCTTCTTCTGTCTCTTGGCATCCATTAAAAGCTTTTTTCATCTTATGATATAGGTGATCACGTCTAAGAAATCTCCGATGCCCAAGGTAAACCGTCTTCTTTCCATGATGCAACTGAGTGTAGCATGTGCCTTCTTCACATATAGGGCATGCTTTATGCCCATTGACACTGTACCCGGACAAGTTACCGTATACTGGAAAGTCGTTGATGGTGCAAAATAACATGGCACGAAGCTTGAAAGTCTCATGAGAATACCCATCAACTACATCAACACCTTCCACCCACAACGTTTTCAAGTCTTCAATCAAGGGACCTAGATAAACATCTAAGTCATTTCCCGGTTGCTTTAGGCCCGAAATCATCATAAACAACATCATGTATTTGCGCTTCATGCACAACCAAGGGGGCATGTTGTAAATTACCAACAGAACAGGCCATGAACTATGAATACTACTCATGTTACCATAAGGATTCATTCCATCCGTAGCAAGTCCAAGCCTTATGTTTCTTGGCTCATCGGCGAAATCCGGAAACATAGTATCGATATTCTTCCATTGAATAGAATCAGCAGGATGACGAACCTTTCCATCATGTTTCCTCTCATCATTATGCCATCTAAGATTCTTCGCATCTTTCGCATTGGCAAACAATCGCTTGAACCTTGGAATTATTGGAAGATACCACAACACCTTCGCAGGAGGACCCTTTTTTCTCACATCATCAAGATCATCATCATCATCACCACCCTTCACTTTGTATCGTGATAACCCACATTTGGGGCAATCGTGATTGTCTTCATGAACACCGGTGTACAACACGCAATCATTGGGGCATGCGTGTATCTTCTTATACTCCATACCCATAGGACACAATACCTTCTTGGCCTCATAGTTACGGTCAGGCAATGTGTTGTCCTCCGGAAGCAAGTCTTTCAACACTTCAAGCAATTCCGTGAAGCTTTTATCGGTCCAACCATTTCTCGCCTTCACACAAACCAATTTTAGCACCGCCGACAACTGTGTATGAGTAGTACACCCTGGATATAAAGGCTTATCCGCATCACCGCACAACCTATCATACACATGAGCTCGATGAAAAGATTCTTGTCCAATATCACGGATCATGTCCTCTACTCGATCATCCTCCATATCTACGTCAACGTCCTCACTTTGGGAGACACTCGCCGTACTACTCAACAACACATCACCATGCCATATCCATCTTGTATAACTCAAGCAAATCCCTTCACAAATCAAATGAGTACGTATATCCTTCACCGTACATTTCCTCGTATTCAAACACTTGACACAAGGACAACAGAACATTCCATCACTATTAGGAACATTCTTTTGAGCAAATTCTATAAATTCTCCCACCCCCTTCAAATACTCAGCACTAGTACGCTTACAAACCATCCAACTACGATCCATAACTAGATAGGTCCTGTAGATATACAAAACATATATCCAATATAAGGACAATACGGGAGATTGAAAACTATAGTTTTTGAAGATTGCCAAGCACTGGTCACGGCCTGGCAGTGATGTCCATCACGGCCGTAACGTGCCAACTGAACCAGACTATCACAGGCAGAACTGATCACGGCCTAGCCGTGATGAGCATCACGGCCGTGACAGATCAACCAACAGAGCAACATGCACTCAAAACCAAAAATAGAGACGTACATTCCAAACAACTCAAACTCACGGTTTCAAGTTTCAACTAATGAGACAACAGTTTCAACATACACTCAAAACAAAAAATACAAGAATGTGCCCTAAATACTCACCAGAAATAGGTACTCGCGTTGTGGAGGGGAGGGGAGCTCGAGTGGTGGCCAACGTTCGATGTGGTTGCGAGAGCAGAGGGACAAGGAGAGTTAGTGCGCGGGAAGGGGAAAGAGAGATGTGAAGTTATTGCAAAGAATGAATGGAAATACAGAGTTAGGGTTAATAGTGTACCTCACGGTGGTGGCGAAGAAGCCCTCGCGGTGGTTGCGGTGGAGATGAGCTCGCGATTAGGGTTCTGTGCTGGGTGAGAGTGATCTAGGGTTGAGCGTGATGAAAAGAGAAAAGAGACGTACGTACGGAGCGAAGTGCGAGAAGGCGCGCGGTGTAAACGTTATAATCAAAAACCAAACATAAAACCACCTATAACGTCAGTTGTATTAAACAACTGACGTTAAAAGTAATTCTTTAACGTCAGTTGTATTAAAAAACTGACGTTAAATATTAATATTTATTTAAAAAAAACACTTTTCACGTCAGTTGTTGAATAAAACCGGCGTTAAAAGTGTTGTGTAAAAAATCATTCTCTATATAAAGTACCATTCTTCAGTATCGATCCAATACACGCCTCTTCTTTTCCTCTATATTTCTATTCCTTCACAAAATGGTTCCGAGACCTTTGTTATTTCTTCCTATACCTAGACTTAAAGGTCTC
Organism: Sophora flavescens; assembly: GCA_030762895.1. Lineage (NCBI taxonomy): Eukaryota > Viridiplantae > Streptophyta > Magnoliopsida > Fabales > Fabaceae > Sophora > Sophora flavescens. The sequence goes on along the minus strand of CM061062.1, from coordinate 164,989,944 downwards.
TGTCTTAATGGTCAAAAATCTTCTGAGGTTGTGTAAATCACATTACATGGATGGTAAAGTTGAGTAAATCACGTAATGTGATTCCCTCACTTTATTTCATCCCAGTCATCCCTTTCACTCTGCTTTGGCTGCAAGTGACTGTGGATTCCAGTGAAGGAGATGATGCAAAGATCCCTTTCACTTTGATTAATCACGATGCATCATGGAATTCAAGTGAGGGAGGAGATGCATCCATTTGAATTTCTGAGGACAGGACTGAGAAGAAAATGATGTTGAAGCAGAAACTTTTTTATATTTTAGGGCTATGTTGCAGAAATTTTTTATCTTTTAATCATGTAATTAATTGTAACTTATGAACGCTTCAATGAGATACATATATAACTTGTTTTATGTTAAGTGTTTATTTATCTTAATTTGCACAAGAATTTGTTTACTAATTCAAGCTAATTAATTAAGATTAAAAATAAACTTGTTTAAACAAAAAAGTTTAGAAATAAACTGCACTATAGATGTGGATTGACCTGTGTTAAGAGTGACAACAGGGCATTTCAGATAGGGATATAGGATTATTTACGTCAGCTATTTATTTAACTGAAGTAAAAATCACACTTTTAACGTCAATTGTATAAACAACAGACGTTAAAAATAAATATTTTTTATTTTAAAAACACTTTTAACTTCAGTTTTATTCAACAGCTGATGTTAAAAGTGTATAAGTTTCTGCAAAAACATTCATTCCTTTGACTACTCTGCTACTTACCCATTGACCTGTGTTAAGAGTGACAACAGGGCATTTCAGATAGGGATATAGGATTATTTACGTCAGCTGTTTATTTAACTGAAGTAAAAATCACACTTTTAACGTCAGTTGTATAAACAACTGACGTTAAAAATAAATATTTTTTATTTTAAAAACACTTTTAACGTTAGTTTTATTCAACAACTGACGTTAAAAGTGTATAAGTTTCTGCAAAAGCATTCATTCCTTTGACTACTCTGCTACTTACCCATGCACATTGTAACCTATAATCCTCTTTATGAGCATTAAGTTTATACCTAGACTTAAAGGTCTATTTCTTCCTATTCCTTCGGGCGTTTTCTTTTCTGCACGTTTATAATATATGACTGCCAACTCCCAATGCGCCTTGGAACCTAATGCTCTTAATGATCAATTTAATTTTTTAGCAACTTACGACGCCTAGTAACTTCATCCCCTGCTCCTATAAATAGCTTCCTTCCTTCCTTTAATTTTTCTCGCTTCACAATATGGCTTTGCCATGGAGATTAACTTCATCACTCTTTCTTCCTATACCTAGACTTAAAGGTCTCTGTCTTAATGGTCAAACAACTTCGAGGTTGTGTAAATCACATTACATGGGTGATAAGGGTGTGTAAATCACATTATGTGAATTGCACACATTATCATCCTTCCGGAGAATCAAGACTACTGGTCCAAAACCTCGACTTTGGAACCAAGTGACTGTTCCAAGAATATTCTTTGAAACAGATCGAGTGCACCTCCTTCACTCTGTCACGGCTCCAAAGTGATTGTGGATTCACATGGAGCATCAAGGACTTCAAGTAAGGGAGGAGATGCATCCATTGGAGTTTTCGAGGACAGGATCGAGAAGAAAATGATGTTGAAGCAGAAACTTTTTTATATTTTAGTGCTATCTTGCGGAAATTTTTTATCTTTTAATCATGTAATTGTAACTTATGAATCGCTTCAATGAGATACGATTTGATTATACATATAACTTGTTTTATGTTAAGTGATTATTTATTTTAATTTGCACAAGAATTTGTTTACTAATTCAAGCTAATTAATTAAGATTAAAAATAAACTTTTTTTAAAAAAAGATTAGAAATAAACTGCACTATATATGGAGTGATCTGCGTTAAGAGTGACAACAGGGAGATGACAACGAAAGAAAGATAGGAATGAGTTGATTATTTACGTCAGTTATTTGTTTAACTGAAGTAAAAATCACACTTTTTACGTCAGTTGTATAAACAACTGACGTTAAAAGTGTTAATAATCACTTTTAACGTCAGTTCATTAAACAACTGACGCAAATAGTGATTTAATATTTACAAAACTGTCATCGCCTCATTTTTAACGTCAAACATATGGTCAACTGACGTAAAATGTTCCCGTATATTACATTATTTCCACTAGTGTGATCACAAAAGCTACATAGAAAGGTCCAAGAAATAGATGGCCCGCCTCTCAAAATACATCAAAACATAAAATAAAGCTCACAGAGGCGCACAACCCTACAAACACATTCTGCAAATCCATATCCTCAACTAATAGGGTGTCTGAAACTACTCTCGCCCTCGCTGAGACATCACGATGTCCCATTAAAGAAGAACCCTAATTAACTAAGCCTTAATTCGTTATTAACGTTAGCACCCTTTATTACAGTCGAAAATATTATAACAATGAAGCTGTAAAGAATTAAAACCATTTAAACATGCACAACATAAAACATCCAACAGATATATACAATATACATGTGTCTATTATAGTACGATAAGTCCCAACAGAGGCACCATAAACCAACGGAAGCTATCTAAAAACTTAAGAAATATCCCTAATTAGGGATGTCAATTTGTACCCTATCCATTGGATACCCGTAAAAATTACCCATGATGGGTAGGTAATTACCCACATAATGGGTAAGGGTCCGGATAAGGGTAATTGCCCTCAAATTTGAACGGGAATGGGTGCAGGTACGGGTACTATGGTACCCACCCCTCCCCACACCCTCACATATGTGTGTGTGTGTATATATATATATATAATTATTTATTATTTATATATATTACTAATATATATAATTTTACCTATAATACAAATTTTAAAACCAAAATTAATCTAAAAATTCTTAACTTTCTAAACCTAATTGCATATATAATTCCTTTTTGGATATTTTATTTATTTAAATATTTTGATTTGTAATGTTTTATGAGTAGATTTAAAAGACCTTTGAATCGTTTTTTAATTGTTATAACGTTTCTTTTGTTATTTATTATTTTTTCACAGTTAAATTATGTGTAACGGGTGCGGGTACAGGTACTTATATATCAAGAGGGTACCAAGAAGGATACTAAAATTGTTACCCACGCGGATACGAGTTCGGGTACTAGTAATTTTTTCAAACGCATGTATGAGGGTAGGTACTAAGACCCTACCCATTGCCATCCTTGTCCCCAATAAGCTCAAAGGGCTTACTTTTTATACCTTGCTTTTTCGTTCTCACACCTTGCGATTTTTTTTTTTGGAAATTTCTTTTCCAAAAATGTCATTTTCGTCTGGTTAGTGCATCCATATTAGTACTTTCCGAAAAAAGTCCGGAAATTAAATTCCAGACATTCAAAATGTTACTATGAAAAATTAAAAAATTTCACTGTTCGGAAACTTATTTCCGAAAAAAGTTCATCTTTTCCGGAATTTAAAATCGAGATCGATTACGGAAAAACAATTCTGGATGATGATGCTTGAACGTGGAGGGATCCATATCTTTCAATTCCAATCAACCCATCACCATTCACTAGCGATACTTTTACAGGTTTCTCAGAGATTGAAGCTTTGACATGATAACTCTTCTTCTGTTAACTTTCTCTCTCTCATGTATATTTTTTTTAAGGTTTTAGTGTAATGGGAGCATCTGGGTTCTACTTTTTTTGTTTGTTTGGTTCTTTCTCAGCAAATGGGTCATTGATATTTTCTTTGATTTTGGTTTTCTTCAACTAATTTGTGCAGAATTACCGAATTGAATAGGTTAGCGTTGGAGGGCATGTTAAAGCTATTCCCATCCATAACCAAATAATCAAACAAACTCCGAAAACCCGATCGATCAGTGTGCGTGCAATTATTTAATATCTCAAGCACCTTCTCTTCGAATGATCGCCATACTCGTTTTCTGTCTCCGGATTTGTTTTTCCGGAAAGTTTCTGGATTTTATTTTCCAGGAATAGAACCCAGTCTCCAGATTTTAAATTCTGGAACTTTTCCAGAAATAAATTTTCATACGACGAATTTTTTATTTATTTTCCGGAGTAACATTTTGAAAGTCCGGAACCAAACTGTTTCCGGAAAATAATTTTAGGAAAGTACCAATATGAACTACTAACGAGACGAAAAGGAAAATTTTGGAAATTTTTTTTAAAAAAAAATTGCAAGGTGTGGAGAGGAAAAACAAAGATGCAAAGCACAGCCCCTTAAGCGGACTGATATGCACTTGCCAATGTCTATCTAGAAGATTGTGCATATCTCCTAAAATCGACCCATGTCTGTGAGGAGAGTTTAGGAAGATCTGGGAGACTGGTAATGTCTCTGCAATCCACTTCAATTTCTAAAAAGCGACTGCCCCTGTTCCAAACAAGATCCAGGCCACATTTAACTGCATCCAATTCAGCATGGATATTGGTTGCAATAATACCGATAAAGCCATAAAAACCACAGATCCAAAAGCTCCTCTGCTATCACGAATAAGACCACCAATCCCTGCCCTACCAGGGTTGCCAAAAGAGCTACCATCGCTGGTTAATCTTGTACCAATTGCTAATAGATGGAATCCATCTCACTGAGTTTGGGAATTTTAGGCAAGGAACTATTAACCCCAAAGACTATGAAACAATCATTCACTGTACCATTAATATGAAGGACAATATAATAATCCGGCCAATGAACCTGGTTCAAGTAAAAGGTGTTGCGAGCACGCCACAACCACCAAATAGTTACAGCAGGATAATGACCCTATCATGCTCACGGTGCTGAGATCTCCCCAAGTTGGAATGAAGGGAGATAACAAGAAGAGTTATGATATTTTGACATCAAAATTTGACACCATGAGGGAACACCCTAATTTTGAGTAGAGGTGTGAACCAATGAAATAAAGAGAGAGAAATAGGGTGCCCCCACGGTGTCAATTTTGGTGTCAAAATATCATAACTCAACTCAAACCCAGGCTAGACCAGACCTTAGAAGCTATCTGATAGTCACGAAAGCAATGAAGGATAGTTTCCACTGCTAGATTACAACAATTACAGTAGGCAGAGGAAGCAACTCCTCTAGCACATCTAAGACTATCCACAGGAACAATCTGATGAAGCATCAGCCAAAGGAGCTTAACTTTCTCTGAAACTTTTGAGCTTCCACAACCAAGTCCAGGAATCCGAATCACCAGACAAAGAGCCATTGACCAGCCAAAAATAAGCCGACTTGGAAGAATAAGCCCCATCCGAAGAAAAAGCATGTGGACCAAGAGTTGCACTCTGGGTTACAGTTTGAAAACAAACAGTAATGTGGATTGTGCAGAAATAACAAACACTTGTTACTATATCATATTATTACTCATTTTCATGATTTATTTTTCAATCTACTAGTATTTTCTTTTTCATAATTCGCATTACTCATCCAGACTTTCCAATTAATCAGTATTACTCTTTTCAAAATTGATTCAATCTCAAATTAATAGGAATTTGAATTTATGCCCATATTTCACATTTCATTCAACATAAAATTTCCAAATATTATAGCTTATAGTTTCAACAAATGAAGCTGCCCAAAGACCAGCATGGGGTCATGTTGTCAACTCATAACTATCAAATCTCTTTGGGTAACTAAACCGAAGTCTGCATCATTTTCTTCCACGTGGATCTCGACTGAGCCCGTATTTCTTCAGTGTTTTGATGTAATTTCTCATGAGGGTAAACTTGTTGCTTCCTAGATGATAGAAGTAATCCCATGAATAAATCCCAGTTTTATGCAAATCATCGAAATTGAGCCTGGATCATCAAATTCAACAATCAAGTATCACATTTTAGTTTAGAGAGAAAATTAGATGTTGACATTAAAATATAGTTCTAATGTCTAAGCTTGAAGTACCTTACCCCATAGTTTCCTACTGGTTCTGCAGACATGATTCCCACATGGCTTCTCCCACATATCACCTACTTTAAGGGAGTCGTTTCATTAGAAAGGAATCAATTGAACTCAAATCGAAATTTCATAAAGTGATTAGAAAGGATAGGTGACCAAGGATCTTTATAATTCAATTATGGAGAAGTACTACTTGTTTAATGAAAATTCCACCCCAAAAAAATGGTTAAGTTGAGAAGCATTCCAAGTTGCAACAAGTACCTTTTCACCTCCAATTGACCTCATTTTTCCATCAACTGCAGGACTATTTATTCTGAGGAACTCAGCTGACAACTTGAATACGCTAGCATTGGCAAATTCCACCTCTACCTGAAACAGGGTTCAGGAAGGAAACCATGATCCACTATGTAGGAACTGCAAATTAAAAGACGATACAGCACCATAAAAGTTGACAATGACATTTCCAAAATTCTAATTTCGAATAGAAAACTAATTAAAACCTATGTAGTCATCTTGGATAGCAGCACGTACCACCGACCGAAAAAAGCGATAGCAGGTAGTGAAATGGCAACACTGAATCTTAGGGAAACAATACAAGTAATTTATATCATACTGATATAAATGCTCAAAATTGAAAAATACAGAAAATTAAAGACATATTCATAAATCATAATTAATAATCAAAATTCATTGTTACTAAGATTCAAATTCAATATAAATTCAAATTCAATATAAATCAAATAAGTTTAAGCCTCTAAGACAAAATAACTAAGAATCTAGAGAAGGTTGGTAGAGATGAATCTAGAGTCTATTTTTCTAGAAATGTTAATTGGCATGTTAAGAATCAATGGAGTAATGCCTTGGGAATACAATGGATGGAGGATCTTGGAAAATATCTTGGAGTCCCCATTTTGCATAAAAAAGTGAATAAGGAGACTTACCATTATGTTCTGGATAAAGTCAATCAAAGGCTTAGTTCCTGGAAAGCCAAAAATTTGTCTTTTGTTGGGAGAGTGGCTAACAAAATCTGTTTTGCAAGCTCTTCCTACTTATGTTATGCAGACAGTGAATCTCCCCAAGGCTTTATGTGATGAAGTGAATAGAGAGTGTAGAGGTTTTATATGGGGAGACACGGACCAAGCCAAGAAGACCCACTTGATTGCTTGGGACAGAGTTTGTAAGCCTAAGCATTGTGGTGGTCTTGGGCTAAGGAAAACGAGGGATGCTAATGTTGCTTATATGATGCGGGCAAGTTGGAGGTTATGTTCTCAAACGAATTCTTTATGGACCTCGGTTATCAGAAGTAAGTATAAGTGTGGGTCACAGGTTATTCCCTTCATTAATCATTCTAAGCCTGCCAGTAATTTTTGGCATGGAGAATGCAATGTTTGGGACCGTTTTATCCAATATACGTGTTGGAGAATTGGTAATGGGGATCTGGTTAATTTCTGGACTGATAGATGGGTGGCTAACACAGGACCACTACTGAAGCATGTTACGGCAACTTTTCCTCAGTCTGAGATTTCAAATAATATCCAGTATTAGTCTCTGAGCAAGCTAACTGAAATTTTCATCAATTTTCTCATCTGTTACCTGTTAATTTAACCAATCGGATGAATGCAATGTCTCACCCCCCCTCCCTTGGCAATATTGAAGACAGTCTGGCCTGGAAGCATGCTAATGATGGGGTTTTCTCTATAGCTTCAGCGTATGATGCCAATTCAAAATAAATAAAAAGCTTTTCATGGTGATTTGGAAGTGGCAGGGACCATAGAGAATCAGAGGTTTTCTATGTAAAATGAGTCATGCAGCTTTGTTAACAAATGAAAGGAGGCATAGGCATGGTATGGCAGAGTCTGACTTGTGTCCTGTGTGCGCTAATTACGTGGAAAGGAAAATCACTTCCATGATTTTAGAGATTGTGAAAAAAATTCGTTAAGTTTGGGAGAGTCTTCTGGGGAACTAGCATCAACATTTTCTTTGTGACTCAAGATTGGAAGGATTGGCTCTATGATAATTTAGTTAATGTGAGGGTGTACCAGGGTGTGAGTTGGAATGTTACTTTTGGTGTTATGCTTGATAAAATTTGGTGGATAAGAAATAATGCAGCTTTAAATATAGCGCTGAGTTGATTCACAGAACTAGGAACATGACTGAAACTATTAGAGTTTATATGGAGAATAATTTTAAGTTGGATGGCAGGAAGAGTGATGATACTGGGATGCAGGTGAGATGGTTATTTCCTGGTCCTGGGGAGGTAGCTTTAAACTGCGACAGCTCTATGACAGATGCAGGACTGCATGCTGCTTGCGGTGGTGTCTTGCGAGATGAGACAGGGAATTTTGTTTTCGGTTTTGCAACTAATTTGGGGTCCTGCTCAGTGTTGACTGCAGAAATTTGGGGTATTTTTCATGGTTTGAAAGTAGCCTGGAGTAGAGGATTCAGGGTAATAAGAGTGTATTCACTATTCAGATTCCAAGGTTGCTATGAGTTTGTTAATAGATGGGTGCTGTAGAACCCATTCTTGTTATTCCTTGGTGGCAGCCATTCATGATGTGAACAAGGAAGCTGGTCGAATTTACTGGATGGATGTCCTAAGGGAAGTGAACCAGGTGGTTGATGCTTTAGCTAAATTTGGTCTTTCGTTAGATAATCAAATTAGGATTTTTTTTATTGTCCTCCTAGTTTTGTGTCTAATGCCTTAAGGCCAGATGCTGCTTGTACTTGGTGTCCTAGGGGATTTTAGTGTTGTTTTGTTTGGGCTTCAGCCCTTGTTGACCATAGAAAATTTCACTAATAGCAATTAAAATAAATACAAGTTGAAGTTACTTGAGACTTGAGAGTCGAGATTTGAATAGCAACTTGAGTCTCAATTGCAGTTGCATAAGGGAAAAATGCTAGAAAAATAAAGAGTAGACGAAAACAGTTTCATTCGCTGCGGAAGAGCTGGAAAATCACCTGAAAATTGCACAGTGAACAGAGAAGGAAGAGGTTGTTTTGGAGCAGGGAAGAGAGTGTATGAAGAGTACGGAGTAGAGAACCCTAAAACGTTGATTCAAGGTAGGGGTAGGGCAAAATGAAGAAAAAATCCAAAAAAAAAGGGATGGAACCACTATTTTGTGGCGACAAAATGGGGTTTTCCCATGGCTATCAATGTCGTGGCAGCTATGGCCGCGATTTGCAGCTTCGACAGCCGCTCCTAAAAAATGCAACGCGACAGGGTATAGCGTCGCACCCAAGGACCGTTATACTCCGCTATCGTGCTATAGCGCCGCTATTTACCGCTATTGACCACATAGATTAAAACTTCCAAAGAACTGAAGTGGTCTAATAAAAGAAGGAAACCAATTTTCCAAATGCTGGAATTGAAACACAAATAACATGGTATACTTGTACAGAAAGGATATCCTTTGAGAAGTAAGGAACCCAGTGAGTAACCTTCGACAGATAATGATATTGATATTGATATATTGACACTCTTTTACAAGGGGAGGTGGACAGGAAGTAACCTCGGATGTCCCAACTGCCTAAAGGCATTGCATACAACAAGAATCCAATAAGATTAGCTTTTCAAATTCAAAAGAACTTAATGAGCAACCAATATCTCAGATGATATGGAATCACTACACACTGAGAAAAAGAAGCCTAACAATGAGTTCATTCAAAATCATACAAAGCAGATAAGCCAGATATAAAAAATATCAAGGGGGTAATTTAATTTCATTATTTATAGCAGACATCCCTATTGTTTGAGAAATTACAACTTCCCCAATTTTCTTATTTACACGAGTAAATAATGTAAGAATCATAAATAAAGTCGGGGAGACAACTAGACAAGTGTAATTTCTTAAACAAAGAAGGGTGTCTCAGGAAATAACATAAGAACAGTACATCCAGTAAAGGATGCAGGTATAATTTCCAAAACAAGAAAGGTATTGAGTGCAAAGATCAATACAATCAAGCAGCTTTCCTTCCTCTCTACAGTTTTCCTCAATATATTTTTTTTATAGCTTCATATCATTAATCTATTGAAGCTTTCTCTATCTGTCTCTCCAAACGTATTCAAGCTCCAGTTCAAGTGGCATAAGTAAAATGTATTATTAGGAGTTTAGGACAGTGGCTTAATGGCAAAATCTCCATTGCATTTGCACATATAATTAAAGCAACTTTCTAGCTTCCCGACCAAGAATTATAAGAAAATTTCAATTCCAATATATATATGTTGTCATATAAGTCATGCTTAAAAGTCATACTTGTGACCTAAGCATGTGGGTATATTTTAGTAAAACGATAAAATGATAGAAGAAGGGAAAAGCTTACGAATTTTGGGGCTTGAAGAGAGAATCTGGTGAGGGGCGGAGCTTCTCCCGCCGCGGTGTTGATTCTCCGAATCGTTGCTGCCAGCATAGCCATAGGAAATAAGTTCTTGTTGTTGCTGACAGTGCCAGAAACCCAACCCAGACAGACTATTCCTTTGGTTTTCGAAATTAGAAATAGAACCCGGCGCAGGCGCAAATCATAGATGTCCAGCTATTTCGCACTCAGAATAAATCAGAAAACCGCATCGGGTGAAGGGAGGGTGTTGTTTTCTTTCTGAAAGTGAAGAAGGGTGAAATGATCGGAGAGTGAAGAAGGGAGGTGGAGGTTTTGGGTTGGGTGAGGAGAGGAATGAGGAAGAAGGGTAAGAGAAAAATGAGGGTTTGAGAGAAAAGTAGTTTGTATAGCCGACTAGCCGTGCAATTCACAATTACAGATTTGGTCCCTAAATATTAGTAATGCACGAATTTGGTCCATCATATATTTTTTTTTAGCACATTTGATCTTTATTGCTGATGTGGATTAAAAAAATATTTAATTATTTAATTTTTAGTTTTAATTTTAATTTAATAAATTTAAAACTTTCAATTAATGGTTAAAGTAATATTTTGGTCCCTATACATGATACGAATTCTCGATTTGGTCCCTATATATAAAAAATTATTAAAATTGTCTCTATACGTACAAAAAGTCTCCATTTGGTCCCTGCCGTACAAAATTTTAGGGACTGATTTGATAATTTTTTTGCTAGTGTAAGGACCAAACGGGTAACGTATAGGGACCAAATGGAGACTTTCTGTATGTATAGGGACCATTTTAATAATTTTTTATGTATAGGGACTAAATCGAGAATTCGTGTCATGTATAGGGACCAAAATGTTACTTTAACCTCAACTAATTAAACTGTCACAAATGAGACCCCAAATCCGTAACCCTTTGTAAAATACTAAACCCTAAGGGTCTATTTGGATAGGGTAATTTGAGAGGATAAAGTAAATTTTTAAGATATTTAAAATACATGATTTTAAAATATACTGTTTGGATATTTATTGTAAGATATTTAAAATTCTTGAAATTTCTATCAGGTATTTCTTTTAGTTAAAATGAGTGGATTTAAAATACTACCTAAATTGAAGGATTTCTAAATACCCTCAATCTCTTGAACCCTTGCTCTCTCTAGTCCTTGTTCTCCTTTCTCGGCGGCTTCGTTCATGCTCTACCATCTGTCTTCTCACTCTAGCCGTTTCCTTTCTCTGCTTCACACATCACTCTTCTTCTCCTCACGTCCATAGTTATCGATTCCTCACCTTCATAGCTATGGATTCCTCATGTCCATAGCCCTAGCTTGGTGATTTGAGAATTGAGATCTACTAGGTATTAGATCTACTAAGCTACATCAAAGTGTTGTTCTGGAATTGCACCATATGAATATGGATGAGCATTTTTAATGGATTTGTTATATTTATTCTTGTTGTTATGGTGTTTTTGGTGAATGGACTTCCATATTATGTTTGCTTTTGTCTTCAGGGCTAGCTTTACTTGGAGATTTAAGGGGAAGAGTTTTTTTTCTTGAAGCAGCTTCCATCTGGGTTGCTTCTTGTCACGGGTATGTGATGTTAATTTTGTGTTTTGCTTAATTTCTGGGAGATTGATGACCATTTTGATGTTTTGTAAGTTGTGATAATGCTATCTTAATGTATGTTTATGTATGTTTGGTGTTGTTGTACTACTAGTAACACATACTTATGTTAATGCTTGTTCTTCCCTAGTCTTTGTTTACCGCAATTAACTTGGTTTCTTCTATTTCGGTGTTGCTGCTTCAATTGATGCCTTGCATCTTGCATTTTCTAATTCAATCTCTTTCATTCTCTGTTCTTGTTTCTTGGTCAAATCTTGTAGTTCAGCCAACCGGACCAAACAAAAGAGTTAGCAGTTAGCCTACTTGTGATTTAGTGCATGCTTAAACTTTAATGCCATTTATGACTTTAACAAAATAAAAAGTCCATGCCCCTTTTTTTTGGATATTTTTTTAATTTCAACTGAAAACATTGATGGGGCAAAAAATTGAAAGACTGAGATGTCTCACTGACCCTCTGATTTGAGACTTTTGCCACTTTGCAGGCTTCATGGTACAAGTCCATTGCTTTCTTAATATCTAACTTATGTCTTATGATTTCATTTTCTCTATGGTCCTGCAATATTGGAGATGAAGCATTAACATACCATAACAACATTCACTTGCAGTTAGTACTCTGTCATATCATTGCTGTCCCCAGACATTAGTCAGGTATCTTCCTCAACATGCTATGGTTGATACAGTTACTAGTCTGGAAAATTGATGAGCCCTTCGTTACAGATGTGTTGGTTTTTTAGTGCTCACATCTGCTCCATTGGGGCTCTACCATATAGGGCATGAACTCTATTTTTAGTTTCTTTTTATTAGACAACACTCCAATTGCTTGCTAGAAATTTTTGTCAGTCTGCAATTTCTATCAGTTGATCTGTTTTAGATTCAAATCATGTGATTAGTTCATAAGTTCATATATTTTCTAGTTCTAGCCGTAATGACTGTTTTAGATCAGTAATCTTCCAGACTATGTATCCTCTTCAAAATACTATGGTTGATACCATTGAGTCTGGACAATTGAATCCTTTGTTACAGTGTGATAGTTTTTTCAGTGCTTACATCTGCACCATTAGGACTCTACAAGTTTAGGGCATGATTCCTCTTTAGTTTTTGATGTCATACAACAAAGCAATAGCACCTTTAGCATTACATAGTTTTATGGCATATGTTGCTATGTGCTACAGGTGACCTTTTGCTTCTCAACTCTTTTTTAGTTAGGTCATTTTAATCTTTAAAAAGACTAATGAGATGATATTGACGCACTTAGAATTTCTTATTTTAGTTACTATTTATCAGCCTTTTCTGATGACTTGTTTTTTCTTCATTTTATCACCCCACTTATTTTAATTATTCTGTTTATTGGGTAATTTTATTTTAATTGCCTTAGGGACACAATACATGGTTAAACGATTATTTTTCTCCTCCGTTCATATGAATCTGATTTAAAGAAAGTTCACCTCTACTACTTCATTGAATGAAAGTACCAGCTTTCACATTTTGTGTTGACTGCTACCTGTTTGATGGTCTAATTACTTTATTTTTCTTAATTAAAGTTTCATCTTTGGATGTGTTATCTGATGATTTTTACTCTTCATTATTGAAATTTTGTTCATAATTTGATGTTATGTTATATGTTGTGTATAGTGAAGAAATGGACACTAGTGTAGTTGATACTTCAAGAAAACGTAAAAGAAATGAAGAGGAGGTAGAATTTGAGGAGAAAATAAAATTCATTGTTGTTAGTGCCGCTGCAATGCTTATGGGTGCAGTTGCTTGGTATTATGACAAATATTTTGTTAAGGAACCATACCATAATTGGGAATTGGAAAGGCGTAGCTTCCTTAATCGTCTATATAACGAAGGAGAAAAGGATTGCATTGAACAACTAAGGGTCAGTAAACGAGCATTTTTTAAGCTGTGTAGAATTTTACAAGAGAAAGGGGGATTAGTAAGAACGAGAAATGTCCCTATAACCGAAGCTGTGGCAATGTTTTTACATATCCTTGCTCATAATCTAAAATATAGAGTAGTGCACTTTAGTTATTGCAGATCCAAAGAAACAATAAGTAGGCAATTCAATAATGTCCTACGAGCTATAATGAAAGTGTGCAAGGATTTTTTAAAGTTTCATGACTATAATCTAGAAGGCTCTGAGGCAAACAGATGGAGATGGTTTGAGGTAAGTTTGTTTGTTAGGCTAAATTTTCTAATTATGGTATCTTTAGTTATTATAACTTATTTATGATTTTAAAATGTTTTTACAATTCTGTTGGAGCACTTGATGGGACACATATTCCGGTCACAGTTGGTACTGAAGATAGGCCTAGATATCGTAACAGAAAGGGAGATATATCCACAAATGTGTTAGGAGCTTGTGGTCCAGATTTAAAGTTTATGTATTACCCGGGTGGGAAGGGTCGGCTGGAGATTCTCGAATATTACGAGATGCTTTACGTCGTCAAGACCGTCTCCAAGTTCCAAATGGTAATATCATGAAAAGAATGAAACTTTATTTAATTTATCATATATAACTATACAATTTTTTTAAAAACTATTATAGGTAAATACTTTCTTGTGGATGCGGGATATACTAATGGCCCAGGATTTTTAACACCTTATCGAGGGACTAGATATCATCTCAATGAATGGACGGGAAATGCCCCTCAAAATTACAAGGAGTTATTTAATCGTCGCCATGCAAGTGCAAGGAATGCCATTGAAAGATCATTCGGGATATTGAAAAAAAGATGGAGTATATTAAGAACTCCATCATTTTTTGATATAAAAACACAAATAAGAATTATTAATGCTTGTTCCATACTACATAATTTTATAAGAGACGAGCAACAAAGTGATCCAATTTTAGAGGTACAAGACTTGGATCTTTTATCTGCGGTTGATGAAGAGTTAACCAATCAACATAGGGAAAGAGTTGCAAATAATACCACGGACGAGGTTGCAACTATTCAAGTCACTGAGGAATGGACAATATTTCGTGACACTCTAGCAAAAGATATGTTTGCTAATTATCAAGTTAGAAGAAACTTTGCTTAGGGAGAGTATTTTGTAGTAGACTTTGGATTTTCGTTCTTATTTATATGTAATAGACTTTATATCCATGTTTTATGGGGACATTGCTTGTAATTGATATTTCAAAATGTCTGAATCCCTGCTTGTAATTGATATTTCAAAATGTTCTAGTTATCTCATTTCCTTTACTTTTTTGGATTCATTATGTTTGAAGAAACTGCTGATTGTCAAAACCGAATCTGTTTTAATTCATATACTAAGCTTGCAGGTTTAGTGTCATGGAGTCATCTCAAGGAAGGAGCAAGGCACAAGGGAAAAGAAAGATGCCAGAAAGCAACATTGAGGAGAAGAAAGATGATACAAGAAGCTATATCTCATGGAATTTGGAGATGGAACGTGTACTAGCTGATGTACTCCGAGATCAGAGGAATTTGGGAAACAAAGGCGACGGAGCTTGGAAAGCTGTGGCATACAACACTGCAGCTCAAGTGTCATCTACACGTTTCAAAGTCCCGCAGCTCCTTGCAGAGAATGTGAAGAACTGAATTAAACTATGGAGAACATGGTATGGAATTGTCTCTGGTATACTTAGTCAAAGTGGGTTTGATTGGGATGGTTCGAAATATATGATCATGGTTGAAAATGAAGATGTTTGGAATGAGTATGTAAAGGTAAGCATAGTTTTTAGTTTCGAGCCATATAATTTTTCAGTTTTGAATTATTAACATGTTTTGTTATTATTAACATTTTTTTGGCTCTCAAGTCACATGCAGAGGCTAAAAAATTTCGGTTCAAGGTCATTCCAAATTGGGATGACATAGTAGACTTGTGTGCCAAAGATAAAGCTACCGGAGTTGGAGCGGATACTGCACTCGATGCCGATGGTGCCATGAACATTGAAGAGGATGAGGCTAATAGTACCAACATTGGTTTAGAGGAGTCAAGCGTTGCAACAAAGAAACGGGGTCAGTTTTTGACTTCTACTGGAATGCAATCCCAAAAGAGAAGAAGTGGAGAAAAAGATGGGATAGTTGCTGCAATGAGAGAATTTTCCGAGTCAATGAAAGAATTCATGCAAGCAAATACAAAAAAGACTGATGAAAAAGACGTTCAAGAAGTGCTAGAGGAGCTGGAGAAAATATCGGGTCTTGACAGTGAGCAATGGCTCAAGGCTATCAATTGGTTGACTGAAAATCCCAGTAAACTTGTAGTTATAAGAGCTCTTCCTCTGGACAAGAAAAAGGATTACTTGTTGGCTTTCATGTCCTAATGCCAGGTAAAATTAATTGTTGGATTTTTACTAGCTGAGGTATGGATGCTTGAGGTATGGATTAAGTACAATATAAGATTTTATTTTATCTTTTTTCTCAAGTTAATGACTATTACTATTATTGATGGAACTTTTTTTTTTATCTAGGAAATATACTGAACCTAATCCACTGCAACAAGCCATCAACATCTGATTGTGATCTTGTTTCTAGTTGGTATTTACACGAGTTTGCAGGCATCTTAGTCCATTTTCTATTGTCCAGAAACTGAGATTCTAAACTCATTTTGCTAATTAAGCTGTTTTTTTCTTAGTATGTCATGCTGGTTCTATTTAAAGGGGTTAGCCTAATTTTGTTATGAATATTGACCGGTTTCTTAATTAGTGGATAGTGACTTAAGTCTCAATTGTTATGAATGTATTGATCCATATGCTTAGCAATTTAGCATTACATTCTATGACATGTTGGTCCTTGAACATGATTATGAATTAAATAGATACGGAGTTTATGTTGATTTGAAAGTGGTCGTGCTTGAGAATATGACCGTCTTCAACTATTGAACTAGAAAAAATATTCATAACAGTTATGTGAAATTAGAGACAACTATGTTTCACAACAAAGTAAATTGTCTAATTTTATTATTTTTCAAAGACTATTTTAAATTTTTATTATTTCAAAAATTGCTATTGTTTATTTATTTGTCACATTTTATATTGAAATCTCATTTTTTTAAAAAAGAATATTCAAAAAAAAATTTGTAATTGAAGGTAATTGAAATATTTTATCCAAACAAAGAATTTAAAATACAAGGTATTTGAATTACCCCATCCAAACAAAGTATTTTCAAAATGAAGGTAATTTAAATGAAGCAATTGAATTACCTTGGATTTCAAATTCCTTAGAATTTCGAAATATCCCATCCAAACACACACTAATTGTATTTGGATCCCAAATCCCTACCCATCCTTGCGCCACACAAGAGCAAGCTTTGTTCCCCAATCCTCCTACATCGTACCAATCACTGAGCAGAGAATGTTGTTGGCAACTAATGTCAGTGAGGTTTGATAAGTACAGGTTTTCATTGGGTTCTACCAATTGTGATTAAGTTAGAGGCAATGAAACACAAGGGGTGCTCAATGCAGTGCAAGATGCTTGAATCGAGTCTTGAATGGGACATGGTGTGGGATATTATTCTGAGTATGGGGATTACAGAGCTGGTTGTATAATTGGCCGTTTTGAGCACACAAGTTGAGATCTTCACATTGGTGAGAAGAAATGAGTGAGGAAGAAAATTTTAGAAGCTCCGGGTTCACCAGAGGGTGCATGCCGAGCCTTTGGATGTTGGTCTTGTGCGGCGCAGGGATGGGTAGGGATTTGGGAGGAAATGGAATTAGGGTTCAGTGTTTTATAAAGGATTACGGGTTTTTTTTTTGTTGAAACAAAGCTGCTTATATCATTACTGAATAATCAACACTTGCATTACATGAAGGAAAGATATGAAAAATAAAGTTCCTAGGAAAACAAATAGAACTCCTAGCTAGGTGATGTGCCTGAGCACTCACACTTCTCTTAACAAATTGAACATCACAATGAGGTAAAGATAGCAACAACTGCTTGCAATGACTAATAAGGGCCCCAAATTTAGAAATATCTCTGCTGCAGGTTGACTTGATGTTGTCCACAACAGATTTACAATCCATTTCAAACACCACAGACTGCAAACCCAAGTTCCGAATCCACTGGATTGCCATCAATAGTGCATAAGCTTCCCCCTCCCTAACAATGAAAGTCGGCTCCCTCCAATGAGTTTAACAAGTATAAAACTGCCACTTGCATCCCTAATGCATAAACCAACTCCCACCTTTAGCTCCCTCTCAAAAAAAGCTGCGTCTATATTGCATTTCACAAAGCCAAGAGGAGGACACTGCCACTACTCTGGATCTACCTGAGAGTCATCGTGAATGCTGACCCTTTGAGATATAAGCCGAGCATTGATCCAGTCTTCCAACACTGATATAGCTCGAAAGGATACATCTACAGCTGATTCGTCTAAGTCATTCCATAGCTTGTTGTTCCTTCGCTTCCAAATACTCCACAATATCATTGAGAAAGTGTTGATCTGATGAGTATCCAATCTGCTGCATAACCTGAAAAAGAAATCAATAAAGCTTTCCTCACTCTCTAGAAGCGGTTCCATATAAGTCCAGAGACCACTTTGTTGCCAGCAGCTTTTATTGAGATCACATGTTAGAAATAGATGTCAAGCTTGCTCAAGATCTCTATTGCACAGAACACAAACTGGTGAGCAAAGAACTCCTTTATCTTGCAGTCTCATTCTGGTTGGTAAGCAGTTCCTGCACAGCTTCCATAAAAGAGCCTCACCTTCGGAGGAATAGTTAGTCGCCAGATGGTATTCCAATCGCCTTCTACTCTACTGGGATGCTCCTCATTGATCCTTGACATGTAACAGTGATAAGCAGTTTTCACTGTATAGTCCCCATCTTTACTGAGATTCCAAAGACAAGTATCATGCATGACCGAACTCAGCAAAGGAGTTCCAAGGACCTTCCTAGCCTGCTCTGTCGATAAAACAACATTTATGAATATTGGATCCCATTCCTTTTGTCCTGGAATCATTAAGTCCTGCACATACAGCTCCAGCACAAATTCATTTGTTGAGGGCCCTTCCAATCGAGTATGATTCCCACACAACCAAGCATCTCCTGAAACCTTGATTCTAGATCCATCTCCTATACTCCATCTACATCCTTCTTTTAGCAATCTCTTAGCACTCCAAATACTATGCCACACAAAACTTGAATTAGCACCTCTAGCAGCATCCAAGAACTCACCTCTAGGAAAATATTTGGCTTTGAAGAGCATTGTGACCATAGCATTCGGTTGGGACATAAACTTCCATCCCTGTTTACCAAGCATAGCTAGATTGAAACCATGTAAGTCCCTAAATCCCAAACCTCCATCCTCCTTCCTAACTGATAACCTTTTGCATAACATCCATCGAATACCATTTCCCTTCGCTCCCCACCAATAAGAGTTCATCATCCTCTCTATCTCCTCACATAAAGATGTTGGTAAGAGAAATGCACTCATACAATATGAAGGGATTGCCTGCAAAACCGACTTGATCATCACTTCCCTACCATCTGAAGAGAGGAATTTCCCACTCAAAGAGTTCAACTTCTTCCATACCCTATCTTTAACATACATGAAAGTAGTTGTTTTGCTCCTTCCAATTATAGCGGGTACTCCTAGATACTTTCCAGCTCCTAACCTTGTATGAACCCCCAAAAGATCAGATAGTTCTTCACGCAAATGGTTTTGCACATTACCACTAAAGAAGACCTCAGATTTTTGGAGATTGATAGATTGCCCAGATGCCAACTCATACACATGGAGAATATGCAAAATCTACTCAACCTCCTCTCTAGAAGCCCTGAAGAACATGAAGCAATCATCTGCAAACAGAAGGTGAGTAATAGTTAGCGCACCTCTACAAATTGTAGTACCATGAATCATCCCATCACTTTGAGCTTGGTGAAGAAAACCACTTAACCCCTCCGAACAAATGAGAAAAAGGTATGGAGAAAGAGGGTCTCCTTGCCTAATTCCTCTACCAGGAACAATAGGGCCAACCTGATCATAATTAACTAACACCGAATAATTCACAGAATTAACACATAACATGATCCAAGAAATCCACTGATCATTAAAACCAATTTTACTCATAATAGCTTGGAGATATCCCCATTCCACCCTATCATAGGCTTGACTAATATCCACTTTCAATGCCATTTCTCCCCTCTTCCCTCTCCTTTTATTTTTCACATGATGAATAATCTCCGAAGCCACTAACACATTATTCATAATAGATCTCCCTGCAATGAAAGCAGATTGTTCTTCCGCAATATAATTATGAAGGACTCATTTCAATCTATTAGCCAACACCTTAGATACTAATTTGTAAATAACATTACACAGTGAAATTGGACAAAAATCCTTCATTGTTAAAGGATTATCAACCTTAGGAATTAAAACAACATTAGTATCATTAAGGTGAGGAGGGAATATAATATCATACATCCATGAAGTGCAAGCTGTAAAATATCATCTCCACATAAGTCCCAAAACCTTTGATAGAAAGCCGCATTCAAACCATCAGGGCCAGGAGATTTATTTGGATGCATTTGAAATAAAGAAAATCTGAATTCCTCCAAGGTAAATGGCACTGTCAACCAGTTATTGTCCTCCAAGGAAACCCTCGGTCTCACAACATCCAGGACCACATCATATGTGCATGAACCACCAAGAAAAAGATTATGGAAATACTCCTTAGCCACTTCACGCATACCTGCTTGTTCCAATACTACATTGCCCGAGTCATCTAGAAGATGTTTGATTGTATTGTTTCTCTTTCTATGGGAAGCTATAGCATGGAAAAACTTGGTATTCCTGTCTCCATCTTGCAACCATTGTGTCTTTGCCCTTTGCTGCCAAAACTTCTCTTCTTGCAATAACAGTTTGCCCAACTTAGCCTTCGCAGCTTGTAACCTTGCCTCGGAATCACTATCACGGCAATAAAGCAAATGCTTGATATCCTCCTTGCACTGATTGATATCACGCTTGAATTTGTTCCTATGTTTGTGGCCTCAGCAATCTAAATCATCAGTGCATGTTTGAATTATATTCATCACGTCCCCAAGGTTTCCTTTCATCCAACCCTCGTGAACAACTGAATCTAGCTCACTCTCCAACAACCAAGCATTTTCAAACCTAAATCTGGGTCTGGCTGACACAAATTCACGATCACACAACTTTAACTCAATTGGATTATGATCGGATGTAGATACCACCAAGTTAGACAACATAGCTTTTGGGAATAAATCCATCCAACTAGGAGTACACATAGCTCTATCAAGCCTTTGTTCTATTACATCCTCTGTCCCCTACCCCGAAACCACGTAAAAGGATATCCCTCAAGGTGAATATCAATTAAATTACAATCACTGACTGCTGAACGGAATCCATCAAAAAGCCATTGAGGATGCTCAACTCTCCCTATTTTATCCTCCAAGTAAAGGAGGTCATTGAAGTCGCCAATGATACACCAAGGTAGTGAAGACATAGAAGACAGCCATCGAAGTAAGTCCCAAGACTCTCTCCTTCTGCTTCTATCTGGAACCCCGTAGAACCCCATCAGTCTCCACATTCCTTTGATAGGATCAGTCACTTCCGTATAAATGAAGTTGGATGAATAAGAAGTAATTTGACAATTAAAATGCTCTTTCCAAAGCACCGCTAGCCCACCGCCACGCCCTTCTCTATCCACCGTAAAACAACCATGAAAATCAATTTTTCTCTTCAACTCCTCTATTTTGTTGACATGAGCAAGTGTTTCGAATATGAAAATAACATCAACATGGGAAGACCTCACAAGGTCTTTTATGTTAGGAACTATCTTTGGGTTTCCCAGATCACGACAGTTCCATCTTAGAATACTCATTGCTCCCGGCGGGCTGGGGACCAGGACCCACCGATAAAAAAATGACCGGTGTTAGTAGCTTGACTTTTCACATTAGACGTAACTGAGCCTTGTTTACCCTCCTCCGAGATATCCTCTAAGTGACGTTTCTTTTCTGCATGGATAACTTGCACATGCATTGGGTCATGGGCATTAAGTGATGTGGACCCCATCTTGGAACATGCACGTATAACTTTCACATCCGAGCTTTTTCTCACGTTAATAGTATTTGAAATTAACATGCCCACAACCGCAACATCTTTCATAACCTCCCCTTCCTTCATGGTCCCACCACACCCGCTTTTCTCTCCCTTATGGTTATCGATCACGGGCCCCTCTCTCAACCATTTGTAACTGCCTAAATTGCTTGCCTCTCCTGCATAACTCAGTCCTCAATTCCGCCCCCCCCAACCACGCCTACCATCATCGGTGTAACAACCTGTTTTAGTTACACTGTTAACAGTAAAATTTTTTTTTTTTTTGTATGTCTACTTTACTACATTAGAAGACCCGATGGAAGAATATGTTTGAGGAGATGGATGGAACCCTGTATGAAACGGAGGTTGTTGAGGAGTTGGATGACACTCCGTATGAGGCTAACACTGGAGAACAAGTTACGGATCCTAATAGTATAGTGTAGTAAGTTTAGGGCCAGTGAGTCATAAAAGATATTTTTATTTTCCACTAGTTATAAGCATTTTGTATAAATAAGTAATGTGCGGGATCCTATTGAGAGGATACCCTAAACAGTGTTGTGTAAAATAAAGGATAATTACGTGTGTATTTATGTAATATAACTTTGGAGCATTTTATATTTGCAGAAGTTATATGATTATTAATTAAATTTTAATTTTTACGTATTTTCAACGATAAGCACACGATTAAGTAAATAAATATTAAGGTTTTAATGTAATAATACAATGGGGCACAACGGAGTGTCTCATTTGGTGGTATTGGAGCAGTTCGATTCTAATCGGACTGTGAGGTCTAGGATGTTGTTACTGGCCGTGTCTAGTTGAGTCCACATCGGATTTTAACTATGCATAGAAGTTGGGTAGTGTGTCTAAATCCGATGCGATAATTAACATTAGTATGGCATATGGTATTTATATACTTGTCTATGTGGTATTATATATGATACTGATAAGAGCAAATGATTTCTTTTACATAGTCATGGCTCGTGGAAGAGGATGTCCGATCGATAGTGGTGACAGAACTCCTGAAAGAATTGTTGGAGCTGACAATGTGGAAAATAATCATACTGGAAGTGGAGGAGAGTCATCTGAGACTTAAGATACCATGAAAAACATAGCTGTTGCTCTATTATTACAAACACATCAGAATGCTGAGATGCTACAGATGAACAAAGAGCAGCAGGAACAATAGAATCAAAGGAGAGTTGCAGCAGCTAAAGATGCCGGAATGACTACTTTCCTGAAAGGGAAGCCACCCCAATTTCGAGAAGATTATGATCCAGAGAAGGCAAAATGGTGGGTACAAGAGATCGAGAAGATATTCGATACCATGCGCTGTAGAGAGGACAGGAAAGTGACGTATGCTACCTTCATGCTATCTGGAGGAGCAGAGTCTTGGTGGAGAGGCAAGCAAAGATTGCTGGAGGCCGAAGGCGGATTTATCAACTGGCAGCTGTTTAGTGACTGCTTCTTTGATAAGTATTTTCCGCGTCTAGTTCGACGCGAGAAAGAGAGGGAATTCATGAGTCTCAAACAAGGCAACATGACTGTTGGTGATTATCCTTCACGATTTGAGGCTCTGATTAAGTATTCCGAATTTTATCAGAGTTTCCTAGATGAAGATTGGCAATGTAGAAGGTTTGAGGAAGGACTCCGACATGAACTCCAGAGGGCTACAGTATCTCTCGATATCCAGAGTTTTCCAGAGCTAGTGGAAAGATGCAGTTCGATCGAAAGTATAGATCAGAGGCTGGCTAATTAGCAGAAACAAATGAGGATTGAAGGTCCTACTCGATCGGGTTTTCAGAGGCGAGGAGGTAGTAACTCTCAATGGGGACAGAGACCATACGCCCGGCCAGTGCAGACATCGGCACCAGCACCAGTGGTTAGAGCGGGTCAACAGCATCAAGGCTTAGCTTGTTTGAGATGTGGAGGACCGTATTATCTTAGAGACTGCATGGAGCGACCTAGTTGTTTTCACTGTGGGAAAATAGGTCATATGGCACGAGATTGCAGACAACATGCTAGGCAACAGCCGATAGCTGCAGGTAGAGGAAATGGAGGCATTAGGGGTGGAGCTGGAAGATGAGTCACAACAGTAGGACGACAGGGAAAAAGACCTCAGGCCACTAGAAGAGTGTTTACCGTGAGGGGAGCTGAATCCTCTCAATCTGCTGATCTTGTACAAGGTATGTGTTTGATAGCTGGTAGACTCTCGTATGTGCTATTTGACTCAGGCGCTACGCATTCATTTATTTCGTATGAGTGTGTGAATCAATTAAAATTAACTATTTCTCAATTACCTTATACCCTTACAGTATCTACTCCAACTGGTAATCCTTTGACTACTATGTCTGTTTGTTTACAGTGTCCTATAGTTGTTGAGAATAGGACATTTATTGTAGACCTTATCTGTTTTCCTATGCAACAGATAGATGTTATTCTTGGCATGGATTGGCTTTCGGCTAACCATGTAATGCTAGATTGTTCTAGTAAGACCTTATTATTTCTTGAGTCTTCTAGTGTCGTCTCTGCCAATGAAGGAGTATCCTTGAGGAGTGACGATTCTCAGTAGTACGTGATGCTGTTCACTTTTCTCAAAACGGCTTTTAGGACAAGGTATGGACATTACGAGTATTTAGTTATGCCGTTCGGTGTGACTAACGTGCTAGCGGTGTTCGTTGATTATATGAACATGATATTTAGACCGTTCCTTGATAAGTTTGTTGTTATGTTCATCGACGATATCCTTATCTATTCTCGTACATGGGAAGATCATGAGAAACATTTGAGAGTGGTGCTGCAAGTTCTGAAGGATAGGCAGCTTTATGCTAAACTTTCCAAGTGTGAGTTTTGGATAGAAGAAGTCCAATTTCTTGGACATGTGATCAACAAGGAAGGTATATCAGTAGATCCAGCAAAGGTGGAGGCAGTTCTTAAATGGGAATGGCCTAAGTCAGTAAGTGAAATACGAAGTTTTGTAGGGTTAGCTGGATATTATCGGAGGTTTATAGAGGGTTTCTCGAAAATTGCATTGTCTATGTCGCAGTTGATGAGGAAAAATACAGCTTTTGTATGGACGGACAACTGTGAGCAGAGTTTCCAAAAGCTTAAGGAAAGGTTGACTACATCACCTGTGTTGACTTTACCTGATCCTTTAGGACAGTTTGATGTATACTGTGATGCATCGTACCAAGGTTTAGGTTGTGTTCTAATGCAAGAGGGAAGAGTTGTGGCTTATGCTTCCCGACAATTGAGAATTCATAAGAGGAACTACCCGACTCATGATTTGGAGTTAGCAGCCATAGTGTTCGCATTAAAGATATGGCGACACTTTCTGTACGGAGCAAAATTTAATGTTTACAGTGGCCATAAAGTCTGAAGTATCTGTTCGACCAAAAGGAGTTGAATATGAGACAGCGGAGATGGATGGAGTTTATCAAAGATTATGAGTTTGATTTACTATACCATCCTAGGAAGGCGAATGTTGTAGCGGATGCCATGAGTAGGAAATCCTTGCATGTATCTGCGATGATGGTTAAAGAGTTGGAATTACTGGAACAGTTCAGAGATTTGAACTTAGGAATGGAGTTGGTTGAGGATAAAATTTTCTTAGGTATGATCATTATTAGTAGTGATTTTATGAGAGATCTTAAGGATAAACAGGTTCAGGATCTATATCTACAGGAGATAAGTAGAGGTATAGATGAGGGTAATATTTCTGAGTTTAGTAGAGGAACAAATGGTGTACTGAGGTTTAGGGATATAATATGTGTGCCAGAGGATTTAGAACTCAGGAAGGTGATATTAGAAGAAGCACATAAGAGTAAGTTGAGTTTTCATCCTGGATCCACTAAAATGTATCAGGATTTGAAGAAATTGTTTTAGTGGACGAGGATGAAGAAAGAGGTAGCAGAGTATGTTTTATCTTGCCTGGTGTGTCAGAAGGCTAAGATAGAGCATCAAAAGTCGGAGGGTTTATTGCAATCATTAGATATCCCAGAATGGAAATGGGATAGCATAGCTATGGATTTTGTGGTTGGGTTACCACGAACTCCTAAGAGATATGATGCGATTTGGGTCATCATTGATAGGTTAACAAAGTGTGCTCACTTCTTACCTATCGGTGAGAGTTATAGTTTGGAGAAGTTGACTCAAATTTACATCAAAGAAAGGACCATTCAATCATTGGAGGATCTTATAAGAGCTTGTGTTTTGGAACACACTGGCTATTGGGATGAGTTCTTATCATTGATTTAATTTACTTATAACAATAGTTTTCACAGTAGTATATGAATGGCACCATATGAGGCTTTGTATGGTAGGAAGTGTAGGACCCCATTATGTTGGTATGAGATTGGTGAAAATCAAGTCTTGGGTCCAAATGTGGTGCAACAGACTACGGAACAAGTTAGGAAGAGAAGGGGAAAGATGAAGGAAGCACGGGATAGGCAAAAGAGCTACAGTAACAAGAGAAGGAGACCTTTTGAATTCCAGGAGGGTGATCACGTGTTTTTGAGAGTCACTCCGAAGACGGGAATTGGCAGGGCTATCAAAACTAGAAAACTTACTCCTAGATTCATCGGACCTTTCCAGATTCTTCGAAGGATTGGTCCAGTAGCTTATCATATTGCTTTACCACCTAACCTTGCTAACCTTCATGACGTCTTTCTCGTTTCTCAGTTGAGAAAATATTATCCTAATCCTACACGTATTATTGAATATGAGTCTATACAACTGCGAGAGAATCTAGAGTATGAGGCTCTACCTGTAAGGATAGCAGATAGAGAGATTAAGGAGCTTCGCGGTAGACAAATTCCTTTGGTTAAGGTCATATGTGATGAAACTACTGGAGATGCTACTTGGGAACATGAAGCAAATATGCAACAACGATATCCACATCTTTTCTGAGGTATGTAAATTCCGAGGATGGAATTTTTTCTAAGAGGGGTAGTAATGTAACAGCATGTTTTTAATTACGTCGTTAATAGTAAAAATTATTTATTTATATTTTTAATTGAGACTTAGAAAATGATTTTGGAGAAAAAATCATATCTGGAACTCACCCTACGGTAGGAAGCTCTGGTTAAAATTTGAGTTTAAAACTCAGACGGAAACCGGTCTGCGTTTTTTAACTGACAGTATAATTTTATACAGACAGAAAACCCTAATTTGGCCCGAAAACTGAAATTTGTAGATTTTTTAATATTTTGTCGGTGAGGAAGTCCACTTTCCAAATTTCTGATCAGAAATAAAATATTATGTGTATTCGGGTGAATTTTGGCGAAAGTTCGAACGGAAAACAGTCGGTTTTTCACTGACAGCAAGATTTTAATGATCAGAAAACCTAATTTTAACTCGTGAACGAAATTGTTTATATTTGAAACACATTTCCAAGGAATTTGGTTAGTTTGATAATTTTCAGTCGAAAATGAAGTATTACGCTTTTTACGGGCGTAAAACCCTAATCGGGGAACCGACAGAGTTGAGAAGGGAGGTGCAGAGACAAAACCGGACACCGGAGGAGAGGAGTCATGGGGTGAGTCACCACCATGACTCACCAAGCATTTATGAAGCATTAAATGTAAATTTAGGTGAAATGACCAAAATGCCCTTTTAGCTTAACCTAACCAAAGTTACGTTAAATTTTAACCATGGCTAAGGACCCATGGTTAGTTTGTGTGGTCTAAAATCAGCCACACCCTCCACTAAATGTGAGCCACATATTTATTAACCATATTTAGCAAAGTAACCCTAGTTAAGTTAATTATTAACCATAGTTAATCATATATTAATATAATAATCACAAAACTCATTAATCTAAAAGTTAAAAACCAAACAAGGCCTAATATTTTCCCTATAAAAGCCCCTCAAAACCCTGGCCTCCCCTCCCCATTTCTTCTCTTCATCTTCTTCATTTTCTTCATTTTCTCTCACTTTTCTCAAGAACACTTTAAGCAATTTTGTGAAGGACTTGATCCATTCCTTTCAATTTTCCAACATCTAAGAGGTATACCTTACTCTTCTTGATAAATAAACATCATGTTCTTCATTGATTTTCTTTTTTCCAAGTCATGATCATCAAGTTTTCATGAGTTTTTCATTCTTAGATCTAGAATTTCAAATATTTCTAGAAAATTTTAGAAAAATCATTTTAATGTGAAACCAATTTCTATGAACTTAATATGTCCTCTACTATCATCATCTAAGAGTATGTAATCAAAATCATTTTCCTTCCTATTTATCTATTGATGGCGAATCTATATATTTTTAGGCAAAGGAAGTTTTGTTCAATTTTTACAATATGACACTTGATCTTTACTCTTTAATACCTATTGTTGTTATAACTAGAAACTTGAAATCAAAAGAAATTCCTAGCCCTATTTTCTAGCCTTGACCGAATTTGTGTTCATGTGAGACTTCAATATTTAACTAGATCATGATTTGTATGAACTAACTAAGGTGTGTAGGTTATAGATCCAAGAGTTTGTGAGAAAAATGAATTTCTAAACTATTTTGCTCATTGAGGACGAAACCCTAACCTAGTCGGTTAAGGATTATGTTTTACAATCTTAACTATTAACACTTAATCTATGCTAGTTAATACTTTGGGAATTAGTATCTAAAACATTGGATTATGAAAATAACCCTAGCCTTATTTTTATGACTTGGCCGAACCTAGTACCATATGGTCATATTTAGATTTGTTTTATTAATTTGTTAATTTGTTGATTTGGTTGAAGGTGGTTTTGGTAACTCGTGGCGGGATATCAAGGATCGTCGATTTCGTGTTTCTGGTGGTAACTTTGGTGGTAGAAAGAACCATTCCATCGTCGGAACCGATAAGTAGTATATAATTTATAATAATGATGTAGGGCGACCTAAACCCTACTAGTGGTTGATTAATCGACAATACCATAATCGCATTGGAAACTTTTTCGTTTTACCAATGATGATTTGGGAATCGTAGATTCATCGCCTTAGGTTAATTTTATAATATTGAGGATGTCTGGATTATTTATTATTGACTGTTTGTCATACGCTGGTTGAGGTACTCTACTGCATGTGACGTTTTGTTTTGATGTTTGGATATTTTATTGATTACCGTGTTATGCATGATCTGCCTGTTTTGATAAATTGCTTAGTTAAATTTTAAGTGAAGATATATGTTGCTCGGAGGTATTTTGTTTTGGGTGAGAGCTTGAATATAAATTAGAAGTGCCTAGCTATTATTTTATATAAGTGATGTGATTTAGAATGTAAGTGGAGGTTATGAGGAAATCTTGAGGCACTAGGTTGTTATTGATAAAAGTTAGTGAGAATCATATATTGCATTGTTGTTCATAACCGTGTATTTCAGATACACGAGGTCCAACGTTCTCGTGGACCGTTCCAAATTAGAAGTTAAGTTGTGCAACTATAGTGTCATTGCTATGCATGAGCACCCTTAATAGAGATGAGAAAGAGAACCAGGGTGTGCATCGACGGTACTGTGCAACTATAGTGTCATTGCTTTGCATGAGCATTCTCACCATGGATGAGAATGTACACCATCGTTGGGAACACGTCACTTGGACGACTGACCGACATTCCTAACGAGGGATGTGTGACAGGATTAGTGGTGGCCACGTCAGCATAAAAGGTTTAGTTGCATGAGTTGGAGGGTAGCAGATGATGTTATAAAGTATGGATGATTGTAGATTGTTAGTGATGCATGTTATTGTATTATATGCTATGAATCTTTTCCACTTATGATGATAGAACTGTTTCTTATCTCCCTATTTCTGTATTTTTGTGTATGTCTACTTTACTACGTTAGAAGACCTGATGGAAGAATATGTTGCTGAGGAGAAGGATGGAACCCAGTATGAAACGGAGGTTGCCGAGGAGTTGGATGACACTCCATATGAGGCTAACGCTGGAGAACAAGTTACGAATCCTAATAGTATAGTGTAGTAAGTTTAGGGCCAGTGAGTCATAAAAGACATTTTTATTTTTCGCCAGTTATAAGCAGTTTGTATAAATAAGTACCGTGTGGGATCCTACTGAGAGGATACCTTAAACAGTGTTATGTAAAATAAAGGATAATTATGTGTGTATTTATGTAATATAACTTTGGAGTGTTTTATATTTGCATAAGTTATATGATTATTAATTAAGTTTTAATTTTTACGTATTTTCAATGATAAGCACGCGATTAAGTAAATAATATTAAGGTTTTAATGTAATAATATAATGGGGCACAACGGAGTGTCTCATTTGGTGGTATCAGAGCAGTGCGATTCTAATCGGACTGCTAGGTCTAAGATGTTGTTACTGGCCATGTCTAGTTGTGTGCACATCGGATTTTAACTATGCTTAGAAGTTGGGTAGTGTGTCCGAATTCGATGCAATAATTTACATTAGTATGGCATATGGTATTTATATACTTGTCTATGTGGTATTATATGTCATACTGATAAGAGCGAATGATTTCTTTTACAGAGCCATGGCTCGTGGAAGAGGACGTCCGATCGATAGTGGTGACAGATGTGACACCCTAAAACCCGGCATCACATGGTTACCCATTGAGGAAAAGAAACCTATTTAAAACGCTGGTCGCTTTCGGAAAAATAACCTTTTATATAGGGTTGCTGAAAAAGGGTACTCAATTTTTTTTTTGTTAGAAGAAGTTAAGAAAAGGTGATGAACACTCAGAACATGAAAATAAACCTCATACATATAGATATAACTGTCCCACTTGGGATCTTAGGTTTGATTACAAAACAGGCCTTGTCGAACCGGCCAACATACACTAAAACAGCTACTGAAGAAACAGGTGAAAAAGAAACATCAAACCGGGGATAGGGAACTGGGTACAAGACTCAAAAGATGGCTCTAAAGGCCTAGGGACTATCGGGACAACTCCAAAAGCTGACGAACGATCTTTCAATGCCTCCTGCATGCAGAGTGACCACAGACGCTACCCCCAGATGAGATATCAGATGCCGGATCGAAACGTCACCGCCATCGTCGATAGGGACTTCGCCATCTCCGGGATCCTTCGGATGGTACTCTGGCTCCTCCTCCTCCTTGATCTCTATCAGCTCAAGAGAATCTTCCTCAGGATCCTCTTCGGGATCCTCCTCCACTGGATGCTCCACAAGGGGTTCAACTGGATCAAAATGCTCATGAAGGAGACCGGTGACTTGTAGCGTATAAAGGTAGTACCATGGAGGTGGAAGCGCCACAGTCCTCATCTCGACGGTATGAACCCTTCGTACGGGCACTCCGTTAGCATTCGTCTCGGTAGTCGTGACTGGTCCTCGATACGTCGCGGTCGTCGCACCCTCATGTATAGTCCAGTTCCCTGCCGTCCCAGCATGATCAAACACTTCGTTCCTCGAGCTCGACCGTGCCATGGGAACGTTCGGATCCATCTAAAAGCACGCGCATACCCGGTACAAGAAGATAAGAACAAAACATACAGATGTGCAAGAGTGAGATACCATCATAAGATATATCCCACAACAACCATATACATGATACATACATCACATAATCATATAAGCAGTTAAATCATGCATATACATAACATAACAGTGTTATACCAAAGGGTCTCAAACCTGCACAATCAACTTTTGAAAATATGCATGGCACTTCAATATCAGGCTCTAACTTAATCTCATGAGATATCAACACCGTTTTCAACTGGAGAAGAATTATAGTTGGTCAATCTCTAGCCCACTGGGAAGTTGCCTCTATACCCTCATGCATTTAAGGTCTCAGGACGAGCAACTTCACATTAACCTCTGAACCGGTCACATGGACTGACTCCCAGATACCACCTTGTATCTGATATGTAAGAAAGCACGTCTGCCTGGGGAAATGCACATGAGAAAATATTTTATTCAAAAGGTTTTCTTTGTGTTCATTCTTTTTCGCTGTCGCAGCTCAAACCTAACGACTTAATCATTATTTCCCCATCACTTGAAAACTTAGAAACATAGGACACACAGTCCGAATGCTCAATCACAACTCCTGAGACCAATGCCGCAGTCAAGGGTTGTGGTCATATAAATCACTTATGCTTTTATTCATGTTTTGAACTTAACATGATAAGGACAATAGCCTGTTGTGACTCCGGCAAGTGTACCGGGTCGTCGCAAGTAATAAAACACGGTAAGAGTCTACCGAGGTCGAACACAAGGATTGGGTTACCAATTCGACTAATTTCGCGAGAAATCCGATAAGTTGATTAAGCAGAGAAAGTGGTTGGGAAGAAATTAGGATCACAATTCAAATTAACAAATCGAATCAATTAAAGATATGGTGATGAAATCTGGAATTAAAAGCATCTAAGGTTTCGAATCCACCTACCCAATCACGCAAAGTACCCAAGTGATGATATTCTCCTCCCTAGGTTCAATTTTAATGTCAACGGGACCCCTAAATTCTCCTATATCCACTGTCGTGCTCAATAGGACGTATTCGATGATTTGAGTTAATTACTTCCTAGGTCTCTTAACCCTAATCTCGAATTCTATTAATTCTTGTTCCCTAAGAGTTGCATCGATCTCCTATTCACTCTCGTGCAACACTCGATCGATGTTCCCAATTCAAGTTCTGAAACGCAAATCGCCTCTCGGCCGCATACACGTTTAACAAGTTGATCACGCAAGCATATAATCAACACAATGGAATCAGAATTGAAAAAACAATAATTGAATTAAGAGAGAGAGAGAGTTACATCACATGAATACTATGCCGCCATGGGTGGCTTCATCGATCCCTTAGACAAGAGGATTAGTTCCTCATGTCCGTAACAACAACGCACGTACAATCGGAATTCATCCTAAGCCTAAGAATTAAGAGAGGAGAAAAGGAGAAGAAGCCCCAGAATAAGGATTACAAAAGATCTCCCAAAATTCTGATCCAAAAAGTCCTCCTTTTCTGTTCTGATCTGCTCTATTTATAAGGAGGCCACGCGTCACGGCCGTGACGGCCATCACGGCCAGGCCGTGACGGTTTGTTTCAGCGCGCGCACTGAATTCGAACTCTCGCGACGCGAATGATGTCTCGCGACGCGAGCCCGCCTTTCACGGCCCGTGATGTGAATCACGGCCAGGCCGTGATGTTCTCTGCCTTGTGTGGATCTTGGGTCATGGCCGTGATACACATCACGGCTAGGCCGTGATGGTCTCTGACTTGTATGGCTTTTAGGTCACGGCCGTGATATGCATCACGGCTAGGCCGTGATGGTCTCTGACTCTGGTACTTTTCTGGAATTCACACACTCGCGACGCGAAGGACGTCTCGCGACGCGAACCTTCCTTTCACGCCCCGTGATGTGAATCACGGCTAGGCCGTGATGGTCTCTGTCTTCCCAGGTCTTCAAACTCTCGCGGGGCGAGAATCTCCAGAATAGCAATCTCCACTATTTCTTGACTTTCCTTAATTCTTAGAGCTTCAGTTATGGACCTGAAAACAACACAAGCAACCACAAGCGTAATTCTATCCAAAAGAAGCTAAAAACTACACAAAAGACGTAAAACGAGTCAAAGTCCAACTTAGGAACAAAACAAGGCAAATTTGGGCGAAAACGAGAGTGAACTCGAATAAATTGGCACATAAACCCTAGTTCATCTAGTCATAAAACTAGATAAGCCAGAGGCTTATCAAAATACCCCAAACTTAAACCTTGCTTGTCCCCAAGCAAGCTTAAAACTCAAAAACGACTCAAGACTTGGCAAGCCTAAAGGAATCAATTTCGCACAAATTTCATGCAACTTTACAAAACAGTTTTTCTTCTTTGATTCCCCCCCCTTTTTCATCAATGTAGTCCCCACATTCATCTACTTTAAACAATTGAGAATTTATCATTCATGCCATCATTACTCTAAATTGAGGCTCAAAGATACACACAAAGGAAGATCACCTATTTCAAACAATTGCCTTCCTCTCAAGGGCAATTAGTATTTCACTCATTCGCTCAAGTTTGTCTAGGCTATCAACTTTTCACTCACTTTCACATTCTAAGAGCACTTCCTATGAATTTGATTTTCATCTCAAACATAGTTCCCACGAAAACATGCATGCATCATCAATAGGTCTTTCAAAGGTTGTAATGGGGCCTGGCTAAGGGTAGGATAGTGAAGGATATTTAGGCTTAGGTCCCTAGGAACTAAGAGAGCATGAGCATTAAACACATTTCCACTCAAATTCCTTTTTCCATTTTTCTGTTTTGTCTCGGGTGACTACAGCCTTTTTTCCTTGCTCATCTTTTTTTCTGTTTTGCCCCTTTTTCCTTGGCAATTTATTTGTTTTCTTCTTTTTTTTTCTTTCAAGCCTTCGGCCCTTACTTCCGTTTTTCTTTTTCTCAACTATGATTCATGAACTTGTAGCCACCCCAAACTTAGTTCCATAACAACACTTACAAGGCTAAAATTCCATACTCTCCTAAATCCTAGGATAGGGGAAAATCATGGTTTTTCTGAGTCAATGGCTTGTAATGTAAGGTCATGAAGAACAATAGGCTTCAAGGCTCAATATGGCTAACTAGGGATCATTCATCAAGGTTGGTTCAATTTATGGCCAAGTAGTTAATTCAAAGAAAATTGCCTAAATCATTTGATGCAACATATAAACATGCAAACCATATAGAGATTCAAGCAAATTCGGGAAAGTGCAACTTACAGTGATTCACACATTCAAAAACAGAGTTGGAGGCTTAAATCCTCACCTGGACATTTTGCAAACTGTTTGACCGAGATACGATTCCTAATGTGTGCACCCCCTCACCCCAAACTTATCATAAATCAAGCAATCATAATAAATCTCAAAGTTCAATTTTCAATTTTTCAGTGGGGATCAACTTTTCTATTTTCAGAACCTAGGGGGAAATCATCAATGATCAAGTAATTCATGCAATCAATCCATGCTCAATTTAATGCAAATCCCACAAGCTTGCCGACACGACATTCATACAACAACTCTTGATCTTCTCAAATTATTCAAGAGTGACAAACAAAGACAAAACAAAAAGCAAAAATAAAACAAAAGTTAAGAGAAAAGAGAGAGATACCTAGCTTGGGTTGCCTCCCAAGTAGCGCTTGTTTAACGTCCCGAGCCTGACTCAAGTCACCCCTAAGGGTTAATCAGGAGGAAGATCCTGCTTGCCATGCCATTCCTTGGCCCGTTCTTTGTAGGTTTGTGCCCCTTTATATGCTCGCATGCGGTTCCCGGACAGCTCATTTAAGTTCAGGACCCTTCTATAATCAGCACGAACTCTCCACTCCGTGGTGGTCCTTTTTGAGATCAACTTATTGTCTGTACTCACCACCACGGTTGTGCCACCCTTCAACCTTGGTGCTTTACCCTTCTTTTTCATTCCTTTGCTGCTGAGTTCTTTCCTTGCACATTCTTCCCTTGGGAGACTCGGTATGGGTTCCATGTCTCGTAGCCACTCAAGGTAGACTTCATCCCCCGAAGGGCCTTTTTCCTCACTGTCTTCCTCATGAGATTCTACCGATACTGTTGCAAGTGAAGGATCATGGTCTTCTCGAGTTGCCTTTACCTTTTCAGTTGGGTCCACCACATCCACTCGATACACAGCTGACTTATCTTCCGGGTGCTTAATCGCTTCAAAGACATTGAAGACCACCTCATCATCATTCACCCTTAAGGTGAGTTTCCCTTTCCGCACATCTATCAAGGCACCCCCGGTGGCCAAGAAGGGCCTACCCAATATGAGAGGGATCTCAACGTCTTCATCCATATCGAGCACCACAAAGTCCACTGGGAATATGAACTTGTCAACCTTCACGAGCAAGTCTTCGACTACTCCATAGGGATATTTGATAGAACGATCGGCCAGTTGGAGTGACATTCGCGTATCCTTTACTTCTTTGATCCCTAGCCTCTTCATCATCGAGAGGGGCATCAAGTTGATGCTTGCCCCTAGATCACATAATGCCTTTCCAAAGGTCATTCCCCCAATGGTGCATGGTATCGAGAAGGAACCGGGATCCTTCAACTTCGGAGGCAGTTTTCGTTGAAGAATGGCACTACACTCCTCGGTCAAAGCAACCGTTTCTTCATCCACAATCCTCCGCTTCTTAGTGAGAAGTTCCTTCATAAACCGAGCATATGATGGCATTTGTTCCAAGGCTTCCGCAAATGGAATGTTAATCTGGAGTTTTCGGAAGACATCAAGGAACTTATTGAATTGCTTATCCTGTTGAGGCTTCTTCAATCATTCAGGATACGGTACCTTCATGTAAGGAGGGAGGTCTTGGGGTTCAACCCATTTCTTCTTTCGGAACTCTTCATCTACAAGCTTCAGCCTTCCCCCTTGCTCCGGTGCCTTGTCGCTTGCCAACTTTTCTTTTTCAGGTTGCTCTTCCCCAATGTGTGGTTGTTCCGGGGCCTTGTCATCCTGAGAACTAGTTGTACCCCTGGTCGGTTCCAACACCCTTCCGCTTCTAGTAGATATGACGTTGCATTGTCCCTTGGGGTTGTTCTTGGTACTACCTGGGAGAGTGCCTGGAAGACGCTTATTAAGTTGCTTCGCGAGCTGCGCTATTTGTGTCTCAAGGTTCTGAATTGCTGAACCTGTATGAGTCGCCAACTTGTTAATGGCAGTATTTGTGTCGATTGACAAATTCTCCATTGCTGTATTCATCTTCTCAAAAGATGTGCCTGTAAAGGTTGACAACTTCTCAAAAGCCATCTCCCAAGGTTGTCTTCCACTATCTGTCAGTTGCAACTGATTAGGCCCCGGAGGAGCTTGCTGAGTATTGCGCTGCTGAATTCCAATGTTCGGTCTCAGACCCTGTTGAGGTTGTTGCCAATTCTGTTGAGGGTGTTGTTGACCGGCTAGACCACCATTAACATCACTCCAAGCAAATCCCGGATGGTCTCTTCTCATGTAGCCCCTATTCTGATTCTGATTGTTCCTCTGATAGTTGTTCTGGGGCACAGTGTCATAGAAGTTGTGGCATGAGTCCACATGTTCCTGAGAGAAATTTAGCGGGCAAATCTGAGTGTCATGATCTCCATTACAATTTGCACAACCCGGAGGCATTCCCTCGTGTATCGCATTAACCCTCTTGTTCCCAGACAAAGCCTCATTCTGCATCTTCAAAAGTCTGTTTTGCTCTAAAATGGCTTCCATTGTCCCAGAACTGATTCCACTCGAGGTCTCCCTACCACGGTTGTAATCATTGTATGACATCTTCTCTAACAATGTCCATCCATCCTCCGCTGATAAATAAGAGAAAGAACCGCTAGCTGCGGCATCACAGTTCATCTAATAGCGTCCCCTCAACCCATTAAAGAAATGCCGAACTTTGGAAACCGGGTCAAAGAACGCTGAGGGACATCTTCTCAATAAGCCATTGTACCTTTCCCAAGCTTCATTATATGTTTCATCCTCCGTTTGCCTGAATGAAGTGACGGCTATTCTTGCTTGTGCCGCCTTCTGAGGAGGAAAGTATTTGGTTAGGAACTTCTGTGCCATTTGCTCCCAAGTTCTGATGCTGTTCCTATCCAAACTGTCAACCCAATCGCGAGCGACATCCCTAAGAGAAAGAGGGAAAAGCCGCAAGCGAAACTCATCCTGAGAGACTCCCCTGGTCTTCTGCAAGTCACAAGCTTCAAGGAAGCGAGTGATGTGTCTATGAGGGTCCTGTTTGCCACTCCCATTAAACTGATTCTCCCGGAGCTGGAATGTGACACATGCTTCAACTCTGAAGGAGTCTGTGTTCAGGTTGCCCCTCACAATAGAAGAGTCACAATCTCCCAAGCTTGGTAGATCGTACTCAAAGAGAGGCTTGTAACGAGGAGGAGGAGGAGGATTTTCTTCAGCCATGCCCTCTATTTTAATTGCTTCCAACCTCTTCCTTTCTCTGGCCTCTTTTCTTAATTGCCTCTCGGTCCTGGTGATCTCTGAATCGAATAGCAAGTCCTCTTGTAGAAGAGTACCTCGCATACAAAAACAGGCAAAGACCAAGTGGAATCAAAGAAACAGAGAAAAATAACAAAGAAATAACAGAAAAATAAAATGAAAAATCAACTTAACCAATCAATCAAATTTCCTAAAAATTAGGAAAATTGGCTGTGCC
Organism: Sophora flavescens; assembly: GCA_030762895.1. Lineage (NCBI taxonomy): Eukaryota > Viridiplantae > Streptophyta > Magnoliopsida > Fabales > Fabaceae > Sophora > Sophora flavescens. Next base: position 164,951,976 of record CM061062.1, on the reverse strand, counting down.
AATCCCCGGCAACGGCGCCAAAAACTTGTTGTGACTCCGGCAAGTGTACCTGGTCGTCGCAAGTAATAAAACACGGTAAGAGTCTACCGAGGTCGAACACAAGGATTGGGTTACCAATTCGACTAATTTCGCGAGAAATCCGATAAGTTGATTAAGCAGAGAAAGTGGTTGGGAAGAAATTAGGATCACAATTCAAATTAACAAATCGAATCAATTAAAGATATGGTGATGAAATCTGGAATTAAAAGCATCTAAGGTTTCGAATCCACCTACCCAATCATGCAAAGTACCCAAGTGATGATATTCTCCTCCCTAGGTTCAATTTTAATGTCAACGGGACCCCTAAATTCTCCTATATCCACTGTCGTGCTCAATAGGACGTATTCGATGATTTGAGTTAATTACTTCCTAGGTCTCTTAACCCTAATCTCGAATTCTATTAATTCTTGTTCCCTAAGAGTTGCATCGATCTCCTATTCACTCTCGTGCAACACTCGATCGATGTTCCCAATTCAAGTTCTGAAACGCAAATCGCCTATCGGCCGCATACACGTTTAACAAGTTGATCACGCAAGCATATAATCAACACAATGGAATCAGAATTGAAAAAACAATAATTGAATTAAGAGAGAGAGAGTTACATCACATGAATACTATGCCGCCATGGGTGGCTTCATCGATCCCTTAGACAAGAGGATTAGTTCCTCATGTCCGTAACAACAACGCACGTATAATCGGAATTCATCCTAAGCCTAAGAATTAAGAGAGGAGAAAAGGAGAAGAAGCCCCAGAATAAGGATTACAAAAGATCTCCCAAAATTCTGATCCAAAAAGTCCTCCTTTTCTGTTCTGATCTGCTCTATTTATAAGGAGGCCACGCGTCACGGCCGTGACGGCCATCACGGCCAGGCCGTGACGGTTTCTGTTTCTGGCGCACTTCTGGAATTCGAACTCTCGCGACGCGAATGATGTCTCACGACGCGAGCCCGCCTTTCACGGCCCGTGATGTGAATCACGGCCAGGCCGTGATGTTCTCTGCCTTGTGTGGATCTTGGGTCATGGCCGTGATACACATCACGGCTAGGCCGTGATGGTCTCTGACTTGTATGGCTTTTAGGTCACGGCCGTGATATGCATCACGGCTAGGCCGTGATGGTCTCTGACTCTGGTACTTTTCTGGAATTCACACACTCGCGACGCGAAGGACGTCTCGCGACGCGAACCTTCCTTTCACGCCCCGTGATGTGAATCACGGCTAGGCCGTGGTGGTCTCTGTCTTCCCAGGTCTTCAAACTCTCGCGGGGCGAGCTTCCTCTCGCGGGGCGAGAATCTCCAGAATAGCAATCTCCACTATTTCTTGACTTTCCTTAATTCTTAGAGCTTTAGTTATGGACCTGAAAACAACACAAGCAACCACAAGCGTAATTCTATCCAAAAGAAGCTAAAAACTACACAAAAGACGCAAAACGAGTCAAAGTCCAACTTAGGAACAAAACAAGGCAAATTTGGGCGAAAACGAGAGTGAACTCGAATAAATTGGCACATAAACCCTAGTTCATCTAGTCATAAAACTAGATAAGCCAAAGGCTTATCATAGCCCACAACAACGAAATCAGAATGCATTGTCCTCGATTTCGAGAATTGGACTCTCAGTCCAGAACATCATGAATAGGACTCATGGCCCCGAATTAACACTGATCCAAGATCACGTACGTATAACTGAATACTAGAGGCGACATCTCACGTACTAGATTCACTTTCTTAAGTACTTATTTTTCGTTCAGTGAAAATCAAATTCAAAATCGAATCCTCGATAACCTATCCAGGCTATCAGAAAGTTTCTATATTTAGGAGAAAACATTTTCTTTGAAAATCTTTTATAAAGCATCTTTGAAATACTTTTATCTTTGAAAATCCCCAATAGGATATTGCCAAATAATCTTGAAAGTTTTCACTTGAAGACACATAGTTCGAAAAGGATTTTTCTCTTGTATAACAATAGTTCACCAAAACTATTTCAACATTTAAAACAAGTACTTTAAGTTAATGAGCTTTTGGAAAAGAACACCAATCCTTTCATCTTCAAAGCTCATTAAGGTTTTTAATCCTTATAACAGTTGAGCACAGACACAAGTCTGGCTTAGCAAAATTTCAATCAACAGCAGTATATATTCTCAGTTCAATGCTAATATCACAGTTGAAAGCAGTTCATCACAGATATGCATTATAACATTTAGAACAAGCATAGTTCAACATCAGATAATAGCATAACAGTTCAAGTACATTAGATAACCAAGTAAGCTCAATCAACATATAAATATCCAGTTAAACACATACACACATGCATACAGTTATTGAATATCTTTAGGAAATCCCCTCTTACCTCACGTCAGAGTTAAGAGTTTTGGATTTGAAAAGAAGGTTCACGAATGTAAACGTCCTCGCTTCTCCGGCGATGGAAGTCTAAGGTTACCAACATAAAATCATGAGTTAAAAAAATCACTCGAGAACACTAACCACAAGGTATAGGTTCGGTTCATACAATAAACTAGGATTAGGGGTTTCCGAAATTTATGCGACTCTTGGATTAATGATCCTTAAGTGCTTGAAGTTCATAAACAACAATCTTTTAACAAAGTTGAATTAAAAATCCGACTAAGTACTTGACTTAGGGTTTCAGCCAAGCATAGGTAAATAGGCTAGGAATTTCTAAACTTTCCAATCTCTTTAGGTTAGCATCCATACATAGTAAGGAGCTTGAAACCATGATCATTTCGGAAAATGGAAAAATCAAATGTCTTAGACCATGAACTCTTAGGTTTGGCCTTAACAAGTTTGTGAGGTTAGAGATCTTTAAATCATCCAATCTTTTGGATATAGCATCCTTTAACATGAAGGAACTCTAATCCATAATCATCTTGGAAAACAAAATAAAATAACACATCCTAGGTCAAATGTTACATTCGGCCATCATAGGAAAATAAAGCAAGAAAATATTTTAAACTTTCCAATCACTTAGACATAGAATCCTTTAACATAAGGAGCTTTTTAGTCGATGATCACTTTGGAAAACAAAACTCAACATCTTTGCCATAACCATTTAAGGTTTCAGCCTTTTCAAGAAATAAGGGTTATAAATCTTCACACTTTCCAATCTCTTGGACTTAGCATCCTTCTATATCAAGGAGTCTTAATCCATGATCATTTTGGAAAACAAAACTTAAACACCATTGCCTTAAAACTCATTGGTTTTGGTCTTTACATAAAAATAGGGTAAAAATCTTTAAACTTTCCAATCACTTAGACATAGCATCCTTTAACATATGGGAGCCTTGGTCCATGATCATCTCGGAAATGAAACTCAACTATAAACTCATACATTTAAAAGTCGAAACAAGATTCACCTAAACCATATACATGGTTTTGGCCTCCTTAGGAAGAAGAGGTTAGGAAACTTTGTTTTACACAACCTTTTAGTATGTGATAGTATGAGTAAATACAAGAATATTGAAAGTGGTTTCAACTCAAAAGGAGTTTTTTGCCATTTTTGAGTGGGTTTATAAGTTAAAAGCACATAAAGGAGATATGAAGAAAACTTTGAAACAAAAGATGAAACTTTGAAAAAGAACTACATAGAAGTATTACCCTTAACAAGATGAACAACTTTCATGAAGAACTCTAAGAGAAAAGCTTGATAAAAATGTAAACTTTGTAAGAGAGAAGAAGAAGAAGAAATGTAGTAAAGTGTAAATGTGAGAAATGGAGGAAAGTGATGAAGTGTGGAAATGAAGAGTGTTTATAGAGAGTGAGAGGAGAGGGTCACGTTTTTGGCAGAGGAAGAAAGAAGAGAAGAAAGAAGGTGGGTTGCTTGTAGAGAAGATAATGAGTTAAGGTGATGTGATGGGATTGGAGAGAGAAAGATGAAAAAGTGAGATTTTTGAAAAAAATCACGATTCACCTTTTGAGGTGTGTCATAACCTTCACATCAAGTCACTTCATGCCTCTTCATCCTCTTGATGGTCCCTAAGATTTGGCCCCAAACAAGATTTTTCGAAAAAATCCAAACCCACACAAAACATCATAAAAACACTAACCGTCTCGTTCAATAATTAAAATTTGGTCTCTAGCTCAGTAAACTTGTACTAGCAGTGAGAACCCAGACCGGTTTTCGTCTGAATTTTCGACCGAAAATTTTACTGTGACTTCATACGGTAAAACAACACAAGAAAATGATTTTATTTTAAATAAAATCATCCTCTGGATTTTATAAAAATTAAACACATTAAAGCAAGTATTTACTGATAAAGAAGCATACGAAAAACAGGGTGTTACAACAGAACTCCTGAAAGAATTGTTGGAGCCGACAATATGGAAAATAATCATACCGGAAGTGGAGGAGAGTCATCTGAGACTCAAGATACCATGAAAACATAGCTACTACTCTATTATTACAAACACATCAGAATACTGAGATGCTGCAGATGAATAAAGAGCAGCAGGAACAACAGATTCAAAGGAGAGCTGCAGCAGTTGAAGGTGCCGGAACGACTACTTTCCTGAAAGGGAACCCACCCCAATTTCGAGAGATTATGATCCACAGAAGACAGAATGGTGGGTACAAGAGATCGAGAAGATATTCGATACCATGCGCTGCAGAGAGGATAGGAAAGTGATGTATGATGCCTTCATGCTATCTGGAGGAGCAGAGTCTTGGTGGAGAGGCAAGCAAAGATTACTGGAGGCCGAAGGCAGATTTATCAACTGGCAGTTGTTTAGTGACTGCTTCTTTGGGAAGTAATTTCCGCGTCTAGTTCGACGCGAGAAAGAGAGGGAATTCATGAGTCTCAAACAAGGCAACATGACTGTTGGTGATTATGCATCACGATTTGAGGTTCTGATTAAGTATTCCGAATTTTATCAGAGTTTCCTAGATGAAGATTGGCAATGTAGAAGGTTTGAGGAAGGACTCCGACATGAACTCCAGAGGGCTATAGTATGTCTCGATATCCAGAGTTTTCCAGAGCTAGTGGAAAGATGCAGTGCGATCGAAAGTATAGATCAGAGGCTGGCTAATGAGAAGAAACAAATGAGGATTGGAGGTCCTACTCGACCGGGTTTTCAGAGGTGAGGAGGTAGTAACTCTCAATGGAGACAAAGACCATATGCCCGGCCAGTGCAGACACCGACACCAGCACCAGTGGTTAGAGCGGGTCAACAGCATCAAGGCTTAGCTTGTTTCAGATGTGGAGGACCGCATTATCTTAGAGACTGCATGGAGCGACCTAGTTGTTTTCACTGTGGGAAAATAGGTCATATGGCCCGAGATTGCAGACAGCAGGCTAGGCAACAGCCGATAGCTGTAGGTAGAGGAAATGGAGGCATTAGGGGTGGAGCTGGAAGATGAGTCACAACAGTAGGATGACAGGGAGCAAGACCTCAGGCCACTAGAAGAGTGTTTACCGTGAGGGGAGCTGAATCCTCTCAATCTGCTGATCTTGTACAAGGTATGTGTTTGATAGCTGGTAGACTCTCGTATGTGCTATTTGACTCAGGCGCTACGCATTCATTTATTTCGTATTAGTGTGTGAATCAATTAAAATTAACTGTTTCTCAATTACCTTATACCCTTACAGTATCTACTCCAACTAGTAATCCTTTGACTACTATGTCTGTTTGTTTACAATGTCCTATAGTTGTTGAGAATAGGACATTTATTGTAGACCTTGTCTGTTTGCCTATACAACAGATAGATGTTATTATTGGCATGGATTGGCTTTCGGCTAACCATGTAATGCTAGATTGTCCTAGTAAGACCTTATCATTTCTTGAGTCTTCTAGTGTAGTCTCTGCCAATGAAGGAGTATCCATGAGGAGTGACGATTCTCGGTAGTACATGATGCTGTTCGCGGTGGAAACTAATGAGACTCCTACTATAGATTCTATGCCTATTGTGAGAGAGTTTCCTTAAGTTTTCCCTCCCGACGTTCCAGGTTTGCCACTAGAGCGAGAAGTGGAATTCACCATAGATATTGTACCATGGATAGAACCTATATCTATGGCATCTTATCGGATGTCACCTGTAGAATTGACGGAGTTAAAGAAACAGTTGGATTACATGTTGGGAAAAGAGTTCATAAGACCGAGGGTTTCACCGTGGGGAGCTCCAGTGTTGTTTGTTAAGAAGAAATATGGAAGTGCTAGGTTGTGTACGGATTATAGACAGTTGAACAAGATAACAATTAAGAATAAGTATCCGTTGCCTAGGATAGATAATCTGATGGATCAATTGAAAGGAGCGACAGTATTTTCCAAGATTGATTTGAGATTTGTATACCATCAGATTAGAGTAAGGAAGGAAGGTATACTCAAAACGACTTTTAGGACAAGGTATGGACATTACGAGTATTTAGTTATGCCGTTCAGTGTGACTAACGCGCCAGCAGTGTTCATGGATTATATGAACAGGATATTTAGACCGTTCCTTGATAAGTTTGTTGTTGTGTTCATCGACGACATCCTTATCTATTCTCGTACATGGGAAGATCATGAGAAACATTTGAAGGTGTTGCTGCAAGTTCTGAAGGATAGGCAGCTTTATGATAAACTTTCCAAGTGTGAGTTTTGGATAGAAAAAGTCCAATTTCTTGGACATGTGATCAACAAGGAAGGTATAGCAGTAGATCCAGCAAAGGTTGGGGCAGTTCTTAAATGGAACGGCCTAAGTCAGTGAGTGAAATACGAAGTTTTTTAGGGTTAGTTGGATATTATCGGAGGTTTATAGAGGGTTTCTCGAAGATTACATTGTCTATGACGCAGTTGACGATGAAAAATACAGCTTTTGTATGGACGGACAACTGTGAGCAGAGTTTCCAAAAGCTTAAGTATAGGTTGACTACATCACCTGTGTTGACTTTACCTGATCCATTAGGACAGTTTGACGTATACTGTGATGTGTTAGACTAAATGACTTAGAGATTTTGATATATGACAAATACAACTTAATGTGTATGCAAATGTTTTAGTATCAAATAGCAAAGACAGGTATCAAGCAGTAATCAACAAGGTCAGTGAGCAAAGACAAGGAAAATATTCAAGGAAGAACTTGAAGGAATCAAGGAGCTGCATGAATCAAAAGAGCAAATACAAAGATCAAGGAATCATCAAGACAAGATCTTAAAGGACAAATTAGATTTAAGTCTTAGATGATTTGTAAGAGATGAAATCTCGTATTCACAAATAGCTCAATTAAAAAGATGCATGAAGAAAATCATTTTTCATAACCTGGATTAAAAGGAATAAGTTTTCGTTAATGAAAATGATTTTTGGAAATATGATTTTTTTAATCCAAAGCGCTCGTCCAACACTGTAATTGAAGCGCTCGTCCAACACTGAAGTAATAGAAGCGCTCGTCCAACACTGAAGTAATAGAAGCGCTCATCCAACACTGAAGTAATAGAAGTGCCCGTCCAACACTCAAGTGACAGAAGCGCTCGTCCAATGAAGTGACAGAAGCGCCCGTCCACTAAAGTGATACAAGCGCTCGTCCAATGAAGTGACAGAAGCGCTAGTCCACTAATGTGATACTAGCGCTCGTCCACTAAAGTGACAGAAGTGCTCGTCCACTAAAGTGATGCAAGCGCTCGTTCACTAAAGTGACCGAAGCGATCGTCTACACAAGTCTTTGGACTTGCTAAGATCTTAATGAGAAGCTTCATCCAATGACATGGCATATGGAGCTCGTCTACTAATTGGAGCTCGTCCAATTACTTTGTGTTTTAGTACTCCCGTCTGCTGACGTGGCATATGGAGCTCGTTTACTAGCCCGTTCGAATGTAAAATCTTAATGGCTGGATGGACACGGTTATTTTCAAGATGGACGCGAATTCTATAAGAACCATCAGAATCTTATTTCAAGAACGAGAATCAAGAAAACAGATTTTGTTAAATCAGATCCAAATCTGTTTTGATTGACCCCAACGACTATAACTTGTTTTCTATATAAAGAGGGATCAAAGGAACAATTTTAAAAACAGAACGAATAACATATCAAATACGATACACATATCATTCATCATCTCCTTGAGCTTATTGTGAAAAGAGTGTTTCAATATTCATAAGTGCTTCAATTTGTTTATATGACTATTGAGAGTTAGGAATCAACTTTTGTTTTACTTGTGATTGTAAAGAGAGAGGGAATCTCTCTGAGTGATTAGGGTGAGCTATCCCTAAGGAAGAACATTGAGGCTCTTCACAAGAGTGTGGTATCTCGAGGTGAAGGAGTGCTCTGTGGTGTAAAGGTTTTTCAAGCTACCTGGCAAAGCTTATGTGTTAGTGTGTGAAATCCCACAGGTGGAGTGGGGACTGGATGTAGGTCACAGTGGTGGTGACTGAACCAGGATAAATCTTGTTATGTGGTATCCCTAAACTCAAACTCCTTTACTTTCTGTTTATGATCAAGAACCTGTAAATTTGATGTTTAAAGTTCAATATAATTTCTGTTCTTGATCTGTATAAACTGTATTGAAACTTGAGTTCGATTGTAATCAAGACTGTGTTATCTGCGTTCAAAACTGAATTGATCAAAACCATTCTTGATTGCTGAAACTGAACTAATTACTGAAACTGAGACCTGCAAGTTTGTTCTTGATTGTTAATACTTGTATCTGAAACTTGCATAACTTGTTCTTAATCTTTAAAGGTTTAATCAGTTTCTGTATTTTGTTATTATTGAGTTTTAAACTCGAACCTATTCTGAATTAATTCTGAATCAATCTTTCTTATCCTCGTCACCTTCTATTCAAGATTTTGTAAAAGCCCTTCATTGATTTTGTAAAAGATCCTGAGGCCACAAATCCGCAACTCTGATTTGAAAAGCCTTGTGAAAAATTTTTTGAAAAGGAAGAAATTTTTGAAAACTCAATTCACCCCCCCTCTTGAGCCGTTGAAGCTAAAACAACAATTGGCATCAGAGCTAAACTCTTAAGTTTGGCTTAACAACTATAAGAGTATGGCTTCCAATGACTGTTTGAGTGAAGGGGCTTCTCTTGCACGCCCTCCTGCCTTTAATGGATTTGAGTATATCTATTGGAAGGAAAGAATGGTAATCTTTCTTGAGGCAGTAGGTATTGACATATTGGATGCAGTAGAAAATGGACCATTTGTCCCCTATACTGTAGATGCTAATGGTGTTCCAAGAAATAAGCCTAAAACTGAATGGAATGAGGATTATAAGAAAAGAGTTCAATATAATGCACGTGCTAAGAATATTATAACATCTGCTTTAAGCCGTGATGAGTTTTTCAGGGTTTCAAATTGCAAATCATCAAAGGAGATGTGGGATACATTGCAAGTAACACATGAAGGAACCACAGATGTCAAAAGATCAAGAATGAACACCCTCACACATGAATATGAGTTATTTCGCATGAATCAAGGAGAACCAATGGAGGTTATGCAAATGCAATTCTCACACATTGTGAATTAATTGGCTGCACTTGGAAAGACAATCTCCAATGAAGATCAAGCTAACAAAGTCATGAGATGCCTAGGTAGAGAATGGCAACCTAAAGTAACTGCAATTTCAGAATCTATAGACCTCTCATCAATGACCATTGCCACATTGTTTGGAAAACCGCAAGAGCATGAATTGGAGTTGAACAGACTGAATGAGAGAGAAGAAACTGATAAAAGAAAGAAGGGATTGGCCCTGAAATCACAAGTCAAAGAAGTAGAAGACAATGATGATAATACATAACAAGAGGCTGAATCTGAAGAAGAGATGGGAATGCTAGTTAGAAATTTCAAGAAGTTCCTGATGAAGAAAGGCAACTTCAAAAGCAAGCCATCCACTTTTTAAAGGAGAAATTTCAGTAAAGGTGACAACTCTTCCAACAACATCACATGCTATGAATGTGGAAAGATTGGCCACATGAAGCTTGACTGTCCAAAGCTGCAAAAGAATGACATAACTGAAAAGTTTGACTCAAAGGACAAGAAGTGGAGAAAGCCAAGAAAGGCCTATATTGCTTGGGATGATAATGATCTAGAATCCACTGACGAATCTGAATATGAGGAGGCAAACTTGTGCTTGATGGCCAGCAATCATAGTGATTCAGAAAGTGAAGTAAGTTCTAATTATCAACCTTCCTATGATGAATTGCAAAATGCTTTTGAAGAACTTCACAAAGAATCCATTAGACTTGCTAGATTGCTAAATAAGTCTAAGAAAACCATCACATGCCTAGAAGAGAAAACTTCTGTTTTAAACAAAGAGGTAGATCAATTAAAAACAGAAAATTGTGCTTTAAAAGAAAAACTAGCTACTGTTTTAGATGCATCTATATGTGATAAATGTCCTAAGTTGGGGAAACATATAAATCATTTGAATGGTGATCTATCTAGAATTACTAGTGATAAAGAAATCTGGAATACATCTTACTGTACATTGACTAAAGCGGTTGAAAAACTGAAAAATGACCTAGCAAGAATCACAAATGGTAGAGATAACTTGGATTCATTGTTAGGACAGCAAAAATGTGTTTATGATAAAACTGAAATAGGCTATAAACCTAAGATACATGAGAAATCTTTCAAGAAATGTTTTGCTGCACCTAAGACATCAAACACACCATTTGTTAAATGCAACTTTTGTGCTAGAAAAGGTCACACAGCTTCTACATGTAAATACAGAAAATCAGCATAAAATAATTCTAAGTATATATGGGTTCCTAAAGGAACTATTGCCGCAACTAACTCAAAAGGACCCAAACAGATTTGGGTACCTAAAGCAAAAACATGATTATGTTTTGTAGGTGTGTTGGAAAGCCAAGAATGTGAAATGGTATCTTGACAGTGGCTGTTCCAAGCACATGACTAGAGACAAAAGCAAGTTCATTTCCTTTACCCCCTAAGCCAAGTGGTAGTGTTACCTATGGAGACAACAATAAAGGGAGAATACATGGCATTGGCAACATTGGAAGTGACTCAACAACAATCATCAAGGATGTACTATATGTTGAGGGACTGAAACACAACCTATTAAGTATCAGTCAACTATGTGACAAAGGCTTCAAGGTAAGATTCAATTCCAATAGTTGCTTACTAGAAAATCAGCATGATGAAAATTGGAAATTAATTGGATATAGGACAGATAACATCTATATGCTTGATTTAGATAATATCTCTTCAAATACTGCATGCCGTCTTATTTCAAAAGAAGAAGAGAATTGGCTTTGGCATAGAAGAATTGCACACATTCACATGAACCACTTGAATAAACTGATTCATAACGATCTTGTAGTTGGATTGCCTAAACTAAAATTTGTGAAAGATGGACTATGTGATGCATGTCAAAAAGGAAAGCAAGTTAAGGTCTCTTTTAAACTAAAGAACATTGTTTCAACCACTAGACCCTTGCAACTTTTACACATAGATTTATTTGGTCCGTCTAGAACCAAAAGCTTTGGTGGTAACTCGTATGCATTGGTAATAGTAGATGATTACTCTAGATATACATGGACATATTTTCTATCTCATAAGAGTGATTCATTTGCTGCATTTAAGAAAATGGTAAAAATTGTGAAAAATGAAAAGGACGTGAAAATTGTTTCTATAAGAAGTGATCATGGGGGAGAATTTCAAAATGAAGTGTTTGAAAAGTTTTGTGATGAGCACGACATTCAACATAATTTTTCTACTTCTAGAGCTCCACAACAAAATGGAGTAGTAGAAAGAAAGAATATATCATTATAGGAGATAGCAAGAACTATGTTGAATGACTCTAGCTCGCCAAAACTTTTTTGGGTAGATGCTGTCAACACAGCCTGCTATGTGCTAAATAGAGTCTTGATAAGATCAATCTTAAAGAAAACCCCTTATGATCTTTACAAAGGAAGAAAACCAAATATAGCACATTTACATGTTTTTGGTTGCAAATGTTTTGTTCTTAACAATGGAAAGAATAATCTTGGAAAATTTGATGCAAAGGCTGATGAAGGAATTTTCCTAGGTTACTCTCTATCTAGTAAAGCATTTAGAATATATAATAAGAGAACACAAAAAATTGAGGAATCTGTGCATGTGACATTTGATGAGTCTAACCCCAAAAGGTTGGGAAAGGATTCTGTTATTGATGATCTTGCAGATTCAATTGAGAAAACTCTCCTAGAAGAGAAACAAGACAATGAAGAAGATGAAAGCTTAAAGAATGAATTGCTGCAGCAGGAGCAAACAGAACAATAGCCTGACCTACCAAAGGAATGGAGGACTGTCAGAAATCATCCAATTGATAACATCATCGGTGAAATTACAAAGGGGGTAACTACTAGACAATCTCTTAGAAATGTTTGTAATCATATGGCATTTGTGTCTCAAGTAGAACCTAAGAACATAGATGATGCTATAATTGATGAGCATTGGATGATGGCTGTGCAAGATGAGTTAAACCAGTTTGAAAGAAACCAAGTTTGGAAACTATTGCCTAAACCCAAGAACTGTCAAGTAATAGGTACAAAATGGGTTTTTAGGAATAAACTTGATGAAAATGGTATAATTGTAAGAAATAAGGCTGGATTGGTAGCCAAAGGGTATAACGAAGAAGAAGGCATAGATTGTGATGAAACATATGCACCAGTAGCAAGATTAGAAGCTATAAGAATGCTACTTGCTTATGCTTGCATAATGGGATTTAAATTGTATCAAATGGATGTTAAGAGTGCTTTCTTAAATGGATTTATACAAGAGGAAGTGTATGTTGGTCAACCACCTGGTTTTGAGAATAATGAATTACCTAACCATGTTTAGAAACTTTTTAAAGCACTATATGGCTTAAAGCAAGCTCCTAGAGCTTGGTATAAAAGGTTAAGTAATTTTCTCATTGAAAAAGGATAAAAAAAGAGTAAAGTTGACACAACTTTGTTCACTAAGAAAAAGGTACACAACATGTTACTTGTACAAATATATGTGGATGATATAATTTTTGGTGCCACTAATGAGTATTTATGCAATGAGTTTGCAAGTCTTATGCAGAGTGAGTTTGAAATGTCAATGATGGGTGAGCTGAACTTTTTCCTTGGACTGCAAATAAAGCAAACTGAAAATGGAATCTTTGTTAGCCAAACCAAGTACTGCAATGAGTTAATCAAGAAGTTTGGCATGGAAAATGCTAAGGAGATGGCTACTCCAATGAGTACCTCCTATTATCTGGACAAGGATGAGGAAGGTAAACCTGTTGATGTTTCTAAATTCAGAGGTATGATAGGCTCACTACTTTATCTTACTGCTAGTAGGCCATATATCATGTTTAGTGTATGCATGTGTGCTAGATATCAAGCAAATCCAAAAGAATCACACTTAACAACAGTTAAAAGGATAATTAAGTATTTGTTAGGAACAAAAGACATGGGATTATGGTATCCCAAGGGAGCTACATGTACTTTAATTAGTTATTCAGACTCTGATTTTGCTGGCTGTAAACTAGATAGAAAGAGTACTAATGGAACTTGCCGTTCACTAGGAAACTCATTAGTATCATGGTTCAGTAAGAAACAGTCTAGTGTGGCTTTATCCACCGCTGAGGCTGATTATGTAGCAGCTGGTAGCTGTTGTGGACAGGTTTTATGGATGAAACAACAATTAGTTGATTATGGTGTGAAACTAAACCAAGTTCCTATTAGATGTGACAATACAAGTGCAATTAACCTAACTAAGAATCCCATAATGCACTCTAGAACTAAACACATAGAAATCAGACATCATTTCATTAGAGATCATATTCAGAGTAGAGAAATTGAGATTGAGTATGTTGAATCAACTAAACAACTTGCATATATTTTTACCAAGCCCTTGAACAAGGAAAGCTTCTTTTTCATTAGAAGAGAATTGGGCATAATCGATCAATCCTATATCTAATCTCTATCCCTCTATCGTGAACAAATTTTATATGCTATGTTTGAATGTTTAAATGCTTACCTTCTCTATTGTTTTGAATGTTTCTTTTCTTTACCTTTTTGATAATGCCAAAAGGGGGAGGAAAAAGTATGATATAGAGAAAGGGGATAATAACAAATTATACATGGATAATAACAAATTATACTTGGAGAAAAAAAGTATGATATAGAGAAAAAGGATAATAATGAACTATACATGCATATGTTGAGGAGGAGCTTAAAAGCTTACATGATTAATGGGAAGTAAATCAAATTCTGCTATGATAATATTTTTTTGCTCTCATATACTTCTGCTCTGACTGCTCTGATACCCTGATATAAATCTGTTAAAAACACTTAGCTTCTGCTACACTTATACTCTGATCTTATAATTTGTTAATTAAAGGTTTGTCATAATCAAAAAGGGGGAGATTGTTAGACTAAATGACTTAGAGATTTTGATATATGACAAATACAACTTAATGTGTATGCAAGTGTTTTAGTATCAAATAGCAAAGACAGGTATCAAGAAGTAATCAACAAGTTCAGTGAGCAAAGACAAGGAAAATGTTCAAGGAAGAACTTGAAGGAATCAAGAAGTTTAATGAATCAAAAGAGCAAAGACAAAGATCAAGGAATCATCATGACGAGAGCTTAAAGGAGAAATTAGATTTAAGTCTTAGATAATTTGTAAGAGATGAAATCTCTTATTCACAAATAGCTCAATTAAAAAGATGCATGAAGAAAATCATTTTTCATAACCTGCATTAAAAGGAATACGTTTTCATTAATGAAAATGATTTTTGGAAATAAGATATTTTAAATCCAAAGCGCTCATCCAACACTGTAATAGAAGAGCTCGTCCAACACTGAAGTAATAGAAGCGCTCGTCCAACACTGAAGTAATAGAAGCGCCCGTCCAACCCGTCCAACACTGAAGTGACAGAAGCGCTCATCCACTGAAGTGACAGAAGCGTTCGTCCACTAAATTGTTACAGGCGCTCGTCCACTAAAGTGACAAAAGTGCTCATCGTCCACTAAAGTGATACAAGCACTCGTCCACTAAAGTGACATAAGCGCTCTTCCACACAAGTCTTTGGACTTGCTAAGATATTAATGAGAAGCTCCGTCCAATGACATGGCATATGGAGCTCGTCCAATTACTTTGTGTTTCAGTACTCCCCTCTGCTGACGTGGCATATGGAGCTCGTCTACTAGCCCGTTCGAATGTAAAATCTTAACGGCTAGATGGACGCAGTTATTTTCAAGATGGACGCGAATTCTATAAGAACTATCAGAATCTTATTTCAAGAACAAGAATCAACAAAACAGATTATGTTAAATCAGATCCAAATCTATTTTGATTGATCCCAACGACTATAACTTGTTTTCTATATAAAGAGGGATCAAAGGAACACTTTTAAAAACAGAACGAATAACATATCAAATACGATAAACATATCTTTCATCATCTTCCTTGAGCTTATTGTGAAAAGAGTGTTTCAATACTCATAAGTGCTTCAATTTGTTTATATGACTATTGAGAGTTAGGAATCAACTTTTGTTTTACTTGTGATTGTAAAGAGAGAGGGAATCTCTCTGAGTGATTAGGGTGAGCTATCCCTAAGGAAGAACATTGAGGCTCTTCACAAGAGTGTGGTATCTCGAGGTGAAGGAGTGCTCTGTGGTGTAAAGGTTTTTCAAGCTACCTGGCAAAGCTTATGTGTTAGTGTGTGAAATCCCACAGGTGGAGTGGGGACTGGATGTAGGTCACAGTGGTGGTGATTGAACCAGGATAAATCTGGTTGTGTGGTATCCCTAAACTCAAACTCTTTACTTTCTGTTTATGATCAAGAACCTGTGTTTTTGATGTATAAAGTTCAATATAATTTCTGATCTTGATCTGTATAAACTGTATTGAAACCTGAGTTAGATTGTAATCAAGACTGTGTTATCTGCGTTCAAAACTGAGTTGATCAAAACCATTCTTGATTGCTGAAACTGAACTAATTACTGAAACTGAAACCTGCAAGTTTGTTCTTGATTGTTGATGCTTGTATCTGAAACTTGCATAACTTGTTCTTAATCTTTAAAGGTTTAATCAGTTTCTGTATTTTGTTATTATTGAGTTTCGAACCCGAACCTATTTTGAATTAATTCTGAATCAATCTTTCTTATCCTCATCACCTTCTATTCAAGATTTTGTAAAAGCCCTTCATTGATTTTGTAAAAGATCCCGAGGCCACAAATCTGCAACTCTGATTTGAAAAGCTTTGTGAAAAAGTTTTTGAAAAGGAAGAATTTTTTGAAAACTCAATTCACCCCCCCCCCCCCCCCCTCATGAGTCGTTGAAGCCAAAACAACATGATGCGTCGTACCAAGGTTTAGGTTGTGTTCTAATGCAAGAGGGAAGAGTTGTGGCTTATGCTTCCCGACAATTGAGAATTCATGAATGGAACTACCCGACTCATGATTTGGAGTTAGCAGCCATAGTGTTTGCATTAAAGATATGGCGACACTTTCTGTATAGAGCAAAATTTAATGTTTACAGTGACCATAAATGTCTGAAGTATCTGTTCGACTAAAAGAAGTTGAATATGAGACAGCGGAGATGGATGGAGTTTATCAAAGATTATGAGTTTGATTTACTATACCATCCTGGGAAGGCGGATGTTGTAGCAGATGCCTTGAGTAGGATATCATTGCATGTATCCGCGATGATGGTTAAAGAGTTGGAATTACTGGAACAGTTAAGAGATTTGAACTTAGGAATATAGTTCATTGAGGATAAAATTTGCTTAGGTATGATCACTATTAGTAGTGATTTTATGAGAGATCTTAAGGATAAACAGGTTCAGGATCTATATCTACAGGAGATAAGTAGAGGTATAGATGAGGGTAAGATTTCTGAGTTTAGTAGAGGAACAAATGGTGTACTGAGGTTTAGGGATAGAATATGTGTGCCAGAGGATTTAGAACTCAGGAAGGTGATATTAGAAGAAGCACATAAGAGTAAGTTGAGTTTTCATCCTGGATCCACTAAAATGTATCAGGATTTGAAGAAATTGTTTTGGTGGACGAGGATGAAGAAAGAGGTAGCAGAGTGTGTTTTATCTTGCCTGGTGTGTCAGAAGGCTAAGATAGAGCATCAAAAGTCGGAGGGTTTATTACAATCATTAGATATCCCATAATGGAAATGGGATAGTATAGCTATGGATTTTGTGGTTGGGTTACCACGAACTCCTAAGAGATATGATGCGATTTGGGTCATCATTGATATGTTAACAAAGTGTGCTCACTTCTTACCTATCAGCGACAGTTATAGTTTGGAGAAGTTGACTCAAATTTACATCAAAGGAAGGACCATTCAATCATTGGAGGATCTTATAAGAGCTTGTGTTTTGGAACACACTGGCTGTTGGGAAGAGTTCTTGTCATTGATTTAATTTACTTACAACAATAGTTTTCACAGTAGTATAGGAATGGCACCATATGAGGTTTTATATGGTAGGAAGTGTAGGACCCCATTATGTTGGTATGAGATTGGTGAAAATCAAGTCTTGGGTCCAGATGTGGTGCAACAGACTACGAAACAAGTTAGGAAGATAAGGGGAAAGATGAAGGAAGCACAGGATAGGCAAATGAGCTACAGTAACAAGAGAAGGAGACCTTTTGAATTCTAGGAGGGTGATCACGTGTTTTTGAGTGTCACTCTGAAGACCGGAATTGGCAGGGCTATCAAAAATAGAAAACTTACTCCTAGATTCATTGGACCTTTCCAGATTCTTCGAAGGATTGGTCCAATAGCTTATCATATTGCTTTACCACCTAATTAACCTTGCTAACCTTCATGACGTCTTTCACGTTTCTCAGTTGAGAAAATATTATCCTGATCCTTCACATGTTATTGAGTATGAGTCTATACAACTGCGAGAGAATCTAAAGTATGAGGCTCTACCTGTAAGGATAGCAGATAGAGAGATTAAGGAGCTTCGTGATAGACAAATTCCTTTGGTTAAGGTCATATGGGATGAAACTACTGGAGATGCTACTTAGGAACGTGAAGCAGATATGCAACAACGATATCCACATCTTTTCTGAGGTATGTAAATTCCGAGGACGAAATTTTTTCTAAGAGGGGTAGTAATGTAATAGCCTGTTTTTAATTACGCTGTTAACAGTAAAAATATATTTATTTATATTTTTAATTGAGACTTAGGAAATGATTTTGAAGAAAACAAAATCATATATGGAACTCACTCTACGGTAGGAAGCTCTCGTTAAAATTTGAGTTTAAAACTCAGACGGAAACCGGTCTGCGTTTTTTAACTGACAGTATAATTTTATACAGATAGAAAACCCTAATTTGGCCCGAAAACTGAAATTTGTAGATTTTTTATATTTTGTCCGTGAGGAAGTCTACTTTCCAAATTTCTGATCAGAAATAAAATATTATGTGTATTCGGGCGAATTTTGGTGAAAGTTCGAATGGAAAACAGTCGGTTTTTCACTGACAGCAAGATTTTAATGACCAAAAACCTAATTTTAACTCGTGAAAGAAATGGTTTATATTTAAATCATATTTCAAACGAGTTTGGTTAGTTGGAAAATTTTCAGTCGAGAACGAAGTATTATGCTTTTTACGGGTGTAAAACCCTAATCGGGGAACTGACAGAGTCGAGAATGGAGGTTCAGAGACAAAACCGGACATCAGAGGAGCTGAGTCATGGGGTGAGTCACCACCATGACTCACCAAGCATTTATGAAGCATTAAATGTAAATTTTGGTGAAATGACCAAAATGCCCTTTTAGCTTAACCTAACCAAAGTTAGATATTCACCATGGCTAAGGAACCATGGTTAGTTTGTGTGGTCTAAAATTAGCCACATCCTCCACTAAATGTGAGCCACATATTTAATAATCATAGTTAGCAAAGTAACCCTAGTTAAGTTAATTGTTAACCATAGTTAATCATATATTATTTTAATAATCACAAAACCCATTAATCTAAAAGTTAAAAACCAAACAAGGCCTAAGATTTTCCCTATAAAATCCCCTCAAAACCGTGGCCTCCCCTCCCCATTTCTTCTCTTCATCTTCTTCATTTTGTCTCACTTTTATGAAGAACACTTTAAGCAATTTTGTGAAGGACTTGATCCATTCCTTTCAATTTTCCAACATCTAAGATGTATACCTTACTCTTCTTGATAAATAAACATCATGTTCTTCATTGATTTTATTTTTTCCAAGTCATGATCATCAAGTTTTCACGAGTTTTCATTCTTAGATCTAGAATTTCAAATATTTCTAGAAAATTGTAGAAAAATCATTTTAATGTGAAACCAATTTCTTTGATCTTAATACGTCCTCTACTATCATCATCTAAGAGTATGTAATCAAAATCATTTTCCTTCCTATTTATCTATTGAAGGCCGAATCTATCAATTTTTAGGCAAATGAAGTTTTGTTCAATTTTTACAATATGACACTTGATCTTTACTCTTTAATACCTATAGTTGTTATAACTAGAAACTTGAAATAAAAAGAAATTCCTAGCCCTATTTTCTAGCCTTAACCGAATTTGTGTTCATGTGAGCAAAATAAGTTTTCTTCAATCTTTAACTAGATCATGATTTGTATGAACTAACTAAGGATTGTAGGTCATAGATCCAAGAGTTTGTGAGAAAAAGGAATTTCTAATCTATTTTTCTCATTGAGGCCGAAACCCTAACCTAGTTGGTTAAAGGATTATGTTTTACAATCTTAACTATTAACACTTAATCAATGCTAGTTAATACTTTGGGAATTAGTATCTAAAATATTGGATTAAGAAAATAACCCTAGCCTTATTTTTATGACTTGGCCGAACCTAGCACCATATGGTCACATTTAGATTTGTTTTATTAATTTGTTAATTTGTTGATTTGGTTGAAGTTGGTTTTGGTAACTCGTGACTCCTCAGTCTTGGCCATTGCAGCAGTAGCAGCATAGGTACTGTGGTTCATGTTGGCTTTATTCATTATACCAAAGTCTGCAGCCGACATTGGTTTTTCAATTAATGTTCTAGCTTGCTCCTCAGGAGTCTTTGCAGCAAAAATCTCATGAATTCCTTGAGCCTTGAAAATATTGGAAAGAAGATGGCAAAAAGGAAATGCTGAGAGTCTTTTCTTGTTCATCACAGCATCCCTGAATCTTCCGTACAGAATTCTTGGAATATTGATCTTTGTTTCGGTGAGAAGACGGCAGAGGCAGAATTTGTGCAGAGAGGTGAGGTTGTCTTTGGATCCAACCTTATGAAGAACCACCTTGTTAAGAAGCTGATGAAGGATGCGAACAATGTCCTTCATTTCAACAGATTTCCAGGTGTGAGTTCTGACTGTATCTTCTTTCATGAGACAGACTTCAATGGTCTCAGAGCCACCTAAATCCTCTTCCCATAACTCAGTAAAAACTAAACCCCCCTGAGCACATAAAATTGCATCAGCAATAGTCTTCTATGACACTACAATCTTCTTTCTTAACATCGTTGAGAAAAAAGTCAGTATCAGTCACTTGGACATTTCTCCAGAAATCCCTGATCAGGTTGGGAAAGACAGAGACCTTCTCTGTGAAGAGTCCTCCCCACCCGGCTGCATTAACATACTTGGTTATGTCTAGGTTGTAGTCTTGCAGCACTCCAAGGTTGAAATGATGCTCTATTGCCAAGTTGAGCTTGTCCACGTTGAAGGTTGAAGAAGAAGCCATTTTAGGTGATCAAAGAGCTTAGGGTTTGAAAGCAGAGAGAGAGAGATAGCTCAAGAGGTTAGAGAAGTATAAAGTTTTTCTCAGAGGGAAAAATATTACTTATAAAGAAAATTTGAATCTCAAAGATTAAAAAAAACTTTTGACATGACATGTCATTATGATAAAATGGCGTTGGCAACTTGGAACTATAAAAAAGGGTCTTGATAGGATTGATGGAAGTACTGACTCAACAAAGAGAATAAATAATAAATTTGTCTTGAGACAAAATAAATGCATTTATTAACACAAAAAAAAAAACTTAAACACGGGCAGATGTGAACTCATCTGAAACTATACAATGAACGTGGTAACCAGTATCAGTGGACACATCATATGAACGTGCAATACAATATGCAATAGATGCACAACTTTTAATAGGTCTAAAGAAGAGATGGTGGAACAAAACAATGCTGAAGTCCTAGGAGTAAAACGAGTAACTAGGCAAAAGACCACTGTAACAAGGAAGCCTGCCCCCAAGAGACCAGCCAGTGGCATTGTTATCAGGGAACCTTCTGATGCCCCTGCTGCAAAGAAGCAAAGAAGAGTTATCTTCTCACATAATGAAGATGAGGAAGCTGATGAGGACAGCATTCCTATCAGTACAATTCTGAAGAAGCAGAAGACCTTTGTTGCTGCTGCTGAGGCCGTTGTGCCTGTTCCTACAAAACCTAGAAGGCAACCAGCAAGAAAATCCAGATCAACTAAGACTTCCAAGGTAACCATCTCTGCTAGTGATCCTGTTCAAATAGCAGTAGATGCCTTAGTGTCTAGTTTAGAAACTAGGATTGATGATGTGCCTGTCTCCACTCCAGATGATGTGTACATTCCCACACCCCTTTCACCCCAACCAACACAAATAGCCACTCCACAATTTCAACCTATTATCCTTGCCGATGATCCCTGGTTCAATCAACCAGATGATGGCATTTCCCCTGGTGCTCCTTTCCCCAAACCCTTGAGAACCTTATTTCCCTTCACCCCAAATTCTGTTCTTTATAATGGCAAATCTGAGGATTGGGCCAAGGTAAAAAGGGAATGGAAAGTCCCATTTCATTCTCACCAACCTGAACCCGAACACATTCCAAACAGATGGTATCCTCTACTTGAGTATGAGGAAGAAGTCAGCCACCTGTTGAACCCCTTTACCTACCTCATCCTGATTGTAAATTAATAAAAAATGTGCCTTCTCAAATGCACAACAACTTAGGACCGTTAGTCACTCACCTACCCCTAAACAAATTCCCCCCCCAGAAAAATTTACCATAACCTTGTCAAAACTCCTCCTTTCATACGCCTCACTGATGGAGTTGAGACACATATCATACCTGTCTGGGAGATTGACCCCAATAGGAAACATCTTCCTACCATCCCTGGGCGTAGAGCAAGATCCTCAAAGCATGTTCCCATGATCATGCCAAGGGACACAAAGTGGGTATCCTTTGAGCATCCTAGAGTCTATGGGAGGGCCTCTGACTTCTTTCTGGATCAGCTCATCTATGAAATGCTAAAGTGGGAATTCAGTCATTTCAGAGTTGATAAAGCCGCACATTTTGTCCCTCCATCCTGGATGAGACATAATGAAGCAACCAGAGTTGGAATCACGCCTTACAGAATCTGTCCAAGACTGCAATGTTAGATCTAAATATGGACAAGGACAAGAAAAGCAGAAGATTCGAAGGAGTCATGCCAAAAGCTGAATCAGCAATGCTTGATCTACATCAAGAAACCTTTGACTACTCAATGCTGGATTTCCTTTTGCATACTGAATCCATTGAGTTGATCAATGAACATAGAGCTGATGATTTCTGGAAATCTCATATTATCCACTGCACCAGAGAGGCATCTTCCTCTGGTCTATCTGAAGAAAATAAGAAGGAATTTTCCCAAGGTCAGAGGGAAGTGTGGTCTTTCAAATTTTAGATATATGATCTATAAAGACCTCTGGGGACTCCCTATCAACAATAAAAATGTGGAATTCATCTACCCCATCAGATGGGCAAAGGAAGTATCAGTGATCCCTCCACCTACTTCAGAGCCTATTGCATATGAAACTTTTGTTGAAGAACCTGATCAAATTGCCACTGTTGTTGGTTTAGAAGATACAGCTGAATCCATTCACAATCAGAGCTCATAAAAAAAAAATCTTCTCAACCATTAGCTCTAGTTGTGATGCATCCTTTAGATCATTCAAGAACACTAAGCACATTTCAAGAGTCTGCTGAAAGCTCAAGGCAATAGGCTCTGCCACCTAATCTTGAAGAGGTTCTTGGAAAAATAGTTGATGACAGAGTTGGCAAGATTGACGATGAGAAGGTTGAGAAGATGACTGAGAAAATAAAGGAGGATGTCCAACAACAAGTTCAAACTTCAATGGCTCCAACCTTTGAGGTTGTCAATAAACTGGAATTCCTCATGGACTTCAAGAAAAGCCAGACTCAGAATCCTCCACCTCCACCACATCCTCCTGCCTAAACTTAACCTTTTATCTTTTTATACTGACGATGATGGTCCACTCATTTTACCTTTTTGGCTGATGACAAAAAGGGGGAGAAAGGAAAGAAAAGAGATTTGTATATATAAAAAGTCAGTTTTTGAAAAGCTCATATTTGTTTGCATATGCATATTCTTTTCTACTTTCTAACTGCTCTAATACTTATGTTTGGTCATTTGCTTTGATATCTACTGACTATGCTTATTTATTCCTTTATATATACTCTAAGTATGATAAGCTGTTGCACCTATCTGTTAGCTTATATGCAGTTGTTTTTCATATGTTTTTTTTCTTTCTGCTTAATTATTTGAATCCTTTGTCTTAGGGGGAGCCCTGCAAGTTCTCTTAGACTTTGCTTTTCAAATTTAATTAGTTTTGTCAACATCAAAAAGGGGGAGATTGTTGGAACCAAAGTGGTTTTGAATTTAATAATCTCTAAGTTTTGATGCTAACAAAAGGATTAAATTTGCTTGGCAAAGTGTTAGTTGAGATCTAACATGTGTTTTCAGTTGTGCAGGAATATTTACATATAAGTAAAAGAAATATGGGGTAAGTTTTCATTGAAAAATATGCGTCCACCCTTGTAGACGGGCTGCTAAAAAACTTTGGTAAAGTTACTTCTTTATTTAATTGAGTAGACTGGTTTACTTAAGTAGATGAAGCTCTAGATGTTTGCTAGACATGTACCAAAATAACTTGTTAGATACAACAAGTCCAAAAACTTGATGATACGGGAGTCCGTCTTGCCACGTAAGCAGACTGAAGTAATTAGTATAAATAAATGAACTGAAAAATAAAGTAATCTAGAAGACGAGCTCTAACCACCACATCACTAGACGAAGATCTTTATAAACTCATTGAGGAATAGCAAGTCCAAAGACTTGGTAGACAAGAGGATATGCCACGTCATCAGACGAGCAAAATAAATGTTGAACAGACTTAGTCTCTCATATAACTAAGTAGACGGAGTCTTTTAGACGAGCTCCATCTTAGAATGAATTAAATGTAATCCGAATCTCTTGAATTTATTTCAAATGATTGATATTTATTTCAATAGAATATTTGTTCTTCACTATTGTCCTATCTGCTTTAATATTTTACCTTGTTGTAAAAGAAACATATTACCATCAAGAAATGCAAAAAACAGAATCGTACAATAAGATACTACAAAACGATCTGTACGATGACAACTTTATAGATGAAAAAGCTGGATTGTTCACAAAGGAGGAACAACAAGTTCTCAATCTGCAATACTCAGAGCAGTAAGTCTCCAATTTCATGCAACCTCGATAACCAAGAGTACTATTCAGCATTGCCACAATCAAGCTCTCAGTCACAACGGATATCATGCATTTAATGTTATCTCTAAACGGGATTAGTCAAAGTAATCGTTGAAGAAATACAAGTGAAGAAGAATGTCACTATAAATAGGAGACCTGAGATACTGAAACCAAAACTCTTGACTACACAACCTTACGAGCTCAACTGTTACTCATACTCATATTTCTTTAGAGAACAAGAGTCAGTATTTCTTAGTTTGAATATTGTGAAAATATTCATCTGATCTTAAACTATCATATTCTCACACATAGTGAGTTAAGAAAATCAAACATTATATCTCTTTGTTAGAGTTAGAGCTTGAAGAGGCTTGGTAAGAAAGAAATACTTGTAGCTTGGAGAGGTGTTGAATACTTGGCTGTCATCTATTTTGATAATAGTGGAGAAAATCCTTCAAGTAGAAGGGACTGGACGTAGCTCTTGGTTGGAAGAGAGTGAACCAGGATAAAAACATCTTGTGTGATTCTTCTATCTCTTAACTCTTACAGGTTTATTTGTTTCTTACTAACCGAGGGGTTTTGATATTGCTTTTGTTAAAGTCTTTTTAAAAGGATCTTTTTCTTTGTGCTTGCTTCTGTTTCTAATCTCCTTGAGTGCAAAAATTGTTTTAAAGGTTGTTTTTGAAAATTATTAACAAACACAATTCAACCCCCACTTCTTGTGTTTGCCTGTGTCAACTTCAATGGCACCACAACATTAACATATTCATAACAAAAAACATCAATTAATAGTAACAGCCATGCCAGTCATTAACTTCATAACAGTTAAGCATCATATAACAAATATAACAAATAGGCATAAGGCATATAGACATGTTATCAAAGGAAAGGGTCATGGGTAACCCTTCATCTTACGCTACCCCCAAGCCTACATACTCATACTATTCCTTCTCCCCATACCTAGTATGTAGTTCGCGTTTCAAAAGAATAAAGAGGGTCTTCTAGGGTCTCGTCTCACGAGCACTTATCTACGACCTCAAGAACAAGGAAACAACTTAATTAGACTCTGAGGCCAAGGAAAACAAAGGGGAAAATAACGAGAGGGACGAGGTGTACGAATCTTACCTTGTTTGAAGGTTTAAACAACGAATACAATGATCACGTCTTCGCAATGATGTTCTCCTATAAAAGAATGGTGAAGAAAGGTGCGAGAATGGATTACCTTGAGAGAGTTTTCTAGAGACGATTGATGGAAATTGAGAGAAAAAGAGAAGGGAGGCATCTCTGATTTTTGGGACGTGATAGACTAGGGTTTAGATTGTGTTTTAGGAGTTAAAAACGGGTTGGAACATGATTTGGGCTTAAAAATAACCTAAAACACGTTTTGTGGTTATGCATGTATTCGCGGGGCGAGCCAGAGAACCAATTTCTGTCAGCTAGATTCGTGGGGCGAACCCGAAAGCGCAAAGCTGAATTTTATATTTTCGCGGGGCGAGAAAATGATCGCGGGGCGATGACGAAACAGTCGAATTTGGTCAAAACACCTAAAATAAGACTTGTAGACAATTCTCTTAGCATTCCAATGCCATAAAGATCACCTCAATCGGACATCTAGAACTCAAGATATGGCCAAAATGGTGAAACATGTTACTTGGACTCTAAAAGGATTGAACCTTTCTAAGGCTAAACTTCTCCAAACATGAACTTAGGCATCAAAAATAAACATAACAAGCATATACAAATATATATATAACATATATGAAAGCACTAAGCTTATTTACGAAAAACGGGATGTTACAAACCAGCTTAGGATTTTCTTTAGGTGGTATGTTTTGAGAAAGTCTGTGTAGGTATTTTGAAAACCTTTACATGGTTTGAAATTCTGTTATGAATAAAATGGTTTTTTCTATTGTGATGTGCAAGTTATGTTCGAAGTATTCAGAAGAAATTGTTTTATACCCAGATTTTCTGATTTAAAATAAATCAATTTTCTGAAAGCAACCAGCAAAATTCTTTTAATTTGAATTCCACACGTGTTCACATAGTAATGCCCGGGGGGGGGGGGGGGGGGGGGTTACATTAATTGCCTTGTGTATTCAAGGTCGTGTAAAGGAATTCTGGGGCCTAAGGCAAAACTTTGAAAGAGATTTTATATTATATACATTATTAAAGTACTAGCTTTTTGAACTGCAAAATCATTTATCAAAGTTTTATATTCAAGTGAGCATAATTTTTTTTAATCAATCAATTCTAACATCAAATGAATAATCCATATATATCTTGCAACATTGTTGATCTCATATACGATATAAGCAATTTTAATTTTGAAAAAATTCTTTCAGTGATAACAACCGTTACAAGTATTATCAATAATATTCTATAAGCAATACAAACATTTGGAAAGGAATATAATGTTTTGATATAATTGAATAATTTTATAATATTCTAATATTCAAAAGAATATGATGATAACTAAAAAAAAGAGAGAGAAACAATGAGAGATTAAAAAAAAATTGAAGTGAAAATAATAAAATTTTATAATTGGGAAATTATAAAGGCAAATGCTAACGAGTGCCCTAAGACATTGTTTAAGGAATCTAAATAGTTAAGTTTACTTGAAAAGTGATGTAATCAATACATTGAGAATGAATGTACTTAGTTGTTCAATGAATACTTACCCGATTTAGATTCTTTTAACAATATCCTTAAAACACTCGTCAAGAATACCTATACTAAAAAGTAATAATAATAATAATAATAATAATTGGGGCGTAAGGCTGTGGCCTTAATGGCCTTGTGTATTCAGGGCCGTGTAAAGGAATTCTGGGGCCTGAGACAAAACTTTTAAAGAGATTTAATATTATATAAATTATTACTTTTTATATTAAAGTTCTAGCTTTTTGAACTGCAAAATCATTTATCAAAGTTTTATATTCAAGTGAGCATATTTTTTTTTTTAATGAATCAATTCTAACATCAAATGAATAATCCATATATATCTTGCAACATTGTTGATCTCATATATGATATAAGCAATTTTAATTTTGAAAAAATTCTTTCAGTGATAACAACCATTACAGGTATTGTCAATAATATTCTATAAGCAATATAAACATTTGAAAAAGAATATAATGTTTTGATATAATTGAATACTTCTTTAATATTCTCATATTCAAAAAAATATGATGATGAGTAAAAAAGAGAGAGAAACAATGAGAGATGAAAAAAATTTGAAGTGAAAATAACAAAATTTTATAATTGGAAATACTAAAGGCAAATGCTAACGAGTGCCCTAAGACATTGTTTAAGGAATCTAAATAGGTAAGTTAACTTGAAAAGCGGTGTAATCAATACATTGGGAATGAATGTACTTAGATGTTCAATGATTACTTACCTAATTAAGATTCTTTAAACAATATCCTTAAAACACTGGTCAATAATACCTATACTAAAAAGTAAAAAAATTAAAAAAAAAATTGGGGCCTAAGGCTGTGGCCTTAATGGCATTTAGGGCCGTGTAAAGGAATTATGGGGCCTAAGGCAAAACTTTGAAAGAGATTTAATATTATATAAATTATTAATTTTTATATTAAAGTTTTTGCTTTTTGAACTGTAAAATCATTTATCAAAGTTTTATATTCAAGTGAGCATATTTGTTTTAATCAATCAATTCTAACATCAAATGAATAATCCATATATACCTTGCAACATTGTTGATCTCATATATGATATAAGCAATTTTAATTTTGAAAAAATTCTTTCAGTGATAACAACCGTTACAGGTATTATCAATAATATTCTATAAGCAATACAAACATTTGGAAAAGAATATAATGTTTTGATATAATTGAATACTTCTATAATATTCTAATATTCAAAAGAATATGATGATGAGTACAAAAAAGAGAAAGAAAGAATGAGAGATGAAACAAAAATTGAAGTGAAAATAATAAAATTTTATAATTGGGAAATACTGAAGGCAAATGCTAACGAGTGCCCTAAGACAATGTTTAAGGAATCTAAATAGGTAAGTTTACTTGAAAAATGATGTAATCAATACATTGAGAATGAATGTACTTAGTTGTTCAATGAATATTTACTGATTTAGATTCTTTAAACAATATCCTTAAAACACTCGTAAAAAATACCTATACTAAAAATTAAAAAAATATAAAAAAAAAAATTGGGGCCTAAGGGTGTGGCCTTAATGGCCTTGTGTATTACATGGCTCTGACTCCTAGACATATAAATTCTCATATTTTTTATGTTGCGGATTTAGTGAAGGATTGTTTGAAAATGGGGTGATTTGTATGAGTTTCTTGTTGGACATGAAATGTGTATAAACCTCTACTGACACTAGGTACCATACATGTATGGAGAATGATGCTTCTTTAGTTTTTTTTAATGTAAGTAACCTGCCTATTTACGAAATGCATGATTGGGATGTTCATTTTCTTTTATGCATATGTGGTTAGCTTTGTGTGGTGGGTGTTTCATTTGTGATTGATATGGATTGATGTATCTTTGATTTAGCACTGTAAGTTATGATTAGGATTGAGGAATATAGAGAAATCAACAGGTTCCTATGTTGGGATTAATTAAACCAGAGGATGTACCTGTTATAATTGCATATAAAATAGTTGTACTGACTCGATTAATTTTAACAAAATAAACTAGAGGATAAGATGGAGGGGGTGTGTTTTGATTATCAAATAGAAGCTTGTGCTAAGTGGCTTTGCTTGTATTCATGCTAAGGATTCTGACTTCTGGATGTTTTTGATATTGTACTATAGTGATTAGCAACAACTACAAATTTAAGGAATATGAATAGTTTAGCTAAGATATGGATTTATGAAAGTTGGTTTTTGTTTACTCAGAAAATGAATAGAAGCATGGTTGTATTTGCTCCTTGTTGTGCTTTGCTATGAAGTTGTTTGAGAAGTTTAAATTTTGCTTATGATTTAAAAAATAAATAAATGAGATTAAGGTGTAATTTGAGAGGAGCTTTATATAGTGACAAATTCTTAATTGATGATTCTTTGGTGGACATGAAAAATAAACGATGGTTGCTTGCCTAATATTGAATAGAATAGTTGCTTGAAGTATATAGGTACAAGACAAAAAAAAAAGTGTTGTTATGCACGTTGGCTATATATATGTATTTGGATAGGATATTATGATGGGTTCTATCACAAATATAGTTACTCTGTTATGGATACATAAAGATAACTTGATATGCTTTCCATATAAAAATAAAGTAAAATGAGAATATGATAGATGTATGTGACTATCCCTAGTTTGAGGTTATTTTATCATGAATTCTATTAAATAGAACTTATCTAATGATATCTAACTCCATCATGGTAGCACATTAAAGAAAGAGAGCAATCTTTCTTTCGCTAAGTTATCCATAGTGCAGGAAACCCTTTTTACGTCAGTTAAAAGTGTTGTTTGACGTCTGAAAAAAGCCTGACGTTATTCCAGCAGACAGTAAAAATGTAACTTTTAACGTCTGTTAACAACTGACGTAAAAGTAGCACTTTTAACGTCAGTTATTAAATATAACTGACGTTAAAAGTGATCAGTTATTTAATTAAACTGACGTTAAAAGTGCTACTTATAACGTCTGTTGTTTTTAAACAACAGACGTTATAAGTAATTTTTTAAAAAATAATTACTTTTAACGTCAGTTGAATAGAGAATTGACGTTAATTTAAAAAAAAATATATGTTACAATATATCCCTTCCCACAGTTATATCCCTGCATTCAGTAAACAGTCCACAATACAGAATAGGCATACATTACAGAATTTGCAACACTCAAATTTAGCAAATAAGGGCCTCATTAAAACCTTATGATGTAAAACCCTCCTTAGGGATAAAAACATCATTAAGGAAAAAGAGTACCCTTAAATTTTATTAATAAAAGAAAAGAAATACAAAGAACCAATGGGGGGACAAAAAACTAAAACCCATTAATAGAAAAAACATAACTAAAAGTTTCTAAGTATTTAAATGTAAATTCATATACAAATATTATTTACTACACATCTTCTAAGTATTCAGGAGGTATTTTTTCCATTCATTTTTCTTTAGCACACTTAAAGAAGAATTCTGAAAAACGCATCCTCAAGTCTCTATACTCTCCTTTTTTAAGAGCAGATTGGTCGCTAAAAGCCTGCACACGTTCAAATAATTAACAATAACATTAACTCAAGTCATCACCAAAACTAAAATATATAATTAAATAAGTTGTTTAAGTGATTACTTTCATCCATCCCTCTGTAATAGATGCGGAGACTATGTTCAGCATATGATGCATCACATAATAGCCACACGACCAACTGTTTGGCTGCTTACGAGACTACAAAAGAAATGAAATTTAATGTTAGTTAAATATACATATATATTTGTAATTATTAATTATAATATTAATTACTATTTAATAAACTACCAACCTTGAGGATAATCCAATCAGGATTTCCTTTAGACTTAGTAGTCCTACTCCTCCCGTTGGCGCAACTTATGCTACATGCCTTCAGCGCGCTATCATAAATAGAATATTCATGTCAATTAACCAATTCATCATGTGCGTAACAAAATAAAAGTAAATGTTAAAACTTAAGTTAAATAGAAGATTAATTACTCATGTATTGATGGATTCCACTACCTCCTGTGGCGGGTTCTGGTGGAGAGAGCATAAGAATATGACAGTATGCCTGGCAAGATGAAGTATGAGCAATTGCCAATGTTTGTTCATTATGTAGGGTGCCAGATATATTTCTTTCCAATCATCACCTCCCAGTAATCTTCCAATGTATGAATTGACTTCATTGTGATTGGCAAAGAATTCAGGCACAAGGACGTAGGAGTCTAAGAAGCCATAAAGGTTGTAGCCCCTCTGAAGTTGAAGACGATTCAGATACCCAAGATATGAAATAATTGGATGTTAATTGCATAATATGTTGAGGTAGAAATAAATCATAAAATTGAAATAAAATATATAAATTGAATTAATTATAAAATTACAACATACTTACATGGACCAAAGACTCACAACCGTGGTGTCTAGACATTCACCATCTTTGCAAAGGTGCCCAAGATCTTCACCACTGAATATAAAATCAAGATCTACTGGCGGAGGCGGGCGTGCCACCCATCCATCATGTTCCAATGGGCATGTAAAAATCTCATATGCATAATCCTCACCAATCGAGAACATACGAGTGCAGGGAGACAGTGAACTCGGCTTTGCCTTCAAAATTAAATAAAGAAAGTATATAAGTAGTTGAGAATAAAAAAAACATAAGTAATTAATTGAGAAATTTGATCATTAATTATGAATATACCTTCCGGGACAACTCGAGCTCCTGTTGCGCCAACTCAAGCTCTCGTCGTTTTACCTCCAAGTCAAGCTCTTGCCGTTTCACCTCCAAGTCAAGGTCTCGACGTTTTACCTCCAACTCCCGCTCCCTCTCTGCCAAGTCATCTATGACACCCTTTACCCTGCATACATATAAAGCATTAAAAAAGATAAGATAATTTAAAATAAAACAACATTTATTGGAATTTAAACATAACTAAGGTAAAAGGCACCACATCGTATCAAGTCTCAAAACGCAGAAAATAAACATAACATAACATCAAAGAAAAACCCAACCCCGATGTCACATTACAGAGCTGGTTAACCGATCCGGAAAAAAAACCTCGGATATAAACTGAACAAATGAACTAACAACTGAAAAACTGGAAATCCTAACTAATGAGTCGCGACTCCTCAGAGTCACTCCTCAACTGGCTGCTCGTCGTCCTCTACATAAAAGATACACGCCACAACAAGAAACATAGAGATAGGAAGTAAGAAACATGAATATGAATATAATGGCAAGGAAGCAGTTAGCAAGACGAGCATACATCACACTCATGTTATAGCAAGCAACAGTATAACACACGTTCATCATAATATAAACAGGTATGCTATGTAATGCAACTCTGCTCCACTACTCCATTATGCACTTGGATCCAATCTATCTCAGGAAGTCAACTTCAGAGTTACATTTCCTCAATGGCCAATAAGCACCAATGCCGGGGAAATCCACCAAACCCTGGGTGGACCCCTAGGATAGCCGACACACCTTACTCATAGATGCACCACCACGGGGGTACCAGGTCCCATGGACGGCCAGGTCGTCTTACTCATGGACAACCTCCCCTATGTTGAGCATCCTCCACTAACATCTCCGATGCATGAATGTATGCTCAACACAACACACAAGCACAATCTCCACCTTCGCTTGGGCCCATAGGGTACCCAAGTTTTAACACCATTAATTCATCGTTATCTTTCGTATTTATTAATTAAACACTCTAGTTGTTTTGTACTAGAGATTACCATCTTGACCATCAAGCATCAAGGCCCCCTTGGCCACTAGGCTACCAAGGTACCACATCATCATTAACACTCTAGCCATTAAGCACTAGAGATTACCACCTTGACCATCATGCATCAAGGCCCCCTTGGCCACTAGGCTACCAAGGTACAACAATCTTATCACTTGTATTTGGTCTTCATGTTCCGTTGGTATTTTATTAAGTATTTTAGAGCATTTGGGGAGAAACCCCTGCTTCTGCACCATTCTGGTTTTTTGTTCTGCACAGGTGAGCACGAGCGTGCTCACCCTTCACCACGGTCGTGCTGAGCTCGCAGTCAAGCACGATCGTGCTGACTATTGAGCACGGGCGTGCTTAAGCAGTGCACCCAGTTTTGGGTTTGAATGGGAGCACGGGCATGCTCCCTGTTGAGCACAGGCGTGCTTGAATGCGTGCCCTGTTGTTCTGGGCAGAAGGTCCACAGACCCTATTGCCACTCGTTTGGGACATTCTCAGATTCAATCCTAAGGCTCCTCTAATCCTTAATTCATCAGTTTCGTTAAAAATGAATTAATATTCATGTCTAACAAATTCAAGGGGAATTAGTCCTTTAGTTTCATTTCATTAATTGTCCCTAATCACTCAAGATCAATCCCGGGTCTACTCAAAGATCATCAACAATAACCTTGCCTCTCATTACTACGATTCAGTCTTATGAACAAGGGGAACAACCTCCCTTAACGTTAATTAATAGATTTATCTTATTCATAACAACAATCAACATCCAATGTATCACAACTCATAAACATGGCAATTCATTCATTCAAGGCATTCATTTATCATCATACTCATAATAGACAACACTTATCATCTTCAACAGTTTAATATCAAATAACAAATAAGCATATAGGCATACAACATATTAGCAAACACGTAAAGGGTTATTGTAACCCTTCGTCTTATGCTATCCCCAAGCCTACATACTCATACTATTCCTTCTCCCCATACCTGGTATGAAGAATTCCCATTAAACTGACGACGCTCCTAAATCGGTTCCCTTGAACAGCTCGACGAACGATCCCATGCCTTGGTTAACACAAACAGGGTTAACCCATTAGTTCACAATTCATGAAACAGAAAAGGAAACAGTAGAGGGAAAGACCATTACCTTACAAGACACTAACGTGCGCCTTCCTCTCCCAAACATCTCAAGAATTCCTAGAACTGAGAAGGGTTCAAGGGAGAGAAAAAGGAAGAGAGGTTTCTGCTGTTTTGGAGGCAGAGAAACCAAAATAAGGGTTTCACACAAAAACTCTCGCGCACTGTTCCTATTTATAGCCACTATGACTCGAGCACGGTCGTGCTTACTGTTGAGCACGGGCGTGCTCAACTTAGCGTCAACGAGACACGCCTGACTGCTGAGCACGGTCGTGCTCCCTGTTGAGCACGATCGTGCTTACATCAGCTTCAACGAGAAACATGCAGCCTTAAGCACGAGCATGCTGACACATGGGCACAGGCGTGCTCATGCCTCAGGAAGGGATTTTTAACTTAAAAACCCCACTTAGCCCACTCTAAGCCTTCCTAACAAACAAGATACACATAAAAGCACTTATACGGAAAACGGGGAGTTACATCATCCACCTCCATATTTTTCCTATGATATCTCTCTTTTGTGTTCACATGTGAAGGTTCGGCTGCTCCCGCTGTGTCCTGGGAACCCATGGAGGAAAGCTCATTTACAAGCATCTGCTTGAAGGATGAGTTTGATAGGAAGCGGCTCATCAGATGATCTGTAATGGCTGGGTCAGAAATGAGCTGTTGTTTAACCACTTCTCTAAGTGCCTCATCATCGACCTGCCTACATGGAGCTCTTGTGCCATAATATTTTTTGATGCCCACCGTCCCTGGAACACCAATCACCCGACCAGGGTGGTCGTCTTTGCCTAGGGCAGTGATCAATATATCTCGGCGTCCATGTGGGACGAATGAACCCTGGGAGCATTTTTCCTTAAGCTCCTCCTACAATGAAGAAATTAAAAAACTTTGTAGCATGATAACCCACACTTGGGGCAATCGTGATTCTCTTAATAATCACTCGTGTACAATATGCAATGATTGGGGCATGCGTATATCTTCTTATACTCCATACCCATTGGACACAATACCTTCTTGGTCTCATAGTTACAGTCAGGCAATGTGTTGCCCTTTGGAAGCAAGTCTTTCAATAATTCAAGCAATTCGGTGAAGCTTTTATCGCTCCAACCATTTATCGCCTTCACACAAACCAATTTTAACACCGCTGACAACCGTGTATGAGTAGTACACCCAGGACACAAAGGCTTATCTGCATCACTGCACAACCTTTCATACACATGTGCTCGTTGAAAAGATTCTTGTCCAATATCAAGGATCATGTCCTCTACTCGATCATCCTCCATATCTTCGTCAACGTCCTCACTTTGGGAGACACTTGGCTTAGTACTTAACAACACATCACCATGTCATATCCATCTTGTATAATTCAAGAAAATCCCAAAACAAATAAGATGAGTACGTATATCCTTGACTGTACATTTCCTCATATTTAAACATTTGACACAAGGACAACAGAACATTCATTTACTATTAGGAACATTCCTTTGAGCAAATTCTATAAACTCTTCCACTCCCTTCAGATACTCATCACTTGTGCGTTTACAAAAATAACAAAGCTAGAATCTTTTCAGCACTAATCAAAGTTTCATTTTAAAAGTGACACACCCACTTTGCTCAATTTAGAGAAACTACTGCTTTTATATTGATGAAATCTACTCATACCTTCTCATCTAAGTCATTTTGTATTAACACAATTTTTATTGTTTAACTACATTTAACTCTATCTTATTTTCTTAGCATTTCCTTTCAAATGTGTAAAGTGATGGGCATCTAGTTTTATTTTTTTGTGTCACTTTTTTTATTATGTGATTTTATATAGGAGCTAAGGTAACATTTTTTATTGGCCTCGGACATTGAGACGTTTAGCACAAAACAGAGAGGCTGAAAGGAAAAGCCGTCTCGGGAAAAAGGTATGTCATATACGTTGCTCTAATCAATTAGTTGTTGACAAAATAGCATATAATTATGTTATTCTTATGATAATTATATGTTATCTTAAGTAGTTATCTTTTAGTTCTTTTTACCTGTCATTATCATATCAGATTGTTTGATGATTTCAAACTATCAGTAGTCATATTTAAATAGGATGTGTGTTATGTATTGAGGGGAGAATTGCTATAATGAAATGCATTTTTCTTATGATAAACTATACTAAAGGCAGAATCAGCATCAATACAATATGCTATCAGTATAAAGCCAATGTGTTGTATCACTTTGTACTACCCTGATAGCAAATTTCTCCAAATAAACTACCCCAATCACATTTGCGACAGAGACCAACCAAAGAAGAGCAAAATTTATCATTCCAGTACAATAGCCCAAAACAAAACAAACACCACCACTTTAATACAACCCAACACCCTGTAATCCGAAGGCAGCCAAGGCAAAAAGTTGGTAACTCCATCTCACAACTTGTATCAATGCTGGGGTTATCTTGTTCATTTACCGTTAATCAGTATAATTTTTTTATTACCAAAAAAAAAGGCAAACCAACCAAACAGAAAGCAAAATGACATGAAGCAAACCAAACACAAAATTTAGGGCATTACTGCATTCACAGAGAGGAGAAGGAGAGTGGCTCAGTGGTGGTGCTATCAAGGCGGCCGCCGTTCGTTGTGGCTGAGAGTGAGTGGGAAAGACAAGGTTAGGGCATACACGAAGTGAGAGAAAGAAAGTGTGTGATTCAGAGAGAGAGAGGTAGAGTGTACCTCGCGATGGTGGCGGTGCAATGGAGCTCGCGGTGGTGGTGAAGGGTTAGGGAGGAAGAGATGAAAGTGCAGAGGCAGAGAGTGAAAGAGTAGAGGCAGAGAGTGAAGAGGAAGGTGCGTGGGTTTTTGTGTTAACGTATACATTCTAAAAACATTTGATCCACTCTTAACGTCAGTTGTTTATACAACTGACGTTAAAAGTCATCTTTAATGTCAGTTGTTTAAACAACCGACGTTAAAAGTGACCTGCATCACTTTTAACATCAATTGTGTATACAACTGACGTTAAAGGTGATTTAAGTGACCCTGATAATTACAAATTAATCTGTCACCGCCTCCTTTTTAACGTATAAGTTTTGGTTAACAGACGTTAACCTTTCACGTTTATTACATATTTTGCACTATTGTATCATTGCCATCTTGCCTTAGTGGTTTTCTTCAATCTTTAGTGAAAATTGAACATCATGATATTAGCATATTGGATGGATCATTTCCATCACAACAGAAGTATTTTGGAGGACAACACATTGTCAAATTTTGTGATTTGCAGAACCAATAAATCCTACTCCTATTAGTGGTTACACCTAACCCCATAAGTTGTGATAACTAATCCACTACAAATTACAATTGACCAGTCTTTACATTTTCATGCACTAGTATTAGGTAATGGGTACAAAATCATGTTTCTTCACCGCTGTCTCACTTCTTGACTATTTCTTTGTTCTAAAATGTCATTGACTTACCAATGCTTGGTAAAGGCATTTTGCAATTGCTACAAACCGTCTTAGTTTATTAAAGTGCTTTTTGAATAAAATGATGTTCATGAGGACTTGAGGAAATGTCCAAGTTTTATATGTGCCTATTTAAATTTGGGTATATGTGGATCTTGAAGTATATGTATTATTATCTTGGTTGAATCTTCCTAAATAGTTGAGTGGCAAAAATAATGATGTTGATTGAATCTTGCTTAGGCATTCATTATACTTTTTATGATGTACATCATGAGATTGCTATTTTTCTTGTTGTCGATGAGTTTTGAAAGTGTGACATGATTTGGTAATTGGTATTTTAGATTTATGATCATGAGGTGGTGGTTATGATAGTAGACAAGATGTGTTTTCTCTTATAATGTGCCTTGGTTACGTTGGCTTGTGAAGAAAGTGAGAAATCATGAATGGCTTACTAGGAAGCCGCCTATGTAGATGATTTTGGATATGTGCATAATTCTAAATTGCTGATTTTTTTTAAAAGTAATTAAGGGTAGGAGTGGAGTTGTGTCACCTACATGAAGGATGTGATGTGGTAGTGTATTACATTGACTGAAATGGTTATTGTAAGGATAGGGAGTCATCTTGAGAGGTTGATTGGGAATTCAGCATCATGGTATGATGGCCCTGGAAGAGGAAGCATTGATTTGTTTGGTTCATGGTTTGACGAGATTAGTTATGAGCAAACACTATTGTACATGTTCTAAATTACATGATTTTTTGTTTGTATTTTTTTTTGTGAAGCCCTTACCGAGTTTATTTAACTCACCCCCTTAGAATATTAGATGCAGGTGTGAAGCTACTAAATCATCGCGAGCTGCCCGACCCCTTTGTTGTGGGTTTTAGTGTTATGTCGAGACCTCCAAAGTCACAAATGTGTTATTTACATGCGGATGAGCATGTTGTTGGGTAATCATTGTGTGTATCTGTTTTATGTTTGAAGAGATGTGGACCTAGGAAAGGCTTCGAAATTGGGGACAAGACCCTCCTTCTGGCCAGTCACGAACACCTGTTTTGGGTCGTGACAGAATACTTGTCTTAGAGCCTGAAGAGACTAGGTGTGCAAAGAATACTTGGAGTCTGTAACCTGATCAGTTATAGTGGAGAAAACTTGGTGCTGCCAAGGACTAGACGTAGCCCATGTTGTTAAAAGGTGAACCAGGATAAATAGTTGGGTTTAATCTCTCTATCCTTATATCTTTAGTTACTGTGTTTATATTTATTTATCAACTAACTAAAGGGGTTTAAGTGTGAATATCAAACAGTTTTTACTCTTGCATGTTTGTGTGTTTTTCTGTGAAAAAGTGATCGGATAGGTGACCTGTCTGTACCTTGTGAAAACACTTGTATGAACTTAGCTTCTGTGTGCGAATTTTTTTTAACTTTGTTTCAAAATTTGATAAACACAACTCAACCCTCCTTCTCATGTTTATAATTGTCTATTTCAGTTCAAAGACTTTTCTTTCTCTGAGGCATATTTTTCTTAGAGTGAAGGGCCAAATTTATCCATGAAAAATTTTGGAGACCCACTTTTATTTCTTAAAAAAACAAATTAACCATTTAGTCTCTCAAATTTTCAAACATGGGACACATTAGTCCCTAGATTTAGTTTTGACGCCCATTTGCTTGCCTACGTGTCCCCATTAACCATTCTACTTGGTCTGTTAGTGGTCATGCGCTGCCTATGAGAATTCCGTCATGAAAATTTAATGAAAAGTAAAAAAAAAATGCATAATTTTCGAGTATTTGAATTTTAAAATTGTGCACTTTTTCACTTTTTATTCATTATCCACAGAGGAAATTCGTCATAAGCCATGCAGGACCGCTAACGTGCCCAGTATGATGGTTAATGGAACACGTAGGTAATGGACGTCAGACTAAATCTAAAAACTAATGTATCCCACATTTAAAAAAATTGAGTGACTAAATGGTTAATTTATTTTTTTTCAGGGACTAAAAGTGGGTCTCTGAAATTTTTTGGGAACCAAATTGGGCCTTCACTCTTTCATTTATTTTGCCAAAGTTTTTTTTTATCTGGAACCTATTGTACAAATACACCCCCTCTCATGTAAGCAAGTCCCTATCTATATTAGTTGGCTATTTATTTGGTTTGTTAATTTCTTCATTAGGCAGTATTGTTATGGTTGGAGTGTTGTTTTGGTGCTTACCTATAATATATATATATATATATATATATATATATATATATATATATATATATATATATATATATATATATATATATATATATATATATATATATACACATACATACAGCCTACACATTTTATTAGAGGAAGCAATTAATATATATATATATATAGCCTACACATTTTATTAGAGGAAGCAATTAACGTATAAGACATATATATGTTTCAAATTTCAATGTTTCCATGTTGTCTCTCAAATTCCAATGGTTTCCATATCAACATATAAGGCATACACATGTTTCCAAATGTGAATAGGTTAATTGATTTGAAACTTAATAAATTTTTTCCTCTTTTAATATTATATATTTGAATATTTATATGGTTAATCAAGCAATCTTTATCAATGTAGGATTGATGGCTTGACATTGACACTAGTGCGGGGTTTCATAGAGTTAACGATTTGATATTTTTGATGTCCTTATTGCTCGTATTATTGTACTGACATGAATGTGCTGAGTTGTTCTATTCGATGTCTTTAGTTTACTTGCATGCATTTCATATCCATCAGTGTGTGCATCATTTACATTATAACGTTTATATTACTGGCAGTGTGTGCATCATTTACATTATATAACGTTTACATTACCATTTATATGGTGGTTGGACTATAATGCATGCAAATAGTTTATTTTATATACATCGTTCATACTTGATTTCTTTATATCCATTTCCAATTATCCGTATAGTTTATTATAATAATTGTTAGATAGCTTTACTCATGGAGTTCTAGCAATAGTGAAACTTGGGCCAATATGTAGACTTAATTCATTAATGTATATATTAATTACTGGCAGTGCTGGATCAGCATACATGATTCATGGATTGATGAATATGACAAAACATTATCATTTAGATGGTGGCCGGTTGGATTATAATGCATGCAAATAGTTTATTATATATATATATATATATCGTATATACTTGATTTCTTTATATCTATTTCCAATTATCCATATAGTTTATTATAATATTTGTTAGATAGCATTTCAAGAACCAACGAAGGTTGGCACAAGTGGTGGAGGACTTGTGCCCCTTAACCAAGTGGCTGGAGTTCGAATCCCAGCTCTTGCGTATGGAGTGAATTTTCGTTGGGAGAGGGTTTCCCACCTTCAGGTGCCATTCATTCCCCCACAGGAGATTAGTCCATGCTTTCGACGGGGTATACTCCTGGTCAAGGACTAAAAAGATAGCATTTCAAGATATACATTTTGCATAAAATTTATTTTAATAAATGAACTTTATAATTTAACTATATTTATTAATTTGCATAAAAAAAGTTATATTTATTAATTTAAATTTTCAGTATATAAATTAATGGCTTAATTGCAGTTTTGGTCCCCCAAGTATTGGTAATGTGCAATTTTGGTCCCCCACTTTTTTTGAGCACATTTGGTCCTCCTAGTTTTTCAATTGTGCAAATGTAGTCCTTCCATCCATCTTCCGCAAATTGTTAACAGAGATTGCTGACGTGGGTTAAAAAATATTTAATTATTTAATTTTTAATTTTAATTTTAATTTAATAAATTTAACATTTTTAATTAATTAAACTGTCACAAATGAGGCCCCTAACCCATAATCCTTTGTAAATACTTTCTCTTTTGTGAGAGCTTTTGGTCCTTCTCTTCTCTGTGAGAGTTTTAACCTTGTTTTCATCATTACGGTGTGAGGGTTCTCCTTACTTCATTTCTGTGTGAGTGTTTTTTAGTTCATATTAGTGTGTATATTTATGGAGTCGTCTCTAGAAGGTCTTTCTCTGGGAGATGAAGAGGAAATAGGGTTTGAGTTTGATGTGGAGCAGAGGGAGTGCTTGCAGGTGAACTATGATCTTTGTTTGGTTGGAAGATATCTTACTGACAAAGTCATTCGTTTCAACGCAATGAGGGAAAGAATGGCGGAGGTTTGGAGGCCTGGAAAGGGTGTGTTCATCAAGGAGCTTGGTCAGGGAAGGTATTTATTCCAGTTTCAACACAAGTTAGACATGCTTCGTGTGTTGAATGGTGGTCCGTGGATTTTTGATAAACACATGCTGATTCTAGGAGTTGTTAAGGCGGGTGAAACACTTAGTGAAATTCCATTGAACCATGTCAGTTTCTGGGTTC
The DNA here is from genome assembly GCA_030762895.1 of Sophora flavescens. Taxonomy (NCBI): domain Eukaryota; kingdom Viridiplantae; phylum Streptophyta; class Magnoliopsida; order Fabales; family Fabaceae; genus Sophora; species Sophora flavescens. Next base: position 164,910,188 of record CM061062.1, on the reverse strand, counting down.
AAGTTCATGACATCCCTGTAGGTTTCATGTCGGAGGTGGTGGGTCAACATTTGGGAAACTATATTGGTTCCTTTGTGGAGTATGATGCCCATAACAATGATGGGGTGTGGCGGTCCTTCATGCACATTAAGGTGAATGTTGATGTTCATCATCCACTGAAGAAGGAGAAAAAAGTTCGAAAGCCAGGACGAGAATGGAAGGTTGTGAAGTTTAAGTATGAGAGGTTGGGCACATTTTGTTTCCTATGTGGTTTGCTTGGTCATATTGACCAATTCTACGACAAACTCTTTACCATGGATTCCGATTGAGACACCCCGTTGTGCCCCATTGTATTATTACATTAAAACCTTAATATTTATTTACTTAATCGCGCGCTTATCGTTGAAAATACGTAAAAATTAAAACTTAATTAATAATCATATAACTTCTGCAAATATAAAACACTCCAAAGTTATATTACAAAAATACACACATATTTATCCTTTATTTTACACAACACTGTTTAGGGTATCCTCTCAGTAGGATCCCGCATGGTGCTTATTTATACAAACTGCTTATAACTAGCGGAAAATAAAAATGTCTTTTATGACTCACCGGCCCTAAACTTACTACACTATACTATTAGGATCCATAACTTGTTCACCAGCGTTAGCCTCATACGGAGTGTCATCCAACTCCTCAGCAACCTTCGTTTCATATAGGGTTCCATCCATCTCCTCAGCAACATATTCTTCCATCGGGTCTTCTAACGTAGTAAAGTAGACATACACAAAAATACAGAAATAGGAAGATAAGAAACAGTTCTATCATCATAAACAGAAAAGATTCATAGCATATAATACAATAATAGTCACAAACATGCATCACTCATAATCTACAATCATCCATACTTTATAACATCATCCTCTACCCTCCAACTCATGCAACTAAACCTTTATGCTGACGTGGCCACCACTAATCCTGTCACACATCCCTTGTTAGGAATGTCAGTCAGTCGTCCAAGTGACGCGTTCCCAACGCCAGTGCACATTCTCATCCATGGTGAGAATGCTCATGCAAAGTAATGACACTATAGCTGAATAGTACCATCGGTGCACACCCTGGTTCTCTCTCTCATCTCTATCAAGGGATCTCATGCATAGCGATGACACTATAGTTGCACAACTTAACTTCTAATTTGGAATGGTCCACGAGAACTTCGGACCTCGTGTATCTCAAATACACGGTTATGAACAACAATGCAATATATGATTCTCAATGACTTTTATCAATAACAACCTAGTGCCTCAAGCTTTCCTCATAACCTCCACTAACATTCTAAATCACATCACTTCTATAAAATAATAGCTAGGCACCTCTAATTTATATTCAAGCTCTCAGCCCAAACAAAATACCTCCGAGCAACATATATCTTCACTTAAAATTTAACTAAGCAATTTATCAAAACAGGCAGATCATGCATAACACGGTAATCAATAAAATATTCAAACATCAAAACAAAATGTCACATGCAGTAGAGTACCTCAACCAGCATATGACAAACAGTCAATAATAAATAATCCAGAAATCCTCAATATTATAAAATTAACCTAAGGCGATAAACCTACAATTCTCAAATCGTCATTGGTAAAACGGAAAAGTTTCCAATGCGATTTTGGTATTGTTGATTACTCAACCACTAGTAGGTTTTAGGTCGCCCTACACCATTATTATAAATTATATACTACTTATCGGTTCCGACGATGGGATGGTTCTTTCTCCCACCTAAGTTACCACCGGAAACACGAAATCGACGATCCTTGATATCCCGCCTTAACCCTTCTCTCTTTAATTTCAATTTGCATTACATATTAGGGTTTAATTGATAAATATTTGAATTACATTTGAAACAATCTTGTTGAATCATCATTTCAATTACGTTCACGTCATCTAAAGATTCACTACGCGCTCTTGTTAAATACGTTATACCTTCATACAACAAAAGTTTTTGAAAAGTTTGCGAAAATCGTTTGAATCCTATTCACCCCCCTCTAGGATTCCAACACTTGTTAGAGGCCACTTGGGCTAACATACCTTGAGCAAGAAACTCCCTCTGGTCTAAGAGAAACTTATCTACCTTTTGGCCTTCTCTAATCCCATCCATCAAATTGTTGGTAACCTTCAAGGTTCCAAGCCTAATGCTCTTAGGGGTGACTTCCCAAGCTAAACTTAGGTCTCTAAACTCCTCGATCAGATCCATCTCCCTAACCATTAAAGAGGAGACGTGTAAGGTTTTTCTACTTAAAGCATATGCCACTACATTGGCCTTTCCTGGGTGGTAGGTCAGATCAAATTCACAATCCTTTAAAAACTACATCCACCTACGTTGTTTCATATTGAGCTCTTTCTGATTAAACAGATATTTCAAACTTTTATGATCGCTAAAAACCTCGAACTTAGCTCCATAGAGGTAATGCCTCCGGATCTTTAAGGCAAATACCACAGCTCCTAACTCTAGGTTGTGGGTGGGGTAGTTCTTCTCGTGGATTTTCAACTGCCTAGAAGTGTAAGCTACTACATTACCATCTTGCATCAACATTCCACCTAAACCTTGCTTCGATGCATCACAATACACTACGAAAGATTTACTAGGATCGGGCAAAACCAAAACTGGTGCTGATGTTAACCTATCCTTCAGGGTTTTGAAACTCCCCTCACACTTAGAGTCCCACACAAACAACTGTCCCTTCTTTGTGAGATGGGTCAAAGGTAAAGCTAACTTAAAAAAGCCTTCTACAAACCTCCTATAGTACCCTGCTAAACCCAAGAAACTTCTAACCACGGTCACTGACTTTGGCGCTTCCCACTAGAGCATCGTCTCTACTTTAGCCGGGTCCACGACTATTCCACCTTTAGAGATCACGTGACCTAAGAAACTCACCTCCTCTAACCAAAACTCGCACTTAGACAACTTAGCGTATAACTGCTTCTCCTTAAGGGTCTGCAAAACAACCCTCAAGTGCTCCTCATGTTCCTCCTTAGTCTTGGAACTTATCCAAGTAAGGGTGAAAGGTTTTATTCATATAATCCATGAACACCACATGAGCATTAGTCACACCAAAGGGCATAACTAAATACTCATAGTGACCATATCGCGTTCTAAACGCTGTCTTCGGAATGTCCTCGGACTTAACCCGAATATGATGGTATACTGACCTCAAATCTATCTTCGAGAAAACACAAGCCCCGATCAACTGATCCATAAGATCATCAATCCTAGGGAGGGGATACCTATTCTTAACGGTCACTTTGCTAAGCTACCAATAGTCGACACACAATCTCATACTACCATCCTTCTTCTTCACCAATAACACTAGCGCTCCCCATGGGGATACGCTAGGCCTGATGAATCGCTTCTGCATGAGATCCTCTAACTGTTCCTTTAACTTAGCTAGCTCTAGAGGACACATTCTATAGGGTGCTATGGATATAGGCCCAGTGCCAGGCACTAAGTCTATGGCAAACTCCACATCTCTTTCTAGGGGTAGTTCCTAAACATCCCCCGGGAACACTTCAGGAAATTCTGGCACAACAGGAGGGCTCTCGACTTCCAGGGAAGATAGCATCATGTACTCTTGGGCTCCTTCATTCATTGAAGCCTTAACTTGGTTGGCAGAGAGAAAGCTAGGATCCTTTGACTCCACTGGAGTTCCAAAAACTATGGTTTTATCAAAGCAATTCAAAAGAATGTGGTTGGAAGATAATCAGTCCATGCCAAGAATAACATCAAGGTCTTTCAGGGGTAAACATACAAGATCAACAATAAAGTCTCTACCATCTATGGTAATAGGAATATTCTTGCATGCATAAGAAGTGAGAACAAGTTTATTCGTGGGTGTGGAAACAACTAAATCACACTCAAGAAGTGTCACGGGCAGCTTAAGACTCTTAGCACATTCATATGACATAAACGAGTGAGTCGCACCCAACTCAAACAATACAGTTCAACAAACTTTATTAATGAGGCACATACCTTGGATCAAATCTTCAGATTCAGAGGCATCGGCTCCACTAAGAGTAAAGACTCTCCCCATGGTCTTTAGTCGGTTGGCCTGAGGTTTCTGACCTTTGCTCGCACTATGTGGTTCTGACTTTCCTCCATCGCAGTTCCGACTGATGTGGCCATGCTTGCCACACTTGAAGTAGATGATGTTTGTCTCCTTGCACTGAGTCGTGAAGTGGTTCTGTCCACACTTGCCGCAACGAAGAGGTCTAGAATCAGATGAATCCCATCTCCTGGACCTGTCTGAAGAAAACTGAGACTTCTTGCCATCCAGCTTGAAGTCCTTGCCAGCTAGAGTGAGACGCGGCTTCCACTTGTTTCCCTGATCATTCCTCTTGTTGCTCTAGTTGTCTGATCCCTTGGAGGCTGACCCTCCAGGCTTGCAAGCATCTTCATAGATCCTGCACTTGTTCACTAAAACTGGGAAAACTCTGATCTCCTAGTAGCTGATAGCTTGCTTGATCTCTGGACGTAGACCATCCTCAAACTTCACGCATTTGGAACGATCATCCGTCACATATTGATACAACGTATAGTAACGAGCGCCATAAATTCCATTTCCTTTTTGTCCTTGATATCTGCCGGGAAGTACTTCTAGAGAAATCTGTCCTTGAATACAACCCACGTGATCTTAATATCCTCTACCTGCAAGCACTGACGACAGTTCTCCCACCAATGCTCAGCCTCCTCTGTCAGCATGAAAGTCCCAAAAATGACCTTTTGCTGATCATTGCATCCCATGGCTTGGAAGATCTTCTCGGTCACCCTCATCCACAACAGGGCACACTCAGGATCGTAAGCTCCCTTGAAAGACGGCGGATTGTTCCGCTGGAACTTGTCGAGACCCTGGAACTCAGCTGGTCCCCCGTTGTTGTTGGCGTTCTGGTTCTGGCCTATCGCGTTGGCAATAAGTGCCAAAACATCAACGATAGCCTGGTCGTTCCTGCCTCCTCTTCCTGCCATAAGTTCCTGTAAACGCCCAAGACAACTAGTTAAACACAGGGAACTTAAAGCAAGAAAATATACGGCCTCTAACACATAGCATCATTGTCTATAACAAGTATAGACAATTCAAACAAGAGCACACAACAGACTCACAATAGACTCATACCATGTCCAGATAGGGCCGAACTGCTTTGATACCACTAAATGTGACACCCTTTACCCCGCACACATATAAAGCATTAAAAAAATATAAGATAATTTAAAATAAAACAACATTTATTGGAATTTAAACATAACTAAGGTAAAAGGTACCACATCGTATCAAGTCTCAAAACGTGGAAAATAAACACAACATAACATCAAAGAAAAACCCAACCGCGATGTCACATTATAGAGCTGGTATAACCGATCCGGAAAAACAACCTCGGATACAAACTGAACAAACGAACTAACTACTGAAAAACTAGAAATCCTAACTAATGAGTCGCGGCTCCTCAGAGTCACTCCTCAACTGGCTGCTTGCCGTCCTCTGAATAAATGGTACATGCCACAACAAGAAACATAGAGATAGGGAGTAAGAAACATGCATATGAATATAATGGAAAGGAAGCAGTTAGCAAGACGAGCATACATCACAATCATGTTATAGCAAGCAACAGTATAACACACGTTCATCATAATATAAATAAGAATGCTATGCAATGCAACTCTGCTCCACTACTCCATTATGAACTTGGATCCATTTTATCTCGTGAATTCAACTTCGGAGTTACATTCCACATTAGCCAATAAGCACCAACGCCGGGGAAATCCACAAAACCTTGGGTGGACCCCTAGGATAGCCAATGCACCTTACTCATGGACGTGCCACCGTGGGGTTACCAGGTCCCACGGACTGCCAGGTCGTCTTACTCACGTACAACCTCCCATATGTCGAACATCCCCCACTAACATCTCCGATGTGTGAATGCATGCTCAACACAACACACAAGCACAATCTCCATCTCCGCTTGGGCCCATAGGCTACCCAAGTTTTAACACCATCAATTCATCGTTGTTTTTGGTATTCATTAATTAAACACTCTAGTTTTTTTTGTACTAGAGATTACCACCTTGAAGTTGCCTTAAAAACAAATGTGTTTAAGCTTGTGCAAGTATACACAATCGCATCAAGTAATATAGAACGTAAGTTCAGATATCGTTCCCATAGGGATTGTAATGCTGTAGCAAATTCTAGTTCAGATTATATGTTCTAGGAGTTAGAGTAGGTAACCAAAAATAATGGTGTGCGTGCAAAATAAAGTAAATGAAGCTTTGGAATAAAAACTGAAAGTGAGCAAGCAAGCATTAAAGAGAGTATGTTGTCAAATATGGATAAATAGCTCTAGGTATGCTGCATTATAAATCCTGCTTAGCTTAGATTATGCTCTGCGTATGCTGCAGCATTTAACTCCGGGAAATAAAAGTGTGTTTTCCAACACTTAAGGGTTAGGTTCATTAACTGCTTTCTATTCCTAGATTCAGATTAATTACACCACCCTCTTAATAAGCATGTTCCAGTTAGTTTAGGGACTTGAATAACTATTCCTAGTTCATTCAACACCATTAATTTTCTAATTAATTATTTAATCCCTATCCTTTATCAATTTCCACTTTACTCAATTTTTCCAAACCAAGCAAGCTAGATATTTAATTAAGTTGGTCACTCTTAACTAGACAACATTCAACACATAATAAAGGAAAATGAAGAACATATCATTGCATAAAAAGAGCTAAGCATTCATTACAATAACATACCTAAAGCTTAAGAGGTTTAGCTCATGTTGAGCTTACAAACACAAAATATAAAAATGAGAAGAAAGCCATTACAATGAAGCACGAAAATGGAACAAAGGAGAGGAGGAAGATGACCCTTGGCTGTTGCTTTTCCTCCCAGCTGTTGTCCTCTTTTGCCAGAAAATTAGAAATGAAGTGTGTCTTCTTTTAGGGTTCAAAAAGGGCCCCTTTTTCTCTTTCTTACTTTTAGGCCATCAAAGCAATATATTAAAATAAAGGCTTGGGCCCATTTCCTCAAATGTACAACCACAAAACCCTAAAGCACTAATAAAGTCACGTCCTCAACTTTTAGGACAGTCTGTCAGTAGAGAGAGAAAAGTGGTCTCGTTTTTGTCCTTTTCTGATAAGGAATTCACGTCCGTATGCTGCAGCATGACGAAAGCATTTTCCAGCAGCTTGTCAGCATTTTGCGCCCAGATGCTACAGCATGCCCAGTTCCAGCAGCTTATCTAAACCTCAACAAAAACCTAACAACACTCAAGAAACACATTAAACATATTCCTAGATACTTAAAAACATAAAATTAAACACATTAAACTCAAGCTAAGAAAGTGTAAATAACTCTTCATTAGAAGAGTTATCACTTGACCGTCAAGCATCATGGTCCCCCTTCGCCACTAGGCTACCAAGGTACCACATCATCATTAACACTCTAGCCATTAAGCACTAGAGATTGCCACCTTGACCATCATGTATCAAGGCCCCATTGGCCACTAGGCTACCAAGGTACAACTATCTTATCACTTATATTTGGTCTTCATGTTCCGTTGGTATTTTATTGTCTTTTAGAGCATTTGGGGCGAAACCCCTACTTCTGCACCATTCTGGTTTTTTGTTCTTCACAGGTGAGAACGGGCGTGCTCACCCTTCAGCACGGTCATGTCGAGCTCGCAGTCAAGCACGGTCGTGCTGACTGTTGAGCACGGGCGTGCTTGAATGCGCGCCTTGTTGTTCTGGGCAGAAGGGTCACAGACCCTATTGCCACTCGTTTGGGACATTCTCATATTCAACCCTAAGGCTCCTTTAGTCCATAATTCATCAATTTCATTAACATTGAATTAATATTCATGTCTTACAAATTAAAGGGGAATTAGTCCTTTAGTTTTATTTCATTAATTATCCCTAATCACTCAAGATCAATCCCTAGGGTCTAGTCAAAGATCATCAATAATAACATCGCCTCTCATTACTACGATTCAGTCTTATGAACAAGGGGAACAACCTCCCTCAACGTTGATTAACAGATTTATCGCATTCATAACAACAATAAACAACCAATATATCACAACTCATAGACATTGCAATTCATTCATTCGAGGCATTCATTTATCATTATACTCATAATAGACAACACTTATCATCATCAATAGTTTAACATCGAATAACAAATAAGCATATAGGCATACAACATATTATCAAACACGTAAAGGGTTATGGGAACCCTTCGTCTTACACTACCCCCAAGCCTACATACTCATACTATTCCTTCTCCCCATACCTGGTACGAAGAATTCCCATTAAACTGACGGCGCTCCTAAATCGGTTTCCTCGAACGGCTCGACGAACGATCCTAAGCCTTGCTCAACACAAACAGGGTTAACCCATTAGTTCCCAATTCATGAAACACCATTACCTTATAAGACACTAACGTGCACGTTCCTCTCCCAAACACCGCAAGGATTCCTAGAACTGAGAAGGGTTCAAGGGAGAGAAAGAGGAAGATAGGTTTCTGCTATTTTGGAAGTAGAGAAACCAAGATATGGGTTGCACACAAAAACCCTCGCACACTATTCCTATTTATAGCCACTGTGACTCGAGCACGGTCGTGCTTACTGTTGAGCACGGGCGTGCTCAACTTAGGTCAACAAGACGCGTCTGACTGCTGAGCACGGTCGTGCTCCCTGTTGAGCATGGTCGTGCCTACATCAGCGTCAACGAGACGCATGCAACCTTAAGCATGGGCGTGCTGACACATGAGCACGGGCATTCTGATGCATCGGGAAGGGGTTTTTTAATTAAAAACCTCAGTTAGCCTACTCTAAACCTTCCTAACAAACAAGGTACACATAAAAGCACTTATACGGAAAACGGGGTGTTACATAATACCTCATACACTGATTTTAACCCATGTATCTCTCTATATACAAAGCATCCTTATTTTTCCAACAATCTTATAAATATCTACATTAAAATTTATAAATATCATAAATTCATACATATTTTTTGTTCCTTTAAATAAATTAATTGGAAATGATTGATAAATCCTAAATACCAAAATGCAAGTTGTAATTATATAGCCACTGTAACTATTATAATTATATAGCCCTTCTCATCTCTTGACCGGCAATTATATTTTATATTATTATCGGGGATCCAGAAAATAATTTTGAGAATAACAAAATCATAATTGGAACCTTCTATATCGAAGGAAGTTAAGGTTAAATTTTGGGTTTCAAACTCACACGGAAACCGGTCTGCGTTTTTGCTAACAATATAATTTTGTACCGATAAGAAAAATCCTAATTTGACCAAAAACTGAAAATTTTTAGATTTTATCATTATTTTAGTGATAAAGTCTATTTTCAAAATGTTCGCTAAAAAAAAATATTATTTTTTATTCGTGCGAATTTTGGTGAAAAACAATCAAAACCCTAATCGGGTAAAAGACGGAGCTGAAAATGGATTTGCAGAGGTGTGCCAGAGGATAGGAGTGATGACTCAACTTGGACAACTCACCCTAGTGAGTCACCATAGTCATAAGTGTTCATTAATGCAATATGGTGAATCACCAAAGTCATTAATGCAATATGGTGAATCATCTTATCTAGCACATATTAGGTGTTTGTGTTCAAATTCTCTTCCTCTTGCTCCATGAATTTCGACGAGCCACCCATAGCCACCTATACTCACTTATCTTTTCACTTAGTCATCATAATCACACAAAAAATATCTATATATTTTGAACAAAATATCTAAGTTCTTTAACATATTCACTAACCTACCCTTGACTATGATTAAATCACCATGGTTAACACCTAAAGTGACCAAAATGACTCCTCCACCCAAATGAAAAATTCGGCCACCACCTCACCTCCATTCATCTTCATTCCTTCCTTTTCAACTCATCAAGTTTCAAGAACAAAATCCATTCCTTTGTTTCATTTCATTTCACTCAAAATACTAAGTTGACAACTTACTTAAACACTTAACCAGTGTTTGGTTCAAAGGAGGGGAGGGATTTTAATGGAGGGGAGGGGAGGGATTTTAATTAGACATTGTGTTTGGTTGAAAGGAGGGGAAGGGAGGGGAGGGATTTTAAAACCAATTTACATTTACACCCTTATATAAACCCTTATAATGATTTATTTAAAATAAATAAGTGAGGATGTTTTTGTCATTGTATGCAAAATATTTTAAAATCCCTCCCCTCCCATCCAAATTCCCCCAATATTGGAGGGGAGCCAAAATTAACTGAGGAGGGATTTTGCTCCCCTCCCCTCCCCTCCACTTAAAAAAGTTGAACCAAACATGCTAAATTTTAAAAAATCCCTCCCCTCCCCTCCCCTCCATTCCCCTCCAACCAAACATTACTAAGTCTTCATTTCTCTTCTTTCTTCCTCTTCTTAGAAATTTTGACCAGCCCCTCCCTAATACACTAAACCATTTCATTTCTTCATTTCTCACACAGAAACACTAAGTATTGTCTTAAAACTCAAAAATTCTCCTAAGTGCATAAGCCTTCATTCATCATTTCTTCATCTCCTTTCTTGTTTTCTTTTCTTTCTCCATGAATTTCGGCCAAGTCTTGATGGAGATCATCTAAGCCTTGTTTCAACATTCTAACATCATATTCTCACTTCCCTTAATCATTCATACACTTGTTATCACACATAAATTTCCATTTGGAGCTCCTTTACCATATGGGTTTTTCTAGAGCTCCAAAGTGTTCTTGACTTGTTCTAAACAATTTTCTCATTTCTTCATCTTCTAGAGGTACCACCTTATGATCCATGATCATACCCTCCTCACTCCTTGAATTGCACGGCCACTTCACCTCCATCCACTCCATCCATTCCTTTCATTGTATATTTCGTACTTAGCATTATTTCATGAAAACACCAAAATTCCTTTCATAGTTATTCATGGTAATTTCGGCCAAGCTTCCAATAAAAGCACCCAATCCTCATTTAAACATTCCAACTACATATTCTTACTCCCCTACATCATCTAGACACTTTCTATTTCACACAAAAATTCATTAGAAGCTTGTTTGCAAAATGGGTTTTTCTAGCCTACACTTTGTTCATCATTTTCTCATCAACCAAGGGGTAATCTCTCTTGCCTCTAGTTAGTAACTTTCTTCATTGTTTCATTAACTCCATGTATATGTATTTTATTTCAAGTTACATATTCTTGAAAATTCATGTATTAATTCATAGAAAATCGCATGAATTGATTCTTGGACTTATGATAATTTTCCTAGTCTAGATATGACCTTGTCATCATGAATTTATTGGTTTGACTTCTTGGTTGGAAAAATTATTTCTAGCATGTTGAAAACCATCACTTTGATCATTGGGTCAAAGTGAGGATTTTAGTACTTGGTTATTGCAAATAAATTGATTGCTGTGATTAATGTTTTGATCTCACTTCATGCTTTGAAGTAACCAAAGGGTGTTTTAAAGACCAAAGGAATAAGTAAGTGTTTTAAGGATCATTGAAGTAAAGAGGAAAATGTTGTTTTCCAAAACTGTTTTTACAGTGTTCAGAACTGTATTAATTGATGTGTTCAAATAGTTATAAAATGGTTTTGATCTTTGTTTAGGTTATAGAGGAATAAAATCATGTTTTAACGAACTAAAAAACGGAATTTTCACGAAATCAGACACGTAAAATGAACAAAGGTTCTAATTTCGACGAAACTATTTTGGACATATTGAAACTGTTTTTAAAGTCTATTTAAGTGTCCTAATACTTTAAAATTAGTTTTCAACCATGAGGCTTAAAAATTTTTGAAAAGGGATTTACGAGATTTTCGAACTTAGCGACGTTCGGTCAAGTTTTAGGATTTTGTACAAATCATAGAGCGAAGCTTGAAATTAGCACTTTAATACTCTAACATAAGTATTTGGATCTGAGAAAGTAAATGATTTGAGAAAAATGATCATTTTTTTAAAATACGGAAGTTAAGTTGAAATACAGTAAAAAGCGGTAAAGCTGTGTTTTAAGTATTTCGATGTTTTTTAGAACTGTATTTCAGGAATTTGCTACTGATGTACTTTTGGATAAATTTTCCTTCAAAAATATTTGGTTTTAGCTATAGGTTTTGGTTTTAAACCAAAAAGAATTTTAGTCTTCAGAGACTAGTATTTACAGTAAAATGCAAAACCTAAGTCATGGATGACTTAATGAAAATATGAACCTAATGATTTATGACGTGTGGTGAAGCAAGACCATTTGTCATAAGGTATGGATAATTCAATATCCACACATCCATAATACTTAACGACAAAGAGTATTTTAAGGTTATTTGCTCGACAAGTAATCTCGTTCAGGAATAGACTTAAAGAGGCATAATGAGTTGGTGACGAACGACCAACCTTCATAATATACTAAATCGTAGAAACATGGATAGGCCAATGAGGGGATCCTAAAATTGTGCAAGGATTCACGGGTTGGTACTATCTTGCCTCTAGAATGGCTATTGATTCCGTCAAAGGAATCCCAAAATTTATCCAGCGGATAAATACGAACGCACATGCCGTGATCGGCTCGATCCAAAGAAAATTGTCAGTAAGGCCTTTGTACCTAGGAGGTGGACCTACATGTTTTGTGCACATGTGAATTATAGGGTGACAATTCTTCAATGATCTTGGGAATGTCGGGGTTGGGATGACTACGGATGACCATTTGAGTGATGGGTCGTGGAGTCCTGCGCAAAACACCGACATCTTCTACTTGATACTGTACAATTCTGGTTATTGATGGTGTTTCACAATCAATTGGGTTATTATTATTGATGCACAAGTATGCCTAATGTTGGCAGTTGTGAAACATGTGTCCTAACCACTCCTTCTGAACATTCTCTTAACTCCGGAGTAGAGTCAGATCTTCCTTGAGGCTATATAGGTATGGGACTATGCAGTTTCAATCAGTCATCTATCAGTCCTTGTGAGGATGTGTAGGTATGGGACTATGCAGCTTCACTGGGTCATGTTTGTGTATAAGTAGTGTCCTGTAGTGCTTGGATGTTGTATGCTTGGATGTTATATGCTTTTGATGATATGTATATTGTGACACCCTAAACTCGGTCATCACATGGTTACCCTTTTTATGGAAAAGAACATATTAAAACGCTGGTCGCTTTCGGAAAAGAAAACCTTTTGTATCAAATTATCGAAAAGGTACTTAATTTTTTTTTTAAAAGGGGTTAAGAAAAGGTGATGAACACTCAGAACATGAATATAAACATCATACATAGATACATATATAACATTTTCCCATTGGGATCTTAAGTTTTTGGATTACAAAACAGCCTTAAACAAATAGGCCAACTTCACTAAAAACATATACTAAAGAAACAGATCATCAAACTGGGAATGAGGAATCTGGGTACTGAACTCAAAAGGAGACTCTATAAAGCCTGGGACAAACAGAACTAATCCAAAAAACCGACGACGATCACCACAGCCTCCTACAGTCTGAGTGGCCACACACTACCTCCAGATGAGATATCTGTGACACCCAAACTTTGGTCATCACATGGTTACCCGTTTACAGAAATAAAACTTAATTTGCTGGTTACTTTCGAAAAATAATGTTTTCTCAAACGTTCATCTTTTCAAAATATGGTGATAAATTTTTTTTCTTTCTTTCTTTTAACCTCATAACCACAACAACATAATCAAATCACACTTAAATACATAATGTATATAAGTCATACAACTATACTGCCTCATATATTTTCACACCTAGATCATTATCATTTTTATTCTTCTAAACACAATATATCAAAATAGGACCTAAGCTGGTCGTAACTAACAGACACTACCGCTAACTCGAGCAGCACAACATGCCTTGAACTAGACAGCCTTCTCCTTCTTGTAGAAATCCTACCCCTTGTACGTCTCTGGTATGTGTTGTAAGGGTGAGACACCAATATATGGATTTAACAAAATAAATAAATGCTTGCACAAAAGAAGACACATACACATATACATAAAACATCTCAATTATAGCATACAGTTTATCAGTGGGTTTCACACCCCAAACATCAACATTGAAAAAACTATGCATGAACACTTCTATACATCATCTAAACATTCACACCTAATCTCATGAGATATCCCAACAAATAATGAGTTGATCAGAACACCAGGCACGCAGCCAGAACAGAACACCAGGCACGCAGCCAGAACAGAACACCAGGCACGCAGCCAGAACAGAACACAGCCAGAACAGAACACCAGGCACGCAGCCAGAACAAAACACCAGGCACGCAGCCAGAACAGAACACCAGGCACGCAGCCAGAACAAAATACCAGGCACGCAGCCAGATGCATGGAAAACACTATGTTCTTAACGGTTTTCTTTGTGTTCGATCTTTCTTTGCCGAAGCTCAAAATGGCTTACGACCCACATAGTTTTTAAAACACCCTTAAAAATTTATTACAACACAGGACCTCACAGTCCGAGTGCTCAATCACGACACCTCTCCACCGATGCACCAGTCTTAGGTTCGTGGTACTAGAAAACATCTTCAATGTTTCAATACGGTATACCTCACGTATACGGTATAGGCCCTCAAGTCCAAATGACCTCGAGTCCATCACACCACAGAACCTTAGTACCCCCGACGTCTCGGTTACTAAGTCCAACTGTACTTTCAACACGGTTGAAATCAACTTTTGACTTTCAGAAATTCTTTTTTCAAGGTAGAAATTCATTATAAAATCCTTAAATCATAAAACTTAGTTTTTCACAAACCAATGAGTCACTTGAGGTTTATTCTCCTCAAAATATGCACTGCCGTTTCAAAAATACTTGCCGTCTACACTTTTCCAAATTTGCCGTCAAATATTATTTTTAAAGCTTTTTAAGCCAAAACTTAACTTTTTCCAATTAATTGATTTTATAAAATCATGATTAACTTATTTTCACCAATTAATTTCATAAAATACTAATTTATAATATTCTGGAATTTCTTACGTAAAAATTAGCAGTGCAAAAATATTTTCACGGTTTCGCTCTCATTGTGACTCATAATTCCCTTTTCCATAAATAAATTATTAAAATAATAATATTTTCCAAAACTCCTCATTTTCCTCAAAATAAAATTCCTTTAATATTATATATCAATATTTTGCCGTTAAAACATTGAATATAATTTGCGTAGCTTTTTAAAGCTTTTATCCGATTAACTTTAATTGAGCACTGACCATTGTCAGGCTTCTCACACATCAACCAACAGCTATATCACAGATATTCCCCAGGCAGATCATGCATCATAACAGTATAATATACAATTGCAAATAATTAAATAAATTAAACACAACGCCATACCAATACACAGATAAACCACACCACGTAAACAACAAAACCAATAACCACAACCACATATAAATCATATAAACCACACCACAAGAAAATAGTTATTGAGAAAAATCCCTCAGGTAAGCTCCCCTTACCTCTTGAAGACTCAAGCTAACGGTTTCAAATAATCTCCCGATTTGATCCGGCTTCCTCCGTCGGCTTTAGGTCAAACCAACCTGATCGATTCCTTCATAACGAATTGCAACCAAAATAAATCAAATCAAACAAAAACATACTTGACTCATGGAGGTTAGGGTTCGGCCTCAACAACTTTTCTAGGTTAGGAAAGTTAAAGTTTTGTTAACTTAAGGATTTATGATCCATAAGTAACTTAAACATGATTAAGCACTTAACCCAAGATTATGAACCAAGAACATGAACTAAAACTCATCTAGTTCCAAGAACTAGGGTTTCGGCCAAGGGCTGAGTTTGGGGTTAGAAATCTCTAAAATTTCTAAACTCTTGGATTTAATCAACATACAAAACCTAGAGTTAGATTCAAGTGTTACAAACAACTTTTGAATCATAAAACCAACAAGTGCTCATACCTAGGGTTTCGGTTTTGATGAGATCAATAGGTTAAAGTTTGATTTTTGATCTTCTATATACTTGAATACAAGAACTATCAAGATATAATCATGAATCAAGGCATGAAATTGAAACAACCTAAGAACACAAAGTTAACCTAGGTTCGGCCCGGTCCAGATTTTAGGGAAAGAAATTTCTCATGATCTTGTGCTTCTAGATGATGAAAATAGAGATGATTATAAGATCATAGCAATTGGTTTCATGTCAAAAGGATTTTTCTAGAATTAGTTATGAATTTTTGAATCTAGCTCCATGAACTTTGAACAAATGAAGAACATATGGATTTAAGTCATAGATCTAGAAAAGTGATGAAGAGAAATGATTTAAATGACAAGAGAATAAGTTATTACCTCTTGATGATCCAAGAAAACAAAGTTTGGATGATGTTCTTCAAGGACTTCTTATGGAGTTCTTAAGAAACTTAAAGAGAAAGATGGACATGGTTAGAGTTTAGAACAGTTTTAGTATTTTTGGTAGATCTCTCAACATACTAATCCGTTTTGGATGATCTTTATGTCGTTGGAAAGAAGAGAGAAAGATGAACAACTTTCATGTTGAAAGTTTTTCGAGATTCAAAATAGAAACTGGTCAGAATTGCTAGGCAAAATCTGACGAATTATGAACACTTTGAAGAAAAAGAACATGGAAATGGAAGAAAATGGTTAATGAAGGCAACAACTTAATGAAGAAGGAACCAAAACTTAATGAAGAAGGATTGGAGCCGTGGGTTTTTGGTAAGCTTTAGTCAACTTTTCCAATGGCATTTGCTTGCAATTGTCATATAAAGACAAGGGCAAAATGGTCATTTCATAGGAAAATTTCACTTTGTCATAAATGTGTCATTATGACCATTATGACTCAGATAAGCTCGTCATAAATACTCGGCAAATCGGTCAAATCCATCATCTCTGCTACGTTGCCGACTCCTCGATTCATCTGGCGCAATCTTTTCCTAGAGATATCTCGACGTATACGCCCGCAACAAATATAATATTTAAATTTTTTTACCAAAATTTTCAAAACTTCCAGTATCGTAGTAAATACGATAAAAACATTTTTCATCTCGTTCATGACTCAAAATTAGGTCTTCTGAGCAGTAAACTTTTACTGTCAGTGAAAACGCAGACCGGGTTCCGTCTGAATTTTCAACCCAAAACTTCATCGTAACCCTAAGATATAAAACATGACAGGAAAATAACAGTATTTCGTCCAAAACAATTTTCTAAGTCTCGGATAAATATATATAGTTATATATTTATTACCGATATTACGAAGCAGTGAAAATCGGGGTGTTACATTACTACCCCTCTTAAAAAAAAATTTCGTCCTCGAAATTTCGAGACTCGAAACTAAACAGGATTTTGTAACCTCATCTTAACCTTAAGATTTTACATTGTCCTCCACATCACTTCATTCCTCTTATTCTATATTCCATAACACAATTCATTCTTATGTCATTTCTACATATCCGTACTATCCTCAAAATTTCATCAGAGTCTATCACACTCGAAAAACAAAATCAAAACTTAATCACTTCTCTTATCAACATGGTTCCACCAGAAACCTTATTCAAATCATCTAATTCTGAATATTATCACTAATACCAACAATATCTTCACATCACCACACATCAACTCCTTACTCAAAATATTTCATCCTAGTCTTAGTTCCTCTTGATTATAATTCACTACTCCAATTTAATATCACCTCACACATTTCATCCTCAAAATAACTTCATTTGCATATCTTAATGCAATTAAACCAAAAGGGATTATAGAATAGAATTATCTAATCCTTAACTTTCGAACTTTTCTAACAATTTAATTTTACTCAAGAACTTCTCTTTTCCGCTTACATTCAACTTAGGTAAAACTACCATAGACATCTTTCTATAATTCCTTCCAATCATACAATTAAATCTTAACGATGATCATTTTACATGATACATGCAACACATAATCAAGTCAACAGTTAAATCATGCATAATCATAATATAACCGTGTTATATCAAGGGATCTCAAGCCCGCACAATCAATTTTCGAAAATATGCATGACACTTCAATATCAGGCTCTATCCTAATCTCATGAGATCTCAACACCGTGTTTCCCTGGAGAAGAATTAGAGTTGGTCAATCTCTAGCCCACCGGGCAGTTGCCTCCATACCCTCATGCATTTAAGGTCTCAGGATGAGCAACGTCACATGTGCCTCTGAACCGGTCACATGGACAGACTCCCAGATACCACCTTGTATCTGATATATAAGAAAGGCACGTCTGTCTGGGGAAATGCACATGGAAAATATTTTGTTTACAAGGTTTTCTTTGTGTTCATTCTTTTCGCTGTCGAAGCTCAAAGCTAACGACTAAATCATCATTTCCCCATCACTTGAAAACTCAAACATAGGACACACAGTCCGAATGCTCAATCACAACGCCCTAAACCGTGGAAACAGTCCAGGTTTGTGGTCATAAAAATCAATTATACTTTTATTCATGTTTTAAACTTAACATGATAAGGACAATAGCCCACAACAATGAAATCATAACGCACTGTCCTCGATTTCGAGAATTGGACTCTCAGTCCATAACATCATGAATAGGACTCATAGTCCCGAATTAACACTGATCCAAGATCACGTGCGCATAACTGAATACTAGAGGCGACGTCTCGTGTTCTAGATTCTCTTTCTTAAGTACTTATTTTTTTTCGTTCAGTGAAAATTAAATTCAAAATCGAATCCTCGATAACCTATCCAGGCTATTGGAAAGTTTCTAAAACATTTAGGAAAAACATTTTCTTTGAAAATCTTTTATAAAGCATCTTTGAAATACTTTTATCTTTGAAAATTTCCCTTAATAGGACATTGCCAAATAGTTCATGAAAGTTTTCACTTGAAAACACATAGTTCGAAAAGGATTTGTATATTGTATAACAATAGTTCACCAAACCATTTCAACATTTAAAACAGTTCTTTAAGTTAAAGAGCTTTTGGAAGGAAGAAGGAAGAGAAAGAGAAGTTGGTTTCCTTGTAGGGAAAGAAAGAAGGTAAGGTGGAGGTAAGGTTGGAGAGAGAATGTAAGAAAAGGTGATTTGATGAAAAAGTGTAGTATGGCTTGTTGAAAAGGTGTCATAACTTTCACATCAATCATTCCATTCCCTCTTTGCTCTGCTCCATTGCGCATTAGATTACTTTCCCGATCTTATTTCCCGACGATTTCGCCCAGGTAACACTCGAATTTTGCCCCGAACAAGATTTTTTGAAAAAACTCCAAACCCACACAAAACATCAAAAAAACACTAATCGTCTCGCTCACGAGTCAAGATTAGGTCTCTAGCTCAGTAAACTTGTACTAATTTGTGAAAACCCAGCATCGACTTTACCTCGAATTTTCGAATAGAAAATTTTACTGTGACTTCATACAGTAAAACTACACAAGAAAATAATTTTATTTAAAATAAAATCATCTTCTAGATTTTATCACAAATAATTACATTAAAGCATGTATTTACTGATAAAGAAACATACGAAAAACAGGGTGTTACAACTCTATCCCTCTAAAAAGAATCTCTTCCTCGAGATTACGTACCTGAAATAACTCAGGGTACTGCATCTTTATCTTATCCTAAGATTCCCACGTAGCTTCTCCAGTTGTCTCATTCCAGAAGACTTTTAATAGAGGAATTTGTTTACCTCTGAGCTGCTTCGGCATCTTATCCGCAATTCGTACGGGTGACGTCACAAAAGACAAGTTCTCTTTTAATTGTACATTATCAGACTTTATGATATGTGATGGATCAGGAATATATTTTCTCAATTGAGAGACATGAAAGACATCATGGATGTTGGAAAGAAAAGGTGGTAAGGTTATCTTATAAGCTACTGGACCTACACGACGAAGAATTTGGTAGGGTCTAAGGAATTTGGGAGTGAGCTTCCTGGATTTAATTACTCTGCCAATCCCAGTCGTTGGCATGACTCTCAAGAACACATGCTCGCCTTCCTCAAACTCCAGGGGTCGTCGTCTCTTATCCGCGTAACTTTTCTGTCTACTTTGGGCCGTCTGCATTTTCTCCTGGATCATCTTCATTTTCTCGATCGTCTGCTACACCAGCTCTGGTCCTAACAACAAGCTTTCTCCATCCTGATACCAACATAGTGGTGTTCTGCACCGTCGACCATATAGAGCTTCATAGGTTGCCATTCCTATGCTTGAGTGGAAATTGTTGTTATAAGTAAACTCTATCAACGGTAACAACTCATCCCAAATCCCTGCATCCTCCAAAACGCAGGCTCTAACCAAGTCTTCAAGAGACTGAATCGTCCTTTCCGATTGTCCATCAGTCTGTGGATGATACACAGAACTCAATTTGACTTTTGTTCCCAAAGAGTTTTATAGTCCCTTCCAGAACTCGGAAGTAAATCTCGGATTACGATTCGAAATAATACTCGAGGGTATACTGTTGACGAATCTAGGCAAGTATACCTAGTCGTGCAAGTAATACGGTGGTGAGACCGTTTATCGTTCCCACGAGGACTATGACAAATACTAACACGTACCGAATCAATTAATTTCTAAGCGGATATTTGGATTGAAGGGAGCTCGATAGTAAATACCAAGACCAAATAAGATTTAAACCTAAAATAAACAAAATAAGAGAAAAGTTCTTTGAGAATTTCTGTCGAACACTTGGAAGGCACTAAAAAGGAATTCTTCAAATATATGAAATATGTTGGGATTAGGTTCACTAAACTTCATCCCCATGCAATGACATGACTGATAAACAGTTTCTACTTCAAGTATGACAATCAATCCACTAAATTACTCAAGCCCCGATTCCTCGGATGACAAGAGCCTAAATCCACTAATAGACCCCAATTACTTAGGTGGCCTAGATTAATGAAATTGCATTAAGATTAGGGATTACGCTATTGCTAATAAACCTAGTTCCATTCCTAGATACAAGGTTTACTAGGTGATTAATTTCAATTCCAGTTCTAATACGAATTTTCCAATTGCATATCAGAACACTAATCAAGTCATGGGGGTGCTAGCCACAACAAGCATTAAGTACAGAAAATCAATCACTCAATAAAGAAGTAAAAACTATATTACAAGATCAAGTCAGATACATGAGAATTCAGAGATAGCTACACCTAACCCCAACAATGGAGGTTTAGCTACTCATGATCATAGCCAAAACCAAAGAAATATAGATGAAGAGGAAGGGAAACTCCATGGAATCCTTGTGCCACTGCCCTAGTTCAGAGAGAGTATTTTAGGGTTTCAAAAAACTGTTTTCTTCTGTTCTGCTCGTGGTCCTTTATAGATCAGGATTCGCGTCATGGCCGTGATGGCCATCACGGCCAGGCCGTGACGCTTTCTGCCTTGGCGCGCATTCAAATATTGGAGCATCACGGCCGTGATTCTCATCACAGGCAGGCCGTGATAGCTTCTGCCTTCACCAAATGATCTGTCACGGCCGTGATGGCCGTCACGGCTTGGCCGTGACAGATTCTGCCAAGAGGGGGTCTGGCTCCATTAACATGTCACGATCGTGATGGGTATCACGGCTAGGCCGTGACAGCTTCTGACTTTTGCCTTCTTTTCTCTCAGTTATTGCTCGATCACGACCGTGAGGGTAATCACGGCCAGGCCGTGATGGGCTCTGCCTGGGTCATTTTCTTCACTTTTTAAGCTTTGTCTTCATCCAAGCTCCATCATGGATAATCTTGAGCATTTTTCCTTGAATTCCTGCAAAACAACACCAAGAAACCGCCTCACCCGATCCAAGGTAAAAACTAATAAAATCAAATCAAATATGCCTAAACTATATGAAAAATGCATGCAAAAGTGTACAAGAAACATGATGTAAAATCACACTATCATATACCGTGCAACCTAACAATCTCATTGATGTACAACTGAGTCAACATTTTCATTATGTACTTCATGTTGATAGGTAGAAAGTGAGCAGACTTGACCAGTCGATCTACAATTACCCATATAGCCTCGTACCCTTTTCTAGTTCTTGGTAAACTGGTTACGAAATCCATTGATATCCCGTCCCACTTCCATTCGGGAATATCTAAAGATTGCAACATTCCTGCGGGTCTCTGATGTTCTACTTTGGCTTTTTGACATACTAGACATAAAGCGACAAATTCCATTACATCTCTCTTCATTCCATACCACCAAAACAACTTCTTTAAGTCTTGATACATTTTGGTGGCTCCCGGATGCATACTCAACTTACTCTTATGAGCCTCTTCTAAAATCAGCTTCCTCAGCTCAACATCGTCAGGTACACAAATCCTTTCACCAAACCTCAAGATCCCATCTTTTCCATCTCTGAACTCTGACAATGCTCCTTGCCGCACTAAGTCCCTTTCGGTCTACAGATACTGATCAGTTTCTTGCTTCTCCTTTATCTGTTCCATCAATCCATTTGACATGGTGATCTTGTTTAGACACAGCCTTCCTGGTGTAACCTCAACCGACAAACTCAGATCTCGAAATTGTTCCAACAATCCCTGCTCCCTAACCATCATCACTGACGCGTGAATCGACTTTCTGCTTAGTGCAACGGCCACTACATTCGCCTTCCCTGGGTGATACTGTAGTTGAAATTCGTAATCCTTTAGAAACTCTAACCAACGTCACTGACACATATTCAACTCCTTCTGGTTGAACAGGTACTTCAAGCTTTTATGGTCACTGAAAACATTAAAAGTAGCTCCATACAAGTAATGTCTCTAGATTTTCAAAGCAAAAACCACAGCCGCCAACTCTAAATCATGCATCGGGTAGTTCTTCTCGTGAATCTTCAACTGCCTCGAAGCATAAGCCACGACTTTCCGGTTCTGCATCAGCACACAACCCAACCCTTGATACGAAGCGTCACAGTAAACCTCAAAAGATTCCCTGGGATTGGGTAGGATCAACAAAGGTGAGGTTGTCAACCTCCTTTTCAGCTCTTGAAAGCTTCTTTCATAGGCTTCTGTCCAAACGAACACTTGGTCCTTACGAGTTAACTGAGTGAGAGGTCCCACAATCTTGGAAAATCCTTCAATGAACCTCCTGTAGTAGCCAGCCAAACCCACAAAACTACGGATTTCTATTGCCGTTGTTGGCCTTTCCCATTCCAACACAGCCTCGACCTTCGTTGGATCCGCAGCGATTCCTTCGCGAGATATCACATGACCCAAGAATTGAACTTGATCCAACCAAAACTCACACTTTTCTGGTTTCGCATAGAGTTGCTTCTCTCTCAGGACTTGAAGAACAATGCTAAGGTGTTCGGCATGTTTCTCCTGGTTTGGAGAATAGATCAGAATGTCATCAATGAAGACGACCACGAACTGATCCAAATAAGGACAAAAGATTCTATTCATGTAGTCCATGAATATAGCAGGTGCATTCGTCACTCCAAACGGCATCACCAAATACTCATAATGCCCATAGCGTGTTCGAAACGTTGTCTTAGGAATATCCTCTACTTTTACTCGAATCTGGTGAAAGCCTGACCTCAGATCTATCTTTGAAAACACTGCCGCGCCACACAACTGATCCATAAGATCATCTATCCTTGGAAGAGGATATCTGTTTTTGATTGTAACTTTGTTCAACTGACGAAAGTCCACACATAGCCTAGCCGTTCCATCTTTCTTCTTCACTAACAGAACTGGAGCTCCCCACGGTGATACACTAGGTCGTATAAACTCCTTCCTCATCAGATCCTCAAGTTGCTCCTTCAAGGTTTCTAACTCTGATGGCGACATGCGATACGATGCCATGGATATTGGTCCAGTGCCTGGAATCAGATCAATCGCAAACTCGATATCTCGAACAGGTGGCAATCCAGGTACATCCTCAAGGAAAACTTCCGGAAACTCTCGAACGACGGGTTCGGATTCTAAGTCAAACTTGACGTCCGAAGAAAACAGCAGCATGTATCCTTGAGCTCCCTCTTTCAAAGAAGCTCTTACCTGACTAGCAGATAATAATCCAGAAATCTCATCCCTAAAAACTAAGGTTTTCTGAGCACAATCTATTAGAATATGGTTGGAAGATAACCAATCCATGCCTAAGATCACATCTAGTTGTACTAAAGGCAAACAAATCAAGTCTACAAGGAAATTTCTACTCTGAACAATGATAGGACAATTTAAGCAAACAAAATGTGTGGATGAAGAAGTCCAGCCATCTGTAGAGTATGAAGGTACAGCCAGGGAGATGGAAGTGCCACTGTCCGTGTCTCGATTGTGTGAATCCTCCGGATCGGTTCTCCATTGGAATTAGACTCCGTCGTCAAAATCGGTCCCCGAAACGTAGCTTTCGTCGCATCATCGCTCACCGTCCAGTTCCTCACTAGCCCAGCCTCGTCGAACACCTCATTCCTCGAAATCGAGGGTGCTAGGGGAACGTTGGGTTCCATCTAAAGCACGCACATATACCGATACAAGAAAAAGGAAAAGAACATATAGATATGCAAGAGTGAGATACCGTCATAAGATATATCCCACAACAACCATATACATGATACATGCAACTCATAATCAAGTCAACAGTTAAATCATGCATAATCATAATATAAGCGTGTTATACCACCGGGCAGTTGCCTCCATACCCTCATGCATTTAAGGTCTCAGGACGAGCAACGTCA
This sequence comes from Sophora flavescens, assembly GCA_030762895.1. NCBI lineage: Eukaryota > Viridiplantae > Streptophyta > Magnoliopsida > Fabales > Fabaceae > Sophora > Sophora flavescens. Next base: position 164,885,520 of record CM061062.1, on the reverse strand, counting down.
CATGTGCCTCTGAACCGGTCACATGGACAGACTCCCAGATACCACCTTGTATCTGATATATAAGAAAGACACGTATGCCTGGGGAAATGCACATGGAAAATATTTTGTTTACAAGGTTTTCTTTGTGTTCATTCTTTTTCGCTGTTGAAGCTCAAAGCTAACGACTAAATCATCATTTCCCCATCACTTGAAAACTCAGAAACATAGGACACACAGTCTGAATGCTCAATCACAACGCCCTAAACCGTGGACGCAGTCCAGGGTTGTGGTCATAAAAATAAATTATACTTTTATTCATGTTTTAAACTTAACATGATAAGGACAATAGCCCACAACAATGAAATCAGAACGCACTGTCCTCGATTTCGAGAATTGGACTCTCAGTCCATAACATCATGAATAGGACTCATAGTCCCAAATTAACACTGATCCAAGATCACGTGCGCATAAGTGAATACTAGAGGCGACATCTCGTGTTCTAGATTCTCTTTCTTAAGTACTTATTTATTTCGTTCAGTGAAAATCAAATTCAAAACCGAATCCTCGATAACCTATCCGGGCTATCGGAAAGTTTCTAAAACATTTAGGAAAAACCTTTTCTTTCAAAAAATCTTTTATAAAGAATCTTTGAAATACTTTTATCTTTGAAAATTTCCCTTAATAGGACATTGCCAAATAGTTCAAGAAAGTTTTCACTTGAAAACACATAGTTCGAAAAGGATTTTTCTATTGTATAACAATAGTTCACCAAACCATTTCAACATTTAAAACAGTTCTTTAAGTTAAAGAGCTTTTGGAAAAGAACACCAATCCTTTCATCTTCAAAGCTTTTCATATTTTTAATCCTTATAATAGTTGAGCACAGACACAAGTCTGGCTTAGCAAACTTTCAATCAACAGCAGTATATATTCTCAGTTCAATGTTAATATCACAGTTGAAAACAGTTCATCACAGATATGCATTATAACATTTAGAGTAAGTATATTCAACATCAGATAATAGCATAACAGTTCAAGTAAATCAGATCACCAAGTAAGTTCAATCAACATATAAATATCCAGTTAAATACCTACACACATGCATACAGTTATTGAATATCTTTAGGAAATCCCCTCTTACCTCACGTGGAAGTTAAGAGCTTCGGATTCGAAAAGAAAAGCTCACGAACGTCCTCGCTCCGCTTGGAGATGGAAGTCTAAGGTTACAAAACATGAAATCATGAGTTAAAACTCAATCAAAGAACACTAACCACAAGGTATAGGTTCGGTTTAGACAATAATTTAGGATTAGGGTTTTTTTTTTCGAAATTTATGCAACTCATGGATTTATGTTCCTTAAGTGCTAGAAGTTCTTAAACACCAATCATTTAACAAAGTTGAATAAAAAATCCCACTAAGTACTTGACTTAGGGTTTTCGGCCTTCACTAATAAATAGGCTAGAAATTTCTAAACTTTCCAATCTCTTTAGGTTAGCATCCATACATAGTAAGGAGCTTGAAACCATGATCATTTTGGAAAAAGGAAAAAAAAACAAATGTCTTAGGCCATGAACACCTAGGTTCGGTCTTGACATGTTTGTGAGACTAAAAATCTTTAAATCCTCCAATCTTTTGGACATAGCCTCCTTTAACATAAAGAAGGTTAAATCCTTAATCATTTTGGAAGGACAAAACAACACATTCCCTGGTCCAAACATATGAGTTTCGGCCATCATAGGGAACTTAATGAAAAAGATTTAAACTTTCCAATCACTTTAGACATAGCATCCTTTATTATAAGGAGCTTTAATCTATGATCATTTTGGAAGAAAACAAAACTTAATATATTTTCCAAAAACCTTTAAAGTTTTGGCCTTGATACAAAATAAAGGTTAGAAATTTTCAAATACAAGTCCATACAAGCAAAGTTAAACAAAACCCACCAAAACCAAAAAGCACGGTTTCGGCCTCATCAAGAAAATAGGGTTAGGAATTTTTGTTTTACACAACTTTTTAGTATGTTATAGTAGGAGTAAAAATAAGAACATAGAAATTGGTTTCAACTCAAACGGAGTTTTCTACCATTTTTAAGAGATTTTAGAAGTTTGAAAGCTTAAAGGAAACTTAAAGCAAAACTATGAACATAAAGACAAGAACTTGAAAAATAAAAAACATAGGATCATTACCCTCAACAATATGAAGACCTTTGATGAAGAACTTAAAGTAAAAAGCTTGATAAAAAGATGAACTCTAGAAGAGAGAAGAAGAGAAAGTAAGGAAATAAGTGTAAGTGTGAAATGAGTGAAGTGAAGAAATGTGATTAAGTGTTGTATGTTGAAGTTTATATAGAGGGGGGAGAAGAAGAAGGGGTCACGGCTGGAAGGAAGAAGGAAGAGAAAGAAAATTTGGTTTGCTTGTAGGGAAAGAAAGAAGGTAAGGTGTGGTAAGGTGTAGGTATGGTGTGGAGGTAAGGTTGGAGAGACAATGTAAGAAAAGGTGATTTGATGAAAAAATGAAGTATGGCTTGTTAAAAAGGTGTCATAACTTTCACATCACTCATTCCATTCCCTCTTTGCTCTGCTTCATTGCACATCAGATGACTTTCCCGATCGTATTTTCCGACGATTTCGCCCAGGTAACACTCGGAATTTTGCCCCGAACAAGAGTTTTTGAAAAAACTCCAAACCCACACAAAACATCAAAAAAATACTAACCGTCTCGTTCACGAGTCAAGATTAGGTCTCTAGCTCAGTAAACTTGTACTGGCTATGAAAACCCAGACCGACTTTCATCTAAATTTTCGACTGAAAATTTTACTGTGACTTCATACAGTAAAACTACACAAGAAAATAATTTTATTTAAAATAAAATCATCTTCTGGATTTTATCACAAATAATTACATTAAAGCATATATTTACTGATAAAGAAGCATACGAAAAACAAGGTGTTATATATATACCGTATGTTGTTGGTATATTAATTGAATGACTGAGCTGCGATTGGATGATAACATGAGATATGTTAGTAAGAGTATGAATATGCATATGTGCTATGTGGTGTCGTGCTGTTTTCATATCTGCCATGTGCTGTGTGATGTTGGGAATCCCACCTACTTATTTTCTATTTCCTGTGTCTGCTGGCTATGTGCCTTCTGTGTTCTTCTGAGAAGACTGAGATGTCAAGATGTCGCTCGGTTGATTCATCGTAGAGGTTGAGGTTCAAGCATGCTGACGATATGTTGAAGTTGCTAGGGGACGTCTTACAACCTTCAGATGGTCCAAGACGATGGTGTTTGTGTTTCTGTCATGCCTGACCTTTCTTCCTTGAGATAGGCATGACTGCCCATGGTTTGTAGGCTATGACTTTTCCCTTGGAAGGGGAAAGGACCTAGTACGAGAGCTACTTTGTAGTGGCTCTAGAAGTGTCTTTTGTGATGACATCGACAGTGGTCTCTTGTAGAGTTTTCACTAGATTTCGTCAATTGGGTTTGTCCTTCTCATGATGTACGAGAAAGGATTGTCTTTTATATTTTAGTTTGGCCAGCTTGGTATGTCTGGGAGTTAGTGTTACTAAATTATTAAGCGCTGTGACTCCAAGTACCTTACACTTTTAGGAGTTGCGACTCCATATCTTTATGCTGGGTCTCTGTATGTGTAGATGTTTTGTTAGACGAGTCGGGTTGGTTTTTCTTATATAAGTCTATTTTTGAACTTATGACCTTAAATGTATTATGAAATACATTCTACATTCACTGTTTCCAGATATTTACATTCACGTCTTGCGAAAGCGAAAAATTTCCCCATTATATTACAACGAATTTTAAACTACCTAATTTCGACCTTAAAATGTTACGGACAATGTAGCACCCGAAAAGTGTGTTACACGAGTGGAAGAATAAATGTTTGATTATTTATGTTTTTTTTTTTTTGAAAAATAAATTCACTCTAAATATTATTTTTTAAATATTGAATGTTTTACCCATTGTCAAAAAAAAAAAATTTATAATTATTTTGAATTAGGTGACATGTGGCAAAAGTTTTCAACCATGGTTTTTCTTTATAATATTTATATATTTATTAAAATATTAAAATATATAATTATTTCAATAAAGCTAAAATATTTAATTTAATTTAATTTAGTATGTTATGTGACTTGTGTATAAATAAAAAAAAATTATATAATTTTATTCTGATTTTTTAAAACTATTTTAATTGTAAGTTCAGATCATTGTTACAAAAATATTACATACCTTAAAATTTATATTTAATTTTTTCATTAATTTTTTGTCAAAGTAATCTTTTATTTTTTGTTTTATATTAATATTTAGTTATTCACAAGTTATTTTATTTGTGCGATTGACGGATTTCCTTAAAAACAATAATTTTATGTATGATAAGACATTTCTATTTAAGGAATAATTATTTAGCACAGTTTTTAATTAACTCAATTCTCTTTAAAAATATATGATCAGCATATTTTAGAGCCCATTAAGCCCAAATTGGAGCAGCCCCTGATCATGAATCATCAACTTGAAATTCGAATTCCTATCCACCGTCCAAGCCTTGTTGACTCCAACTTATTGCTCATAAAAATTTTCAGAGTCATTCTCCTTTTCAATAAAATACTCACATGGGAAACTTGTACCGAAATTGGAATCCTCTAAAACAGCAATAACCGCTCCTAGATTTTTTATCTATAAAGCAAAGCAATCTTCACATAATTTCAAACATGCAAAAGAAACACAATACCATCACAATGTCTTTGCTTGCCAAGACACTTCTCCTGCTATGTGTGCTAATGTTGCCATCAAGCTTCCATGCTTTCCCCGGTGACAAGATATCCGTGACGATCATTAACAACTTGGATGGTAATCTGAACCTTAATGTTCATTGTAAGTCTGGTAACGATGATCTCGGACTGCATCTTCTAAATCCAGGTCAATCCTATAATTGGAATTTCCGTATTAACCTTCTCGGCACAACACAATACTATTGTCACTTTAATTGGGGAAATACCTTTAAATGGTTTGATGTATTCATAGCAAAAAGGGATGTCCCTCGCCATATTTCAGATTTCATTTACTCTATAAAACAAAGCGGCCCATGTTTGGTTAACCCAACGACTAAGGAACGATTTGATTGCAACGATTGGAATAAGCAGTAATACATGGTGGATATCTCCATATTGTTGTTCTTACACTTTTCCCATTTTAGCGAAAGTATGTATTATGACATTTGTCATCCAAGGATTAAATAATATGATGCTCTTTGTTTAGTATGTGTATGTATGGTTCTAATTTACTATGGATTTCAATTATATTGCCTTGATATATTTTTTCCTATTTAATTGTTGATTTATTTATTCTTGATGGACGATGATGAAAATTATGGAAAATATTTATGTATCTTTGAAAGTTGACTTCATACTTATTTACTATCGAAACAATTATTTCACTGCCACCTTTGTTCATCTTTACAATGTTGGAAACAAAGAAGATCCAGTAAAAGATATAAGTAATGCCAGGGAATTTTTTGTTGCTTCATTGTCCTGACTTTCTACACTCGCCCTCGGGAGGTACGTTAAAGGTCATGGGTGAAATTATTAGTCCTGTGAATCAAGCAGCATTTGCAACCCTTGTAATGTCTCTCAATAGTCAATTACTTCCCCTTGGCAGCACAAAAACATTGGCACTTGGCTCAACTAGACATCAACAATGCCTTCTTGAATGGTGATCTTTTTGAAGAAGTATACATGGATTTACCTCAAGGATATCCAAAACAAGGAGTCAATTCAGTATGCAAATTGCACAAGTCTCTTTATGGCTTGAGGCAAGCCTCAAGGCAATGGTTCCAGAAATTTTCTGCAACAATCACCCATCTTGGTTTCCAAAAGTCCACTGCTGACTATTCACTGTTCCACAAAGGTCCAATGACTCCCTCATCATCCTCCTTGTTTATGTGGATGATATTATCATTGCTAGCCCAAGTAAGTCTCTTGTTGACAACACCATCACAAACTTGCAATTTCAGTTTAAACTGAAAGTTCTTGGTCATTTGAAGTATTTTTTGGGCTTAGAAATTGCCAAATCATCAAAAGGAATTCACTTGAGTCAGAGAAAATACACTCTGGAACTGCTTGAAGACACTGGATTCAGTGAATCGAAGCCTGCCAAAATTCCCATGGAAGCAAACCTGCAGCTTAATGACACAGATGGTGAGCTTCTTCCCGATCCATCCTTGTATAGAAGACTTCTTGGCAGACTCATGTACTTAACTATTTCAAGGCCTGACATCATTTTCTCAGTCAACAAACTGAGCCAGTTCATGTCCAAGCCTCGGACGCCTCATCTCAAGGCCTTACATCATATTCTGCAGTACCTGAAAACTTCACCAGGCCAAGGAATTTTCTTCTCTTCTCAACCAAACACCAAAGTCACTGCATATGTTGATTCTGATTGGGGCAATTGCAGTGTTACTAGAAGATCAACCACAGGTTTGTGTTTATCTGGGATCTTCTCTGATTTCTTGGAAATCAAAAAAGCAACCTACAGTTGCACGATCTTCTGCAGAGGCAGAATATTGAGCACCGGCATGCCTCACCAGTGAACTTCTTTGGCTGCAGCAGCTTCTTAGAGCATTTCAGATTGATGTTTCCTCTATCATGGTCATGTGTGATAATAAGTCAGCAATCCAGCTTGCTGCCAATCCCACTTCCAATGAGAGATCAAAGCACATAGACATTGATTGCCACTTCATCAGACAATATGTCAATTCGGGTTTTCTGAACTTAATCTATCTCCCAACTCAACAGCAGTTAGCTGATGTCTTCACTAAAGCCCTCCCACACTGCAAGTTTTCAATTCTAATTTCCAAGTTAGGATCATTAGACATCTATGCTCCAAACTTGAGGGGGAGTATTACGGTTAAGAATTAGTTTTAAGTTAGTTAAATCTCTGTTAGTTGTTAATTTACTGTTAGATTAGTTAGTCTTAATAGATTAGTTAGTTTTAATCTCTGTTAGATTAGTTAGACATATATAGCCTTGTTTAGCTAGATCATAACATTTTTCTGATTGAATGAATCATTCAATTCATGGAGTTTCTCTCATTCTCTCTTCCACTTACAAGTTCAATAAGTTGCTTTGGATCCTGCAGCTCAAATTGACTCATCTATAATCTCCTATCCTTTTTGGATCCTTGGCTTCTGTGTACTGGGGCAAGATGGTGGAAAGCATCCTCACAGGTCCTTCCTGGCCTGAAGTGGATAGGGTTGAGGAGGAACTTGACATGCCAGATAATACAGAAAATGTGGGTTACACTACCACCTTTGTTCATCTTTACAATGTTGGAAACAAAGAAGATCCACTAAAAGATATAAGTAATGCCAGGGAATTTTTTGTTGCTTCATTGTCCTGACTTTTTTACGTTAAAGGTCATGGGTGAAATTATTAGTCCTGTGAATCAAGCAGCATTTGCAACCCTTATAATGTCTCTCAATAGTCGATAGTTTGAGTAAAGAGGTGCTTCAATTACTTCCCCTTTTCTGATCTTGCTTACTGGGTTTGTGTCAATTATTTTTTTTTTCCCTTAACTAATGTGATATATTTTTGAGATAAATAATATGCCAAGTTTTGTGAAACCATTTGTTGCAATTGGTGGGTGTGTGTATTGGAAATTTATTTAACAGCCCGACCACAGCCTCATAAGAGGTGGCTATTATTTAATGAATAAAATCTTGATATATTTATGTACCAGAAGAAAGTCCCCATAGCTTTCTCTTGGAAAGTCCCTACATGGTGGTCGAATATATGGCTTCAAGACTTTGTTTCAGTTGGATCATTGGCGTTGTATTATTTGTGTTTTTCTGTTGAAGTAGAAATTACAGTAAAAGCATACTGATATATGTCCTTCTATATAACCTTCAATAATTATGATATATATATATATATATATATATATATATATATATATATATATATATATTTCCAAGTATTGAATATTGAAGAATACATGATTTAACAAAATATGTCGTTCAGATTTTGTAGTTTTTTTTATGTTGTAATCGGTGTCGTGACTTTAATTGACTTTAATTTGTGTCAAAACAACTACTTTGTTGCGTTTTTATAATACTATTGGAGCATTGTGAAGATATACTATAGTACCGATGGCAGGCATTGATCTCCATAAGAATGACAACTTGATTACAATATTCACGGTTTTGATTTTTGTTTCAATCTCAAATATATGATCTTAACAAATGAGTTATATATGTCCTTTTTTGTGGGTATTGAATAAAATATGTATTAAAGTTTCACTGAATTATTTTTTATTTAACTTTTAAGCTAATATAAATAGATCACTTGTTAGCAAGTTCTTTATACAACAACTAGAAACGTAAAAACTAAATTCTTAATCGAATAAAAAAAACTTAAAATAAGGAATGTTGCTACTCATATATGTGAATAAAACGTATCTAAAATAAGTGTGAGAAATAATATTTTACCGAGAATGTTTTTAGAGAGAAGAAATATTTGTATAAAGAAATACAATATTTTTTTGAAAAAAGTAAATTCATTTAAAAAAAAAAACTCTAAATTTAGAGAGAGAGGGAAAACAATTAGAGTGAGTACATTGTGTAGATAAAAATATTAGTGCAAGAATTAATTTTGGAGAAAAAATGTTTTTTTTTCCTGCTTTAACATTATTTATAGAGAAATTGTTTGGAGAAAAATTTGGGATTACTGTTACTACTATGATGCTTTTGTATGTCACTTTATATTTAAAAAAAAATTATTTATTGAATACCAATTATGTTACTATTTTTAAATAAGTTTTTTTATCAATATTTTTAAATAAGGTCAAAATTATAAAAATATGTCATAAATTCTTCATTTCCTTTTCCTCGCATAATGCACACTTCAATGTTAGCTATAATTCTCTAAAGTGTTGTAGTCTTCCCCCTTCTACTAAAATAATTTTTTAAAAACATAATTAACAAATTGTCAATTACATCCTCCTTATTTCTTATTCCTCCCGTATCATTGGACAAGTTCACTTGCCAATCTATACTTAATCCTCCGCCACCCAACATGCAGATGACATTGTTCACATTTAACAACCGATTTATCGCATATCAAAATTTACATTCGGAACCTCATAAAATATAGAGGCTCATAAAGCTGTATTCATTGATTGATCAAATAGGTTACACCGCATGGCTCATATATACACGAGTATAGGATAAAACAAGATAAGAAAATCTATCTCTAAAGCTGGTACAACAGCAACTCTATCTAGATCCAAATTTTATGCACATGAAACAAACTATAACAAACTTCCTAAAGTAACACGACCAATTCAAATAAATTATGATAACAAACTGATCCATTGATCCTTTTATCCTCAATACTCCCCCCTCAAGGTGGCGCATCAGCATTGTGAATGCCCAACTTGAATGTTAGTTCCTGAAATTGCCGAAGGCCCAAGGCCTTGGTAATGATATCTGCTTGTTACTGCGTGATGGGAATGTATCCGGTTACAATTGTGCCTTGTTGAAGATGCTCACAAATAAAGTGACAATCAACCTCGATGTGCTTGGTACGCTCATGAAAAACAGGATTTTTGGCAATGTGAAGGGAGGATTGGTTGTCACAGAAGAGTAGAGTTGGCTTTGTACTAGGAGCTTGAAGAGAAGACAACAAACTGCGTAGCCATATGATCTCACTAGTGGCATGAGCCATTGATCGATATTCAGCTTCACAAGAGGATCGAGCTACCGTCAGTTGCTTCTTAGTTTTCCACAATACTGGGGAGTTCCCAATCTTCATTAGATAACCACTAATAGAACGACGAGTGGTGGGACAAGCATCCCAATCGGAATCACAATAACCTGTGAGATGAAGGTCATTATCTGTTGGCATAACAATACCTTGACCTGGACATGACTTTAAAAATCGAAGGATGCGCATGGCAGCATGCCAATGTTTCTCTCGTGGAGCCTGCATGAATTGGCTTAGAGTATGGACGGAATATGTGATTTCAGGATGAGTGATTGTGAGATAGATTAGACGTCCAATGAGCCTCCGATATTGAGCCGGATCTGAATATAATTCACCTTCTTCCTTAGACAAAGTATGATGTTGTTCCATGGGAAATCCACATGGTTTGCAATTGAGCATTCCACATTCAGTATGTTAAGGGTGTACTTACGCTGGCAGAGGAACAAACCAGCTGGTCCTTGGGCGAGCTCTAACCCAAGAAAATACTTGAGCTTACCTAAATCTTTCATGTGAAAACATGCATGAAGATATGTCTTGAAACCTTGACAGGAAATAGGATCATTGGCAGCAATTATGAGATCATCTACGTAAATAAGCACAGCCAAGAAGGTGGATTCCTTTGAGTAAGTAAACAAGGTATGGTCTGCTGGACTTTGAACAAAACCATATGAGACTAATGCCTTTGACAGTTTCGCGTACCAATTTCTAGAGGCTTGACGAAGGCCATATAATGACTTTTGCAACCGACATACAAAGTTTGGAGTTGGAACTACGTACCCTGGAGGTGGAGTCATGTACACCTCTTCATCGAGGTCGCCATGAAGGAAAGCGTTACGTACATCCATTTGGTGTAATCCCCATCCCTTGGCAACTGCCACTGTCAATAAACATCGAACTGTGGTCATTTTGGCCACTGGGGCAAAGGTCTCAGTGAAGTCTTCTCCTTCTACTTGCGTGTAACCTTTTGCCACGAGTCTAGCTTTGTACTTGTCAATCGCCCCAGTAGATGTATATTTGATTTTATACACCCACTTACAACCAACCAGCTTCTTGCCTTTAGGAAGTGGCTCAAGTGTCCAGGTTTGGTTATCTTCAAGGGCTTTAATCTCCTCTGCGATGGCATTACGCCATTGTGAATGTTTCACTGCCTGTGAATAATATTTAGGCTCATCCTGTGATTGAATGGCCGCAAGAAATGCTTGATGTGAGGATGAAAATTGATGATAGCTAATATACTTCGAGAGAGGATAGACTTTACCAGAAAATACTGATGAATCAAGTGATGAGCATGGGGGTTTATTTGCAGCAGTACTGTAACAATAATAATCTTGCAAATAGCTGGGTGGCTGTTGTGTGCGTGTGCCTTGAGTTGGATTATGAAGTACCTCTTCATGCTCGGGTTGTATGGTTTCAAAATTGTGCTCTTCATGTGAGGAATCTTCATGCATGGATTGTATGGCTTCATCATGGGCCTTGTCACGCAGGCACTGTACAGCATCATCAGGTTCCTTTGCCAACTCCCTCCCTTCATCATTTCGAGTTGCACTTTGTGACAAGGACACATTTTCATCATCTGTATAGGAAGTGGCGTTTGGAAACAATGTATTGGGAGGGATATCTTCTCTAGTGATGAAGGGAAAAGTATATTCATAAAAAATCACATCTCGTGATATTGAAAATTGCCGTGTTTGAAGATCATAAACTCGCCACCCTTTCTGACCTTGAGGGTATCCAACAAAGAGGCATTTGCGAGCCCTTGCAGCAAATTTGTCTCGTGACTTGGAGGAGGTTTGCACATAACAGAGACACCCAAAAGTTCTGATGTGCACATATGATGGGGATTTTCCATAAAGCATCTCATAAGGCGTTGCTCCATCATTTGCCACAGTTGGTGTTCGATTAATGAGGTGAGCAGCTGTTAATATGCATTCTCCCCAAAAGGAGAGTGACAAGTTTGCTTGGAATCTGAGAGCTCATGCCACTTCTAGAATGTGACGATGCTTGCGTTCAACTCTACCATTTTGTTGAGGAGTTTCCACGCATGAGCTTTCATGAAGAACCCCTTCTTGAAGGAAGAAAGATTGGAGTGCAGAGTTTGTAAACTCGGTCCCATTGTCACTGGGAACAGTCTTCACTTTGCTGTTAAATTGAGTTTGCACCATCGTGCAAAAATTAATAAGTTGGATAGGTGCTTCAGCTTTGTCCTTTAACAAATAAACCCACAAACCTCGTGAGTAATCATCAACAATTGTAATAAAATAGTGTGAACCATTATGTGATTTGGTTTGATATTTTCCCCACAAATCACAGTGTATCAAATCAAAAATGGCATTAGCCTTATTATTACTTAAAGGAAATGAAAGTCTACATTGCTTGGAGCGATGACAAACATCACAACACTCCTCTTTATTTGCACTAAAAGGGAAACTAATCAACTTAGACAGCTTCGTCATTGTTTTATTAGAAGGATGTCCCATCCTTGCATGCCATAATTTCTTTCCTTCAGTTGAAACAGCCACCTGTGAGAGTTCATGCGCTGCCTTTTTGAACACATAAACCCCATCATGCAGCTCACCGGATCCAATCAGCTTCTTCTTGGCTCGGTCCTGTATAACACAACCATCATCAAAATAAGTCACCAAGAATTTCAAATCACTAGTTAACTTATGTACAAATATTAAGTTGCAGCTAAACTCAGGGATATATAAGACACCATGCAATTTTATTGTGTCATTTAGATTCACACTGTCACTTTGCGCACTATAACTGTGTCTCCAGTGGGTACTGTGATGTTTAGAGGTTCCTTAAGGTTACATATATCCTCAAGAACTGAATACATAGGGGTCATGTGGTGGGAAGCACCACTATCTAGAACCCAGCTTTGTGCATTATAAATGAACATGTTACCAGACATATGTTCATCTTGTCCATTGCTTTTGTTTGCAAATGAACTGTGTAAGGCATGACTTCCTTCATTGTTCGTGGCTTGGCCTTGATTGTTGTCTGCCCATGCTAATCGTGTGCACCTCCTGAGTGTCCACTACCCTTGTTGTTGCGGTTTGTTCTCCTTATCTCCCAGTTAGGTGGGTAACCAACCAGCTCAAAACATTTTGCTTTCTCATGTCCCAGCTTGCCACAGTGGTCACATTTTGGTCTTGGACCATCACGTGATCTTTTCCTGTTGTTGGAGTGAAACACAGCTCCTATCTCCACTCTGCGATCTCTATTCTTTTCTGCTGCCATGCGTCCTTCTTCACGTAAAATATGGCTGAAAACTTTGGCAGGGATGGCAAGGTATCAGCGTTCAGAATGGTCCCTTTGGCCTGGGCATAACGATCACTGTCAAGTCCACCAAGGAATAAGTGAACTCGATGGTCTTCATCTCTCTGGGTAAGCTCCTTGGATGCACCACAAGTGCATTGTGGTAGTGGCTGCAGCTCGCAAAGCTCATCAACAACACCTTTGAACTTGGTGTATTATTCAGTCACATTCATGTTGGGCTCCTGTTGAATCAGACAAAGATCACGCCATAACTGATGAATGTGTGGAGCATTTGTTTGAGTAAAACGTTCTTCCAGATCCACCCATATCTCTCTAGCGGTTGTCGCATGGGCAATGCTGTTGTGTAACGCTGGATCTATGGAGTTGATTATCCATGCAGTTACCATTGAGTCAGCCTTATCCCAATCATGGAAATCTGGAGATTTGTTGGAGGGCTTGTCAATGGTTCCATCAACAAAACCCAACTTGGTTTTTTCTCGCAACGCCGTCTTCATCGACCGGGCCCAATTCATATAGTTGTCTCCAGTGAGAGCAACCGCAACCAACGGCGTTCCGGGATTGTCATATGACCCTAGGTGGTAGGGCGAATGTGGGGTGATGGTTGTCGTGTCGGAGGTATTTGGCTTCTTCTCCGATGACTCCATCTCTGGTTTTAGGATCTCTTGCTCTGATGCCATCATAAAATATAGAGGCTCATAAAGCTGTATTCATTGATTGATCAAATAGATTACACCGCATGGCTCATATATACACGAGTATAGGATAAAACAAGATAAGAAAATCTATCTCTAAAGCTGGTACAACAGCAACTCTATCTAGATCCAAATTTTATGCACATGAAACAAACTATAACAAACTTCCTAAAGTAACACGACCAATTCAAATAGATTATGATAACAAACTGATCCATTGATTCTTTTATCCTCAATAGAACCTAAAAGGCAAAGTTTTTTATTTAGTTAAGGACAATGTTTTAAAACTGAATCGATATATATATATATATATATATATATATATATATATATATATATATATATATATATATATATAAAATATTTTTTTATCACCTATTTAATGTAGTTCTGTCATGTGTCATCTTCCCTATACAGGAAATACATCAATTTTATGATTGCCAAGTGTTAACACTACAAATGTTTTGATTTATTGTTGAATTTATAAACTTAATAAAAAATAACAAAAAAGAGCCAAAATTAACTATATTTAAATCAAATACTAAAAACTAATTTTTAAGTCATATAAGATTTACGTAAATATTAATATTTAAAAACTAATTTTTAAATTTCAAATTTAAGGTCATTCCTAAAAAATAGCCAAAATTAACTAAATTTTAATCAAATTACCTAAATTTTAATCAAATAATAAAAACTAATTTTTTTTTATAAAAAAAAATTTTTAGGTGAGTTGGTCATATCAAATTTACGTAAATATTATTATTTAAAAACTAAAATTTCAAATTTAAGGTGATACCTAAAATGGATTTAGGTAAATATTATCATATTTGAAATTAAATTTAAATTCCGAAAATTAAAATATAAATTGGGATTTTAATTTAAAATGTAACTAATCTTATGTAATTATTTAATTTATTTCAAATTTAAGGTCGTACAAGATGTTATTAAATTTCAATTTATAAACTTAACAAAAAAATAACACAACTTGTGTCAAAAAAAATTAACACAACAAAAATAGGAAATTTTATTTTAATTTGAATGCAAAATATTTTAAATTCCCTCCCATCCACTCCAAATCCCCCCAATATTGGAGGGGAGCCAAAATTAAGTGAGGAGGGATTTTGCTCCCATCCCCTCCCCTCCACTTAAAAAAGTTGAATCAAACATACTAAATTTAAAAAAATCCATCCCCTCCCCTCCCCTCCCCTCCAACCAAACATTACTAAGTCTTCATTTCTCTTATTTCTTCCTCTTCTAAGAAATTTCGACCAGTACCTCCCTAATACACTAAACCATTTCATTTCTTCATTTCTCACACCGAAACACTAAGTATTGTCTTGAAACTAAAAACTCTCCTAAGTGCATAAGCCTTGATTCATCATTTCTTCATCTCCTTTCTTGTTTTCTTTTCTTTCTCCATGAATTTCGGCCAAGGCTTGATGGAGATCATCTAAGCCTTGTTTCTACATCCTAACATCATATTCTCACTTCCCTTAATCATTCATACACTTGTTATCACACATAAATTTCCATTTGGAGCTCCTTTACCATATGGGTTTTTCTAGAGCTCCAAAGTGTTCTTGACATGTTCTTCACAATTTTCTCATTTCTTCATCTTCTAGAGGTACCACCTTATGATCCATGATCATACCCTCCTCACTCCTTGAAGTGCACGGCCACTTCACCTCCATCCACTCCATCCTTTCCTTTCATTGTATATTTCCTACTTAGCATTATTTCATGAAAACACCAAAACTCCTTTCATAGTTCTTCATGGTAATTTCGGCCAAGCTTCCAAGAAAAGCACCCAATCCTCATTTAAACATTCCAACTACATATTCTTACTCCCCTACATCATCTAGACACTTTCTATTTCACACAAAAATTCATTAGAAGCTTGTTTGTAAAATGGGTTTTTCTAGCCTACACTTTGTTCATCATTTTCTCATCAACCAAGGGGTAATCTCTCTTGCCTCTAGTTAGTAACTTTGTTCCTTGTTTCATTGACTCCATGTATATGTATTTTATTTCAAGTTACATATTCTTGAAAATTCATGTATTAATTCATAGAAAATCGCATGAATTGATTCTTGGACTTATGATAATTTTCCTAGTCTAGATATGACCTTGTCATCATGATTGTCCAAGCTTGAAATGAACAAAATTTCCTAGCTACCTAATCTGTACATGGCCGTGGGCTACATCTATGATTTAGCCTTGGATCTTGTTTTAACTAGTTTTATTGTTGGTTGATAGAGGTTTGGTGTTAAAGTCGGTTTGGTGTGGCTTTGTGGATAAAGTTGGACTTGGTAGCATTGTGGATCAAAGAGGATCGTCTTGCATTTTGGGAGCTACAAGAGGTAAGGGGGGGAGTGAACCACCTCACACCATATTGGTGGGTGTGAAGATGGCTTATATTTGTTTGTGATTGGAAACCCTAGACCTAGGGTTATCCACTTTGTTCGGTTTGGTCCTCTATGAGGACATGATTGTAATGGTTAATTGAAGTTTACTTCATGTTTATTGGTTTGATTGCTTGGTTGGAGAAATTATTTCTAGAATGTTGAAAACCATCACTTTGATCATTGGGTCAAAGTGAGGATTTTAGTACTTGGTTATTGCAAATAAATTGATTGTTGTGATTATTTGATATAACACGATATATTGTTGATTTGCATAATTGTAAGATTGTTTGGTGAAGTGTAATCTTCACTTTGGTTGTGACTGGCTTTTGGCCAAGTATGAATTAAAATGGGAGTTTAACTCCAATCCTTGAAACTTAAGCGACTTTAATATCCTTAAGTGAGGAAATGAATATTAAAATCAATAAAGGAAAAAGGATAAGTTTTGAACAATTATTTTGGAATTTTGATTTTTGGTGAAGGATTTAGAAATGGCTTGAGAAATGTTTTGATCTCACTTCATGCTTTGAAGTAACCAAAGGGTGTTTTAAAGACCAAAGGAATAAGTAAGTGTTTTAAGGATCATTGAAGTAAAGAGGAAAATGTTGTTTTCCAAAACTGTTTTTATAGTGTTTAGAACTGTATTGATGTGTTCAAATAGTTATAAAATGGTTTTGATCTTTGTTTAGGTTATAGAGGAATAAAATCATGTTTTAACGAACTAAAAAACGGAATTTTCACAAAATCAGACACGTAAAATGAACAAAGGTTCTAATTTCGACGAAACTATTTTGGACATATTGAAACTGTTTTTAAAGTCTATTTAAGTGTCCTAATACTTTAAAATGAGTTTTCGACCATGAGGCTTAAAAATTGTTGAAAAGGGATTTACGAGATTTTCGAACTTAGCGACGTTCGGTCAAGTTTTAGGATTTTGTACAAATCATAGAGCAAAGCTTGGAATTAGCACTTTAATACTCTAACATAAGTATTTGAATCTGAGAAAGTAAATGATTTGAGAAAAATGATCATTTTTTTAAAATACGGAAGTTAAGTTGAAATACAGTAAAAAGCGGTAAAGCTGTGTTTTAAGTATTTCGATGTTTTTTAGAACTGTTTTTCAAGAATTCGTTACTGATGTACTTTTGGATAAATTTTCCTTCAAAAATATTTGGTTTTAGCTATAGTTTTTGGTTTTAAACCAAAAAGAATTTTAGTCTTCAGAGACTAGTATTTACAGTAAAATGCAAAACCTAAGTCATGGATGACTTAATGAAAATATCAACCTAATGATTTATGACGTGTGGTGAAGCAAGACCATTTGTCATAAAGTGTGGATAATTCAATATCCACAGATCCATAATACTTAACGACAAAGAGTATTTTAAGGTTATTTGCTCGACAAGTAATCTCGTTCAGGAATAGACTTAAAGAGGCATAATGAGTGGGTGACGAACGACCAACCTTCATAATGTACTAAATTGTTGAAACATGGATAGGCCAATGAGGGGATCCTAAAATTGTGCAAGGATTCACGGGTTGGTACTATCTTGCCTCTAGAATGGCTATTGATTCTGTCAAAGGAATCCCAAAATTTATCCGGTGGATAAATACGAACGCACATGCCGTGATCGGCTCGATCCAAAGAAAATTTTCAGTAAGGCCTTTGTACCTAGGAAGTGGACCTACATATTTTGTGCGCATGTGAATTATAGGGTGACAATTCTTCAATGATCTTGGGAATGTCGGGGTTGGGATGACTACGGATGACCATTCGAGGGATGGGTCGTGAAGTCTTATGCAAAACACCGACATCTTCTACTTGATACTGTACAATTCTGGTTATTGATGGCGTTTCACAATCAATGGGGTTATTATTATTGACGCAAAAGTATGCCTAATGTTGGCAGTTGTGAAACATGTGTCCTAACCACTCCTTCTGAACATTCTCTTAACTCCGGAGTAGAGTCAGATCTTCCTTGAGGCTATATAGGTATGGGACTATGCAGTTTCAATCAGTCATCTATCAGTCCTTGTGAGGATGTGTAGGTATGGGACTTTGCAGCTTCACTGGGTCATGTTTGTGTATAAGTAGTGTCCTGTAATGCTTGGATGTTGTATGCTTGGATGTTATATGCTTTTGATGATATGTATATTGTGACACCCTAAACTCGATCATCACATGGTTACCCTTTTTGTGGAAAAGAACACATTAAAACGCTGGTCGCTTTCGGAAAAGAAAACCTTTTGTATCAAATTACCGAAAAGGTACTTAAATTTTTTTTTAAAAGGGGTTAAGAAAAGGTGATGAACACTCAGAACATAAATATAAACATCGTACATAGATACATATATAACATTTCCCCATTGGGATCTTAAGTTTTTGGATTACAAAACAGCTTTAAACAAATAGGCCAACCTCACTAAAAACATAAACTAAAGAAACAGATCATCAAATTGGGAATGAGGAATCTGGGTACTGAACTCAAAAGGAGACTCTAAAAAGCCAGGGACAAACAAAAATACTCTAAAAAGCTAACGACGATCACCAAAGCCTCCTACAGTCTGAGTGACCACAAACACTACCTCCAGATGAGATATCAGACTCCGGATCGATAACCTCACCACCATCGTCGATCGGAACATCGTCCGCTCCGGGGTCCTGTGGATGGTACTCTGCCTCTAGGTCGTCCTCCCACCAGTCGCCTACCAACTCAAGAGGCTCCTCCTCCGGATCCTTTTCAGGGTCCTCCTCGATAGGTTCCTCCGGCTCAACGTGTGGATGAAGAAGTCCAGCCATCTGTAGAGTATGAAGGTACAGCCACGGAGGTGGAAGTGCCATTGTCCGTGTCTCGATCGTGTGAATCCTCCGGATCGGTTCTCCGTTGGCATTAGACTCCATCGTCGTAATCGGTCCCCGATACGTAGCTGTCGTCGCATCATCGCTCACCGTCCAATTCCTCACTAGCCCAGCCTCGTCGAACACCTCATTCCTCGAAATTGAGGGTACTATGGGAACATTGGGTTCCATCTAAAGCACGTACATATACCGATACAAGAAAAGGAAAATAACATATAGATATGCAAGAGCGAGATACCGTCATAAGATATATCCCACAACAACCATATACATGATACATGCAACACATAATAAAGTCAACAGTTAAATCGAGCATAATCATAATATAACCATGTTATATCAAGGGATCTCAAGCCCACACAATAAATTTTCAAAAATATGCATGACACTTCAATATTAGGCTATATCCTAAACTCATGAGATGTCAACACCGTGTTTCACTGGAGAAGAATTAGAGTTGGTCAAACTCTAGCCCACCGGGCAGTTGCCTCCATACCCTCATGCATTTAAGGTCTCAGGACGAGCAACGTCACATGTGCCTCTGAACCAGTCACATGGACAGACTCCCAGATACCACCTTGTATCTGATATATAAGAAATGCACGTCTTCCAGGAGAAATGCACATGGAAAATATTTTGTTTACAAGGTTTTCTTTGTGTTCATTCTTTTTTGCTGTCGAAGCTCAAAGCTAACGACTAAATCATCATTTCCCCATCACTTGAAAACTCAAACATAGGACACATAGTCCGAATGCTCAATCACAATGCCCTAAACCGTGGCCGCAGTCCAGGGTTATGGTCATAAAAATCAATTATACTTTTATTCATGTTTTAAACTTAACATGATAAGGATAATAGGCCACAACAATGAAATCATAACGCACTATCCTCGATTTCGAGAATTGGACTCTCAGTCCATAACATCATGAATAGGACTCATAGTCCCGAATTAACACTGATCCAAGATCACGTGCGCATAACTGAATGCCAGAGGTGACGTCTCGCGTTCTATATTCTCTTTGTTAAGTACTTATTTTTTTCGTTCAGTGAAAATCAAATTCAAAACCGAATCCTCGATAACCTATCCAGGCTATCGGAAAGTTTCTAAAACATTTAGGAAAAACCTTTTCTTTGAAAATCTTTTATAAAGCATCTTTGAAATACTTTT
This sequence comes from Sophora flavescens, assembly GCA_030762895.1. Classification (NCBI taxonomy): domain Eukaryota; kingdom Viridiplantae; phylum Streptophyta; class Magnoliopsida; order Fabales; family Fabaceae; genus Sophora; species Sophora flavescens. Next base: position 164,865,359 of record CM061062.1, on the reverse strand, counting down.
ATCTTTGAAAATTTCCCTTAATAGGACATTGCCAAATAGTTCATAAAAGTTTTCACTTGAAAACACATATTTCGAAAAGGATTTTTCTATTGTATAACAATAGTTCACCAAACCATTTCAACATTTAAAACAGTTCTTTAAGTTAAAGAGCTTTTGGAAAAGAACACCAATCCTTTCATCTTCAAAGCTTATTCAGCTTTTTAATCCTTAGAACAGTTGAGCACAGACACAAGTCTGGCTTAGCAAACTTTCAATCAACGGCAATATATATTCTCAGCTCAATGTTAATATCACAGTTGAAAACAGTTCATCACAGATATGCATTATAACATTTAGAGTAAGTATATTCAACATCAGATAATAGCATAACAGTTCAAGTACATCAGATCACCAAGTAAGTTCAATCAACATATAAATATCCAGTTAAACACCTACACACATGCATACAGTTATTGAATATCTTTAGGAAATCCCCTCTTACCTCACGTGGAAGTTAAGAGTTTCGGATTCGAAGAGAAAAGCTCACGAACGTCCTCGCTCCGCTTGGCGATGGAAGTCTAAGGTTACAAAACATGAAATCATGAGTTAAAACTCAATCAAAGAACACTAACCACATGGTATAGGTTCGGTTTAGACAATAATTTAGGATTAGGTTTTTTTTCCGAAATTTATACAATTCATGGATTTATGATCCTTAAGTGCTAGAAGTTCTTAAACACAAATCATTTAACAAAGTTGAATTAAAAATCCCACTAAGTACTTGACTTAGGGTTTTCGGTCTTCACTAATAAATAGGCTAGAAATTTCTAAACTTTCCAATCTCTTTAGTTTAGCATCCATACATAGTAAAGAGCTTGAAACCATGATCATTTTGGAAAAAGGAAAAAAACAAATGTCTTAGTCCATGAACACCTAGGTTCGTTCTTGACATGTTTGTGAGACTAAAAATCTTTAAATCCTCCAATCTTTTGGACATAGCCTCCTTTAACATAAAGAAGGTTAAATCCTTAATCATTTTGGAAGGACAAAACAACACATTCCTAGGTCCAAACATATGAGTTTCGGCCATCATAGGGAACTTAATGAAAAAGATTTAAACTTTCCAATCACTTTAGACATAGCCTCCTTTATTATAAGGAGCTTTAATCTATGATCATTTTGGAAGAAAACAAAACTTAATATTTTAGCCAAAAACCTTTATAGTTTCGGCCTTGATACAAAATAAAGGTTATAAATTTTCAAACTGTCCAATCCCTTGGATTTAGCATCCTTATACATCAAGAAGATTTAATCCATGATCACTTTGGAGAAACATCAACTAAGCATCAATGTCTTAAACTACTTAAAGTTTAGGCCTTTACATGAAAATGTGTAAAATCTCTAAACTTTTCCAATCACTTAAACCTAACATCCTTTAGTACAATGAGCCCTTGGTCATGATCATCTTGGAATAGAACTCTAATACAAGTCCATACAAGCAAAGTTAAACAAAACCCACCAAAACCAAAAAGCATGGTTTTGGCCTCATGAAGAAAATAGGGTTTAAAATTTTTGTTTTACACAACCTTTTTGTATGTTGTAGTAGGAGTAATTTAAGAACATAGAAATTGGTTTCAACTCAAACGGAGTTTTCTACCATTTTTAAGAGATTTTAGAAGTTTGAAAGCCTAAAGGAAACTTAAAGCAAAACTATGAACATAAAGACAAGAACTTGAAAAATGAACAACATAGTATCATTACCCTCAACAATATGAAGAACTTTGATGAAGAACTTAAAGTAAAAAGCTTGATAAAAAGATGAACTTTAGAAGAGAGAAGAAGATAAAGTAAGGAAATAAGTGTAAGTGTGAAATGTGTGAAGTGAAGAAAAGTGATTAAGTGTTGTAGGTTGAAGTTTATATAGAGGGGGGAGAAGAAGAAGGGGTCACGGCTGGAAGGAAGAAGGAAGAGAAAGAAAAATTGGTTTCCTTGTAGGGAAAGAAAGAAGGTAAGGTGGAGGTATGGTGTGGAGGTAAGGTTGGAGAGATAATGTAAGAAAAGGTTATTTGATGAAAAAGTGAAGTATGACTTGTTGAAAAGGTGTCATAACTTTCACATCAGTCATTCCATTCCCTCTTTGCTCTGCTCCATTGCGCATCAGATGACTTTCCAATCATATTTCCCGAGGATTTCACCCGGGTAACACTCGAAATTTAGCCCCGAACAAGATTTTTTGAAAACACTCCAAACCCACACAAAACATCAAAAAAACACTAATCGTCTCGCTCACGAGTCAAGATTAGGTCTCTAGCTCGGTAAACTTGTACTGGCTATGAAAACCCAGACCGACTTTCGTCTGAATTTTCGACTGAAAATTTTACTATGACTTCATACAGTAAAACTACACAAGAAAATAATTTGATTTAAAATAAAATCATCTTCTGGATTTTATCACAAATAATTACATTAAAGCATGTATTTATTGATAAAGAAGCATACGAAAAACAGGGTGTTACAACTCTACCCCTCTAAAAAGAATCTCTTCCTCGAGATTACGTACCTTGAAATAACTCAGGGTACTGCATCTTTATCTTGTCCTAAGCTTCCCACGTAGCTTCTTCGGTTGTCTCATTACAGAAGAATTTTACTAGAGGAATTTGTTTACCTCTGAGCTGCTTCGTCATCTTATCCGCAATTCGTACGGGTGATGTCACAAAAGACAAGTTCTCTTTTAATTGTACATTATCAGACTTTATGATATGTGATGGATCAGGAATATATTTTCTCAATTGAGAGACATGAAAGACATCATGGATGTTGGAAAGAAAAGGTGGTAAGGTTATCTTATAAGCTATTAGACCTACACGACGAAGAATTTGGTAGGAACCAAGGAATTTGGGAGTGAGCTTCCTGGATTTAATTACTCTGCCAATCTCAGTCATTGGCGTGACTCTCAAGAACACATGCTCGCCTTCCTCAAACTCCAGGGGTCGTCGTCTCTTATCCGTGTAACTTTTCTGTCTACTTTGGGTCGTCTGCATTTTCTCCTAGATCATCTTCATTTTCTCAGTCGTCTGTTGCACCAGCTCTGGTCCTAACAACAAGCTTTCTCTATCCTGATACCAATATAGTGGTGTTCTGCACCGTCGACCATATAGAGCTTCATAGGGTGTCATTCCTATGCTTGAGTGGAAACTGTTGTTATAGGTAAACTCTATCAATGGTAACAACTCATCCCAACTCCCTGCATCCTCCAAAACGCAGGCTCTAACCAAGTCTTCAAGAGACTGAATCGTCCTTTCCGATTGTCCATCAGTCTGTGGATGATACACAGAACTCAATTTGACTTTTGTTCCCAAAGAGTTTTGTAGTCCCTTCCAGAACTCTGATGTAAATCTAGGATCACGATCCGAAATAATACTCGAGGGTATACCGTGCAACCTAACAATCTCATTGATGTACAACTGAGTCAACCTTTTCATTGTGTACTTCATGTTGATAGGTAGAAAGTGAACAGACTTGGCCAGTCGATCTACAATTACCCATATAGCCTCATACCCTTTTCTAGTTCTTGGTAAACTGGTTACAAAATCCATTGATATCCCGTCCCACTTCCATTCGGGAATATCTAAAGATTGCAACATTCCTGCGGGTCTCTGATGTTCTACTTTGGCTTTCTGACATACTAGACATAAAGCGACAAATTCCATTACATCTCTCTTCATTCCGTACCACCAATACAACTTCTTTAAGTCTTGATACATTTTGGTGGCTCCCAGATGCATACTCAACTTACTCTTATGAGCCTCTTCTAAAATCAGCTTCCTCAGCTCAACATCGCCAGGTAGACAAATCCTTTCACCAAACCTCAAGATCCCATCTTTTCCATCTCTGAACTCTGACAATGCTCCTTGCCGCACTAAGTCCCTTTTAGTCTACAGATATTGATCAGTATCTTGCTTCTCCTTTATCTGTTCCATCAATCCATTTGACACAATGATCTTGTTTAGACACAGCCTTCCTGGTGTAACCTCAACCGACAAACTCAGATCTCGGAATTGTTCCAACAATCCCTGCTCCCTAACCATCATCACTGACGCGTGAATCGACTTTCTGCTTAGTGCATCGGCCACTACATTCACCTTCCCTGGGTGATACTGTAGTTGAAAGTCGTAATCCTTTAGAAACTCTAACCAACGTCTCTGACGCATATTCAACTCCTTCTGGTTGAACAGGTACTTCAAGCTTTTATGGTCACTGAAAACATTAAAAGTAGCTCCATACAAGTAATGACTCCAGATTTTCAAAGCAAAAACCACAGCCGCCAACTCTAAATCATGCGTCGGGTAGTTCTTTTCTTGAATCTTCAACTGCCTCGAAGCATAAGCCACGACTTTCCGGTTTTGCATCAGCACACAACCCAACCCTTGATACGAAGCGTCACAGTAAACCTCAAAAGATTCCCTGGGATCGGGTAGGATCAACACAGGTGAGGTCGTCAACCTCCTTTTCAGCTCTTGAAAGCTTCTCTCATATGCTTCTGTCCAAACGAACACTTGGTCCTTACGAGTTAACTGAGTGAGAGGTCCCAGAATCTTGGAAAATCCTTCAATGAACCTCCTGTAGTAGCCAGCCAAACCCACAAAACTACGGATTTCTGTTGCCGTTGTTGGCCTTTCCCATTCCAACACAGCCTCGACCTTCGTTGGATCCACAGCGATTCCTTCGCGGGATATCACATGACCCAAGAATTGAACTTGATCCAACCAAAACTCACACTTTTCGGGTTTCGCATAGAGTTTCTTCTCTCTCGGGACTTGAAGAACAATGCTAAGGTGTTCGGCATGTTTCTCCAGGTTTGGAGAATATATCAGAATGTCATCAATGAAGATGACCACGGACTGATCCAAATAAGGACGAAAGATTCTATTCATGTAGTCCATGAATATAGAAGGTGCATACGTCACTCCAAACGGCATCACCAAATACTCATAATGCCCATAGCGTGTTCAAAACGCTGTCTTAGGAACATCCTCTGCTTGTACTCGAATCTGGTGATAGCATGACCTCGGATCTATCTTTGAAAACACTACTGCGCCATGCAACTGATCCATAAGATCATCTATCCTTGGAAGAGGATATCTGTTTTTGATCGTAACTTTGTTCAACTGACGAAAGTCCACACATAGCCTAGTCGTTCCATCTTTATTCTTCACTAACAAAACTGGAGCTCCCCACGGTGATACACTAGGTCGTATAAACTCCTTCCTCATCAGATCCTCAAGTTGCTCCTTCAAGGTTTCTAACTCTGATGGCGACATGCGATACGGTGCCATGGATGTTGGTCCAGTGCCTGGAATCAGATCAATCGCGAACTCGATATCTCGAACAGGTGGCAATCCAGGTACATCCTGAGGGAAAACTTCCGGAAACTCTTGAACGACAGGTACGGATTCTAAGCCAAACTTGCTCTCGACGTCCGAAGAAAACAGCAACATGTATCCTTAAGCTGCCTCTTTCAAAGAAGCTCTTACCTGACTAGCAGATAATAATCTAGAAATCTCATCCCTAAAAATAAGGTTTTCTGAGCACAATCTATTAGAATATGGTTTGAAGATAACCAATCCATGCCTAAGATCACATCTAGTTGTACTAAAGGCAAACAAATCAAGTCTACAAGGAAATTTCTACTCTGAACAATGATAGGACAATTTAAGCAAACAGAATCAACAGTCACAGGTTTAGCAGTTGGGGTAGAAACAATCAGATTATAAGGTAAGGAAGAAACAGGCAAGTTTAGAGTTTTCACACGATCCATATAAATAAAAGAATGGGTTGCACCCGAATCAAACAGTACAATTAATAGATTACCATTAATGTCACACTCACCCTGCACGAGATTTCCGGAGTTCGACGCCTCCGCACCACTCATCGTGTAAACTCTTCCCTTGGCAGTTGGCTTGCTTGCCCTGGTATGATTGACTGACTGCTCCCTCTTCGGCGCACGGCATTCCCTTGCCAAGTGTCCAATACGGTCACAGTTGTTGCGCTTGGAGTCCTTCTTTGGGCAAACATTAGCAACGTGGTTCGGATGTCCGCATCTGAAGCATCTTCGTTCTTGGCCTTGATCGTTGTTTCTCTGGCCTCCACTCCCTGTCCCCGAAACACTGGGACGAGCTTGTTGTTTCTTTTGGTTGTAGCTAGGTGCCTGATAATATGGCTTCCTCTGCTTCCACTTGGAACTCTGGCCTTGGTTCTGGCCCTTAGGACGAACAGGTCCTCCTACGCTTCCTCTATCATCCCTTCCTCCGCGCATCAGCTCAATCTTTCAGTACTTTTCCACTAACGCTTGGAAATTCCGAATTTCCAAGGGCAGTACTGACTCTTTGATCTCGAAGCGCAAACCGGCTTCAAACTGTTCACACTTCCACTCTTCGTTGGGGTTGTTTTGAAAGAAGCGGAAGTATTTGGCAAGTGATTCAAACTTGGCCGCATACTCCCCTACCGTCAGGTCTCACTGACTCAGCCTCATAAACTCTTGTTCCTTCTCCTTTCGGGCACTCTAGGGAAAGTATTTGTCCAAAAACTTGCCGCGAAATACTCCCCGGGTGGTCGCCTGATGTTCAGCCTCTAACAATTGCTTAGTACCCTTCCACCAGTACTCGGCATCTCCCACGAGCTAAAACGTCGAATAAGGTACCTTGGATTCTTCAGGGGTATGCACCAACTCAAAGATCTTTTCTAGCTCTTGAATCCAAAGGTCCGCTTTAATCGGATCCACGTCTCCGTCGAACTGAGATGGGTTCTGACGTCTGAAGGCGTCCAGATGTCTTCCTTCTGCAGCTTGCTCCACTCGCACTTGTTCTTGCTGATTCTGAGCAGCAGCATTGGCAGTCTGAAGAGCTATAGCAGCAGCTACATCCGTCAGCGCTTGAGCAGCGAAGTCCATTCCTCTGTTGCCTCGTCCATGTCCACGAGCACCTCTTGGATTCATACTGACCTGTATCACACAAGCAGTCAGATGACGGTCCAAAAGAGAGAACTCGCCGGTCACAACATATTACCTCAAAGGAAGTAATTCAAACAGCAACAAATAGAGAAAACACAACAACACAACAGACCAAACCCAGACATTCCCGAAAGACTCGACTAGCTCTGATACCAACTAATGTGACACCCTAAACTCAGTCATCACATGGTTACCCTTTTTACAGAAAAGAACACATTAAAACGATGGTCGCTTTTGGAAAAGAAAACCTTTTGTATCAAATTACCGAAAAGGTGCATAATTTTTTTTTTTAAAAGGGGTTAAGAAAAGGTGATGAACACTCAGAACATGAATATAAACATAATACATAGATACATATATAACATTTCCCCATTAGGATCTTAAGTTTTTGGATTACAAAACGGCCTTAAACAAACAAGCCAACTTCACTGAAAACATAAACTAAAGAAACAGATCATCAAACTGGGAATGAGGAATCTGGGTACTGAACTCAAAAGGAGACTCTAAAAAGCCAGGGACAAACAGAACTACTCCAAAAAGTCGACGACGATCACCAAAGCCTCCTACAGTCTAAGTCGCCACAAACACTACATCCAGATGAGATATCAGACTCCGGATTGATAACCTCACCACCATCGTCGATCGGAACATCGTCCGCTCCGGGGTCCTGTGGATGGTACTTTGCCTCTAGGTCGTCCTCCCACCAGTCGCCTACCAACTCAAGAGGCTCCTCCTCCGGATCCTCTTAAGGATCCTCTTCAGGGTCCTCCTCGATAGGTTCCTCCGGCTCAACGTGTGGATGAGGAAGTCCAGCCATCTGTTGAGTATGAATGTACAGCCAGGGAGATGGAAGTGCCACTGTCTGTGTCTCGATCGTGTGAATCCTCCGGATTGGCTCTCCATTGGCATAAGACTCTGTCATTGTAATCGGTCCCCGATACGTAGCTGTCGTCGCATCATCGCTCACCGTCCAGATCCTCACTAGCCCAGCCTCGTCGAACACCTCATTCCTCGAAATCGAGGGTGCTAAGGGAACGTTGGGTTCCATCTAAAGCACGTACATATACCGATACAAGAAAAGGAAAAGAACATATAGATATGCAAGAGTGAGATACCGTCATAAGATATATCCCACAACAACCATATACATGATACATGCAACACATAATCAAGTCAACGGTTAAATCATGCATAATCATAATATAACCGTGTTATATCAAGGGATCTCAAGCCCGCACAATCAATTTTCGAAAATATGCATGACACTTCAATATCAGGCTCTATCCTAATCTCATGAGATCTCAACACCGTGTTTCACTGGAGAAGAATTAGAGTTGGTCAATCTCTAGCCCACCGGGCAGTTGCCTCCATACCCTCATGTATTTAAGGTCTCAGGACGAGCAACGTCACATGTGCCTCTGAACCGGTCACATGGACAGACTCCCAGATACCACCTTGTATCTGATATATAAGAAAGGCACGTCTGCCTGGGGAAATGCACATGGAAAATATTTTGTTTACAAGGTTTTCTTTGTGTTCACTCATTTTCGCTGTCGAAGCTCAAAGCTAATGACTAAATCATCATTTCCCCATCACTTGAAAACTCAGAAACATAGGACACACAGTCCGAATGCTCAATCACAACGCCCTAAACCGTGGACGCAGTCCAGGGTTGTGGTCATAAAAATCAATTATACTTTTATTCATGTTTTAAACTTAACATGATAAGGACAATAGCCCACAACAATGAAATCAGAACGCACTGTCCTCGATTTCGAGTGTTGGACTCTCAGTCCATAACATCATGAATATGACTCATAGTCCCGAATTAACACTGATCCAAGATCACATGCACATAACTGAATACTAGAGGCGACGTCTCGTGTTCTAGATTCTCTTTCTTAAGTACTTATTTTTTTCATTCAGTGAAAATCAAATTCAAAACCGAATCCTCGATAACCTATCCAGGCTATCGAAAAGTTTCAAAAACATTTAGGAAAAACCTTTTCTTTGAAAATAATTTATAAAGCATCTTTGAAATACTTTTATCTTTGAAAATTTCCCCCAATAGGACATTGCCAAATAGTTCATGAAAGTTTTCACTTGAAAACACATAGTTCGAAAAGGATTTTTCTATTGTATAACAATAGTTCACCAAACCATTTCAACATTTAGAACGGTTCTTTAAGTTAAAGAGCTTTTGGAAAAGAACACCAATCCTTTCATCTTCAAAGCTTTTCAGCTTTTTAATCCTTATAACAGTTGAGCACAGACACAAGTCTGGCTTAGCAAACTTTCAATCAACAGCAGTATATATTCTCAGTTCAATGTTAATATCACAGTTGAAAACAGTTCATCACAGATATGCATTATAACATTTAGAGTAAGTATATTCAACATCAGATAATAGCATAACAGTTCAAGTACATCAGATAACCAAGTAAGTTCAATCAACATATAAATATCCAGTTAAACACCTACACACATGCATACAGTTATTGAATATCTTTAGGAAATCCCATCTTACCTCACGTGGAAGTTAAGAGCTTCGGATTCGAAGAGAAAAGCTCACGAACGTCCTTGCTCCGCTTGGCGATGGAAGTCTAAGGTTACAAAACATGAAATCATGAGTTAAAACTCAATCAAAGAACACTAACCACAAGGTATAGGATCAGTTTAGACAATAATTTAGGATTAGGGTTTTTTTTCGAAATTTATGCAACTCGTGGATTTATGTTCCTTAAGTGATAGAAGTTCTTAAACACCAATCATTTAACAAAGTTGAATTAAAAATCCCACTAAGTACTTGACTTGGGGTTTTCGGCCTTCACTAATAAATAGGCTAGAAATTTCTAAACTTTCCAATCTCTTTAGGTTAGCATCCATACATAGTAAGGAGCTTGAAACCATGATCATTTTGAAAAAAGGAAAAAAAAACAAATGTCTTAGGTCATGAACGCCTAGGTTCGGTCTTGACATGTTTGTGAGGCTAAAAATCTTTAAATCCTCCAATCTTTTGGACATAGCCTCCTTTAACATAAAGAAGGTTAAATCCTTAATCATTTTGGAAGGACAAAACAACACATTCCCAGGTCCAAACATATGAGTTTCGGCCATCATAGGGAACTTAATGAAAAAGATTTAAACTTTTCAATCACTTTAGACATAGCATCCTTTATTATAAGGAGCTTTAATCTATGATCATTTTGGAAGAAAACAAAACTTAATATTTTTTCCAAAAACCTTTAAAGTTTCGGCCTTGATACAAAATAAAGGTTAGAAATTTTCAAACTTTCCAATCCCTTGGATTTAGCATCCTTATAAATCAAGAAGCCTTAATCCATGATCACTTTGGAGAAACATCAACTAAGCATCAATGTCTTAAACTACTTAAAGTTTAGGCCTTTACATGAAAATGTGTAAAATCTCTAAACTTTTCCAATCACTTAAACCTAACATCCTTTAGTACAAGGAGCCCTTGGTCATGATTATCTTGGAATAGAACTCAAATACAAGTCCATACAAGCAAAGTTAAACAAAACCCACGAAAACCAAAAAACATGGTTTCGGCCTCATCAAGAAAATAGGGTTAGGAATTTTTGTTTTACACAACCTTTTAGTATGTTATAGTAGGAGTATAAATAAGAACATAGAAATTGGTTTCAACTCAAACGGAGTTTTCTACCATTTTTAAGAGATTTTAGAAGTTTGAAAGCTTAAAGGAAACTTAAAGCAAAACTATGAACATAAAGACAAGAACTTGAAAAATAAAAAACATAGGATCATTACCCTCAACAATATGAAGACCTTTGATGAATAACTTAAGTAAAAAGCTTGATAAAAAGATGAACTCTAGAAGAGAGAAGAAGAGAAAGTAAGGAAATAAGTGTAAGTGTGAAATGTGTGAAGTGAAGAAAAGTGATTAAGTGTTGTAGGTTGAAGTTTATATAGAGGGGGGAGAAGAAGAAGGGGTCACGGCTGGAAGGAAGAAGGAAGAGAAAGAAAATTTGGTTTGCTTGTAGGGAAAGAAAGAAGGTAAGGTGTGGTAAGGTGGAGGTATGGTGTGGAGGTAAGGTTGGAGAGAGAATGTAAGAAAAGGTGATTTGATGAAAAGTGAAGTATGGTTTGTTAAAAAGGTGTCATAACTTTCACATCAGTCATTCCATTCCCTCTTTGCTCTGCTCCATTGTGCATCAGATGACTTTCCCGATCGTATTTCACGACGATTTCGCCCAGGTAACACTCGGGATTTTGCCCCGAACAAGATTTTTTGAAAAAACTCCAAACCCACACAAAACAACAAAAAAATACTAATCGTCTCGTTCACGAGTCAAGATTAGGTCTCTAGCTCAGTAAACTTGTACTGGCTATGAAAACCCAGACCGACTTTCATCTAAATTTTCGACCGAAAATTTTATTGTGACTTCATACAGTAAAACTACACAAGAAAATAATTTTATTTAAAATAAAATCATCTTCTGGATTTTATCACAAATAATTACATTAAAGCATATATTTACTGATAAAGAAGCATACGAAAAATAGGGTGTTACATATATACCGTATGTTGTTGGTATATTAATTGAATGGCTGAGCTGCGATTGGATGATAACATGAGATATGTTAGTAAGAGTATGGATATGCATATGTGTTATGTGGTGTCATGCTGTTTTCATATCTGCCATGTGCTGTGTGATGTTGGGAATCCCACCTACTTATTTTCTATTTCCTGTGTCTGCTGGCTATGTGCCTTCTGTGTTCTTCTGAGAAGACTGAGATGTCAAGATGTCGCTCGGTTGATTCATCGTAGAGGTTGAGGTTCAAGCATGCTAACGATATGTTGAAGTTGCTAGGGGACATCTTACAACCTTCAGATGGTCCAAGACGATGGTGTTTGTGTTTCTGTCATGCCTGACCTTTCTTCCTTGAGATAGGCATGATTGCCGATCGTTTGTAGGCTATGACTTTTCCCTTGGAAGGGGAAAGGAGGACCTAGTACGAGAGCTACTTTGTAGTGGCTCTAGAAGTGTCTGTTGTGATGACATCGACAGTGGTCTCTTGTAGAGTTTCCACTAGATTTCGTCAGTTGGGTTTGTCCTTCTCATGATGTACGAGAAAGGATTGTCTTTTATATTTTAGTTTGGCCAGCTTGGTATGTCTGGGAGTTAGTGTTACTAAATTATTGTGCTGTGACTCCAAGTACCTTACACTTTTAGGAGCTGCGACTCCATATTTTATGTTGGGTCTCTGTATGTGTAGATGTTTTGTTAGACGAGTCGGGTTGGTTTTTCTTATGTAAGTCTATTTTTGAACTTATGACCTTAAATGTATTATGAAATACATTCTACATTCACTGTTTCCAGATATTTACATTCACGTCTTGCGAAAGCGAAAAATTTCCCCATTATATTACAATGAATTTTAAACTACCTAATTTCGACCTTAAAATGTTACGGACAATGTAACGCCCGAGAAGTGTGTTACACGAGTGGGAGAATAAATGTTTGATTATTTATGTTTTTTTTATTTTGAAAAATAAATTCACTCTAAATATTATTTTTTAAATATTGAATGTTTTACCCATTGTCAAAAAAAATTAAATTTTATAATTATTTTGAATTAGGTGACATGTGGCAAAAGTTTTCAACCATGGTTTTTCTTTATAATATTTATATATTTATTAAAATATTAAAATATATAATTATTTCAATAAAGCTAAAATATTTAATTTAATTTAATTTAGTATGTTATGTGACTTGTGTATAAATAAAAAAAAATTATATAATTTTATTCTGATTTTTTAAAACTATTTTAATTGTAAGTTCAGATCATTGTTACAAAAATATTACATACCTTAAAATTTATATTTAATTTTTTCATTAATTTTTTGTCAAAGTAATCTTTTATTTTTTGTTTTATATTAATATTTAGTTATTCACAAGTTATTTTATTTGTGCGATTGACGGATTTCCTTAAAAACAATAATTTTATGTATGATAAGACATTTCTATTTAAGGAATAATTATTTAGCACAGTTTTTAATTAACTCAATTCTCTTTAAAAATATATGATCAGCATATTTTAGAGCCCATTAAGCCCAAATTGGAGCAGCCCCTGATCATGAATCATCAACTTGAAATTCGAATTCCTATCCACCGTCCAAGCCTTGTTGACTCCAACTTATTGCTCATAAAAATTTTCAGAGTCATTCTCCTTTTCAATAAAATACTCACATGGGAAACTTGTACCGAAATTGGAATCCTCTAAAACAGCAATAACCGCTCCTAGATTTTTTATCTATAAAGCAAAGCAATCTTCACATAATTTCAAACATGCAAAAGAAACACAATACCATCACAATGTCTTTGCTTGCCAAGACACTTCTCCTGCTATGTGTGCTAATGTTGCCATCAAGCTTCCATGCTTTCCCCGGTGACAAGATATCCGTGACGATCATTAACAACTTGGATGGTAATCTGAACCTTAATGTTCATTGTAAGTCTGGTAACGATGATCTCGGACTGCATCTTCTAAATCCAGGTCAATCCTATAATTGGAATTTCCGTATTAACCTTCTCGGCACAACACAATACTATTGTCACTTTAATTGGGGAAATACCTTTAAATGGTTTGATGTATTCATAGCAAAAAGGGATGTCCCTCGCCATATTTCAGATTTCATTTACTCTATAAAACAAAGCGGCCCATGTTTGGTTAACCCAACGACTAAGGAACGATTTGATTGCAACGATTGGAATAAGCAGTAATACATGGTGGATATCTCCATATTGTTGTTCTTACACTTTTCCCATTTTAGCGAAAGTATGTATTATGACATTTGTCATCCAAGGATTAAATAATATGATGCTCTTTGTTTAGTATGTGTATGTATGGTTCTAATTTACTATGGATTTCAATTATATTGCCTTGATATATTTTTTCCTATTTAATTGTTGATTTATTTATTCTTGATGGACGATGATGAAAATTATGGAAAATATTTATGTATCTTTGAAAGTTGACTTCATACTTATTTACTATCGAAACAATTATTTCACTGCCACCTTTGTTCATCTTTACAATGTTGGAATTATTAGTCCTGTGAATCAAGCAGCATTTGCAACCCTTGTAATGTCTCTCAATAGTCGATAGTTTGAGTAAAGAGGTGCTTCAATTACTTCCCCTTTTCTGATCTTGCTTACTGGGTTTGTGTCAATTTTTTTTTCCTTAACTAATGTGATATATTTTGAGATAAATAATGTGCTTCAATAATTATGATATTTTTTTTCCAGGTATTGAATATTGAAGAATACATGATTTAACAAAATATGTCGTTCAGATTTTGTAGTTTTTTTATGTAGTAATTGGTGTCGTGACTTTAATTTGTGTCAAAAACAACTACTTTGTTGCGTTTTTATATTACTATTGGAGCATTATGAAGATATACTATAGTACCGATGACGGGCATTGATCTCCATAAGAATGACAACTTGATTACAATATTCACGGTTTTGATTTTTGTTTCAATCTCAAATATAATCTTAAAAAATGAGTTATATATGTCCTTTTTTGCGGGTATTGAATAAAATATGTATTAAAGTTTCACTGAATTATTTTTTATTTAACTTTTAAGCTAATATAATTAGATCACTTGTTAGCAAGTTCTTCATACAATAACTAGAAACTTAAAAACTAAATTCTTAATCGAATAAAAAAAAAATAAACTTAAAATAAGGAATGTTGCTACTCATATATGTGAATAAAACGTATCTAAAATAAGTGTGAGAAATAATATTTTACCGAGAATGTTTTTAGAGAGAAGAAATATTTGTATAAAGAAATACAATATTTTTTTGAAAAAAGTAAATTCATTTTAAAAAAACTCTAAATTTAGAGAGAGAGGGAAAACAATTAGAGTGAGTACATTATATAGATAAAAATATTAGTGCAAGAATTAATTTTGGAGAAAATTGTTTTTTTTTTCTGCTTTAACATTATTTATAGAGAAATTGTTTGGAGAAAAATTTGGGATTACTTTTACTACTATGATACTTTTGCATGTCACTTTATATTTTAAAAAAAATTATTTATTGAATACCAATTATGTTACTATTTTTAAATAAGGTCAAAATTATAAAAATATGTAATAAATTCTTTATTACCTTTTCCTCGCATAATGCACACTTCAATGTTAGCTATAATTCTCTAAAGTGTTGTAGTCTTCCCCCTTCTACTAAAATAATTTTTTTAAAATATAATTAACAAATTGTCAATTACATCCTCCTTATTTCTTATTCCTCCCGTATCATTGGACAAGTTCGCTTGCCAATCTATTCTTAATCCACCGCCACCCAACATGCAGATGACATTGTTCACATTTAACAACCGATTTATCACATATCAAAATTTACATTCGGAACCTAAAAGGCAAAGTTTTTTATTTAGTTAAGGACAATGTTTTATAACTGAATCGATATGTATATATATATAATACATTTTTATCACCTATTTAATGTAGTTCTGTCATGTGTCATCTTCCCTATATAGGAAATGCATCAATTTTATGATTGCCAAGTGTTAACACAACAAATTTTTTGATTTATTATTGAATTTATAAACTTAATAAAAAATAACAAAAAAGAGCCAAAATTAACTAAATTTAAATCAAATACTAAAAACTAATTTTTACGTCATATAAGATTTACGTAAATATTAATATTTAAAAACTAATTTTTAAATTTCAAATTTAAGGTCATTCCTAAAAAATAGTCAAAATTAACTAAATTTTAATCAAATTACCTAAATTTTAATCAAATAATAAAAACTAATTTTTTTTATAAAAAAAAAATTTAGGTGAGTTGGTCATATCAAATTTACGTAAATATTATTATTTAAAAACTAAAATTTCAAATTTAAGGTCATACCTAAAATGGATTTAGGTAAATATTAGCATATTTGAAATTAAATTTAAATTCTGAAAATTAAAATATAAATTGGGATTTTAATTTAAAATTAAACTAATCTTATCTAATTATTTGATTTATTTCAAATTTAATGTCATACAAGATGTTATTAAATTTCAATTTATAAACTTAACAAAAAAATAACACATGTGTCAAAAAAAATCTATCTATCCATCTATTTATAAACAATACATTTTTATCCTCTGTTCAATGTAATTCTGTCATGTGTCATATTCCTTATACAGGAAATGCATCAATTTTATGGCTGTCAAGTGTCAACACTATAAATTTTTTGATTTATTATTGAATTTATAAACTTAATAAAAATTAACAAAAAAGTGCCAAAATTAACTAAATTTAAATCAAATACTAAAAACTAATTTTTAATTCAAATAAGATTTACGTAAATATTGATATTTAAAACTAATTTTTAAATTTCAAATTTAAGGTCATTCCTAAAAAAAATAGCCAAAATTAACTAAATTTTAATCAAATTAACTAAATTTTAATCAAATATTAAAAACTATTTTTCTTTTGATAAAAAAAAAAAGTTTAGGTGAGTTGGTCATATCAAATTTATGTAAATATTATTACTTAAAAACTAAATTTCAAATTTCAAATTTAAGGTCATACCTAAAATGGATTTAGGTAAATATTATCAGATTTCAAATCAAATTTAAATTCCAAAAATTAAAATAGAAATTGGGATTTTAATTTAAAATGTAACTAATCTTATCTAATTAATTAATTTATTTCAAATTTAAGGTCATACAAGATGTTATTAAATTTCAATTTATAAACTTAACAAAAAAATAACACAACATGTGTCAAAAAAAATTAACACAACAAAAATAGGAAATTTTATTTTAATTTGAATACAAAATATTTTAAAATCCCTCCCCTCCGCTCCAAATCCCCCCAATATTTGAGGGGAGCCAAAATTAAGTGAGGAGGGATTTTGCTCCCCTTCCCTCCACTTAAAAAAGTTGAATCAAACATGCTAAATTTAAGAAAATCCCTCCCCTCCCCTCCATTCCCCTCCAACCAAACATTACTAAGTCTTCATTTCTCGTATTTCTTCCTCTTCTTAGAAATTTCGACGAGCCCCTCCCTAATACACTAAACCATTTCATTTCTTCATTTCTCACACAAAAACACTAAGTATTGTCTTGAAACTCAAAAACTCTCCTAAGTGCATAAGCCTTGATTCATCGATCATTTCTTCATCTCCTTTCTTGTTTTCTTTTCTTTCTCCATGAATTTCGGTCAAGGCTTGATGGAGATCATCTAAGCCTTGTTTCAACATTCTAACATCATATTCTCACTTCCCTTAATCATTCATACACTTATTATCACCCATAAATTTCCATTTGGAGCTCCTTTACCATATGGGTTTTTCTAGAGCTCCAAAGTGTTCTTGACTTGTTCTTCACAATTTTCTCATTTCTTCATCTTCTAGAGGTACCACCTTATGATCCATGATCATACCCTCCTCGCTCCTTGAAGTGCACGGCCACTTCACCTCCATCCACTCCATCCATTCCTTTCATTGTATATTTCCTACTTAGCATTATTTCATGAAAACACCAAAACTCCTTTCATAGTTCTTCAAGGTAATTTCAGCCAAGCTTCCAAGAAAAGCACCCAATCCTCATTTAAACATTCCAACTACATATTCTTACTCCCCTACATCATCTAGACACTTTCTATTTCACACAAAAATTCATTAGAAGCTTGTTTGCAAAATGGGTTTTTCTAGCCTACACTTTGTTCATCATTTTCTCATCAACCAAGGGGTAATCTCTCTTGCCTCTAGTTAGTAACTTTGTTCCTTGTTTCATTAACTCCATGTATATGTATTTTATTTCAAGTTACATATTCTTGAAAATTCATGTATTAATTCATAGAAAATCGCATGAATTGATTCTTGGACTTAAGAAAATTTTCCTAGTCTAGATATGACCTTGTCATCATGATTGTCCAAACTTGAAATTAACAAAATTTTCTTGCTACCTAATATGTACATGGCCGTGGGCTACATCTAAGATTTAGCCTTGGATCTTACTTGTTTTAACTGGTTTTAGTGTTGGTTGATTAAGGTTTGGTGTTAAAGTCGGTTTGATGTGGCTTTGTGGATAAAGTTGGACTTGGTAGCATTGTGGATCAAAGAGAATCGTCTTGCATTTTGGGAGCTACAAGAGGTGGGGGGGGGGGGTGAACCAACTCACACCATATTGGTGGGTGTGAAGATGGCTTATATTTGTTTGTGATTGGAAACCCTAGACCTAGGGTTATCCACTTTGTTCAGTTTGGTCCTCTATGAGGACATGATTGTAATGGTTAATTTCAGTTTACTTCATGTTTATTGGTTTGATTGCTTGGTTGGAAAAATTATTTCTAGCATGTTGAAAACCATCACTTTGATCATTGGGTCAAAGTGAGGATTTTAGTACTTGGTTATTGCAAATAAATTGATTGCTGTGATTAATTGATATAACATGATATATTGTTGATTTGCATAATTGTGAGATTGTTTGGTGAAGTGTAATCTTCACTTTGGTTGTGATTGGCTTTTGGCTAAGTATGAATGAAAATGGGAGTTTAACTCCAATCCTTGAAACTTAAGCGTCGACTTTAATATCCTTAAGTGAGGAAATGAATATTAAAATCCATAAAGGAAAAAGGATAAGTTTTGAACAATTATTTTGGAATTTTGATTTTTGGTGAAGGGTTTATAAATGGCTTGAGAAATGTTTTGATCTCACTTAATGTTTTGAAGTAACCAAAGGGTGTTTTAAAGACCAAAGGAATAAGTAAGTGTTTTAAGGATCATTGAAGTAAAGAGGAAAATGTTGTTTTCCAAAACTGTTTTTACAGTGTTTAGAACTGTATTAATTGATGTGTTCAAATAGTTATAAAATGGTTTTGATCTTTGTTTAGGTTATACAGGAATAAAATCATGTTTTAATGAACTAAAAAACGGAATTTTCACGAAATCAGACTCGTAAAATGAACAAAGGTTCTAATTTCGACGAAACTATTTTGGACATACTGAAACTGTTTTTAAAGTCTATTTAAGTGTCCTAATACTTTAAAATGAGTTTTCGACCATGAGGCTTAAAAATTGTTGAAAAGGGATTTACGAGATTTTCGAACTTAGCGACGTTCGGTCAAGTTTTAGGATTTTGTACAAATCATAGAGCGAAGCTTGAAATTAGCACTTTAATACTCTAACATAAGTATTTGGATCTGAGAAAGTAAATGATTTGAGAAAAATGATCATTTTTTTAAAATACGGAAGTTAAGTTGAAATACAGTAAAAAGCGGTAAAGCTGTGTTTTAAGTATTTCGATGTTTTTTAGAACTGTTTTTTAGGAATTCGCTACTAATGTACTTTTGGATAAATTTTCCTTCAAAAATATTTGGTTTTAGCTATAGGTTTTGGTTTTAAACCAAAAATAATTTTAGTCTTCAGAGACTAGTATTTACAGTAAAATGCAAAACCTAAGTCATGGATGACTTAATGAAAATATGAACCTAATGATTTATGACGTTGATAGTGTGATTTTACATGATGTTCTCTGTATACTTTTGCATGCATTTTGCATATAGATTAGGCATTCTTTATTTGATTTTTGTTAGATTTTCCCTTGGAACGGGTGAAGCGGTTTCTTGGTGTTGTTTTGCAGGAATTCAATGTAAAAATGATCAAAATCAGCCATGGTGGAGCTTGGATGAAATAGAGCTTGAAAAGTGAAGAATATGAGCCAAACAGAGCCCATCACGGCCATGATCAAGCAGAGCAGAAGCCAAAAGTCAGAATCTGTCACGGCCTGGCCGTGATGCCCATCACGGCCGTGACAGACCAAAAAGTAAAGACGCGCCCAGGGCAGAAGCCATCACGGCCTGGCCGTGATGGCCATCACGGCCGTGACGCGCAACAGGTCTATATAAAGAAACGCAGCAGACAGAACAGGGAGTTTTGGAGGGTCCATTTGAAGGCATTTGGAGGCTGCAGCTGGGCTAGGGTTTCAACCCTAGAAGGGAGCCAAGAGGGGTTGCTTTGAAGAAGAAGGAAAGCTCACATGGAGCCTCTTCTCTCCTCTTCCTTCCTATTTCTCTGGTTTGGTTTTCTTTGTTTTATGAGTAGTTAAATCCCTGTGTTGGGATTAGATGTAATCAAACCTATGTTTATGTATTTATCTTGACTGATTAATCTATGTTCATGTCTTCATATTAGTGGTTATATTTCTGTGCTTAATGCTTATTGTGGCTAGCACCCCCATGACTTGATTTGTGTTTTGGTATGCAATGGGAACGTTCGTATCATAACCGGAACTGAATTTAATCACCTAGTAAGCCTTGTATCTAGGAATGGAACTAGGTTTGCTAGTAATCGCGTAATCCCTAATCTTAATGCAAATTCATTAATCTAGGCCACCTAAGGAATTAGGGTCTATTAGTGGATTTAGGCTCTTGCCATCCGAGGAATCGGGGTTTGAGTAATTTAGTGGATTGATTTTAATATCTGAAGCATGAATGAGAGGTATCTAGTCCCGATAATGCATGAGTTAGAGGTTTGGTGAAGTCTAGTCCCAACATATCCTTTTCGCACGCCAAGTGTTTGTCAAAAGTCCCCAAAAGACAAAAAGATTTTATTTCATTTCTTTTCTTTATTTTACTTTCTCTTGATCAATAGTTTAGTCTAGATAGTTGCCGAGCTTGCGAATTGGTACTTGACATCCAATCCCCGTGGATACGATAACCGGTCTTACCACCGTATTACTTGCACGACTGGGTATACTTGCCCAGATTCGTCCTAACAAGTTTTTGGCGCCGTTGCCGGGGATTGGTTTTGCCAATATCATTAGTAACAAAGGAGGCAACTAATTTAGACATTTTTATTATTTTTATTTTCTGTATATATTTGATCTTTTTGTTTTGAGTTGTGTTTGTACAAGGTGGATGCAACAAATGGAGACTTATTACTTTCCCACCTTGGATGGAGTTACAAAATACCACTTTGGGCCTAATGTAGTCTTGGGAGACTACGGGCTCTGGGGACGTCACTGCCCTCATGCACAAGCTTATAGTGTGATAATGAAGCATGAGGAGGAATGGGAATGGAAGGAGCAAATACCGTTGAAAGCTGCTCTAGAACAGTATTCCCAAGAGATATCCGCCTCTGAGGCCAAGGCAAGATCAAATTGTGAGAGTATAGAAGCTGTGAAGCAGAACTTCAAAATGCAAGTTGAGGAGATTTGCCAACAGTTAGTACAAGAGTCACATGAAGCCCAATTTGAGGAAAATCTGGTTTGGGGGATAGTTCAAGATGAAGACGAAGTGGTAGGGGATTCCACCATGCTTGCTGAGCAGTTTGATTTTTCTGCATTGGACAAATATGTCGGCTTGCATGCATGTGTGGACATTGGTAAACTAGTCCCTTCCCCATGTTTTTCAAACTTCCTGGTGAAAATGCCATTTGACCCGCTAGGAAGTAAATGCATTATTATGGTTGCAAAGGTCAATGGATATTTCACCCAATGGCTGGGTGGAATTGAGAATAAAGTTATATTACTGCTACAATCACCACCCCAATTTCCATTTGATCCGGGAGGAGGATCCTAGGATACTTTTTAATAAGTCAAGCTAGTGACATTAAAGAAGCGCTCATTGGGAGGCAACCCAATTTTTCTTTTCCTTTTTCCTTTTTCCTTTTTTGTTTAGTTAGATTTTATTTTTGATTTTAAACTCTTGAATAATTTGAGAAGATCAAGAGTTTGCTTTTACTAATAAAATTGCCAAGTGATTCAGGGTAAGAAGGAAGGAGGTAAGAGCAAGATGACAAGAAAAAGCACCCAATTCTCAGGCAGTTTCTGACTGGAATGTAAGCCAACACTTTGTACCGCCTCGGTAAGCCGTTCCATTTTATCGTATTTTATTTTTCTCCTCTCTCCAACTTGATTGTTTACATTGGGGACAATGTAAATTTTTAAGCTTGGGGTAGGGGTATTTTTCATTTTGCATGTTTCATGTTGCATTCATATAGTTTTGCATGATAGCTTTGCATGATCACACATTAGATTGTCCTTGTTTAGATTTTGCATCCAATTGTGAGAACTAATTGCCAAATAATCTGTGATAGTGAATTGTTGAACCCAATTCTGTTTATTCTTGTGATATGGCTGCAAATAAAAATGTTTGAGATGATCTTGGATAGTTGATAATTAGCATATGGTTCTGAGGATTTGTGTTTTTCATTGATTCTGAACTAAAATGTGAGATTTTGAGCCATAAAGGGGTACTCACAAAATGTTACCCCATTCTTTGTGTTAGAGTGTTATTCCTCTTGGTTTGCTTTCTCTAGAACTTGACTTGAAACCATTTTAAAGCTTAAAAATTTTTTTTAAAACATTTTTGAAAATGATTGAGGCAATAGGTATTTTTCTGGCCTTCTGAGCTTTGGATGATGAAATGCTACCCCTTAGTGGCCCAATTTTGAGCCTAAAAGAATAAAATACTTTTCTTGGTACCCTGAAATGTTTTGATAAATATGTTTGACAAGGGACCTTCTAAAGTATTACAAAAAGGGTAAAAAGGTAGTTGAAAAAGTTTGGGAAAAGAATCAGAAAAAAATAATTCTCTTGAGTTGAAAAAATCTCCCCTTCTCCAAATAAAAGAAAAACAAAAGAAAAAGAAAAATAAATAGAGAAGGGGATGACAAAAAGAAGAAATTGAGAAATGAAAAGAAAATAAAGAAAAGAAAGGTGGAAAATTGAATTGAAAACCCAAGAAGGTATTTTAGAAGGTCATGTGTTGAAATGTTTGATACTTGGTGTAGCCCTTTGAAATGTCCTTTTCTTGTTATCCCCACCTAACGATTAATCCCTTGGCCACGTTACAACCAAAGAAAAGACCTCTTGATTCTAATTTGTTTTCATTAATAAAGTAGAGATTTGGTTGATAGTCAAGCCTATGGTAGGATTCATTCCTTGAGGAAAATTGAGTGAAATGTCTTATCCCCTAAACACTTGAGTGGGGTTAGAAAGAGAGCCAAGTAAATGAACAAGCTTGGGGTGAGCTTCAGGTGAGAAAGAGTGCCCAAATCAGTGAGAACATGAGTCTAAGGAACCTAAGCCTCTAATTGGACTTAAATTGATTGTCTCTTACTGAATTGTTTGAATTGCCTATTGCTTGGATTATTTGCTCGGGTTCTTGGTTCACTATCAATGTTCTGTTTATTCTTCTAGCCTTAGTGATTGCTTGAGGACAAGCAATTGAATAAGCTTGGGGTGATTTGATAGTGTGATTTTACATGATGTTCTCTGTATACTTTTGCATGCATTTTGCATATAGATTAGGCATTCTTTATTTGATTTTTGTTAGATTTTCCCTTGGAACGGGTGAAGCGGTTTCTTGGTGTTGTTTTGCAGGAATTCAATGTAAAAATGATCAAAATCAGCCATGGTGGAGCTTGGATGAAATAGAGCTTGAAAAGTGAAGAATATGAGCCAAACAGAGCCCATCACGGCCATGATCAAGCAGAGCAGAAGCCAAAAGTCAGAATCTGTCACGGCCTGGCCGTGATGCCCATCACGGCCGTGACAGACCAAAAAGTAAAGACGCGCCCAGGGCAGAAGCCATCACGGCCTGGCCGTGATGGCCATCACGGCCGTGACGCGCAACAGGTCTATATAAAGAAACGCAGCAGCATGCAACAGGGGAGTTTTGGAGGGTCCATTTGAAGGCATTTGGAGGCTGCAGCTGGGCTAGGGTTTCAACCCTAGAAGGGAGCCAAGAGGGGTTGCTTTGAAGAAGAAGGAAAGCTCACATGGAGCCTCTTCTCTCCTCTTCCTTCCTATTTCTCTGGTTTGGTTTTCTTTGTTTTATGAGTAGTTAAATCCCTGTGTTGGGATTAGATGTAATCAAACCTATGTTTATGTATTTATCTTGACTGATTAATCTATGTTCATGTCTTCATATTAGTGGTTATATTTCTGTGCTTAATGCTTATTGTGGCTAGCACCCCCATGACTTGATTTGTGTTTTGGTATGCAATGGGAACGTTCGTATCATAACCGGAACTGAATTTAATCACCTAGTAAGCCTTGTATCTAGGAATGGAACTAGGTTTGCTAGTAATCGCGTAATCCCTAATCTTAATGCAAATTCATTAATCTAGGCCACCTAAGGAATTAGGGTCTATTAGTGGATTTAGGCTCTTGCCATCCGAGGAATCGGGGTTTGAGTAATTTAGTGGATTGATTTTAATATCTGAAGCATGAATGAGAGGTATCTAGTCCTGATAATGCATGAGTTAGAGGTTTGGTGAAGTCTAGTCCCAACATATCCTTTCTGCACGCCAAGTGTTTGTCAAAAGTCCCCAAAAGACAAAAAGATTTTATTTCATTTCTTTTCTTTATTTTACTTTCTCTTGATCAATAGTTTAGTCTAGATAGTTGCCGAGCTTGCGAATTGGTACTTGACATCCAATCCCCGTGGATACGATAACCGGTCTTACCACCGTATTACTTGCACGACTGGGTATACTTGCCCACATTCGTCCTAACAGACGTGTGGTGAAGCAAGACCATTTGTCATAAGGTATGGATAATTCAATATCCACACATCCATAATACTTAACGACAAAGAGTATTTTAAGGTTATTTGCTCGACAAGTAATCTCGTTCAGGAATAGACTTAAAGAGGCATAATGAGTTGGTGACGAACGACCAACCTTCATAATGTACTAAATCGTTGAAACATGGATAGGCCAATGAGGGGATCCTAAAATTGTGCAAGGATTCACGGGTTGGTACTATCTTGCCTCTAGAATGGCTATTGATTCCATCAAAGGAATCCTAAAATTTATCCGGCGGATAAATACAAACGCACATGTCGTGATCGACTCGATCCAATGAAAATTGTCAGTAAGGCCCTTGTACCTAGGAAGTGGACCTACATGTTTTGTGCACATGTGAATTATAGGGTGACAATTCTTCAATGATCTTGGGAATGTCGGGGTTGGGATGACTACGGATGACCATTCGAGTGATGGGTCGTGGAGTCCTGTGCAAAACACCGACATCTTCTACTTGATACTGTACAATTCTGGTTATTGATGGCGTTCACAATCAATGGGGTTATTATTATTGATGCACAAGTATGCCTAATGTTCGCAGTTATGAAACATGTGTCCTAACCACTCCTTCTGAACATTCTCTTAACTCCGGAGTAGAGTCAGATCTTCCTTGAGGCTATATAGGTATGGGACTATGCAGTCTCAATCAGTCATCTATCAGTCCTTGTGAGGATGTGTAGGTATGGGACTATGCAGCTTCACTGGGTCATGTTTGTGTATAAGTAGTGTCCTGTAATGCTTGGATGTTATATGCTTTTGATGATATGTATATTGTGACACCCTAAATTCGGTCATCACATGGTTACCCTTTTTGTGGAAAAGAACACATTAAAACACTGGTCGCTTTCGGAAAAGAAAACCTTTTGTATCAAATTACCGAAAAGGTATTTAAATTTTTTTTAAAAGGGGTTAAGAAAAGGTGATGAACACTCAGAACATGAATATAAACATCATACATAGATACATATATAACATTTCCCTATTGGGATCTTAAGTTTTTGGATTACAAAACAACCTTAAACAAACAGGCCAACTTCACTAAAAACATATACTAAAGAAACAGACCATCAAACTGGGAATGAGGAATCTGGGTACTGAACTCAAAAGGAGACTCTAAAAAGCCAGGGACAAACAGAACTACTCCAAAAAGCCGACGACGATCACCACAGCCTCCTACAGTCTGAGTGGCCACAAACACTACCTCCAGATGAGATATCAGACTCCGGATCGATAACCTCACCACAATCGTCGATCGGAACATCATCCGCTCCGAGGTACTGTGGATGGTACTTTGCCTCTAGGTCGTCCTCCCACCAGTCGCCTACCAACTCAAGAGGCTCCTCCTCCGGATCCTCTTCAGGGTCCTCCTCGATAGGTTCCTCCGGCTCAACATGTGGATGAAGAAGTCCAGCCATCTGTAGAGTATGAAGGTACAACCAGGAAGATGGAAATGCCACTGTCGGTGTCTCGATCGTGTGAATCCTCCGGATCGGTTCTCCGTTGGCATTAGACTCCGTCATTGTAATCGGTCCCCGATACGTAGCTGTCGTCGCATCATCGCTCACCGTCCAGTTCCTCACTAGCCCAGCCTCGTCGAACACCTCATTCCTCGAAATCGAGGGTGCTAGGGGAACGTTGGGTTCCATCTAAAGCACGTAGATATAACGATACAAGAAAAGGAAAAGAACATATAGATATGCAAGAGTGAGATACCGTCATAAGATATATCCCACAACAACCATATACATGATACATGCAACACATAATCAAGTCAACAGTTAAATCATGCATAATCATAATATAACCGTGTTATATCAAGGGATCTCAAGCCCGCACAATCAATTTTCAAAAATATGCATGACACTTCAATATCAGGCTCTATCCTAATCTCATGAGATCTCAACACCGTGTTTCACTGGAGAATAATTAGAGTTGGTCAATCTCTAGCCCACCGGGCAGTTGCCTCCATACCCTCATGCATTTAAGGTCTCAGGACGAGCAACGTCACATGTGCCTCTGAACCGGTCACATGGACAGACTCTCAGATACCACCTTGTATCTGATATATAAGAAAGGCACGTCTGCCTGGGGAAATGCACATCGAAAATATTTTGTTTACAAGGTTTTCTTTGTGTTCATTCTTTTCGCTGTCGAAGGTCAAAGCTAACGACTAAATCATCATTTCCCCATCACTTGAAAACTCAGAAACATAGGACACACAGTCTGAATGCTCAATCACAACGCCCTAAACCGTGGACGCAGTCCAGGTTTGTGGTCATAAAAATCAATTATACTTTTATTAATGTTTTAAACTTAACATGATAAGGACAATAGCCCACAACAATGAAATCAGAACGCACTGTCCTCGATTTCAAGAATTGGACTCTTAGTCCATAACATCATGAATAGGACTCATAGTCCCGAATTAACACTGATCCAAGATCACGTGCGCATAACTGAATACTAGAGGCGACGTCTCGTGTTTTAGATTCTCTTTCTTAAGTACTTATTTTTTCGTTCAGTGAAAATCAAATTCTAAACCGAATCCTCGATAACCTATCCAGGCTGTCGGAAAGTTTCTAAAACATTTAGGAAAAACCTTTTCTTTGAAAATATTTTGTAAAGCATCTTTGAAATACTTTTATCTTTGAAAATTTCCCCCAACAGGACATTGCCAAATAGTTCATGAAAGTTTTCACTTGAAAACACATAGTTCGAAAAGGATTTTTCTATTGTATAACAATAGTTCACCAAACCATTTCAACATTTAAAACAGTTCTTTAAGTTAAAGAGCTTTTGGAAAAGAACACCAATCCTTTCATCTTCAAAGCTTTTCAGATTTTTAATCCTTATAACAGTTGAGCACAGACACAAGTCTGGCTTAGCAAACTTTCAATCAACAGCAGTATATATTCTCAGTTCAATGTTAATATCACAGTTGAAAACAGTTCATCACAGATATGCATTATAACATTTAGAGTAAGTATATTCAACATCAGATAATAGCATAACAGTTCAAGTACATCAGATCACCAAGTAAGTTCAATCAACATATAAATATCCAGTTAAACACCTACACACATGCATACAATTATTGAATATCTTTAGGAAATCCCCTCTTACCTCACGTGGAAGTTAAGAGTTTCGGATTCGAAGAGAAAAGCTCACGAACGTCTTCGCTCCGCTTGGAGATGGAAGTCTAAGGTTACAAAACATGAAATCATGAGTTAAAACTCAATCAAAGAACACTAACCACAAGGTATAGGTTCGATTTAGACAATAATTTAGGATTAGGGTTTTTTTCTGAAATTTATGCAACTCATGGATTTATGATCCTTAAGTGCTAGAAGTTCTTAAACACCAATCATTTAACAAAGTTGAATTAAAAATCCCACTAAGTACTTGACTTAGGGTTTTCGGCCTTCACTAATAAATAGGCTAGAAATTTCAACACTTTCCAATCTCTTTAGGTTAGCATCCAAACATAGTAAAGAGCTTGAAACCATGATCATTTTGGAAAAAGGAAAAAAATAAATGTCTTAGGCCATGAACACCTAGGTTCGTTCTTGACATGTTTGTGAGACTAAAAATCTTTAAATCCTCCAATCTTTTGGACATAGCCTCCTTTAACATAAAGTAGGTTAAATCCTTAATCATTTTGGAAGGACAAAAGAACACATTCCTAGGTCCAAACATATGAGTTTTGGCCATCATAGGGTACTTAATGAAAAAGATTTAAACTTTCCAATCACTTTAGACATAGCATCCTTTATTATAAGGAGCTTTAATCTATGATCATTTTGGAAGAAAACAAAACTTAATATTTTAGACAAAAACCTTTAAAGTTTCGGCCTTGATACAAAATAA
Source organism: Sophora flavescens (assembly GCA_030762895.1). Lineage (NCBI taxonomy): Eukaryota > Viridiplantae > Streptophyta > Magnoliopsida > Fabales > Fabaceae > Sophora > Sophora flavescens. The sequence goes on along the minus strand of CM061062.1, from coordinate 164,836,900 downwards.
AGGTTATATATTTTCAAACTTTCCAATCCCTTGGATTTAGCATCCTTATACATCAAGAAGCCTTAATCCATGATCACTTTGGAGAAACATCAACTAAGCATCAATGTCTTAAACTACTTAAAGTTTAGGCCTTTACATGAAAATGTGTAAAATCTCTAAACTTTTCCAATCACTTAAACCTAACATCCTTTAGTACAATGAGCCCTTGGTCATGATCATCTTGGAATAGAACTCAAATACAAGTCCATACAAGCAAAGTTAAACAAAACCCACCAAAACCAAAAAGCATGGTTTCGGCCTTATCAAGAAAATAGGGTTAAAAAATTTTGTTTTACACAAACTTTTGGTATGTTGTAGTAGGAGTAAAAATAAGAACATAGAAATTGGTTTCAACTCAAACGGAGTTTTCTACCATTTTTAAGAGATTTTAGAAGTTTGAAAGCCTAAAGGAAACTTAAAGCAAAACTATGAACATAAAGACAAGAACTTGAAAAATAAACAACATAAGATCATTACCCTCAACAATATGAAGAACTTTGATGAATAACTTAAAGTAAAAAGCTTGATAAAAAGATGAACTTTAGAAGAGAGAAGAAGAGAAAGTAAGGAAATAAGTGTAAGTGTGAAATGTGTGAAGTGAAGAAAAGTGATTAAGTGTTGTAGGTTGAAGTTTATATAGAGGGGGGAGAAGAAGAAGGGGTCACGGCTGGAAGGAAGAAGGAAGAGAAAGAAAAGTTGGTTTCCTTGTTGGGAAAGAAAGAAGGTAAGGTGGAGGTATGGTGTGGAGGTAAGGTTGGAGAGAGAATGTAAGAAAAGTTGATTTGATGAAAAGGTGAAGTATGGCTTGTTGAAAAGGTGTCATAACTTTCACATCAGTCATTGCATTCCCTCTTTGCTCTGCTCCGTTGCGCATCAGATGACTTTCCCGATCTTATTTCCCGACGATTTCGCCCGGGTAACGCTCGGAATTTTGTCCCCGAACAAGATTTTTGAAAAAACTCTAAACCCACACAAAACATAAAAAAAAAACACTAATCGTCTCGCTCACGAGTCAAGATTAGGTCTCTAGCTCAGTAAACTTGTACTGGCAGTGAAAACCCAGACCGACTTTCGTCTGAATTTTCGACCAAAAATTTTACTGTGACTTCATACAGTAAAACCACACAAGAAAATAATTTTATTTAAAATAAAATCATCTTCTGGATTTTATCACAAATAATTACATTAAAGCATGTATTTACTGATAAAGAAACATACGAAAAACAGGGTGTTACAACACTATCCCTCTAAAAAGAATCTCTTCCTCGAGATTACGTACATTGAAATAACTCAGGGTACTGCATCTTTATCTTGTCCTAAGCTTCCCACGTAGCTTCTCCGGTTGTCTCATTCCAGAAGACTTTTATAAGAGGAATTTGTTTACCTCTGAGCTGCTTCGGCATCTTATCCGCAATTCGTACGGGTGACGTCACAAAAGACAAGTTCTCTTTTAATTGTACATTATCAGACTTTATGTTATGTGATGGATCAGGAATATATTTTCTCAATTGAGAGACATGAAAGACATCATGGATGTTGGAAAGAAAAGGTGGTAAGGTTATCTTATAAGCTACTGGACCTACATGACGAAGAATTTGGTAGGGTCCAAGGAATTTGGGAGTGAGCTTCCTGGATTTAATTACTCTGCCAATCCCAGTCGTTGGCGTGACTCTCAAGAACACATGCTCGCCTTCCTCAAACTCCAGGGGTTGTCGTCTCTTATCCGCGTAACTTATCTGTCTACTTTGGGCCGTCTGCATTTTCTCCTGGATCATCTTCATTTTCTCGGTCGTCTGCTACACCAACTCTGGTCCTAACAACAAGCTTTCTCCATCCTGATACCAACATAGTGGTGTTCTGCACCGTCGACCATATAGAGCTTCATAGGGTGTCATTCCTATGCTTGAGTGGAAACTGTTGTTATAGGTAAACTCTATCAACGGTAACGACTCATCCCAACTCCCTGCATCCTCCAAAACGCAGGCTCTAACCAAGTCTTCAAGAGACTGAATCGTCCTTTCCGATTGTCCATCAGTCTGTGGATGATACACAAAACTCAATTTGACTTTTGTTCCCCAAGAGTTTTGTAGTCCCTTCCAGAACTCGGATGTAAATCTCGGATCACGATCCGAAATAATACTCGAGGGTATACTGTGCAACCTAACAATCTCATTGATGTACAACTGAGTCAACCTTTTCATTGTGTACTTCATGTTGATAGGTAGAAAGTGAGCAGACTTGGCCAGGTGATCTACAATTACCCATATAGCCTCATACCCTTTTCTAGTTCTTGGTAAACTGGTTACGAAATCCATTGATATCCCGTCCCACTTCCATTCGGGAATATCTAAAGATTGCAACATTCCTGCGGGTCTCTGATGTTCTACTTTGACTTTTTGACATACTAGACATAAAGCGACAAATTCCAGTACATCTCTCTTCACTCCGTACCACCAATACAACTTCTTTAAGTCTTGATACATTTTGGTGGCTCCCGGATGCATACTCAACTTACTCTTATGAGCCTCTTCTAAAACCAGCTTCCTCAGCTCAACATCGTCAGGTACACAAATCCTTTCACCAAACCTCAAGATCCCATCTTTTCCATCTCTGAACTCTGACAATGCTCCTTGCCGCACTAAGTCCCTTTCGGTCTACAGATACTGATCAGTTTCTTGCTTCTTCTTTATCTGTTCCATCAATCCATTTGACATGGTGATCTTGTTTAGATAGAGCCTTCCTGGTGTAACCTCAACCGACAAACTCAGATCTCGGAATTGTTCCAACAATCCCTGCTCCCTAACCATCATCACTGACGCGTGAATCGACTTTCTGCTTAGTGCATCGGCCACTACATTCGCCTTCCCTGGGTGATACTGTAGTTGAAAGTCGTAATCCTTTAGAAACTCTAACCAACGTCTCTGACGCATATTCAACTCCTTCTGGTTGAACATGTACTTCAAGCTTTTATGGTCACTGAAAACATTAAAAGTAGCTCCATACAAGTAATGTCTCCAGATTTTCAAAGCAAAAACCATAGCCACCAACTCTAAATCATGTGTCGGGTAGTTCTTCTCGTGAATCTTCAACTGCCTCGAAGCATAAGCCACGACTTTCCGGTTCTGCATCAGCACACAACCCAACCCTTGATACGAAGCGTCACAGTAAACCTCAAAAGATTCCCTGGGATCGGGTAGGATCAACACAGGTGAGGTCGTCAACCTCCTTTTCAGCTCTTGAAAGCTTCTTTCATAGGCATCTGTCCAAACGAACACTTGGTCCTTACGAGTTAACTGAGTGAGAGGTCCCACAATCTTGGAAAATCCTTCAATGAACCTCCTGTAGTAGCCAGTCAAACCCACAAAACTACGGATTTCTGTTGCCGTTGTTGGCCTTTCCCATTCCAAAACAGCCTCGACCTTCGTTGGATCCACAGCGATTCCTTCGTGAGATATCACATGACCCAAGAATTGAACTTGATCCAACCAAAACTCACACTTTTCCGGTTTCGCATAGAGTTGCTTCTTTCTCAGGACTTGAAGAACAATGCTAAGGTGTTCGACATGTTTCTCCTGGTTTGGAGAATAGATCAGAATGTCATCAATGAAGACGACCACGGACTGATCCAAATAAGGACAAAAGATTCTATTCATGTAGTCCATGAATATAGCAGGTGCATTCGTCACTCCAAACGGCATCACCAAATACTCATAATGCCCATAGCGTGTTCGAAACGCTGTCTTAGGAACATCCTCTACTTTTACTCGAATCTGGTGATAGCCTGACCTCAGATCTATATTTGAAAACACTGCCGCGCCACGCAACTGATCCATAAGATCATCTATCCTTGGAAGAGGATATCTGTTTTTGATCGTAACTTTGTTCAACTGACGAAAGTCCACACATAGCCTAGCCGTTCCATCTTTCTTCTTCACTAACAGAACTAGAGCTCCCCACGGTGATACACTAGGTCGTATAAACCCAGACAATCCCGAAAGACTCGACTAGCTCGGATACCAACTAATGTGACACCCTAAACTCGGTCATCTCATGGTTACCCTTTTTGCGGAAAAGAACACATTAAAACGATGGTCACTTTTGGAAAAGAAAACCTTTTGTATCAACTTATCGAAAAGGTACTTAAATTTTTTTTAAAAGGGGTTAAGAAAAGGTGATGAACACTCAGAACATGAATATAAACATCATACATAGATACATATATTACATTTCCCCATTAGGATCTTAAGTTTTTGGATTACAAAACGACATTAAACAAACAGGCCAACTTCACTGAAAACATAAACTAAAGAAACAGATCATCAAACTGGGAATGAGGAATCTGGGTACTGAACTCAAAAGGAGACTCTAAAAAGCCAGGGACAAACAAAACTACTCCAAAAAGCCGACGACGATCACCAAAGCCTCCTACAGTCTGAGTGGCCGCAAACACTACCTCTAGATGAGATATCAGACTCCGGATCGATAACCTCACCACCATCGTCGATCGGACCATCGTCCGCTCCGGGGTCCTGTGGATGGTACTCTGCCTCTAGGTTGTCCTCCCACCAGTCGCCTACCAACTCAAGAGGCTCCTCCTCCGGATCCTCTTCAGGGTCCTCCTCGATAGGTTCCTCCGGCTCAACGTGTGGATGAAGAAGTCCAGCCATCTGTAGAGTATGAAGGTACAGCCAGGGAGATGGAAGTGCCACTGTCCGTGTCTCGATCGTGTGAATCCTCCGGATCGGTTCTCCGTTGGCAATAGACTCCGTCGTCGTAATCGGTCCCCGATACATAGCTGTCGTCGCATCATCACTCACCATCCAGTTCCTCACTAGCCCAGCCTCGTCGAACACCTCATTCCTCGAAATCGAGGGTGTTAGGGGAACGTTGGGTTCCATCTAAAGCACGTACATATTTCGATACAAGAAAAGGAAAAGAACATATAGATATGCAAGAGTGAGATACCGTCATAAGATATATCCACAACAACCATATACATGATACATGCAACACATAATCAAGTCAACAGTTAAATCATGCATAATCATAATATAACCGTGTTATATCAAGGGATCTCAAGCCCGCACAATCAATTTTCGAAAATATGCATGACACTTCAATATCAGGCTCTATCCTAATCTCATGAGATCTCAACACCGTGTTTCACTGGAGAAGAATTAGAGTTGATCAATCTCTAGCCCACCGGGCAGTTGCCTCCATACCCTCATGCATTTAAGGTCTCAGGACGAGCAACGTCACATGTGCCTCTGAACCGGTCACATGGACAGACTCCCAGATACCACCTTGTATCTGATATATAAGAAAGGCACGTCTGCCTGGGGAAATGCACATGGAAAATATTTTGTTTACAAGGTTTTCTTTGTGTTCATTCTTTTTCGCTGTCGAAGCTCAAAGCTAACGACTAAATCATCATTTCCCCATCACTTGAAAACTCAGAAACATAGGACACACAGTCCGAATGCTCAATCACAACGCCCTAAACCGTGGACGCAGTCCAGGGTTGTGGTCATAAAAATCAATTATACTTTTATTCATGTTTTAAACTTAACATGATAAGGACAATAGCCCACAAAAATGAAATCAGAACGCACTATCCTCGATTTCGAGAATTGGACTCTCAGTCCATAACATCATGAATAGGACTCATAGTCACGAATTAACACTGATCCAAGATCACGTGCGCATAACTGAATACTAGAGGCGACGTTTCGTGTTTTAGATTCTCTTTCTTAAGTACTTATTTTTTCGTTCAGTGAAAATCAAATTCTAAACCGAATCCTCGATAACCTATCCAGGCTGTCGGAAAGTTTCTAAAACATTTAGGAAAAACCTTTTCTTTGAAAATATTTTGTAAAGCATCTTTGAAATACTTTTATCTTTGAAAATTTCCCCCAACAGGACATTGCCAAATAGTTCATGAAAGTTTTCACTTGAAAACACATAGTTCGAAAAGGATTTTTCTATTGTATAACAATAGTTCACCAAACCATTTCAACATTTAAAACAGTTCTTTAAGTTAAAGAGCTTTTGGAAAAGAACACCAATCCTTTCATCTTCAAAGCTTTTCAGATTTTTAATCCTTATAACAGTTGAGCACAGACACAAGTCTGGCTTAGCAAACTTTCAATCAACAGCAGTATATATTCTCAGTTCAATGTTAATATCACAGTTGAAAACGGTTCATCATAGATATGCATTATAACATTTAGAGTAAGTATATTCAACATCAGATAATAGCATAACAGTTCAAGTACATCAGATCACCAAGTAAGTTCAATCAACATATAAATATCCAGTTAAACACCTACACACATGCATACAGTTATTGAATATCTTTAGGAAATCCCCTCTTACCTCACGTGGAAGTTAAGAGTTTCGGATTCGAAGAGAAAAGCTCACGAACGTCTTCGCTCCGCTTGGAGATGGAAGTCTAAGGTTACAAAACATGAAATCATGAGTTAAAACTCAATCAAAGAACACTAACCACAAGGTATAGGTTCGGTTTAGACAATAATTTAGGATTAGGGTTTTTTTTTCGAAATTTATGCAACTCATGGATTTATGTTCCTTAAGTGCTAGAAGTTCTTAAACACCAATCATTTAACAAAGTTGAATTAAAAATCCCACTAAATACTTGACTTAGGGTTTTCGGCCTTCACTAATAAATAGGCTAGAAATTTCTAAACTTTCCAATCTCTTTAGGTTAGCATCCATACATAGTAAGGAGCTTGAAACCATGATCATTTTGGAAAAAGGAAAAAAAACAAATGTCTTAGGCCATGAACACCTAGGTTCGGTCTTGACATGTTTGTGAGACTAAAAATCTTTAAATCCTCCAATCTTTTGGACATAGCCTCCTTTAACATAAAGAAGGTTAAATCCTTAATCATTTTGGAAGGACAAAACAACACATTCCCAGGTCCAAACATATGAGTTTCGGCCATCATAGGGAACTTAATGAAAAAGATTTAAACTTTCCAATCACTTTAGACATAGCATCCTTTATTATAAGGAGCTTTAATCTATGATCATTTTGGAAGAAAACAAAACTTAATATTTTTTCCAAAAACCTTTAAAGTTTCGGCCTTGATACAAAATAAAGGTTAGAAATTTTCAAACTTTCCAATCCCTTGGATTTAGCATCCTTATACATCAAGAAGCCTTAATCCATGATCACTTTGGAGAAACATCAACTAAGCATCAATGTCTTAAACTACTTAAAGTTTAGGCCTTTACATGAAAATGTGTAAAATCTCTAAACTTTTCCAATCACTTAAACCTAACATCCTTTAGTACAAGGAGCCCTTGGTCATGATCATCTTGGAATAGAACTCAAATACAAGTCCATACAAGCAAAGTTAAACAAAACCCACCAAAACCAAAAAGCATGGTTTCGGCCTCATCAAGAAAATAGGGTTAGGAATTTTTGTTTTACACAACCTTTTAGTATGTTATAGTAGGAGTATAAATAAGAACATAAAAATTGGTTTCAACTCAAACGGAGTTTTCTACCATTTTTAAGAGATTTTAGAAATTTGAAAGCTTAAAGGAAACTTAAAGCAAAACTATGAACATAAAGACAAGAACTTCAAAAACAAACAACATAGGATCATTACACTCAACAATATGAAGAACTTTGATGAAGAACTTAAAGTAAAAAGCTTGATAAAAAGATGAACTTTAGAAGAGAGAAGAAGAGAAAGTAAGGAAATAAGTGTAAGTGTGAAATGTGTGAAGTGAAGAAAAGTGATTAAGTGTTGTAGGTTGAAGTTTATATAGAGGGGGGAGAAGAAGAAGGGGTCACGGCTGAAAGGAAGAAGGAAGAGAAAGAAAATTTGGTTTGCTTGTAGGGAAAGAAAGAAGGTAAGGTGTGGTAAGGTGGAGGTATGGTGTGGAGGTAAGGTTGGAGAGAGAATGTAAGAAAATGTTATTTGATGAAAAAGTGAAGTACGACTTGTTAAAAAGGTGTCATAACTTTCACATCAGTCATTCCATTCCCTCTTTGCTCTGCTCCATTGCGCATCAGATGACTTTCCCGATCGTATTTCCCGACGATTTCACCCAGGTAACACTCAGAATTTTGCCCCGAACAAGATTTTTTGAAAAAACTCCAAACCCACACAAAACATCAAAAAAATACTAACCGTCTCGTTCACGAGTCAAGATTAGGTCTCTAGCTCAGTAAACTTGTACTGGCTATGAAAACCCAGACCGACTTTCATCTAAATTTTCGACCGAAAATTTTACTGTGACTTCATACAGTAAAACTACACAAGAAAATAATTTTATTTAAAATAAAATCATCTTCTGGATTTTATCACAAATAATTACATTAAAGCATATATTTACTGATAAAGAAGCATACGAAAAACAAGGTGTTACATATATACCGTATGTTGTTGGTATATTAATTGAATGACTGAGCTGCGATTGGATGATAACATGAGATATGTTAGTAAGAGTATGAATATGCATATGTGCTATGTGGTGTCGTGCTGTTTTCATATCTGCCATGTGTTGTGTGATGTTGGGAATCCCACCTACTTATTTTCTATTTCCTGTGTCTGCTGGCTATGTGCCTTCTGTGTTCTTCTGAGAAGACTGAGATGTCAAGATGTCGCTCGGTTGATTCGTCGTAGAGGTTGAGGTTCAAGCATGCTAACGATATGTTGAAGTTGCTAGGGGACGTCTTACAGCCTTCAGATGGTCCAAGACGATGGTGTTTGTGTTTCTGTCATGCCTGACCTTTCTTCCTTGAGATAGGCATGATTGCCGATCGTTTGTAGGCTATGACTTTTCCCTTGGAAGGGGAAAGGAGGACCTAGTACGAGAGCTACTTTGTAGTGGTTCTAGAAGTGTCTGTTGTGATGACATCGACAGTGGTCTCTTGTAGAGTTTCCACTAGATTTCGTCAGTTGGGTTTGTCCTTCTCATGATGTACGAGAAAGGATTGTCTTTTATATTTTAGTTTGGCCAGCTTGGTATGTCTGGGAGTTAATGTTACTAAATTATTGTGCTGTGACTCCAAGTACCTTACACTTTTAGGAGCTGCGACTCCATATCTTTATGTTGGGTCTCTGTATGTGTAGATGTTTTGTTAGACGAGTCGGGTTGGTTTTTCTTATGTAAGTCTATTTTTGAACTTATGACCTTAAATGTATTATGAAATACATTCTACATTCACTGTTTCCAGATATTTACATTCACGTCTTGCGAAAGCGAAAAATTTCCCCATTATATTACAATGAATTTTAAACTACCTAATTTCGACCTTAAAATGTTACGGACAATGTAACGCCCGAAAAGTGTGTTACACGAGTGGGAGAATAAATGTTTGATTATTTATGTTTTTTTTTATTTTGAAAAATAAATTCACTCTAAATATTATTTTTTAAATATTGAATGTTTTACCCATTGTCAAAAAAAATTAAATTTTATAATTATTTTGAATTAGGTGACATGTGGCAAAAGTTTTCAACCATGGTTTTTCTTTATAATATTTATATATTTATTAAAATATTAAAATATATAATTATTTCAATAAAGCTAAAATATTTAATTTAATTTAATTTAGTATGTTATGTGACTTGTGTATAAATAAAAAAAATTATATAATTTAATTCTGATTTTTTAAAACTATTTTAATTGTAAGTTCAGATCATTGTTACAAAAATATTACATACCTTAAAATTTATATTTAATTTTTTCATTAATTTTTTGTCAAAGTAATCTTTTATTTTTTGTTTTATATTAATATTTAGTTATTCACAAGTTATTTTATTTGTGCGATTGACGGATTTCCTTAAAAACAATAATTTTATGTATGATAAGACATTTCTATTTAATGAATAATTATTTAGCACAGTTTTTAATTAACTCAATTCTCTTTAAAAATATATGATCAGCATATTTTAGAGCCCATTAAGCCCAAATTGGAGCAGCCCCTGATCATGAATCATCAACTTGAAATTCGAATTCCTATCCACCGTCCAAGCCTTGTTGACTCCAACTTATTGCTCATAAAAATTTTCAGAGTCATTCTCCTTTTCAATAAAATACTCACATGGGAAACTTGTACCGAAATTGGAATCCTCTAAAACAGCAATAACCGCTCCTAGATTTTTTATCTATAAAGCAAAGCAATCTTCACATAATTTCAAACATGCAAAAGAAACACAATACCATCACAATGTCTTTGCTTGCCAAGACACTTCTCCTGCTATGTGTGCTAATGTTGCCATCAAGCTTCCATGCTTTCCCCGGTGACAAGATATCTGTGACGATCATTAACAACTTGGATGGTAATCTGAACCTTAATGTTCATTGTAAGTCTGGTAACGATGATCTCGGACTGCATCTTCTAAATCCAGGTCAATCCTATAATTGGAATTTCCGTATTAACCTTCTCGGCACAACACAATACTATTGTCACTTTAATTGGGGAAATACCTTTAAATGGTTTGATGTATTCATAGCAAAAAGGGATGTCCCTCGCCATATTTCAGATTTCATTTACTCTATAAAACAAAGCGGCCCATGTTTGGTTAACCCAACGACTAAGGAACGATTTGATTGCAACGATTGGAATAAGCAGTAATACATGGTGGATATCTCTATATTGTTGTTCTTACACTTTTCCCATTTTAGCGAAAGTATGTATTATGACATTTGTCATCCAAGGATTAAATAATATGATGCTCTTTGTTTAGTATGTGTATGTATGGTTCTAATTTACTATGGATTTCAATTATATTGCCTTGATATATTTTTTCCTATTTAATTGTTGATTTATTTATTCTTGATGGACGATGATGAAAATTATGGAAAATATTTATGTATCTTTGAAAGTTGACTTCATACTTATTTACTATCGAAACAATTATTTCACTGCCACCTTTGTTCATCTTTACAATGTTGGAATTATTAGTCCTGTGAATCAAGCAGCATTTGCAACCCTTGTAATGTCTCTCAATAGTCGATAGTTTGAGTAAAGAGGTGCTTCAATTACTTCCCCTTTTCTGATCTTGCTTACTGGGTTTGTGTCAATTTTTTTTTTCCCTTAACTAATGTGATATATTTTGAGATAAATAATGTGCTTCAATAATTATGATATTTTTTTTCCAGGTATTGAATATTGAAGAATACATGATTTAACAAAATATGTCGTTCAGATTTTGTAGTTTTTTTATGTAGTAATTGGTGTCGTGACTTTAATTTGTGTCAAAAACAACTACTTTGTTGCGTTTTTATATTACTATTGGAGCATTATGAAGATATACTATAGTACCGATGACGGGCATTGATCTCCATAAGAATGACAACTTGATTACAATATTCACGGTTTTGATTTTTGTTTCAATCTCAAATATAATCTTAAAAAATGAGTTATATATGTCCTTTTTTGCGGGTATTGAATAAAATATGTATTAAAGTTTCACTGAATTATTTTTTATTTAACTTTTAAGCTAATATAATTAGATCACTTGTTAGCAAGTTCTTCATACAATAACTAGAAACTTAAAAACTAAATTCTTAATCGAATAAAAAAAAATTAAACTTAAAATAAGGAATGTTGCTACTCATATATGTGAATAAAACGTATCTAAAATAAGTGTGAGAAATAATATTTTACCGAGAATGTTTTTAGAGAGAAGAAATATTTGTATAAAGAAATACAATATTTTTTTGAAAAAAGTAAATTCATTTTAAAAAAACTCTAAATTTAGAGAGAGAGGGAAAACAATTAGAGTGAGTACATTATGTAGATAAAAATATTAGTGCAAGAATTAATTTTGGAGAAAATTGTTTTTTTTTTCTGCTTTAACATTATTTATAGAGAAATTGTTTGGAGAAAAATTTGGGATTACTTTTACTACTATGATACTTTTGCATGTCACTTTATATTTTAAAAAAAATTATTTATTGAATACCAATTATGTTACTATTTTTAAATAAGGTCAAAATTATAAAAATATGTAATAAATTCTTTATTACCTTTTCCTCGCATAATGCACACTTCAATGTTAACTATAATTCTCTAAAGTGTTGTAGTCTTCCCCCTTCTACTAAAATAATTTTTTTTAAATATAATTAACAAATTGTCAATTACATCCTCCTTATTTCTTATTCCTCCCGTATCATTGGACAAGTTCGCTTGCCAATCTATTCTTAATCCACCGCCACCCAACATGCAGATGACATTGTTCACATTTAACAACCGATTTATCACATATCAAAATTTACATTCGGAACCTAAAAGGCAAAGTTTTTTATTTAGTTAAGGACAATGTTTTATAACTGAATCGATATGTATATATATATAATACATTTTTATCACCTATTTAATGTAGTTCTGTCATGTGTCATCTTCCCTATACAGGAAATGCATCAATTTTATGATTGCCAAGTGTTAACACAACAAATTTTTTGATTTATTATTGAATTTATAAACTTAATAAAAAATAACAAAAAAGAGCCAAAATTAACTAAATTTAAATCAAATACTAAAAACTAATTTTTACGTCATATAAGATTTACGTAAATATTAATATTTAAAAACTAATTTTTAAATTTCAAATTTAAGGTCATTCCTAAAAAAATAACACAACATGTGTCAAAAAAAAATTAACACAACAAAAATAGGAAATTTTATTTTAATTTGAATGAAAATATTTTAAAATCACTCCCCTTCGCTCCAAATCCCCCCAATATTGGAGGGGAGCCAAAATTAAGTGAGGAGGGATTTTGCTCCCCTCCCCTCCTCTCCACTTAAAAAATTTGAATCAAACATGCTAAATTTTAAAAAATCCCTCCCCTCCCCTCCAACCAAACATTACTAAGTCTTCATTTCTCTTATTTCTTCCTCTTCTTAGAAATTTCGACCAGCCCCTCCCTAATACACTAAACCATTTCATTTCTTCATTCCTCACACAGAAACACTAAGTATTGTCTTGAAACTCAAAAACTCTCCTAAGTGCATAAGCCTTGATTCATCATTTCTTCATCTCCTTTCTTGTTTTCTTTTCTTTCTCCATGAATTTCGGTCAAGGCTTGATGGAGATCATCTAAGCCTTGTTTCAACATTCTAACATCATATTCTCACTTCCCTTAATCATTCATACACTTGTTATCACACATAAATTTCCATTTGGAGCTCCTTTACCATATGGGTTTTTCTAGAGATCCAAAGTGTTCTTGACTTGTTCTTCACAATTTTCTCATTTCTTCATCTTCTAGAGGTACCACCTTATGATCCATGATCATACCCTCCTCACTCCTTGAAGTGCACGGCCACTACACCTCCATCCACTCCATCCATTCCTTTCATTGTATATTTCCTACTTAGCATTATTTCATGAAAACACTAAAACTCCTTTCATAGTTCTTCATGGTAATTTCGGCCAAGCTTCCAAGAAAAGCACCCAATCCTCATTTAAACATTCCAACTCCATATTCTTACTCCCCTACATCATCTAGACACTTTCTATTTCACACAAAAATTCATTAGAAGCTTGTTTGCAAAATGGGTTTTTCTAGCCTACACTTTGTTCATCATTTTCTCATCAACCAAGGGGTAATCTCTCTTGCCTCTAATTAGTAACTTTGTTCCTTGTTTCATTAACTCCATGTATATGTATTTTATTTTAAGTTACATATTCTTGAAAATTCATGTATTAATTCATAGAAAATCGCATGAATTGATTCTTGGACTTATGATAATTTTCCTAGTCTAGATATGACCTTGTTATCATGATTGTCCAAGCTTGAAATGAACAAAATTTCCTAGCTACCTAATCTGTACATGGCCGCGGGCTACATCTATGATTTAGCCTTGGATCTTACTTGTTTTAACTAGTTTTATTGTTGGTTGATAAAGGTTTGGTGTTAAAGTCGGTTTGGTGTGGCTTTGTGGATAAAGTTGGACTTGGTAGCATTGACATTCAGTGAGTATGTCAAGGGTGTACTTACGCTGGCAGAGGAACAAACCAGCTGGTCCTTGGGCGAGCTCCAACCCAAGAAAATACTTGAGCTTACCTAAATCTTTCATGTGAAAACATGCATGAAGATATGTCTTGAAACCTTGACAGGAAATAGGATCATTGGCAGCAATTATGAGATCATCTACGTAAATAAGCACAGCAAAGAAAGTGGATTCCTTTGAGTAAGTAAACATGGTATGGTCTGCTGGACTTTGAACAAAACCATATGAGACTAATGCCTTTGACAGTTTCGCGTACCAATTTCTAGAGGCTTGACGAAGGCCATATAATGACTTTTGCAACCGACATACAAAGTTTGGAGTTGGAACTACGTACCCTGGAGGTGGAGTCATGTACACCTCTTCATCGAGGTCGCCATGAAGGAAAGCGTTACGTACATCCATTTGGTGTAATCCCCATCCCTTGGCCGCTACCACTATCAATAAACATCGAACTGTGGTCATTTTGGTCACTGGGGCAAAGGTCTTAGTGAAGTCTTCTCCTTCTACTTGCGTGTAACCTTTTGCCACGAGTCTAGCTTTGTACTTGTCAATCGCCCCAGTAGATGTATATTTGATTTTATACACCCACTTACAACCAACCAGCTTCTTGCCTTTAGGAAGTGGCTCAAGTGTCCAGGTTTGGTTATCTTCAAGGGCTTTAATCTCCTTTGCCATGGCATTACGCCATTGTGAATGTTTCACTGCCTGTGAATAATATTTAGGCTCATCCTGTGATTGAATGGCCGCAAGAGATGCTTGATGTGAGGATGAAAATTGATGATAGCTAATATACTTCGAGAGAGGATAGACTTTACCAGAAGAGACTAATGAATCAAGTTATGAGGATAGGGGGTTTATTTGCAGCAGTACTGTAACAATAATAATCTTGCAAATAGCTGGGTGGCTGTCGTGTGCGTGTGCCTTGAGTTGGATTATGAAGTACCTCTTCATGCTCAGGTTGTATGGTTTCAAAATTGTGCTCTTCATGTGAGGAATCTTCATGCATGGATTGTATGGCTTCATCATGGGCCTTGTCACGCAGGCACTGTACAGCATCATCAGGTTACTTTGCCAACTCCCTCCCTTCATCATTTCGAGTTGCACTTTGTGACAAGGACACGTTTTCATCATCTGTATAGGAAGTGGCGTTTGGAAACAATGTATTGGGAGGGATATCTTCTCTGGTGATGAAGGGAAAAGTATCTTCATAAAAAATCACATCTCGTGATACTGAAAATTGCCGTGTTTGAAGATCATAAACTCGCCACCCTTTCTGACCTTGAGGGTATCCAACAAAGAGGCATTTGCGAGCCCTTGCAGCAAATTTGTCTCATGACTTGGAGGAGGTTTGCACATAACATAGACACCCAAAAGTTCTGATGTGCACATATGATGGGGATTTTCCATAAAGCATCTCATAAGGCGTTGCTCCATCATTTGCCACAGTTGGTGTTCGATTAATGAGGTGAGCAGCTGTTAATATGCATTCTCCCCAAAAGGAGAGTGCCAAGTTTGCTTGGAATCTGAGAGCTCATGCCACTTCTAGAATGTGACGATGCTTGCGTTCAACTCTACCATTTTGTTGAGGAGTTTCCACGCATGAGCTTTCATGAAGAACCCCTTCTTGAAGGAAGAAAGATTGGAGTACAGAGTTTGTAAACTCAGTCCCATTGTCACTGCGAACAGTCTTCACTTTGATGTTAAATTGAGTTTGCACCATCGTGCAAAAATTAATAAGTTGGATAGGTGCTGATATTAATAAATTGAGTCAAGGCAAAGTTTTTTATTTAGTTAAGGACAATGTTCCCCTAACACTTGAAGGTATTTGTTGGTATAATTGGATTGCTCCATAAGTTTGCTTATGTCCGTCGTTGATATTGCCTCCTCAGGATTCTTATTCTTGAAAGGAGCAGCAAGGATGGGTTTCTTGGTAAAGGGATCATTGATACCTGGGAGTTGGAAAGAGCTATTTGGTGGTAACTCTGTTTTGATCAACTCACCATTCTTTAAATGCCATACCGTAATGACATTTGTGGTTTTATCAACATCTATCCTTGTCTTCCAAGGATAATCTATCGAATATTTGACTGAGTATGCATGAAACCAGTCAAAAAATAAAATCTTTGTCTTAACTTTGTTAAGAAATTGGTAATATTCTTCCTGAATATTTTTCCTTTTTGTTCCCTTGAACTCTTGCAAGAACCACTCTCTTTGAGGTTTCCATTCCTCAGAGTAAAAATCCTTGCGAAGGGATTCCTTATCTAAAATGAACTTACAAATCATTATAAGATTCATTAAGAGAGGAAAAGGTCGGAGACTGAATTGATCTTTGATCATCTTCTGTCTGATAAATTGGTCGAGGGATAGTAGATGATGTATCTAATCCCTGAAGATTAATAGAGGTCATCTGAGATGCCGTTGAAAAGGATTGTCTTGAAGGGATAGATCTAAAATTTTCAGATCTAAGACTTGAAGATCTAGCAGAACTAAAAGAATTGCTTCTTTGGAAGACTAGTTCAACTCTTCCTGTTGGAGTTTGAACTATATTATTGAAGTCTGCTGTTTCTCTTGGTAAAGCTGGGACAGCCTTATCCAATATCCATCTTTCTGGTAGGACTACGTCCTTCCATAAGATTGTCTTAGGGACAATCACGTTTGCTTTAGTAACATCAGTAAGAAACAGGGTTGTCTCTCCCGATGGTCTATCTTTAAGAACTTTAGAATTACAGGAATTCATAGCCTTGTATTGAATCCTGTAAAGCAAAGCTGCTGGGATAGATCCAGGCTTCATGTCTAAGCCACAGATCTTAAGATTTAGAAACAAGGAGTCCAAGATGTTTTGATCCTGTAAACTCAAGGTTCTATTAGGATAGCAATTGAAATAAATTGGACCATGGCTTAGGCTCGTTTCCACCGTGCCTAAGAGGGAGTCTTGAAACTTATTGTGCCTAATATCCCTTAAGCACATCAAGATTGAAGCATTTAATCCTTCGCGGATTAAAGGTTTTACAGCTACTTGAACACATCCAATGTGTAAGTACCTGTACTTTTGCTTGTGACCTTTTATTGTATCCATTGAGAGAAGATGAAATTCCTCACTCTCTGGACTGATTGGAATATTCTTTTCTTCGGTTTTGATTACATAATCAGAGGTAGTAAAAAATCTGCCTTCTGATTTGTAAAGCTCTTTTGTGGGTATTCTGGGAATTACCCAATTATCAATATCTTGATTGATATTTTCAAAGCATATTTCCTGATGGAAAATACTGCTTGGATTGGTAGGAATATCAGATTCCTGAAGAGATGAAGAAGAGGGTTGAGAAGACCGGAAAGAAAGCTTGGAAAAAGAACGCGATAACATATTTTTCAACATTCTGATATCATTGCCTTCCTTTGGTTCCATAGTAATTGTAAGTAGTAATCTGAAAGAAAGAAGTAGGAAAACAGGCGGAAATTACATTAATTAAAATAAATAAAATATGAAAATTAAAACATAAAAATAGTAAAAACAGATACTGTAGAGATTAAAACAGTAAAAACAAGTACTGTAGAAATTAAAACATGAAATAAAGCATAAACCCAGAAAGGTGGTAGAACCGACCAAGAACTGGGGAAAACAAAATGAAACCGGAGCGGAGGCAGAGCCTCACCAGAACCGGTGGAGGGAGAAGAGATGATTTAAACCATGCAGGTTTTGATTGAAAACAGCTTGAAAACTACAAGCTTTAACGCTACAAGATTGAAAAGATTGAAGAAGAAAGAAAAAGAACTGAGGAACTCACAAAATGAAAGCTCAGAATGCTCTCAGAGTTTCTCACTCTAAAATCTCTCTAAAAAATCGGATGCCTAACAACTGAACCTAGCACCCTTTAAATAGAAGATTGAAGATTTACTATTACAACAGTATCGGTAAAAATGACCTATACTATTGCAACTATTACAACATAGAACCGGTATCATGACCGAATGAGCTGTCTTGTCGGTAAGTGAATAGTAGGTGATAAACAGAGCTTAGTAACTTGGTCGGTCATGTGGATTGCTTCGAAGGAACAAGATTATCATCGGGTGACTGGAACTATTCAATCCAGAATTTTTGTTGACTTTGTTTGACTGAGGGACTATTCATCGTCACTCAGGTTGACTGTAATATCAATTCCATAGCAGTCATCTTCATTTTGATAGAAGGGATTTGAGCATTGGCTGAAATCCTCTTCGTCTTCATCTTCAGATTGTGGAAGCTTTTGCTTGTAGGATTTTGATGAAGAGGCTTCTTCCTCCTTTGCTAGCTTTAAGATTGCCTCCATATTTCGAAGGAAGCTTTCTTTAGAATTGGAACCTGCCAAAACTGAAACTATACGAGATCTCTGATTAAGAAACTCACAAGCCTCTGGGTTGGCTGCTTTCATCCACTTGGGATTTTGCTGGAACCAGATTTTTACATTGTCACTTGTGGCTGCCGCATAGTTAAACTGTGCCCACCACTTGACAAAGGTTGCTCTTTGTAAAATTGGCAATAAACCAGGGTATTGATCTTGCTTCTGGTATTTATACTGCCAACTAAAAACCCATGAAAGGGAAATCTTAGAGAAAAATATTAGGTTGACAGGGAAAGGGGTTTCCTTGTTGTCAAAATATTTTTCGAATGTTTGGTATCCTTCAAGAACTTCTTCAGGAAGGATCTGCTTGATCGGGCCAAATATTCTCCACCAGTGGACGAACCAATGAGGGAATTTATAATTAACATTCTTCTTGAAATATATCAACCAAGAATGTCTGTTTTGAATATTTTGGTACCAGAAAATGTTGTACCAAGCTTGTTGATAATCCCAGTAATTGAAACCAATGGGATCAAAAGTTTGAGAAATTTTTTTGAAAGCATTTAAATTCTTTCCAAATTGTTCAGGTGTTAAAACCTTCAAAATCTGGAAAGTTGAGTGAGTGTATGTTGATTGATCTTTAGGGTCACGGTAGTGTTTGATCGTGATGAGTCTCAGTATCAATCAAAATAAACTCATAAAAATTTCTGGTTTTGTTTGGTTGGGATTGTTGGAAATGAGAACCATTTTGAAAGATTTTGGAGGGAACTTTGTTAGGGTTGTTATCCCAAAATCCTGGTTCCATTTGAACAACAAATTGAAATATGTTTTTTGCAACATAATTAGTTGCGGCCGTTTGAGTTTGGGTTTGGGTGTTGTCTTTTGATAAACGTGTATCAGGTTTGACAACATTTATGGGGATAGCTGATTGGTCTAATTCCCTGATTAGGTCTTTGAGTAGGGGTGGAGAACCTGATTCGTTTTCCACTCTATCTCCCCATGTTCCCTTAGGGAGTTTTGTAAGGCCTTGATCTTGAAAGGCTTGAAGAGTTTGGATTGGGATGCCATAGTCTTCTTTGGACTGTTTGGCTTGCTGGGTTGAAGACCCAGATTGGATTTGGGTTGAAGACCCAAGCTTGATTACGGGTTGTTGGGTCGATGACCCTGATTGCTTTTGGGCTGAAGGCCCAGATTTGGACGCACCTTGGCGTTTGGGTCCTTTTAGGACAATACCTTTCCCCTTCCCCTTTGAAGAGGAAGTTTCTGTCTTTGGCATTGCTGCCAATCTCTCTCTCTTACCCACCCTGTAAATATTCACGAGTAAGGAAGTCAGGTAGAGAATTTGAAGAGCCTTTGATAAATTCAATTTGAAAATCAAATGCACTTAAAATTGCTTGCCATCTAGCAAAAATTTGTTTTGATGCTAAATTCTTAACATCTTTTTGTAAAATATCTTTAGCAGATTTACAATCTACTCTAACCAAAAATTTTTGATTAAGTAAATCAGATTGAAATTTTGAAATACATAAAACTATTGCCAAAATCTCTTTTTTGACAGTAGAATAATTTTGTTGAGCAGAATTCCAATGCTTAGAAGTATATGCAATGATATGCTCTTTGTTTGAAATTCTTTGTTTCAAAATACCGCCATAACCAATGTCAGAAGCATCGGTTTCAACAATTTTGAAAGCAGATGTGTTTGGAAGATAAAGACATAAAAGATTCTTTATCTTAGATTTGATAAGTTGGACAACTTTTGTATGTTCATCAGTCCAAGGAGGAGGTTCCTTCTTTAGACGATTGTGCAAGGGTTTGATGATAGTACTAAGATTAGGGACGAAATCAGCCACATAATTGAGACATCCTAAGAACCTCTGAAGCTGAGTTTTGTCAATGATTTGGTCAGGAAACTTATCAGCAAATTCGATAGCTCTAATGATAGGAATAATAGTTCCTTGGAAAATGTTATGACCAAGAAATCTAATCTTAGTTTGGAAAAGATCAATTTTAGTTTTAGACACAGCTAAACCATTCCTTTTGATCACACTTATAAAGATTCTAACATGTTTGAAGTGTTGATCAATAGATTGAGAAAAGACTAAAACATCATCAAGATAGACGATTGTAAAGCCTGTATAGGGATTGAATATCTCATTCATAATTCTCTGGAATTCTGAAGGAGCATTTTTGAGGCCAAAGGGCATAACATTCCATTCGTAATGCCCAAAGGGAACAGTGAACGCTGTTTTGTAACGGTCACTTTCTTTGACTTCTATCTGGTAGTAACCAGATTTCATGTCAAATTTTGAAAATATTTTTGCCGTACTTAGGCGGTTAAGCAAATCCCTTTTGTTAGGAATTGGATACCTGATCCACCTAAGAGCTTGATTTAAAGGTTTATAATTGATAACTAAGCGAGGTGTACCACGCTCAATCTCAGCCTGCTTGTTAACATAAAAAGCAGAACAAGACCAAGGAGACTTGCTTTCCCTGATTAAACCTTTGCTTAAGAAATCATCAATTTCCTTTTGACAATACTTAAGGAGTTCATGATTCATTTGGATTGGCCTGGATTTGGTTGGAATTTGCCTTTCATTGAAATCTTGTTCATAAGGAAAATCTACAAAGTACTTCTTCCTGTTCCAAAATGCTGTGGGCAAATCAGAACAGATAGTCTCTTGGATTTCATTGAAAAGGATTTTAACCTTTTCTTTGATCTTTGGTTGCTGTAACTGCAACTCTATGTTCTTAAAAGAAATTTCTTCTTTCAAGAAATTGATTTGGTTAATTTTGGAATCTAAGAGATTTAAATCTCTAATGATAGGCTTGTTGATGAATGGGAAGACTATGTCTTTTCCCAGATGCTGAGTTTTAATTCCATTATGAGAAATGGAAAGAGGGAAAAGTGATCTAATGAACGGAGTTCCAAGAATCAATTCATTTTTAAGATTTCTAACTAATAGAAAAGGAGTTTCCACTTGGAGACCTTGGTTTTCTATTAGGGCTTTGGACAACTTATAATTGATTCTAAGTTTAGAACCATTTGCTGCACTCAACTTCTCCGAGGTCTTCTCAAAGAATTTGGTAGGGATTAATCCTTCTTGAATGCAGTTTGAATCAGCACCTGTATCAAAAAGTGCTGTAGAATCAAGAATAAATTCTCCAATAATAATCTTGATCCTAATATAGAACTTTTGAATTCTTAATTGATTTACTAAGTTCAAGAATGTTGCATCCTCATGATCATCTTGAACTTTAGGACTGTCATGCTCATCTTCCTTGATGGCACTTGAGTCTGGCTTTTCTTCCTCGCCAGATTCATCTGATTGAGCCTCTGCTATTTGAGACAAAATTAGCTTATGAACAGCTTGTTCTTGTTTGATCTCTTTGATCTCTTGTTTTAAATTCTTAATCTCTTGCTGGAGATCATGAATCGTTACTGGCTTCTTTGTCTGAGTGGCTTCCAGCCTCTTCAGAATTTGTTTGAAGTCAAAATGATCTTTGACTATGACTTTGCCTTTTCCCTTGGAATCCTTTTCCTTAGAAGATTCCATGGACGATTTGAGCTTGTCCAGATATTTTCTCCTTTCTTCTGGATCAGCTATTGAATTAATGACTTCAAAAAGGAGATCTTGTTCCTTAGTTATGACATTAATCTCAGGAGATGAATCGGAGCTAAGATCTCCAACCTCATCTTCTTGAATATGATTGACATCTTCAGCAAAATCACCATCTGATTCTTCTTCTGAAGTATCTGATTGGATTAAAAGGTTATTCAGTTGTTCCTCAACTGATGATTCTAGATTCAATTCTTTAATTTTCTTTTTTAGCCTACGATTATTCTTGATATGGCCAGGTTTGCCGCAGTTATAGCAAGTAACCGCTTTTCTGGGGAACTTATCACCAGTGGTTGGTTTAGGTTTGAATTCAGGTTTGAATTCTGGCTTAGGTTTACCATACCTTTTGTTCTTCTTGTACTTAGTATACTTGGTATACTTAGTCTTTTGGGGTTTGCCTTCATATTTCTTTGAAGACTTGGTTTTATCCTTTGGACAAGGAGGTATACCAAATTGTTCACAAAAAGACCCTAAATCCTTCTTGGCGGCCTTTTCTTTTTTGAATTGATCTCTGACTTTGTCATCCTTACAAAGTCTTGCCCCTATCTTCTGGGTTGCTGCAATGAGTTGACCATAACTCAATTGCTCATATGGAATATTTCCATCTGGAGATTGGGCTATGAGCTCATCCTTGACAAGATCACCTAACGAAGTTGGGAGACCTGCAATGAACTTTTCTTTCCAGAACCTGTTCTGGCAGTCTTCTCTGGTGTAAACTCTAGTTAGGAAGGTATCTTTATACCACCTAAAGCTAGCTAAAGATCTACACTTAAGATTGGATAATAACTCTGCAGACCTATCCTTCCAAGTGGAAGTATTTCCCATGAAATGTCCACAGATTGAGAAGATTAAGGTGTTAACCGCATCAGGGATGGTTGCACCTTCATTGTCATAAATTGGATTTCCTTCTGCATCAGTTTTGATAGCAGAAAACATTTGTTCTTTACGTGCTTTCGGAGAAAGAATAATCCCACCAACCTTTGAGTTGGCTCTGTAAATCCTGCAAACAAGATATTACGAGATGGCTTCTTTGTAAGCAGTCATTTGTGGTCTGATAAGCCGTAGCCATCATAGTCATATGCTGCATTGTTTGGAGCATTTGATACTCTGTTTGACCATCTATGTTCCATTCATAGATGTTGTTAGCATTGAAACTCCTAAAGTTGGGAGTTTTTTCCTCAAAGAGCATATCCGGGGGAGTTGCTCTAGGATAATAAAGTTTTGAGGGTTGCCTCCAAGATTGGGTAAGAACAGGATTGATATTGATTGGAGGTTTATCTGGAGGATTGGTTTTGGAGGTACTGGCCACAGATTTCGTTTCTGAGCTGTCTTCATTGATGACATTGATAATCGGACCTTTGTCTCTTGAAGGCCTTTCTTCTTGATTATCCGATGGAGAATCTGGAACAACTAATTGTTTCAATCTTTCTTCTAGTTTCTCCACAAATTCTTGTTTTTCCTTTTTAATATTAGGTTGAAGAAGAAGCAAACTTTCTCTGATCTTCTTATTCATCTTAAAAGGTTTGAACAAGGGTTTTTCTAAGGGAATATCCTTCTTAATTCCCGAAGTAGATGCGATAGTGGTTGCATCTTTTTTGATTAAGTGTTCCCCTAACACTTGAAGGTATTTGTTGGTATAATTGGATTGCTCCATAAGTTTGCTTATGTCCGTCGCTGATATTGCCTCCTCAGGATTCTTATTCTTGAAAGGAGCAGCAAGGATGGGTTTCTTGGTAAAGGGATCATTGATACCTGGGAGTTGGAAAGAGCTATTTGGTGGTAACTCTGTTTTGATCAACTCACCATTCTTTAAATGCCATACCGTAATGACATTTGTGGTTTTATCAACATCTATCCTTGTCTTCCAAGGATAATCTATCGAATATTTGACTGAGTATGCATGAAACCAGTCAAAAAATAAAATCTTTGTCTTAACTTTGTTAAGAAATTGGTAATATTCTTCCTGAATATTTTTCCTTTTTGTTCCCTTGAACTCTTGCAAGAGCCACTCTCTTTGAGGTTTCCATTCCTCGGAGTAAAAATCCTTGCGAAGGGATTCCTTATCTAAAATGAACTTACAAATCATTATAAGATTCATTAAGAGAGGAAAAGGTCGGAGACTGAATTGATCTTTGATCATCTTCTGTCTGATAAATTGGTCGAGGGATAGTAGATGATGTATCTAATCCCTGAAGATTAATAGAGGTCATCTGAGATGCCGTTGAAAAGGATTGTCTTGAAGGGATAGATCTAAAATTTTCAGATCTAAGACTTGAAGATCTAGCAGAACTAAAAGAATTGCTTCTTTGGAAGACTAGTTCAACTCTTCCTGTTGGAGTTTGAACTATATTATTGAAGTCTGCTGTTTCTCTCGGTAAAGTCGGGACGACCTTATCCAATATCCATCTTTCTGGTAGGACTACGTCCTTCCATAAGATTGTCTTAGGGACAATCACGTTTGCTTTAGTAACATCAGTAAGAAACAGGGTTGTCTCTCCCGATGTTCTATCTTTAAGAACTTTAGAATTACAGGAATTCATAGCCTTGTATTGAATCCTGTAAAGCAAAGCTGCTGGGATAGATCCAGGCTTCGTGTCTAAGCCACAGATCTTAAGATTTAGAAACAAGGAGTCCAAGATGTTTTGATCCTGTAAACTCAAGGTTCTATTAGGATAGCAATTGAAATAAATTGGACCATGGCTTAGGCTCGTTTCCACCGTGCCTAAAAGGGAGTCTTGAAACTTATTGTGCCTAATATCCGTTAAGCACATCAAGATTGAAGCATTTAATCCTTCGGGGATTAAAGGTTTTACAGCTACTTGAACACATCCAATGTGTAAGTACCTGTACTTTTGCTTGTGACCTTTTATTGTATCCATTGAGAGAAGATGAAATTCCTCACTCTCTGGACTGATTGGAATATTCTTTTCTTCGGTTTTGATTACATAATCAGAGGTAGTAAAAAATCTGCCTTCTGATTTGTAAAGCTCTTTTGTGGGTATTCTGGGAATTACCCAATTATCAATATCTTGATTGATATTTTCAAAGCATATTTCCTCATGGAAAATACTGCTTGGATTGGTAGGAACATCAGATTCCTGAAGAGATGAAGAAGAGGGTTGAGAAGACCGGAAAGAAAGCTTGGAAAAAGAACGCGATAACATATTTTTCAACATTCTGATATCATTGCCTTCCTTTGGTTCCATAGTAATTGTAAGTAGTAATCTGAAAGAAATACCTTGCTGGATATTTTTAATACTAAACATAAAATTAAAGCCTTTACAAGAAATTTACAAAAATCATTAGATCTTATTATTCTTAACCATAGTTGTACCACACCTTTGTTTAATAAGGATTTACTTTAATTAACCAAAAGCTACCTCAAAGTAGACTTACTGCTACTCGATATTCATACTTTGGTTTATCTTGCTTCAAGCATCGGCAAATTAGACTTACTGCCTCATCATCATCCTTCGAGGTCTTACTGCTACAGCTTTAACAATATAAACCATAGCATAAACACGAAGGTCCTTACCAGTTAAAAGGTACCCAAACCAGTTAAGCATAATAATTTCTTATGAAAAAAAACTCTTTTTTTTTATTACTATTCAGCAAGGTATGAATCTCAGATTCATACTACAGTTCCTACTTCCCCATCTGGCTCTGATACCAGATCGATGACGGGATCAAGGAAGGAAAGGGGGAAAGAAGAGCAGGATGAAAGAAGTAGGAAAACAGGCGGAAATTACATTAATTAAAATAAATAAAATATGAAAATTAAAACATAAAAATAGTAAAAACAGATACTGTAGAGATTAAAACAGTAAAACAGTAAAAACAAGTACTGTAGAAATTAAAACATGAAATAAAGCATAAACCCAGAAAGGTGGTAGAACCGACCAAGAACTGGGGAAAACAAGATGAAACCGGAGCGGAGGCAGAGCCTCGCCAGAACCGGTGGAGGGAGAAGAGATGATTTAAACCATGCAGGTTTTGATTGAAAACAGCTTGAAAACTACAAGCTTTAACGCTACAAGATTGAAAAGATTGAAGAAGAAAGAAAAAGAACTGAGGAACTCACAAAATGAAAGCTCAGAATGCTATATATATATATATATATATATATATATATATATATATATATAAAATATTTTTATCACCTATTTAATGTAGTTCTGTCATGTGTCATCTTCCCTATACAGGAAATACATCAATTTTATGATTGCCAAGTGTTAACACTACAAATTTTTTGATTTATTATTGAATTTATAAACTTAATAAAAAATAACAAAAAAGAGCCAAAATTAACTAAATTTAAATCAAATACTAAAAACTAATTTTTAAGTCATATAAGATTTACGTAAATATTAATATTTAAAAACTAATTTTTAAATTTCAAATTTAAGGTCATTCCTAAAAAATAGCCAAAATTAACTAAATTTTAATCAAATTACCTAAATTTTAATCAAATAATAAAAACTAATTTTTTTTTTATAAAAAAAAAGTTTAGGTGAGTTGGTCATATCAAATTTACGTAAATATTATTATTTAAAAACTAAAATTTCAAATTTAAGGTCATACCTAAAATGGATTTAGGTAAATATTATCATATTTGAAATTAAATTTAAATTCCAAAAATTAAAATATAAATTGGGATTTTAATTTAAAATGTAACTAACCTTATCTAATTATTTAATTTATTTCAAATTTAAGGTCATACAAGATGTTATTAAATTTCAATTTATAAACTTAACAAAAAAATAACACAACATGTGTAAAAAAAAAAATTAACACAACAAAATAGGAAATTTTATTTTAATTTGAATGCAAAATATTTTAAAATCCCTCCCCTCCACTCCAAATCCCCCCAATATTGAAGGGGAGCCAAAATTAAGTGAGGAGGGATTTTTCTCTCATCCCCTCCCCTCCACTTAAAAAAGTTGAATCAAACATGCTAAATTTAAAAAAATCCCTCCCCTCCCCTCCCCTCCCCTCCATTCCTCTGCAACCAAACATTACTAAGTCTTCATTTCTCTTATTTCTTCCTCTTCTTAGAAATTTCAACCAGTCCTCCCTAATACACTAAACCATTTCATTTCTTCATTTCTCACACCGAAACACTAAGTATTGTCTTGAAACTAAAAACTCTCCTAAGTGCATAAGCCTTGATTCATCATGTCTTCATCTCCTTTCTTGTTTTCTTTTCTTTCTCCATGAATTTCGGCCAAGGCTTGATGGAGATCATCTAAGCCTTGTTTCAACATTCTAACATCATTTTCTCACTACCCTTAATCATTCATACACTTGCTATCACACATAAATTTCCATTTGGAGCTCCTTTTCCATATGGGTTTTTCTAGAGCTCCAAAGTGTTATTGACATGTTCTTCACAATTTTCTCATTTATTCATCTTCTAGAGGTACCACCTTATGATCCATGATCATACCCTCCTCACTCCTTGAAGTGCACGGCCACTTCACCTCCATCAACTCCATCCATTCCTTTCATTGTATATTTCCTACTTAGCATTATTTCATGAAAACACCAAAACTCCTTTCTTCATGGTAATTTCAGCCAAGCTTCCAAGAAAAGCACCCAATCCTCATTTAAACATTCCAACTACGTATTCTTACTCCCCTACATCATCTAGACACTTTCTATTTCACACAAAAATTCATTAGAAGCTTGTTTGTAAAATGGGTTTTTCTAGCCTACACTTTGTTCATCATTTTCTCATCAACCAAGGGGTAATCTCTCTTGCCTCTAGTTAGTAACTTTGTTCCTTGTTTCATTAACTCCATGTATATGTATTTTATTTCAAGTTACATATTCTTGAAAATTCATGTATTAATTCATAGAAAATCGCATGAATTGATTCTTGGACTTATGATAATTTTCCTAGTCTAGATATGACCTTGTCATCATGATTGTCCAAGCATGAAATGAACAAAATTTCCTAGCTACCTAATCTGTACATGGCCGTGGGCTACATCTATGATTTAGCCTTGGATCTTACTTGTTTTAACTAGTTTTATTGTTGGTTGATAAAGGTTTGGTGTTAAAGTCGGTTTGGTGTGTCTTTGTGGATAAAGTTGGACTTGGTAGCATTGTGGATCAAAGAGGATCGTCTTGCATTTTGGGAGCTACAAGAGGTAAGGGGGGGAGTGAACCACCTCACACCATATTGGTGGGTGTGAAGATGGCTTATATTTGTTTGTGATTGGAAACCCTAGACCTAGGGTTATCCACTTTGTTCGGTTTGGTCCTCTATGAGGACATGATTGTAATGGTTAATTGCAGTTTACTTCATGTTTATTGGTTTGATTGCTTGGTTGGAAAAATTATTTCTAGCATGTTGAAAACCATCACTTTGATCATTGGGTCATAGTGAGGATTTTAGTACTTGGTTATTGCAAATAAATTGATTGCTGTGATTATTTTATATAACACGATATATTGTTGATTTGCATAATTGTGAGATTGTTTGGTGAAGTGTAATCTCCACTTTGGTTGTGACTGGCTTTTGGCCAAGTATGAATGAAATGGGAGTTTAACTCCAATCCTTGAAACTTAAGCGACTTTAATATCCTTAAGTGAGGAAATGAATATTAAAATCAATAAAGGAAAAAGGATAAGTTTTGAACAATTATTTTGGAATTTTGATTTTTGGTGAAGGATTTAGAAATGGCTTGAGAAATGTTTTGATCTCACTTCATGCTTTGAAGTAACCAAAGGGTGTTTTAGAGACCAAAGGAATAAGTAAGTGTTTTAAGGATCATTGAAGTAAAGAGGAAAATGTTGTTTTCCAAAACTGTTTTTACAATGTTTAGAACTGTATTGATGTGTTTAAATAGTTATAAAATGGTTTTGATCTTTGTTTAGGTTATAGAGGAATAAAATCATGTTTTAACGAACTAAAAAACGGAATTTTCACAAAATCAGACACGTAAAATGAACAAAGGTTCTAATTTCGACGAAACTATTTTGGACATATTGAAACTGTTTTTAAAGTCTATTTAAGTGTCCTAATACTTTAAAATGAGTTTTCGACAATGAGGCTTAAAAATTGTTGAAAAGGGATTTACGAGATTTTCGAACTTAGCGACGTTCGGTCAAGTTTTAGGATTTTGTACAAATCATAGAGCAAAGCTTGGAATTAGCACTTTAATACTCTAACATAAGTATTTGAATATGAGAAAGTAAATGATTTGAGAAAAATGATCATTTTTTTAAAATACGGAAGTTAAGTTGAAATACAGTAAAAAGCGGTAAAGCTGTGTTTTAAGTATTTCGATGTTTTTTAGAACTGTTTTTCAAGAATTCGTTACTGATGTACTTTTGGATAAATTTTCCTTCAAATATATTTGGTTTTAGCTATAGTTTTTGGTTTTGAACCAAAAAGAATTTTAGTCTTCAGAGACTAGTATTTACAGTAAAATTCAAAACCTAAGTCATGGATGACTTAATGAAAATATCAACCTAATGATTTATGACGTGTGGTGAAGCAAGACCATTTGTCATAAAGTGTGGATAATTCAATATCCACAGATCCATAATACTTAACGACAAAGAGTATTTTAAGGTTATTTGCTCAACAAGTAATCTCGTTCAGGAATAGACTTAAAGAGGCATAATGAGTGGGTGACGAACGACCAACCTTCATAATGTACTAAATTGTTGAAACATGGATAGGCCAATGAGGGGATCCTAAAATTGTGCAAGGATTCACGGGTTGGTACTATCTTGACTCTAGAATGGCTATTAATTCCGTCAAAGGAATCCCAAAATTTATCCGATGGATAAATACGAACGCACATGCCGTGATCGGCTCGATCCAAAGAAAATGTGTAGTAAGGCCTTTGTACCTAGGAAGTGGACCTACATGTTTTGTGCGCATGTGAATTATAGGGTTACAATTCTTCAATGATCTTGGGAATGTTGGGGTTGGGATGACCGAATTGGGATAAAGTTGGAATGTTGTGCAAAACACCGAAATCTTCTACTTGATACTGTACAATTCTGGTTATTGATGGCGTTTCACAATCAATGGGGTTATTATTATTGATGCACAAGTATGCCTAATGTTGGCAGTTGTGAAACATGTGTCCTAACCACTCCTTCTGAACATTCTCTTAACTTCGGAGTAGAGTCAGATCTTCCTTGAGACTATATAGGTATGGGACTATGCAGTTTCAATCAGTCATCTATCAGTCCTTGTGAGGATGTGTAGGTATGGGACTTTGCAGCTTCACTGGGTCATGTTTGTGTATAAGTAGTGTCCTGTAATGCTTGGATGTTGTATGCTTGGATGTTATATGCTTTTGATGATATTTATATTGTGACACCCTAAACTCGGTCATCACATGGTTACCCTTTTTGTGGAAAAGAACACATTAAAACGCTGGTCGCTTTCGGAAAAGAAAACCTTTTGTATCAAATTACCGAAAAGGTACTTAAATTTTTTTTTAAAAGGGGTTAAGAAAAGGTGATGAACACTCAGAACATGAATATAAACATCATACATAGATACATATATAACATTTCCCCATTGGGATCTTAAGTTTTTGGATTACAAAACGGCTTTAAACAAACAGGACAACCTCACTAAAAACATAAACTAAAGAAACAGATCATCAAACTGGGAATGAGGAATCTAGGTACTAAACTCAAAAGGAGACTCTAAAAATCCAGGGACAAACAGAAATACTCTAAAAAGCCGACGACGATCACCAAAGCCTCCTATAGTCTGAGTGGCCACAAACACTACCTCCAGATGAGATATCAGACTCCGGATCGATAACCTGACCACCATCGTCGATCGGAACATCGTCCGCTCCGGGGCCTTGTGGATGGTACTCTGCCTCTAGGTCGTCCTCCCACCAGTCGCCTACCAACTCAAGAGGCTCCTCCTCCGGATCCTCTTCAGGGTCCTCCTCGATAGGTTCCTCCGGCTCAACGTGTGGATGAAGAAGTCCAGCCATCTGTAGAGTATGAAGGTACAGCCACGGAGGTCGAAGTGCCATTGTCCGTGTCTCGATCATGTGAATCCTCCGGATCGGTTCTCCGTTGGCATTAGACTCCATCGTCGTAATCGGTCCCCGATTCGTAGCTGTCGTTACATCATCGCTCACCGTCCAGTTCCTCACTAGCCCAGCCTCGTCGAACACCTATTCCTCGAAATTGAGGGTACTAGGGGAACATTGGGTTCCATTTAAAGCACGTACATATACCGATACAAGAAAAGGAAAATAACATATAGATATGCAAGAGCGAGATACCGTCATAAGATATATCCCACAACAACCATATACATGATACATGCAACACATAATCAGGTCAACAGTTAAATCGACCATAATCATAATATAACCATGTTATATCAAGGGATCTCAAGCCCGCACAATCAATTTTCGAAAATATGCATGACACTTCAATATTAGGCTATATCCTAAACTCATGAGATCTCAAGACCGTGTTTCACTGGAGAAGAATTAGAGTTGGTCAATCTCTAGCCCACCGGGCAGTTGCCTCCATACCCTCATGCATTTAAGGTCTCAGGACGAGCAACGTCACATGTGCCTCTGAACCGGTCACATGGACAGACTCCCAGATACCACCTTGTATCTGATATATAAGAAAGGCACGTCTGTCTGGGGAAATGCACATGGAAAATATTTTGTTTACAAGGTTTTCTTTGTGTTCATTCTTTTTTGCTGTCGAAGCTCAAAGCTAACCACTAAATCATCATTTCCCCATCACTTGAAAAATCAGAAACATAGGACACATAGTCCGAATGCTCAATCACAACGCCCTAAACTGTGGCCGCAGTCCAGGGTTATGGTCATAAAAATCAATTATACTTTTATTCATGTTTTAAACTTAACATGATAAGGACAATAGGCCACAACAATGAAATCAGAACGCACTATCCTCAATTTTGAGAATTGGACTCTCAGTCCATAACATCATGAATAGGACTCATAGTCCCGAATTAACACTGATCCAAGATCACGTGCGCATAACTGAATACCAGAGGTGACGTCTCGCGTTCTAGATTCTCTTTGTTAAGTACTTATTTGTTTTGTTCAGTGAAAATCAAATTCAAAACCGAATCCTCGATAACCTATCCAGACTATCGGAAAGTTTCTAAAACATTTAGGAAAAACCTTTTCTTTGAAAATATTTTATAAAGCATCTTTGAAATACTTTTATCTTTGAAAATTTCCCTTAATAGGACATTGCCATATAGTTCATAAAAGTTTTCACTTGAAAACACATATTTCGAAAAGGATTTTTCTTTTGTATAACAACAGTTCACCAAACCATTTCAACATTTAAAACAGTTCTTTAAGTTAAAGAGCTTTTGGAAAAGAACACCAATCCTTTCATCTTCAAAGCTTATTCAGGTTTTTAATCCTTATAACAGTTGAGCACAGACACAAGTCTGGCTTAGCAAACTTTCAATCAACGGCAATATATATTCTCAGTTCAATGTTAATATCACAGTTGAAAACAGTTCATCACAGATATGCATTATAACATTTAGAGTAAGTATATTCAACATCAGATAATAGCATAACAGTTCAAGTACATCAGATCACCAAGTAAGTTCAATCAACATATAAATATCCAGTTAAACACCTACACACATGCATACAGTTATTGAATATCTTTAGGAAATCCCATCTTACCTCACGTGGAAGAAGATAAAGTAAGGAAATAAGTGTAAGTGTGAAGTGAAGAAAAGTGATTAAGTGTTGTAGGTTGAAGTTTATATAGAGGAGGGGGGGGGGGGGGGGGGGAAGAAGGGGTCACGGCTGGAAGGAAGGAGGAAGAGAAAGAAAAAGTGGTTTCCTTGTAGGGAAAGAAAGAAGGTAAGGTGGAGGTAAGGTTGGAGAGAGAATGTAAGAAAAGGTGATTTGATGAAAAAGTGAAGTATGGCTTGTTGAAAAGGTGTCATAACTTTCACATCAGTCATTCCATTCCCTCTTTGCTCTGCTCCATTGCGCATCAGATGACTTTCCGATCGTATTTCCCGATGATTTCGCCCGGGTAACACTCGGAATTTAGCCCCGAACAAGATTTTTTGCAAACACACCAAACCCACACAAAACATCAAAAAAACACTAATCATCTCGCTCACGAGTCAAGATTAGGTCTCTAGCTCAGTAAACTTGTAATGGCTGTGAAAACCCAGACCGACTTTCGTCTGAATTTTCGACCGAAAATTTTACCATGACTTCATACAGTAAAACTACACAAGAAAATATTTTTATTTAAAATAAAATCATCTTCTGGACTATATCACAAATGATTACATTAAATCATGTATTTATTGATAAAGAAGCATACGAAAAACAGGGTGTTACAACTCTACCCCTCTAAAAAGAATCTCTTCCTCGAGATTACGTATCTTGAAATAACTCAGGGTACTGCATCTTTATCTTGTCCTAAGCTTCCCACGTAGCTTCTCCAGTTGTCTCATTCCAGAAGACTTTTACTAGAGGAATTTGTTTACCTCTGAGCTGCTTCGTCATCTTATCCGCAATTCGTACGGGTGATGTCACAAAAGACAAGTTCTCTTTTAATTGTACATTATCAGACTTTATGATATGTGATGGATCATGAATATATTTTCTCAATTGAGAGACATGAAAGACATCATGGATGTTGGAAAGAAAAGGTGGTAAGGTTATCTTATAAGCTACTGGACCTACACGACGAAGAATTTGGTAGGGTCCAAGGAATTTGGGAGTGAGCTTCCTGGATTTAATTACTCTGCCAATCTCAGTCGTTGGCATGACTCTCAAGAACACATGCTCGTCTTCCTCAAACTCCAGGGGTCGTCGTCTCTTATCCGAGTAACTATTCTGTCTACTTTGGGCCGTCTGCATTTTCTCCTAGATCATCTTCATTTTCTCGGTCGTCTGCTGCACCAGCTCTGGTCCTAACAACAAGCTTTCTCCATCCTGATACCAACATAGTGGTGTTCTGCACCGTCGACCATATAGAGCTTCATAGGGTGCCATTCCTATGCTTGAGTGGAAACTGTTGTTATAGGTAAACTCTATCAACGGTAACGACTCATCCCAACTCCCTGTATCCTCCAAAACGCAGGCTCTAACCAAGTCTTCAAGAGACTGAATCGTCCTTTCCGATTGTCCATCGGTCTGTGGATGATACACAGAACTCAATTTGACTTTTGTTCCCAAAGAGTTATGTAGTCCCTTCCAGAACTCTGATGTAAATCTCGGATCACGATCCGAAATAATACTCGAGGGTATACCGTGCAACCTAACAATCTCATTGATGTACAACTGAGTCAACCTTTTCATTGTGTACTTCATGTTGATAGGTAGAAAGTGAGCAGACTTGGCCAGTCGATCTACAATTACCCATATAGCCTCATACCCTTTTCTAGTTCTTGGTAAACTGGTTACGAAATCCATTGATATCCCGTCCCACTTCCATTCGGGAATATCTAAAGATTGCAACATTCATGCGGGTCTCTGATGTTCTACTTTGGCTTTCTGACATACTAGACATAAAGCGACAAATTCCATTACGTCTCTCTTCATTCCGTACAACCAATACAACTTCTTTAAGTCTTGATACATTTTGGTGGCTCCCGGATGCATACTCAACTTATTCTTATGAGCCTCTTCTAAAATCAGCTTCCTCAGCTCAACATCGCCAGGTAGAAAAATCCTTTCACCAAACCTCAAGATCCCATCTTTTCCATCTCTGAACTCTGACAATGCTCCTTACCGCACTAAGTCCTTTTCAGTCTACAGATACTGATCAGTCTCTTGTTTCTCCTTTATCTGTTCCATCAATCCATTTGACACGGTGATCTTGTTTAGACACAGCCTTCCTGGTGTAACCTCGACCGACAAACTCAGATCTCGGAATTGTTCCAACAATCCCTGCTCCCTAACCATCATCACTGACGCGTGAATCGACTTTCTGCTTAGTGCATCAGCCACTACATTCACCTTCCCTGGGTGATACTGTAGTTGAAAGTCGTAATCCTTTAGAAACTCTAACCAACGTCTCTGACGCATATTCAACTCCTTCTGGTTGAACAGGTACTTCAAGCTTTTATGGTCACTGAAAACATTAAAAGTAGCTCCATACAAGTAATGACTCTAGATTTTCAAAGCAAAAACCACAGACGCCAACTCTAAATCATGCGACGGGTAGTTCTTTTCTTGAATCTTCAACTGCCTCGAAGCATGAGCCACGACTTTCCGGTTCTGCATCAGTACACAACCCAACCCTTGATACGAAGCATCACAGTAAACCTCAAAAGATTCCCTGGGATCGGGTAGGATCAACATAGGTGAGGTTGTCAACCTCCTTTTCAGCTCTTGAAAGCTTCTCTCATATGCTTCTGTCCAAACGAACACTTGGTCCTTACGAGTTAACTGAGTGATAGGTCCCACAATCTTGGAAAATCCTTCAATGAACCTCCTGTAGTAGCCAGCCAAACCCACAAAACTACGGATTTCTGTTGCCGTTGTTGGCCTTTCCCATTCCAACACAGCCTCGACCTTCGTTGGATCCACAACGATTCCATCGCGGGATATCACATGACCCAAGAATTAAACTTGATCCAACCAAAACTCACACTTTTCGGGTTTCGCATAGAGTTGGTTCTCTCTCAGGACTTGAAGAACAATGCTAAGGTGTTCGGCATATTTCTCCTGGTTTGGAGAATAGATCAGAATGTCATCAATGAAGATGACCACGAACTGATCCAAATAAGGACGAAAGATTCTATTCATGTAGTCCATGAACATAGCAGGTGCATTCGTCACTCCAAACGGCATCACCAAATACTCATAATGCCCATAGCGTGTTCAAAACGCTGTCTTAGGAACATCCTCTGCTTGTACTCGAATCTGGTGATAGCCTGACCTCAGATCTATCTTTGAAAACACTGCCGCGCCATGCAACTGATCCATAAGATCATCTATCCTTGGAAGAGGATATCTGTTTTTGATCGTAACTTTTTCCAACTAACGAAAGTCCACACATAGCCTAGTCGTTCCATATTTCTTCTTCACTAACAAAACTGGATCTCCCCACGGTGATACACTAGGTCGTATAAA
Source organism: Sophora flavescens (assembly GCA_030762895.1). Classification (NCBI taxonomy): domain Eukaryota; kingdom Viridiplantae; phylum Streptophyta; class Magnoliopsida; order Fabales; family Fabaceae; genus Sophora; species Sophora flavescens. The sequence continues at coordinate 164,800,812 of CM061062.1, read as the reverse complement.
CTCCTTCCTCATCAGATCCTCAAGTTGCTCCTTCAAGGTTTCTAACTCTGATGGCGACATGCGATACAGTGCCATGGATATTGGTCCAGTGCCTGGAATCAGATCAATCGCGAACTCGATATCTCGACCAGGTGGCAATCCAGGTACATCCTCAGGGAAAATTTCCAAAAACTCTCAAACGACAGGTATGGATTCTAAGTCAAACTTGCTCTCGACGTCCGAAGAAAACAGCAGCATGTATCCTTAAGCTCCCTCTTTCAAAGAAGCTCTTACCTGACTAGCAGATAATAATCCAGAAATCTCATCCCTAAAAACTAAGGTTTTCTGAGCACAATCTATTAGAATATGGTTGGAAGATAACCAATCCATGACTAAGATCACATCTAGTTGTACTAAAGGCAAACAAATCAAGTCTACAAGGAAGTTTCTACTCTGAACAATGATAGGACAATTTAAGCAAACAGAATTAACAGTCACAGGTTTAGCAGTTGGGGTAGAAACAATCAGATTATAAGGTAAGGAAGAAACAGGCAAGTTTAGAGTTTTCACACGATCCATATAAATAAAAGAATGGGTTGCACCCGAATCAAACAATACAATTAATAGATTACCATTAATGTCACACTCACCCTGCACGAGATTTTCAGAGTTCGACGCCTCCGCACCACTCATTGTGTAAACTCTTCCCTTGGCAGTTGGTTTGCTTGCCCTGGTATGATTGATTGACTGCTCCCTCTTCGGCGCACGACATTCCCTTGCCAAGTGTCCAATGCGGTCACAGTTGTTGCACTTGGAGTCCTTATTTGGGCAAAACTATGAACATAAAGACAAGAACTTGAAAAATAAACAACATAGGATCATTACCCTCAACAATATGAAGAACTTTGATGAAGAACTTAATGTAAAAAGCTTGATAAAAAGATGAACTTTAGAAGAGAGAAGAAGAGAAAGTAAGGAAATAAGTATAAGTGTGAAATGTGTGAAGTGAAGAAAAGTGATTAAGTGTTGTAGGTTAAAGTTTATATAGAGGGGGCAGAAGAAGAAGGGGTCACGGCTGGAAGGAAGAAGGAAGAGAAAGAAAAGTTGGTTTGCTTGTAGGGAAAGAAAGAAGGTAAGGTTTGGTAAGGTGGAGGTATGGTGTGGAGGTAAGGTTGAAGAGAGAATGTAAGAAAAGGTGATTTGATGAAAAAGTGAAGTATGGCTTTCCTAAAAAGGTGTCATAACTTTCACATCAGTCATTCCGTTCCCTCTTTGCTCTGCTCCATTGCGCATCAGATGACTTTCCCCATCGTATTTCCCGACGATTTCGCCCGGGTAACACTCGGAATTTTGCCCCGAACAAGATTTTTTGAAAAAACTCCAAACCCACACAAAACATCGAAAAAAATACTAATCGTCTCGTTCATGAGTCAAGATTAGGTCTCTAGCTCAGTAAACTTGTATTGGCTGTGAAAACCCAGACCGACTTTCATCTGAATTTTCGACCGAAAATTTTACTGTGACTTCATACAGTAAAACTACACAAGAAAATAATTTTATTTAAAATAAAATCATCTTCTGGATTTTATCACAAATAATTACATTAAAGCTCGTATTTATTGATAAAGAAGCATACGAAAAACAGGGTGTTACATATATACCGTATGTTGTTGGTATATATTGTATGTTGTAGGTATATTAATTGAATGGCTGAGCTGCAATTGGATGATAACATGAGATATGTTAGTAAGAGTATGGATATGCATATGTGCTATGTGGTGTCGTGCTGTTTTCATATCTGCCATGTGCTGTGTGATGTTGGGAATCCCACCTACTTATTTTCTATTTCCTGTGTCTGCTGGCTATCTGCCTTCTGTGTTCTTCTGAGAAGACTGAGATGTCAATATGTCGCTCGGTTAATTCATCGTAGAGGTTGAGGTTCAAGCATGCTGACGATATGTTGAAGTTGCTAGGGGACGTCTTGCAGACTTCAGATGGTCCAAGACGATGGTGTTTGTGTTTCTGTCATGCCTAACCTTTCTTCCTTGTGATAGGCATGAATGCCAATGGTTTGTAGGCTATGCCTTTTCCCTTGGAAGGGGAAAGGACCTAGTACGAGAGCTACTTTGTAGTGGCTCTAGAAGTGTCTTTTGTGATGACATCGACAGTGGTCTCTTGTAGAGTTTCCACTAGATTTTGTCATTTGGGTTTGTCCTTCTCATGGTGTACGAGAAAGGATTGTCTTTTATATTTTAGTTTGGTCAGCTTGATATGTCTGGGAGTTAGTGTTACTAAATTATTGAGCTGTGACTCCAAGTACCCTACACTTTTAGGAGCTACGACTCCATATCTTTATGTTGGGTCTCTGTATGTGTAGATGTTTTGTTAGACGAGTCGGGTTGGTTTTTCTTATGTATTCTATTTTTGAACTTGTGACCTTAAATGTATTATGAAATACATTCTACATTCACTGTTTCCAGATATTTACATTCACGTCTTGCGAAAGCGAAAAATTTCCCCGTTATATTACAACGAATTTTAAACTACCTAATTTCGACCTTAAAATGTTACGGACAATGTAGCGCCCGAGAAGAGTGTTACACAAGTGGGAGAATAAATGTTTGATTATTTATGTTTTTTTATTTTGAAAAATAAATTCACTCTAAATATTATTTTTTAAATATTGAATGTTTTACCCATTGTCAAAAAAAATTAAATTTTATAATTATTTTGAATTAGGTGACATGTGGCAAAAGTTTTCAACCATGGTTTTTCTTTATAATATTTATATATTTATTAAAATATTAAAATATATAATTGTTTCAATAAAGCTAAAATATTTAATTTAATTTAATTTAGTATGTTATGTGACTTGTGTATAAATAAAAAAAATTATATAATTTTATTCTGATTTTTTAAAACTATTTTAATTGTAAGTTCAGATCATTGTTACAAAAATATTACATACCTTAAAATTTATATTTAATTTTTTCATTAATTTTTTGTCAAAGTAATCTTTTATTTTTTGTTTTATATTAATATTTAGTTATTCACAAGTTATTTTATTTGTGCGATTGACGGATTTCCTTAAAAACAATAATTTTATGTATGATAAGACATTTCTATTTAATGAATAATTATTTAGCACAGTTTTTAATTAACTCAATTCTCTTTAAAAATATATGATCAGCATATTTTAGAGCCCATTGAGCCCAAATTGGAGCAGCCCCTGATCACGAATCATCAACTTGAAATTCGAATTCCTATCCACCGTCCAAGCCTTGTTGACCCCAACTTATTGCTCATAAAAATTTTCAGAGTCATTCTCCTTTTCAATAAAATACTCACATGGGAAACTTGTACCGAAATTGGAATCCTCTAAAACAGCAATAACCGCTCCTAGATTTTTTATCTATAAAGCAAAGCAATCTTCACATAATTTCTAACATGCAAAAGAAACACAATACCATCACAATGTCTTTGCTTGCCAAGACACTTCTCCTACTATGTGTGCTAATTTATCAAAATAATTTATAGTCTTCTATATATATATATATATATATATATATATATATATATATATATATATATATATATATATATAAATATATATAAAAGCTTATTTTAGCTTATTGCAATAAATTTGCGCCTGAGAAGTTTATAAAAATAAGTTATTTTTAGCTTATTTGAAAAATGCTTATGGAATAAGCACTTAACTAAGTTGTTTCATCAAACAATCCCTAAAAAATTAAATATTATACGGCTCAATTGTGTTTTGATAGTATATTAGCCAATGCCCATGCATCGCACAACGTATCAATTTCTTAAAACAAATAGATGATATGAATATTTTTTGACATTTTAAATTGCATTTTCATTATCATCTGGAAACAAACACTTAATATTAATGTGGTGAAGTTCATATAAATAATAGTACCAAAAACAATTCGTATAAATAAATCTTCAACCTTGCATTGCTTGCTTGAAACTTTGCAACCTGCAAAAGAAAATGAATTGATTTTACAAAAAAAAAACTCGAGAAAAACAAGAGGAATCAAACTTCTTAGGTTTAATAAATTAATTGGAAAATGATTGATTATCCTCAATACCAATGCAAATTGGAGAATAAATGTTTTAATAGCTCATACACAGATTCTAACACATGTATCTCTCTATATACAAAGCATCCTTATTTTTTCAAAAATCTTATAAATATCTATCCAAAAAATTATAAATATCATAAATTCGTCCTTATTTTTAGTCTCTTTAAATAAATTAATTGGAAATACTTGATAATCCTAAATACCAATGCAAGTTAGAGAATAAATGTTTTACAATTTATAATTTATATTTTGAAAAAACAAATTGCGCTAAATATTATTTTCTAAATATGAAATGTTTTGTCAATTGTCAAAAAGAATTTAAATTTTATAATTACTCTGAAGGTGACATGTGACTAAAGTTTCCAACCATAGTTTTTGCTTTATAATATTCATATATTTATTTATCGATTATTTTTTAGTTTCTTTAAATAAATTAATTGAAAATGATTTCTCAATACTAATGCAATGGGAAGAATAAATGTTTTAAGAGTTTAATTTGTCAGCACTGTCAATCTAAAGATTTCGAGGACGATTTTTTTTTTAGTGGGGTAGTATTGTAACACCCCGATTTATACTGTTTTTCTTTATCGGTAGAATTATATATGTTTTTATTTTTATCCGAGACCTAGAAAATGATTTTGGATAAACCAAAATCATATGTAGACTCTAATTTATAGTAGAAGGTTACGGTTAAATTTTGGGTTGAAAATTCAGACGGAACCTGGTCTGCGTTTTCACTGACATTAAGATTTTACTAATCAGAAAACCTAATTTTGACCCGAGAACGAAAGAATTTATATTTATAACATTTTTTTCAACGATATAAATTATTTTGGAAATTTTAGCTCAAAAATAAAATGTTATATTTTATTCGGGTGAATTTTCAACGAAAACGCGCGAGAGAATTTAAATCGGGTAAACGACGGAGCCTGATACAGAACTATAGAGACCCGCTAATGGATGAGGCTAGTGAGTCATGGATGACTCATTTCAATTTTCAAGTGAGTCACCATGGTGAGTCATGGTGTGACTCACCATGTCATGATGACAATTTGAGAAAAGTCCAAAATGCCCTTGAACTTTCAATGAAATGCCCTTGAAATTTTGGACCATTTTACCCCAACCCCCATGGCTCAAACCCCTTAATACTTAACCACTTTCATTTTTAAACTTCATCTTCTTCCAAGTTGCGTTTTCTCTCAAAAACCCTAGAAAACTCCATTGTTAACAAGCTTGATTTGGATCGTTTTTTCACTTCTTTCATCAATTAGAGGTATATCCTCATGATTAATGATCATGGCTACACTTCCTTCTAATTAATTTCACTCATTCATGTCTTGTTCATCCTAATTCCATTTTTCTTGATTTTCTTCATTTAATTCTAGAAAATCATAGAAAATAGATTTTTGAAGTATGACAATTGTTCTTGTCTCTCTAATACTCTAGGATCATAGATCCAAGAGCTTGAAAAATTTAGAGATCCCTAGCCTATTTTTTTTATGTAGGCCGAACCATAACCATATGGGTTATATGGTTTTTGTTTCAATTTTTAACTTGTTTTATGCTTTGTTGTGAAGGATCAAGTGATAGTATTTTGTGTTGAGTTGTGTGGAGGAAACAAAAATTTCAAGAGGCTACTTCTAGAGGAAAACCGAAATTCCAAAGGTAAGAGGAGTTTACCTGAGGGGTTTTGATAACTATATGTTATTAGTCTGTCGTATGTAATTTATTCGTGGTAAATCTGTGGTGTTTGATTTAATATTACGTAATTGTTTATGTGATTTAAATGTTATCTGTGAAAGCATGTGATAACTGTGATGTATGGATAACTGTGAGATATGGATTAACTGTTGTTTGAATTATTGATTGAAAGCCTGACAGTGGTCAGTGCTCAATTATAATTGAGGATAAAACTTTAAAAAGTTTTAGGAGAAACTTAAGGGTTTTGAAATATGGAAGTGTAAGAAAATGAGGAAAATAATAATATTTAATGAGTTTTTGGAGAAAGAGTAAGTTAATGGGTCACAGTGAGAACAAAACTGTGAAAAAATTTCATTTACATTAATTTTTCCAAAATAAATTCAAAAAGAAAATAAATAGTAATTAAAATAAGTTAAGTTTCAAAAATATATTAATATTGATGGTGAAAATCTTTTTATAAAAGAAAAGTCATTTGATTTATAAATGATTTTATTCTAGACGAAAAATAATTTAGAAAAGTGTTTTACGGCGAAATTATGAGAAACAATTTTATTACTTTGGACAGAAGTGGGTTAGAAATTATTTTGAAGGATTTGATGGATTTTCGGGAAAGAAATTTAAAAAGAAAATGAATTTTAGGAAAAATGAATCCCGTTGTGATTTAACATTTTATAAACGAATTTCAGTGGAAAAGATTTTTTGCAAAAGGATTTTAAATCAGCGAAAACATTTCCGATAAACTTGTATAAGTTTCGGAGTTTTGTTTTTGGTATTTGTGTTTCACGGAACGAAAACTATGTTGAAAGGGAATTGAGGAAAGAAGTAATGACCTAGATTGCCGAGATATCAGGCTAGTGTTCCTATGGGAAAAATTAAGGAAAAAGATAAGGACCTAGATTGTCGGGACGTCAGGCTAGTGTTCATATGAGAAAGAAATTATAAGTCGCGGATTTTAAAATTCTTACATTGGTGGTGAAATGAATTTAATACCTGAGTAAAGATAGTCGTGAGCTTTGAACCTCGACCAAGAAAGAACAACGGAAAATAAAAATGACGAAAACAACTGGTTTACATGCATAGTCTGGCAGATATGCCATTATGGCAGACATGCCATTGTGTATCGAGCTACAATTCACAAAGGGTGGATTGACAAATTGGATAGTTACGGACCAAAGATATGTTCTTGGGTCTATTAGGGACATTCATGCTCGAAATCCACAGAATGCTCGGGGCTTTGCAATCTCAGGTTGTGGAACTCGGTTACCCAGCACGGATGTACTCAATAGGGAACTATTTAATATTATTTAGGTGAGACGTGATACCCTTGAACAATTGGGGACCGGACCTAAATTAAGATGCCGACTGTAACACCCCATTGGGCATTACTTTGTAAACACATGTGGAAATAAATAAAAAAGAATTTTACTGGTTGCTTTCGGAAAATTGATTTATTGGAAGATAGAAAATCTGGGTGTAAAAATTTTTCTTCCGAATACTATGAACATAACGTGCACATCACAATAGTAAAAACTGTATTATTCACAACAGAACTTCAAACCATATAAAGGTTTTCAAAACACCTACACAGATTATCTTAAACATACCACCCAAAGAAAATCCTAAGTTGGTCGCTCTACAGGAGACTCACTGATAAGACCTCGTGATCATCCCTATGATCACACATCTCTTTCCGCAATCCGGACTTAAGTCTCCAAGTGACTTAAGAAACTCTTCTGCAACATCTGCATTTGTGTACCAAGGTACAACAACAAAGCCAGGAGAACATGCATATGCAAGGGTGAGTTCCAATATATGGATTTTAAAACGTTAACTATATGCACGACACACAAACATCATTTAACATATATATTCAAAATAAACAATTATTTATCAAAGGGTTTCATACTCGACAATCTTCGTTGTTTTAAAAACCATGACACTTCAATATTCATCATCTAACTTTTGTACCTAATCTCCGGAGCTTCAAACACCAAATAAATGAGCTGATCAGGCTCTCGTTACTAGATAAGGCAGAAAATATTAAACGTTGCCAAATAAGGCAGGTTTCAAATTAACCATAACACTGTCCAAAACGAGACACAGTGAATACCATGCATAGTATATGGTTTCGTGGTCATATATCCATCAAGGCACAGTGATGCAAACGTCATGAATACTTTCCATCAAGAATTCAAGTCCTATGCAGAGGAACATCCGCCCAAAAATGCACGCAAAACGTTTTGTTCACGTCATTTTCTTTGTGTTCATTCTTTCCTTGTCGAGACTCAAAGGGTCACGTCCGATCCAATGTTTAAACATTTAAGTTTAACAATTATTCCAATAAAAAGGACTCCAAGTCCAAACCAATTAAACAGACACCAAGTCAAGAATGTGCAAATCACGAAATCTAGACCTATGCACCATATTTAGAATCGTAGATTTTGACGCACAAAAATCAATACATATTTTTATAGGACATTAAGTCCATAACTTCCCGTTGAGGACACACGGTCCATACCAAAGAACACTAGACCCGATGTCTCGACAACTAGGTTCGACTTTCAATTTTAAAAGCATTTTCGCTCTATGAAACACAAATCCAAAAACAAAATTTCCTCAACTTATCCAAGTTGTTGGAAATAACCCGTTGTATAAAATACTTTACGGAAAATCCTTTTACATTGGAAATTCGTTTTATAAAATCATCAAAACCGCTTAAAAATTCATTTTCTTTCAAAAATCAATATTTTGAACCTGAAAATATTGCTTTGAGACAAATTCTATGTTTTAACTAATATTACTATTTTTTAATAATACTTCCGTAACTATTGTCGGAATTGTCCGACGTTTAACGTTTTAAAAAGGTTTTAAGTCCAAATATGACTTTTCTAGTAAAATAATTTTCCCAACACCGTAATAAAATTATTTTTGAAACTTATATTCTTAAAATAACATTTTTTAATATTTAGAAATTTCTTACGTATACATTAGTTGTACTAAAATATTTTCACGGTTACGTCCTCACTGTGACTCATAAAACACTCTTATACCGTTAAATCATTAAAATAATATTATTTTTAACTGTTATCCATTTTTCACCAATCAAATAATTAAATAATAATATATTACTATTTTCCACTAATTAAAACTCATTATTTCATGAAAAGCTTATTAACGCTTTTAACCTCGTAATTAATTGAGCACTGACCACTGTCAGGCTTTCCAATCCACAATCAACATCAAAAATCATTTCATGCCAATAATATAGCAAATAGCAATTAATGGCATGCAACAAAATATAATCACAATTAAATGCAAATAATTAAAAGCAGATAATATAAAAGCAATTAATGCTAACTACGTAAAATAAATAATACACCCAATAAAGAATACAGCTATCAGAAAAATCCCTCAGGTACTCCTCTTACCTCTTGAAGATTTTTCCTTATGAATTAAAGTTCCGTCAAACGTCCGATCTCCGCAAAACACATACACAATTCACACAACACTTTATCCTTCAACAAAACAAAACAAATAATTATCAATCAAATACTAATTACACCTATGCTCCTATATGATAGGTTCGGCCATGAGGTTTTTAAGTTGGCTAGACATGATACAATTTTGGATTAAGGATCCTTAAGCAAATTAAGACATAAACAAAACTTACTTAACAAAAATTGAATCAAAGCCATCTTAACCACAAAGTTAAGACTTTCGGCCATGGGATGATTTTATGACTATAATTTTTAAAAATCCTAAGCTCTTTGGATTAGTGATCCTTGATCACTTAAAACCCTAAAACAAAGGTTAACACACAAAGATTGAAATCAAATATTCCATCCCTTCAAAAAACAAACTTCGGCCATGAGTACAAATATGGCTTAGAGATTTTAATTTGATCTAATCATCCTAGATTCAATACATACATGAGCTATAAGATTGAATCAAGCAAGATTAGTTAAAAAAAAGAACAAAGTCCCCCCCCCGACACACACACACACAAAAAACTAGGGTTCGGCCTCAATAAGATCAACAGGCAAGAATTTTTAGTTTGATGTATCCTCTTGGATGTTGAATATAGAGAGGATAATAAGAGTATAGAAATTGGTGTCATGCTCATTGGATTTTTCTATGATTTACTATGAATTTTCAAAGTTCTAGATCTAAGAATTGAAAAAATATGATCATGACCTTGAAACATAAAAATGAATGAAGAACATGCTATTGATTGAGTGAGAGAAGTATGATATACCTCTTGGAATTTGAAAATGAGCTAAGAATCATGTAGTTGCTTCACAAAACAAGGCTATGGAAACTTAGAGTTTTTTTTTGAGAAAATGGAGGAAAAGCATCATGGAGAAGACGATGACAAGCTTAAATAGCAATGAAATGGGCTCATTTTGGAGGGTTTGGACCGTGGAAATGAGGGGTATAAGGGTCCAAGGCATAAATTTTTAGGGACAAAATTGTAATCTTACACAATGACAATTTTGTGGATTAATTAGAACTTAAGGACAATTTGGTAATTTTACCTAAGGTAATCATGAAAAACTTGTGGTGGAAATTTGTTGAAGATGTGGCTAATTCTCCACCACAAAAACAAGATGAAGATGCCTTAACCATGGTTATAAACTAACTATGATAGGTTAAGTTAGGGGTATTTTGGTCTTTTTACACTAAACTCATCATTACATCCATTAATTGCTAGGTGAGTCATCCCTATGACTCACCACCCTAGGTGGCAAGATATCTCAGCATCCGATGTCGGGTTTTGTTTCTGCACGTGTGTTCTCGACTCCGTCGATTACCCGATTTAAGGTTTTACGCCCGAATCACGTATAATAACCTATTTATTTTGAAAATTTTCAAAATAACCTATATTGTTGGAAATGAGAAATAAAATCTATTCATTTCGTTCTCGGACCAAAATTAGATTTTCTGATCAGTAAAATCTTACTGTCGGTGAAAACGCAGACCGGGTTCCGTCTGAATTTTCAACCAAAAATTTCACCTTATACTTATAAAAATAAGTATAATATGCATATGACTTTAGTTTTCCCAAAATCATTTTCTAAGTTTCACATAAAAATATAAATGTTTATTTATATTTATACCGGTCTTAGAAAGCAGAAAAATCGGGGTGTTACACCGACCCAACGTGAAACAATTGTGTTATGGGTATTATTGCTGCCTATTCTACTCGAAGAAGGGAAGTTCGGATCTCCGGAGAATAAATATCAAAATTTAGATGATGGATGTTGAAGTGTCATGCATTTTTACAAAATCGCGATGACTGTCGGGTATGAATAGCATTGTTTAGAATATTATGATTGTCTTGAAAATGCATATGATGTTTATTTGTGTGTCGCGCATGTAGTTATCATGATGAAACTCATTTGTCGGTATCTCACCCTTGTGTTATTTCTTGTTGGGTTTCTACCGTGTTATTATATGTATTCGAGTACAGATGAACCACATAGGGAATCTGTCATATTCAAGGATTATGTCCCTGATGTTTGATGAAGTAGACGACGGAGACGCATGGGTGATAAACCCGGGAGCCCGCTGTGCAATATATATAGGCCCGGTATCTATCACTGAAGGCACACATGTAGCTAGGCCACATCGACGTACCCATACGATTCAGACTATGAAGGTTCCACTGCCACCGATGTGGTTATTACTGGGAGCTCTAGTTGAGCAGGGAAATCTAGTACACCAGCCTCCACCTGTCCAGCAGTTCCAGGATGCGGCACCACTTACACCTCCAGCCCCTCTGATTTTGGTACCAGAGGTAGATGATGAGATCGAGGAGGACCCTCGGGAGGATGAGGAGGTACCGGAGTATCATCCTATGGATGATGTTGTGGACCCCGCTACTGATGCGGGAGTAGAGGTACCCACACTGGCTACCCCTGTAGTTGGTGAGGACCATGGTGGTCTTTCCAGCGGTTTCCACTAGTGTGACCAGCTGTAGGACTTTTTGGTTTTCATTTTTGAGGTAGTGGTATTTCATCAGTCTGTATATTTGGCTACCAAGAGCCATTCTTTTAGAGTCGTGATTCCAGACTACCGCTATGTTATAGTTATGTCTTTATTTTATTTATGTTATGACTTTGGGAAATGACCTGTTTGCATAAAGGTCGTGATGTAAATGTTATGATGGTGCATATATATATGTTGGTTGTTAATATCAAAAAGAGAAAAAAAAATTCATCACCATTTTTTAGTAAGGCTAAGTAACTAGAAAATTTTATTTTCCGAAAGTAACCAGTCGTATTATTTTATTTTTATATTTTCCGCAACGAGTTAACCATGTAACACCAAGGGGGTGTTACACAGACCGCCATTAACTTCTCTCCTACGTGGCAATTAGGTGGTGATGTGGGCAGTTGGCATGGCACGTTGGTCATGTGGCAGCATGTGATGATGCCACATGTCAGTGTGTGATGGTGCCATGTGGCAGGGTTTGATGGTGCCACATGGTAGGACCAAATTGAATCCAGAAAATAAGATAGGGGACCAAATCGAAAAGCCCTTCTTCCCCAATGAGCTTCTTCCCCAAGGATTGCAGATAGATATGGATGACCGTTCTTGAAACTGGTTGAGTGCTTGCTACTTGAGGGGAGTTGACATTTTGTGTACAAAAGAATTCACTTATAGTCTCTTTTCTCCATTAACCAACTGCTAAAACTCCCCCAAAAAATTACCATGGAACACTCTGCGACCCATCCTCCCTCTTCCACGTAACACGCCAACCAACCTCCATAAAGTCCATCAAAGTCACCACCTTCCACCGCATTTCGCCTAGCAGTTGTCGCAAGGTCCCCTAAATCTAGACTCCTTCGTGCTACACCAGTCACTGGTTTGGAGAAAGGTCATCCATGGTTATCTACAACCCTTAGAGAAGAAGACCCATAGGAGAAGAAGACACATTGGGGAAGAAGGGCTAAGATTTCGATTTGGTCCCTAATCTTATTTTTTAGATTTGTTTTGGTCGCTTATCTTATTTTTTGGATTCATTTGGTCATCCCACATGGCAAATGTGCCATATCAGCTGCCCATGTCATCACTTAACTGTCACCTGGGAGAGAGGTTAACAACGATATGATGAAAGTGACTAATTTAGATAACGTTTCAAACTTAAGGAACCAAAATGAATCTAAAAAATAAGATAAGGGACTAAAATATAATTTAGTCTACGAAATAAAGAATGTATTGAATTCTATTTATATTATAAGTATTGAATGTATTTAGTATTTATTTTCTTGGTTTCATAAGGTATCCCCGCATGCAACTTCAGAAGCTAATCTCTCGAGGTAATAAACGATATTGAATGACTGACATCTCCTAACTAGGTTTTTTTTTTCCATACACAAGAACCAGATATTAAACCCTCTGACCACTTGCTTAAGGAGTCCCAACACGTTACCACTCAAAATGTATTTAGTATTTACTTTTTGATTCAAGAAATTTTTATTTACTATTAAAAAATTTATTAGGTGGATTTTTTAATTACTTATTTGTTTGTTTATTTGAGAAAAGCTATACATTTTTGGCTTGTCGCTTTCAATACTGCTCTAGGCTGAACTCTGAAGAGTGAAGATGCGACAGTGTACCAAGCAGAGAGGGCAAAAATTTGGATTTGATGTTGACTATATGGCTTAGGGCATGTATTCCTCAACCATAAAGTCATGTTTCAATCTCAGATTAACCTTAAGACCAACCATAGCCCTCTCTATCTTAGACACACTCTTAACCAGATGCCAATCCCTGAACCAATTCAACCAGATTCTCTCTCAGATGAACCTCACTGGATTCATCAAAGACACTTTTGCAGCAAGCAGGCTCATCAACTTCTCCACTACTCACTCCACTTTCATTCCCTTTCATCATTCACTCCAAATATTCAACCACCTCGACAACCCCAACGGCTTCATTTGGAACACTATGATGCGTTCTCACTTGGAACGTAACTCTCCTCAAGAAGCACTTTTTTTATACAAGCTTTTCCTCGTTAATGACAATGCATTACCCGATAACTACACGCACCCCATTCTTCTTCGGTCCTGTGCTGCCAGGCTGTCTGAATTTGAAGGAAGAGAAATACATTGTCATGTTGTCAAGTTAGGTTTTGATTCGGATGTTTATGTCCGGAACACGTTGATTAATTTGTATGCTGTTTGTGGGAACATGGTGAGTGCGCGTAACGTGTTCGATGAAAGTCCTGTTTTGGATTTGGTTTCTTGGAATACAATTTTGGCTGGGTATGTTCAGGTGGGTGATGTAAAAGAAGCAGAATGTGTGTATAGTCGGATGCCGGAACGGAACACTATTGCTTCCAACTCAATGGTTGTGCTTTTTGGAAGGATGTGCTGTGTTGTTCGCGCGCGTCATGTTTTTGATGAGATTCCTCGAAAGGATATGATTTCTTGGAGTGCAATGATTTCTTGTTATGAGCAAAATGGCATGTATGAGGAAGCATTGGGTTTGTTTGTGGATATGAATGCCAATGGAATAATGGTGGATGAGGTGGTTGTGGTTAGTGCTATCTCTGCTTGTACACACCTCTCAATTGTAAAGACAGGGAGGTCAATACATGGTTTGGCGGTAAAAATTGGAACTGAATCTTATGTTAGCCTTCAAAATGCCTTGATACATTTGTACTCAAGCTGTGGGAAGATAATGGATGCAAAAAAACTTTTTAGTGATGGCTTCCTCTTGGATCAGATATCTTGGAACTCGATGATTTCTGGTTACTTGAGATGTGGTTCGATTGAAGATGCCGAGACATTATTTTATTCCATGCCTGAGAAGGATGTCGTGTCTTGGAGTGCTATGATATCGGGTTATGCTCAACACGAACGTTTCTCGGAGGCTCTGGCTTTGTTCCAAGAAATGCAACTTCAAGGAATTAGGCCAGATGTGACTGCTTTAGTGAGTGTCATCTCAGCATGCACCCATCTGGCTGCGTTGGACTTGGGTAGATGGGTTCATGCTTATATAAGTAAAAATAAATTACAGGTTAATGTCATTTTGGGCACAACACTAATAGATATGTATATGAAATGTGGGTGTGTGGATAATGCATTGGAGGTTTTCTATGCAATGGAGCAAAAGGGTGTTTCTACTTGGAATGCTCTCATTCTTGGGTTGGCAATGAATGGTTTGGTGGAAAAATCACTTCACATGTTCGCAGATATGAAAAAAACCAGGACACTTCCTAATGAGATAACATTTATGGGAGTTCTTGGGGCTTGTCGGCATATGGGTCTAGTGGATGAGGGGCGCCACTACTTTAGTTCCATGATCCAAGAACACAAGATAGAGCCAAATATTAAGCATTATGGATGCATGGTTGATCTTTTAGGACGTGCAGGTTTGCTTAAAGAAGCAGAGGAACTGATCGAGAGTATGCCGATGGCACCTGATGTTGCTACTTGGGGTGCTTTGCTTGGGGCTTGTAGAAAACACCATAACAATGAAATGGGGGAGAGATTGGGAAGAAAACTCATTCAGCTTCAGCCCGACCATGATGGTTTCCATGTACTATTGTCAAATATATATGCTTCAAAAGGAAATTGGGGTGATGTTCTTGAAATTCGGGGAATTATGGCACAACATAGGGTGGTGAAGACACCTGGTTGTAGCATGATTGAAGCAAATGGAATAGTTCATGAATTCCTGGCAGGAGATATGACACACCCTCAGATAAATAATATCCAGCATATGTTAGACGTAGTGGCTGAAAAATTAAAGATTGAGGGCTATACACCAACAACGAGTGATGTTTCACTAGACATAGATGAAGAAGAGAAGGAATCTGCCCTTTTCAGGCACAGTGAAAAACTTGCGGTTGCCTTTGGACTTATCACTATTGCTCCACCAGCTCCAATTAGAATAATGAAGAACTTGCGCATATGTAATGATTGCCACACTGTAGTGAAGTTAATTTCTAAAGCATTTGATCGTGAAATTGTGGTAAGGGATCGTCATCGCTTTCATCACTTCAAGCGTGGATCTTGTTCCTGCATGGATTTTTGGTAGCATAACTGTACACAATTAAAGTGAATGGGTATTCGGTTTATTTCCTTGCGGCAGAATCAAATGTGCTTAAAGCAGGTGCATTCAAATTTTTTTACAATTTTTTTACGGCAGAATCATATGCCGTTCTTTCTTATACTGCAAGTTGTATTGAAAAACTCCTGCTGGTACAGGATAAGGGGGTAGAGCACGTTATACCTAAGCATATAACAATCCAATTTTCCTGATGTTGATGAACAATCTTTTCAGTGCCTTGAAGCTCCAAGAGTATGAACAATCTTTTCAGTAGCCATTCTCGTGATGCGGGCTTGTGAGAAGGACTCATCTTTTCTATCTGTTTTTGAAGCAAGCCATTTTCCTAGGCTTGAAATAATATTGACTAATAACAATAATACACATTTAGTTGCTTGCTCAGCTTGTTGAGTTAAAGGGACTGGCCATGAATCTTCATGCAAATATTTGGGAGTATAGCTCATCAAGTCTCTGTTGGTATTTATGCCACTCTTTCAGATTAAACGTGGTTCTTCAAATGTTTTTCGTTGGTACTATGATATGATGTATGAACGATGCCCAGTCTGATATTTATTGTGATTTTAAATCAGTTCTGAATACCTAATCTTAAGCTGATTACTGCAGCTATTGAGCTTAAATTGGACCAAGTTGCTTTGGATCCTGCAGCTCAAATTGAGTCATCTATAATCTCCTATCCTTTTTGGATCCTTCCCTTCTGTGTATTGGGGCAAGATGGTGGAAAGCATCCTCACAGGTCCTTCCTGGCCTGAAGTGGATAGGGTTGAGGAGGAACTTGATATGCCAGATAATACAGAAAATGTGGGGGGTTACACTGCCACCTTTGTTCATGTTTACAATGTTGGAAACAAAGAAGATCCACTAAAAGATATAAGTAATGCCAGGGAATTTTTTGTTGCTTCATTGTCCTGACTTTCTACACTCGCCCTCGGGAGGTACGTTAGTCCTGTGAATCAAGCAGCATTTGCAACCCTTATAATGTCTCTCAATAGTCGATAGTTTGAGTAAAGAGGTGCTTCAATTACTTCCCCTTTTCTGATCTTGCTTACTGGGTTTGTGTCAATGATTTTTTTTTTTCCTTAACTAATGTGATATATTTTGAGATAAATAATATGCCAAGTTTTGTGAAACCATTTGTTGCAATAGGTGGCTGTGTGTATTGGAAATTTATTTAACAGCCCGGCCACAGCCTCATAAGAGGTGGCTATTATTTAATGAATAAAATCTTGATATATTTATGTACCAGAAGAAAGTCCCCATAGCTTTCTCTTGGAAAGTCCCTACATGGTGGTCGAATATATGGCTTCAAGTCTTTGTTTCAGTTGGATCATTGGCGTTGTATTATTTGTGTTTTTCTGTTGAAGTAGAAATTACAGTAAAAGCATACTGATATATGTCCTTCTATATAACCTTCAATAATTATGATATATGTTTTTTTTCCCAGGTATTGAATATTGAAGAATACATGATTTAACAAAAATATGTGGTTCAGATTTTGTAGTTTTTTTATGTTGTAATTGGTGTCGTGACTTTAATTGACTTTAATTTGTGTCAAAACAACTACTTTGTTGCGTTTTTATAATACTATTGGAGCATTGTGAAGATATACTATAGTACCGATGGCAGGCATTGATCTCCATAAGAATGACAACTTGATTACAATATTCACGGTTTTGATTTTTGTTTCAATCTCAAATATAATCTTAACAAATGAGTTATATATGTCCTTTTTTGCGGGTATTGAATAAAATATGTATTAAAGTTTCACTGAATTATTTTTTATTTAACTTTTAAGCTAATATAATTAGATCACTTGTTAGCAAGTTCTTTATACAATAACTAGAAACTTAAAAACTAAATTCTTAATAGAATAAAAAAAAAAACTTAAAATAAGGAATGTTGCTACTCATATATGTGAATAAAACGTATCTAAAATAAGTGTGAGAAATAATATTTTACCGAGAATGTTTTTAGAGAGAAGAAATATTTGTATAAAGAAATACAATATTTTTTTGAAAAAAGTAAATTCATTTTAAAAAAAACTCTAAATTTAGAGAGAGAGGGAAAACAATTAGAGTGAGTACATTATGTAGATAAAAATATTAGTGCAAGAATTAATTTTGGAGAAAAATGTTTTTTTTTTCTGCTTTAACATTATTTATAGAGAAATTGTTTGGAGAAAAATTTGGGATTACTGTTACTACTATGATGCTTTTGCATGTCACTTTATTTTTTAAAAAAAATTATTTATTGAATACCAATTATGTTACTATTTTTAAATACGTTTTTTTTATCAATATTTTTAAATAAGGTCAAAATTATAAAAATATGTAATAAATTCTTTATTTCCTTTTCCTCGCATAATGCACACTTCAATGTTAGCTATAATTCTCTAAAGTGTTGTAGTCTTCCCCCTTCTACTAAAATAATTTTTTTAAAGCATAATTAACAAATTTCATCCTCCTTATTTCTTATTCCTCCCGTATCATTGGACAAGTTCACTTGCCAATCTATTCTTAATCCTCCGCCACCCAACATGCAGATGACATTGTTCACATTTAACAACCGATTTATCACATATCAAAATTTACATTGGGAACCTAAAAGGCAAAGTTTTTTATTTAGTTAAGGACAATGTTTTAAAACTGAATCGATATATATATATATATATAATATTATTATGTAAATAATACATTTTTATCACCTATTTAATGTAGTTCTGTCATGTGTTATCTTCCCTATAAAGGAAATGCATCAATTTTATGATTGCCAAGTGTCAACACTACAAAATTTTTGATTTATTATTGAATTTATAAACTTAATAAAAAATAACAAAAAGAGCCAAAATTAACTAAATTTAAATCAAATACTAAAAACTAATTTTTAAGTCATATAAGATTTACGTAAATATTAATATTTAAAAACTAATTTTTAAATTTCAAATTTAAGGTCATTCCTAAAAAATAGCCAAAATTAACGAAATTTTAATCAAATTACCTAAATTTTAATCAAATAATAAAAACTAATTTTTTTTAATAAAAAAAAGTTTAGATGAGTTGGTCATATCAAATTTACATAAATATTATTATTTAAAAACTAAAATTTCAAATTTAAGGTCATACCTAAAATGGATTTAGGTAAATATTATCATATTTGAAATTAAATTTAAATTCCAAAAATTAAAATATAAATTGGGATTTTAATTTAAAATTTAACTAATCTTATCTAATTATTTAATTTATTTCAAAGTTAATGTCATACAAGATGTTATTAAATTTCAATTTATAAACTTAACAAAAAAATAACACAACATGTGTCAAAAAAAAATCTATCTATCTATCTATCTATAGGGATGTCAACGGGGCGGGGCGGGCACGGATACTGGATACCCGCTACCCGCCCCGTTGGATAATAAAACTACTCGTACCCGCCCCGTACCCGTACGGATATCCGTTTAACGGGTTCTTGACGGATACGCGGGTATCCGCGGGTATCCACGGATATCCGTGGGTAGTTATAAAAAAAAATAAATCTTTTTTTTAATTTAAAAAAATACATAAAACTTAAACAAACCACCACATTAATATCTTCCGATATTTGAACAAAATAGCACCTACAAATTAATACATCACACTTAAAATATCCATGAAACAACACAATAGATGAAAATTATCTAGAAAATGATATAAGGACTTTGAGAGTAGATATATATAATAAAGGGTATTATAGTAATTAAGTAACGGGTACGGGTATCCGCGGGCACGGATAGTATGATACCCGCCCCCGCCCCGTTTATAAACGGGTATTGGAATTACCCGTTTATTTTACCCGCGGGTACCCGTTTAACTACCCGCCCCGTACCCGTTGCGGATTTTATCCGCGGGTATCCGCGGGTACGGATAAAATTGTCATCCCTATCTATCTATCTATCTATCTATCTATCTATCTATCTATCTATCTATCTATCTATCTATCTATCTATCTATAAACAATACATTTTTATCCCCTATTCAATATAATTCTGTCATGTGTCATCTTCCCTATATAGGAAATGCATCAATTTTATGGCTGCCAAGTGTCAACACTAAATTTTTTTTGATTTATTATTGAATTTATAAACTTAATAAAAATTAACAAAAAGTGTCAAAATTAACTAAATTTAAATCAAGTACTAAAAACTAATTTTTAATTCAAATAAGATTTACGTAAATATTGATATTTAAAACTAATTCTAAAATTTCAAATTTAAGGTCATTCCTAAAAAAATAGCCAAAATTAACTAAATTTTAATCAAATTAACTAAAATTTAATCAAATATTAAAAACTTTTTTTTTTTTTGATAAAAAAAAAGTTTAGGTGAGTTGGTCATATCAAATTTATGTAAATATTATTACTTAAAAACTAAATTTCAAATTTCAAATTTAAGGTCATACCTAAAATGGATTTAGGTAAATATTATCATATTTGAAATCAAATTTAAATTCCAAAAATTAAAATAGAAATTGGGATTTTAATTTAAAATTTAACTAATCTTATCTAATTATTTAATTTATTTCAAATTTAAGGTCATACAAGATGTTATTAAATTTCAATTTATAAACTTAACAAAAAAATAACACAACATGTGTCAAAAAAAATTTAACACAACAAAAATGGGAAATTTTATTTTAATTTGAATTCCGTAAATTGAAATATTGGTTGAATATTTGATGAGTTTAATTGGTATACACAGATAGCGTAAAACCTTTTTATACAGGCATCCAATCATAAATTGCCACATTAGTAATTTTATTTGACTTTTATCCTAACTAACTTAAAAGTCATTCATATCATGATTTATGATTGGTTGACAGTGTAAAAAACTTTACACTATCAATGTACAACAATTAGACTCATATTTGATTACTTGCAAACCAAAGAATTAGGACTACTTGCAAACCAAAAATTCTTAATGTTAGCACGTAAATTCAGTTTGCTATTTCAAAATAAAATGATATTGATTTTAAAGTTAAATATTGGTTGAATATTTGATTACTTTCAAACCAAAAAATTAGGACTACTGGCAAATTAAAAATTCAATGCTAGCAGGTAAATTCAGTTTGCCATCTCAAAATAAAATGATAATCAATTTACGTGAATAATATTATTTAAAGACTAAATTTTGAAGTTCAATTTTGAATTTAAATCAAATATCAAATTTGAAATCAAATCTTCAACCAATAATTATTATACAACCAATAGGTTAATTTCAAAATTTTAAATTTTAAATGTAATTAATCTTATCTAATTTCAAGTTTTAAATCTAAAAAAACAATGTGTCTGTCACCTGCCACGTGTCACTCAGTTTTTTTATTTTCTATTATATTTATAGAAATAAATAATAGAAGAATAATTAAAAATAATTGAAATTAATTGAAATTGAAATTAATTACAATTAATTGCTCTTCTCCAATTGATTTTTATTTAGGAATCTATCTATCTAAAAATAATAACATGGGCCAATATGTTTGAACTCTTTTATTTATACTTTACACCAAAACTATTTTACTTATATCATGACATAATGCTATTGAAGAAGAATTGCTCGATGTAAATCAAAGAAAGATATAGGAAGAGATTAAAGACTGAAGATAAGGAATTTAATAGGGGAACTATTTACTAGGAATATGAAAGATATCATTTTATTGAAAATTTCAAAATAAGCTACACAATGTATTGGTGGAATTATTTATTAGGAATGTGAATCATAACATGTTATATATGGAAAATGTCAATAAACATTTAAATCGACCAATAGTAAATTGTACATAATTATAAAAGTTTAACTGTAAATATAATAAACATGCAGTAAAAAAATTGTAAATATAAAATCTTTAAGACACTCATATTATAATTTATTATCATTTAACCATATAAAAAACTTTATACAATCGATGTGTCAAAATTCAAAACTTATAGTCTATTACTAAAGTTATTGTACAAATAATTTGTTTTACAAGATATTAAACAAAAAAATTATAATAAGAATGATCTTTTATATATATATATATTTTAAATGATAATATTTTAAATAATTTAATTGTGTTGCCTCAAAAATTAAAAGTAATGTGTCAAAAAAATTTTAAAAGTGTTGATTTTATATATTTCATACATTCTACATAATATGAATAAATAAATAAAACACCTAACATATTCCACATGTGGGCACGAGATCAAAGTCTAGTATATATATATATATATATATATATATATATATATATATATTCCCAATAAGTTTGTGTGGCCAAAGTCAACCTTACAAAATCTACACTATTCCCTTTCTTTCTCTATTCTTTTTTATAACAGGAGTGCTAACAACAAATTCTCTCCAACACACTCCCTCCCATTGATTCAAATTATTCCTTCTCAATGCTCAGCCCTCCTTCCCTGCCCCTCTCTCCATCGACCTAGTTGCATCCCGCCCCTCTGCTTTGGTTATCCTTCCTCGACGTCATTTTTCAATTCTAGATATTATGTAGCATAAAAAACCATTATGGGTCCGGCACATCGATGCGAAGCAAACAAGGCCAAGGCCAAGGCCAATGGGCACTTTAGTTTGGGCGATCTTTTCCTCACTAAGGTCAACGGCTTCCTAGCTTTGCTGACTAGCGAGCCTTGAGTTGTGTTAACCGTCGATTGTTGGTTAGGACTCGGGTGGGAGGCTCAAGGTCACAGATATATGAGAACTTGAGATTTAGAAACAAGAAGTAACATAAACGATAAATCAACCAATTTTAAATAACCGAGTCTAGTTCAATGGTTCATACGGTTCATCCAGTTTTAATCTGGTTCAAACGATTCTTTTCCCA
This sequence comes from Sophora flavescens, assembly GCA_030762895.1. NCBI lineage: Eukaryota > Viridiplantae > Streptophyta > Magnoliopsida > Fabales > Fabaceae > Sophora > Sophora flavescens. The sequence continues at coordinate 164,778,104 of CM061062.1, read as the reverse complement.
ATTTCTTAAGACTATGAGTATTTTACTGAACCAAATCATAGACACCATCGATTCCCGATTCAACAAGTTGAACAATCTAGTTCGGTTCAGTTTTCATAATTTTGTTTGAGGATTTTCCTCAAGCACTATGTGTTATCATGTAATACCCGAAACACTACAAGAAAACTGTTGATTACTGACGGACCCCATGTCCGTAGGAAATGTTTACAATACCGATAGAAAAGGCAATCAGTAATGATGAATATGAAAAGTTTTCAAAATTACCGACGGAAAGGCCTCCGGTAACATTTCTGAGGGGTATTCCGTCGCAAAATCCATCGGTAGTGATGGTGGGAAAGACATTTTTTGGTGAGAGAGCTTTCCGACAGAAATTCCGTCGAAAGTGTCAAGGAAGTTAACGATGGAATGTCCGTCGAAAATGTTATGTCCCATTAGCGATGGACTTTTACATCAGTAATTCAAAAAATTGAATTACCGACAGATAAAGCCGTCGGAAAATACACAATATAGCACCACCGAGAAACCCTCCCCCCCGCTCTTTCCTTTTCTCCTTTCTCTCACTCTTAGACCTCTTCCTCTCTTCTCTCACTCGCGCACCCGTGAACACCACCCCTGTGACCACCGCCTGCCACCGTGACCACCCCACCCCACCAGCGTGACCCTCTTCTCTTCTCTCTCCCTCTCCCTTTCCTTGCTCCGCCATGCTGCCACACCCTCTGACGTGCCTGCCACCACCTGAGCAGTCCGCCATTGCCACTCCCACCACTGCCACAGGTTTGCCATGCCTCCACCATGAATTTTTTCTTGATTTTCTTCACTGTTTTTTGGTTGCATATGATGACTAGTCCCTATTTTTTGTTGAAGGCACAACGCCACCACCACACCACGGCAGCAGCCACCACTATTAGTAGGGACTTGCATTGTCAGATTTATATTTATTTATTTTTATTTTTTTGAATTTGTTTTTATTGTTAATTAGTTTGAAAATCTGATAGTTTGTTTGTGAAATTAGGTAGTTTGTATGAAATGATGTGGTGCATTATTAAGTTTGTTTGTGAAATTATGTAGTTTGTATGAAATTATGTAGTTTGAGAAATTATGAAATTATGTAGTTTATTGTTAATTTTTTATTTATTTGAATTTGTTTTAAATTGTTTTTATTGTTAATTAGTATGAAATTCTGATTTTGTACTTATGAAGTTTGTTATAAATTGAAGTCTATTTGCCATATATTATATCTAATTTAATTTCAATTAGTAAAAATAATTAATGGAGTTTGTTTATGAAATAATTAATTATCTAAGGAATATTTAATATAGCTCTAATCTAATTAATTAAGTAATGCAATGACTACTTGTTTGCCAAATTTTCCTGTAACACCCCGTTTTTCTATTTTCTACTATCAGTAATATATATATCCGAGGCTTAGAAAATAATTTTGGATAAACCAAAGTCATATTCATATTATACTTATTTTTATAAGGCTACGGTTAAATTTTGGGTTGAAAATCCAGACGAAACACGGTCTGCGTTTTCACTGACAGTAAAGTTTACTGGTCAGAAAACCTAATTTTGACTCATGAACAAAACGGTTAAGGTTTATATCATATTTGCAACGATATTGGTTTTTTTGAAAATTTTCACGTGAAAATGAAATATTATATTTTATACGGGTGAAAACTTCAAAATAACTTGCGTAAGACCTAAGTCGAGTAAACGACGGAGCTAGATACGGAGCTGAGATGACTGATGTGACTGACATGACGAGCATTTATGGCTATCCTATCCGAATCATAGTGGCACATAAATGCCTTAAGATATTTTGTAATGGAAATGACCAAAATTTCCATGGAATTTGCAATTGTGCCATCACAAATTTTGGACCATTTTGCCCCTCCCCCACACGGCCCACACCCATTACACACACTACACTCAGTCATTTTTTTCTAACTTCATCTTCATCATCTCACTTTTTCTCTCAAAAATTTCAAGAACACCATAGTTGAATTTGTTAAGAACTTGATCATTTCTTTCCAATTCTGCAAGCTTCAAGAGGTAAAACCTCATCTTCTTAATCATCTAAGTCTTCTTCTTCATTGATTTCATGAAGTTTATGCCATGATCATCATGTTTCAAGTTCTTGATGCTTTTCTTTAAAAATTTCTAGAAAATCATAGAAAAATCCATTTGACATGAAACCAATTTCTATGAACTCATTATGATTCCTATATTCATTATCCAAGAGCATGAGTCAAAAGAAAATTTCTTCCCTATTCTTCCTTATTGGGCCGAAACCCTAGCTAGAGAAAGTGATGAATTTTTGTTTCAATTTTTGGAAAGTAACACTTGATTTCATCTTTCTAATACCTATGCTTGTTGAATCCAAGAGATTGAAACCATATAAATTTCGTAGCCTATTTTTCTAATGAAGGCCAAAACCTAGCTCTTGATGAGTTAGATGATTTTGTTTCAATTTTTGAGTTATAATCATTGATCTTGTCTTTCTAATGCTTAAGGATCATCAATCCAAAAGCTTGAGAATTTTAGAAACCTCTTGCCTATTTTGGTTGATGTGGCCAAACCTAGCCATAGGAATTAGATGGGTTTTGTTGTTTCATTTTGTTCAATGTTTGACTTGATTGTGTTATTGTTGTGAAGGATAAGTTAGTTGTGGTTTTACGTTGTGAAGAGGAATCGGAAGATCAACGAGAGTTCTTGAAACGAAAACTGGAAAAACTTCAAGAGGTAATGGGAGTTTACCTGAGGGGTTTTAGATAGCCATATGCTATCTTAGTGTTGTCTGTAAATTATCTGTTGTGGTTTCTGTGGTTTTTAATTATTTCTTTGTGTCATTGTTTATTGTTAAGTCTCTAAAATGTCGATGTGCATTTCCCTAAGTTTTGATGAGAACTAAACATTGGTTAATGATTTAATTAACCTTCATATTGGTTGCTAACCTATCTATCGAGTGTGCAGATTAAATAAGAGAATCATTCGTCCAACAGTGTAGTGATAAAAACTCACGTTCAACACACGTGTTTTAAACAAACGTCCAGCACTGTAGTGATTGAAGCGCACGTCCAAAAAGCAAGAGATACATACACGTGTCTACTAAAAGTATCAGTAGGCAGCGTCTACTAAAAGTATCAAAATGCCGCGTCCACTAAAGTATCAGAAGGCCGCGTCCACTAAAGTATCAGAAGGCCGCGTCCACTAAAAGTATTAGAAGGCCGCGTCCACTAAAGTATCAGAAGGCCGCATCTACTAAAAGTATTAGAAGGCCGCGTCCACTAAAAGTATCGCTTTGTGCACGTCCATCAAAGTATCGAAAAAGCCCGCCCGGTGAGGTATCAGAATTATCCGTCCAATGACGTGGCACTTGGAGCGCGTCCATCAAAGTATCAGAATAGCGCGTCCATCAAAGTATTAGAATAGCGCGTCCACTAAGGTATCAGAATGGCTCGTCCAATGACGTGGCAAAAGACTCTCGTCCACTAGAGTAACTGACACGCTGTCACGCACGCGTCAAAAAGCGAGCGGTTTGTAAAATATGTAGATAGGGAAAGTGCGACAACTCGAGTATCGTCTCACAAGGACTCTTGGGTTGATATTGTCAGAAAAAGTCAGTTTTTGGGGGGTTTTGGATTAAAGATGCAATTAAGAAAACAGTTAAGAAAATAATGCAAATAGGTGTTTGTCAATAATTGAAACGACTAATCTACTGCTCTCGGTTCCCCACTATCATCGGTTCATATAATTCCAAGCCCTAAGCGGATTCTAATCTCTTTTCGATTGTAGCATCAATTAACAAGCGAAATCAATGCTACGAGACATATGTTCCTATTCCCGAATTAATCAAACGGGGTGAAGCTTTCGTGAATTAAGCAAACACGATTGAACACACGAGAATTAAGCAAACACGATTAAGTATAGGAACACATAATCATCGAAACAAATCAATACATATTCTATATAATCCTGAATTAAGCAAACAGAACATATAAAACAAGTATTGAAAGAGAGTAGCATTAAGTTTAGGAATTACATAACCTCAAGTGTCAATGGGAACCGAATACAGCAGATCAATCCAAGGGAGTTAGTTCTCCATTACAACTATATCAAAAACCTATTTTTGCAGCCGTCCTAATCAGTTCTGCCCTAAAACAGACTATAAATACATATTCTGGGCTGCGCGAACTCGCGAGGCGAAGCATTATTCGCGAGGCGAATATTATGAACAGGTCCTCAGTGTTTTGCTTTCTCGCGAGGCGAGCTGATTATTCGCGAGGCGAGACTCTTCAAATTCCAATCTGTCACGCCCGTGGCCTTCATCACGGGTAGGCCGTGATGGTCTCTGTCCTTCAGGGTTGGATTTCTCGCGAGGCGAGACAGGGTTAGCGGGGCGAGGCAGAGAGGATGGCATTTCTGGCACAGTGAGGGTTCAGGCTCGCAAGGCGAGTAGCCTCTCGCAGGGCGAATAACTCCAGAATTGCTTCTCTTTATTACCTGAAAACAAGGATTAGCAGTAAGTGCTTTATTCGACTCAAAATCAGCTAAATTAACCTAAAAATACTCTATAGACTCAAAATGTTGCTTGAAGACAATCAAGTCTAATTTGGGCGAAAACGATATTAAACTCGAATAAAACCTTGGTCTTTACTAGTCAAAAACTAGTCGAGCTAGAGGCTGATCAAAATCCCCAAACTTAAACTTTGCTTGTCCCCAAGCAAACTAAAACTCAAAAAGGCTCAAGACTTGGCAAGCTTAGAAGATTCAATCAAATTCGCACAAATTTCAAGCAATTCATCAAAATAATTTTTCCTTCAGTGTCCCCCCCTTTCAAACAAAGCAATCCCCACATGCATTTATTCTAAACATTTGAGAATTTCATCATTCAAGCAATCATTAATCTAAGCAAGGGATCCGAGTTACACACAAAAGGGAGATCACCAAATTCAAACAATCGCCTTCCTCACAAGGGCATTTAATGTTTCACTCATTCGCTCAGTTTGTCTAGGTTATCAACATTTCACTCAATTTCACTTTTAAGAGCACTTCCCATGAATTTGATTTTCATCTCAAACAGGGTTCCCACGGAAACATGCATGCAACATCAAAAGGTCTTTCAAAGGTTGTAATGGGGCCTGACTAAAGATAGGATATACAAAGGTACTGGGCTTAAGTCCCTAGGAACTAAGAGAGCATGAGCATTTTTTACATATTGAATTCCCACTCAAGTTCCTTTTTTTTTTTTCCATTTTTTTTCTTTATGCTTTTGGGTGACTACAGCCTTTTTCTTTTAATACCCTTTTTGACATTTTTGCACTTTTTTTTTTCTTTTTTTCTTTTTGCCTTTGGCTCCAACCAACATTTTTTTCTTTTTCTCAATCCCAAACAACACATCATATCCTTGTAGCCACCCCAAACTTATTTTCTTGCAACCCCTCTCTTGCTAAGTTCCATGCTCTCCTAATCCTAAGATCGGGTTAACATGGTTTTTTCAGATTTTGGCTCATAACGTAGGGTTATCAAGAAACAATAGGCTAATTAGGCTCAACGGGGCTAACTAGGGAACATGCATCAGGGACTGGTTCAATTTAGGCCAAGTAGTTAATTCAAAGAAAATTGCCTAAATCATCGATGCAACCACATAAACATGCAAACCATGAAGAGATTCAAGCAAATTCGGGAAAGTGCAACTTGAAAGTGATTCACACAATTAGAAACATGTTGGAGGCTCAAATCCCCACCCAGGACATTTTTCGCAAATTGTTTGACCGAGATACAATCCCTAGCGTGTGCTTCCATTCACCCCAAACTTATCATAAATCATGCAATCACAATGAAATATCTCAAAGTTTGATTTTCAATTTTTCAATGGGGGTCAATTTTTAAATTTCAAAACCTAGTGGTAAAATAATCTAAAGTCAACAATTATCATGCAATCGATCTATGCAAAATTAGATCAAAAAACAACCAAGCTTGCCGACACAAGACTCAAACACAACTCTTGATCTTCTCAAATTATTCAAGAGTTGAAGAAAACCAAAAAAAAAAACAAAGAAAAGCAAAACTAACAAGAAAATGAAAATAAACTAAGGAGAAAGGGTTAAGAAAACTCATTGGGGGGTGGTTCCACCAGGATCCCATTGCTTGTAACATAAGGCCCAAGTGATAGCCAAAGGACGAAAGCTCATTCCATGCTTCCATAACTTGCAGCCTTGATATGGGAGTGAGCACTTGACAATTATGGTGACCTCGCCAAGTGCGGCGGACTTCTCACTCCCTCTTGGGTCAAATATGACCTCCTTGTCAACAAAGTCCTCCCAATAAAAATGGGGTTCAACCCCTTGGACTGGCCATGGTGCAAAATCCAGAGGCTTGAACTCCATCGCCGGTTGTTCCACAGTGGGAGGTGAACAGGTAGCTAGGGTCTCCGGTGCTGCTTCAACTTCTGCACGTTCTTCATTCACTGCACTAACAAATCCATCACCTGCTATACATGCAGAAATCTCAGCACACACCACACAAAGGTTAGTGTTAGTACAATCAATACATATGGTACAATAAACAGAATCAGAAAAGGCTTGAATGTCTGGGAATTCAAAACACAATTCATCCATCCCATCACTTTCGACACATGCATAGGAACCAATGGAATCATCTAATTCCAGAATTTCTTCATCATCCTCTAGCATGGCGAAGTAGATGTCCTCCATACATCTCTTCCTCTCAATTTCCTTAGCTTGCTGCACGACATTCATCAAAGTGGCAAGCTGTCCAATATGTGTCTGTAAGTCATGAATGCTAGCATCCGTTCGCTGCTGAAACTGTCCAAACTGTGTTTGCAAAGTATGAATACTAGCATTTGCTTGCTGCTGAAATTGGAGATTTTGTGCAACCATTTGCTTGACCAAGTCTTCTAATGAAGGTCCAAAAGGTGTAGAAGTGGTCACTTGGGGAGGATTCTGTGGTGGTGCCATCGGTTGTTGTTGAGGTGATTCATTGACTTGTCTAATATCCAATATCTCCTTTCTGATTAATGCAGCTCTGAAGGCAGGAAAGTATCTCTCTAGGAAAACTTTCTTCAAATCAGTCCAGGTTGAAACGGAATTTGGCACAAGACAATACAACCAATCCTTCGCGGCACCTTCAAGTGAGAAATGGAAGGCTCTCATCTTGATGTGGTCTTCTATTATTCCTTCAGGTCTCAACATTGTAGAACAAACAACTTGGAATTCCTTCAGATGCTCCTGCGGATTTTCACCTGCAAGACCACTAAACCTTGGCAACCAGTGTATTAAACCAGAAAAATCAGGATAATATATGCATGACGACTCATAATCAATGTTAGGCATATAGTTTTCCATATAATTATCCATGGGAAGGTACTAGAATTTGTAACCAGACAAAACAGCCATAACTAATTCAGCAGATTTTTTTTTTAATTTTATTTTTTGTTAATAACAACAAGAGTCCCTGGCAACGGCACCAATTTTGACACGCTGTCGCGCACGCGTCAAAAAGCGAGCGGTTTGTAAAATATGTAGATAGGGAAAGTGCGACAACTCGAGTGTCGTCTCACAAGGACTCTTGGGTTGATATTATCAGAAAAAGTCAGTTTTTGGGGGGTTTTGGATTAAGGATGCAATTAAGAAAACAGTTAAGAAAATAATGCAAATAGGTGTTTGTCAATAATTGAAACGACTAATCTACTGCTCTCGGTTCCCCACTATCATCGGTTCATATAATTCCAAGCCCTAAGCGGATTCTAATCTCTTTTCAATTGTAGCATCAATTAACAAGCGAAATCAACGCTACGAGACATATGTTCCTATTCCCGAATTAAGCAAACGGGGTGAAGCTCTCGTGAATTAAGCAAACACGATTGAACACACGCGAATTAAGCAAACGCGATTAAGTATAGGAACACATATTCATCGAAACAAATCAATACATATTCTATATAATCCTGAATTAAGGAAACAGAACATATAAAACAAGTATTGAAAGAGAGCAGCATTAAGTTTAGGAATTATATAACCTCAAGTGTCAATGGGAACCGAATACAGCAGATCAATCCAAGGGAGTTAGTTCTCCATTACAACTATATCAAAAACCTAATTTTGCAGCCGTCCTAATCTAAAAGAAAAGAAGATGAAGAGAAGATATTCAGTTCTGCCCTAAAACAGACTATAAATACATATTCTGGGCTGCGCGAACTCGCGAGGCGAAGCATTATTCGCGAGGCGAATATTATGAACAGGTCCTCAGTGTTTGGCTTTCTCGCGAGGCGAGCTGATTATTCGCGAGGCGAGACTCTTCAAATTCCAATCTGTCACGCCCGTGGCCTTCATCACGGGTAGGCCGTGATGGTCTCTGTCCTTCAGGGTTGGATTTCTCGCGAGGCGAGACAGGGTTAGTGGGGCGAGGCAGAGAGGATGGCATTTCTGGCACAGTGAGGCTTCAGGCTCGCGAGGCGAGTAGCCTCTCGCGGGGCGAATAACTCCAGAATTGCTTCTCTTTATTACCTGAAAACAAGGATTAGCAGTAAGTGCTTTATTCGACTCAAAATCAGCTAAATTAACCTAAAAATACTCTAGAGACTCAAAATGTTGCTTGAAGACAATCAAGTCTAATTTGGGCGAAACCGATATTAAACTCGAATAAAACCTTGGTCTTTACTAGTCAAAAACTAGTCGAGCCAGAGGCTGATCAGTAACTGAAACTCTCGTCCATCAGAGTATCTAAGACTCTCGTCCACCAGAGTAACTAAGACTCTCGTCCACCAGACTAACTGAGACTCTCGTCCAGTAAAGTAACTGAGACTCTCGTCCACTAGAGTAACTAAGACTCTCGTCCACCAGAGTAACTAAGACTCTCGTCCACCAGAGTAACAGAGACTCTCGTCCACTAAAGTAACAGAGGCTCTCGTCCACTAGAGTAATAGAAGTGCTCGTCCACTAAAAGTGACAGAAGCGCTCGTCCACTAGTCTTTAGACTTGCTAAGTCCTTAATATGGAGCTCGTCTACTAGCCCGAATGAGAACTTAAATGACTAGATAGACGTGATTATTTTCAAGATGGAAGCACTTATCTTATGAACGCAAATTCTATAAGGATTATCAGAATCTCAGTTCAAGAATCAGAAAGAGACTTGAAGCCTTCTCTCCTACTCAGTTTCACGATTATCAAGAAAAGTCAGAAGACTACTCTCTCAAGCAACCTTGGATAATCTAAAAGAACGCGTCCAACATGCTTTATTCCACAAAAAGGGGAGTGTGCTCAGCAAAGTGCAAAAAGCTCTCTGCCCAACTCTGACATGGCTGTATCTCAATGCATAAAGCCATGATCCTACATGTTAGAGTACAACCAATGTTCCTATTACATTAATGGGTGCTCAGAACGACTCTATTGCATTAATGGGTGCTCAGAACGAATCTATTGCATTTAATGAAGTTCTGCTTGAAGCCAACATCTGAGAGAATGTCTCTAACGGATCCTAAATGCTTGAAGACTATAAATACAGAAATCATTGAAGATGAAGAAATAGAGAATACACACTGCATTAAAACGCCATTACTCTGCTCATTAATTCTTTTATTCTTTCATTCTGTATTCTTCAAACATTTGAAGTTATTACGCAGACTTTCCTAGACTTCACATTTAAACCACTCTGAGTGTTAGTGAAAGATCTGCTTGTGAGAAGTTGTATTTTTACAAACCCAATCTCTCAAACAAACCTAAGTGAGCCTGAAGAGGCTAGGCATGAAAACAATACTTGTCTTGAGCCTGAAGAGGCTAGGTGTGCAAATAATACTTGAGTCTGTAACCTTATCAGTTATAGTGGATAAATCTTGGTGCTGCCAAGGACTGGACGTAGCTCTTTGATTTGAAGAGTGAACCAGGATAAATCACCTTGTCAATCTCTCTTCCCTTAAACTCTTTAATTGTTTTAGTTTTCTTGCGTCTGTCAAGTGGTGTGTTTGCAATAGTCACCCGTCCATCCTGTATTCTTCCACTCGTCCAAAGCTAGCTTTCTGTTTGCGAAAAGATTTCAGCTTTGCTTAAATTCTGATAAACACAATTCAACCCCCCTTCTCGTGTTTATAGTTGTCTATTTCAGTTGGTATCAGAGCTCAGCCTCTGGGTTGAGCATTTAACTGTGTAGAGGTAAGAGGTCCTGAAGAATAGACATGACGGCTGGAGCTAGTTCAAGTGGAAGTCATCAGACTGAAGGAGCTTCCCTAACCAGACCTCCTTACTTCAATGGAGAAAACTACAACTACTGGAAGGATAGATTTCAATGGTTTATTCTATCCACAAACTTTGATCTTTGGGATGTCATCACAGATGGTCCATTCATTCCCAAGAATGATGATAACGCTGACAAACCAAAAATTCAGTGGACTGCTGCAGAAAAATCAAAATGGGAGCTGAACCACAAAGCCAGATACAACATCATTTGTGCTCTGAGTCCGGAGGAGTTTGAGAAGGTATGTGCCTGTGACTCTACAAAAGAAATATGGGACACCTTAGCTGTCACACATGAAGGAACAACATAGGTCAAAGAGTCAAAGATTGCCATACTTGTTAGAAAGTATGAACTGTTCATCATGGAGGAAGGAGAATCTGTTGCTCAGATGATAGGAAGATTTCAAACTATCATCAACAATTTAAAATCTCTTAGCAAATTCTATACCAATGCTGAGAAGGTTGGTAAGATTCTGAGAAGTCTACCTAAACAGTGGAGACCTTTGGTCACTGCTATCTCCCAAGCCAAGGATCTCACTACCTTGACTATGGATGAACTTCTTGGAACACTCATTGTTCATGAGCAAGAACTTGGAGATGAAGCTGCACCAAAGAAGGGCAAGTCAATTGCTCTGAAAGCTGATCAAAAGTCAGCAAAAGGTTCCAAGGCTCTGAAGGCAGACGAGTCATCCAGTGATGCTGACCTATCAGAACTCGAGGATTCTGAGAGTGATGAAGAATTGTCTCTCCTGACCAGGAAGATAAAGCTTCTCCTATAGAAAAAGAAGTTCAAGAGGGATAGGCCATTCAGAAAGTTCAACAAGGACAAGAACTTCAAAGAATCCACCTCAACAGACAAAAGTCCAATTGTTTGCTATGAGTGCAAGAAGCCCGGTCACTTCAAGGCTGAATGTCCTCAACTCAAGATGGCCCCTTTTAAGAAATTCTTCAAGAAGAAGAAGAAAGGAATGATGGCTACTTGGGAAGATCTGGAGTCAACATCTTCTGATGAAGAAACTGAGGAAGAAGCCAATCTTTGTTTGATGGCCAACACTGACTCAGACTTTGACGATGAGGTACATCCTGACTATGAGGAATTACTTGATGCCTATGAAGAGTTGATGGAGGAATCCAACTGCTTATCTAAAGCCTTCAAATCCCTCAAGAGAGAGTATGTAAAGCTCACCAGTGAGCATAAACAGAAATCTCAAGAGTGCGAGAAGCTGGCTAAAGAAAACAGTGAGTTGAAGACTGAAAAGTCTAATGAAGCTAAGATCTCAAGTGAAACATCACCATCTGAAGAAGCTGAAGAACTTCAACAGAAAGTGGAAGATCTCACTTCTGACCTTGCCAAATTTGTTAATGGTAGAGACAATCTGACTAAGCTACTTGGTAGTCAGAAGCACTCTTTTAACAAAGAAGGTATTGGATATGTCCATCAGACATATCATAAAGTATCAACTAAAGCTTCTAAAGTATCTGTTAAGTCAACTGTAACCAAATCAACACCTATTTGTAACTTCTGTGGAAAAACTGGGCATGTTATGTCTAAGTGTATCCATAAGAAGAGAAGGAAGTCCTCACAGACTCCTAGAACTAACAGAAAAGGACCCAGAAAAATATGGGTACCTAAAGATCAAATAATCTTTGTTGCAGATGTCCTCAACAAGACAAAGAAAACACCACTGCTGGTACCTGGACAGTGGCTGCTCGCGACATATGACAGGAGAAATGTCTATGTTACTAGACCTCCAACTTAAGAAAGGAGGACACGTTGCCTTCGGAGGGATTCAGAAAGGGAAGGTTATCGGAATTGGTACTATTGGTGGTAAACCCTCTCTTCCCTCTATATCTAATGTTCTCTTGGTTAAAGGATTAAGACACAACCTGCTTAGCATAAGTCAATTATGTGATAGTGGTTTTGATGTTTCCTTTACCAAGGATGTATGCATAGTTAAAGACTGTAGTGGCAAAACCTTCTTTTCAGCTAAAAGGCAACAAAATCTTTATAAGATTGAACTGTCTGATCTCTCAGATCAAAGTGTAACCTGTCTGATGTCTAAAGAGGATGAGAGATGGTTATGGCATAAGAAACTAGGACATGCTAGTATGAAACTAATTTCTGAATTAAAAAGGAATAATCTCGTGAGAGGATTGCCTGATATTAGCTTTAAGAAAGATGTCTTGTGTGATGCATGTCAGAGAGGTAAACAGATAAAATCAAGTTTCAAATCTAAAAACCAAGTATCAACCTCTAGACCTCTTGATTTGTTACATATGGATCTGTTTGGACCGATTAGTGTTGCCCACTGGCCGGGAAGAAAATATGGATTTGTCATAGTTGATGACTATTCTAGATACACATGGGTACTCTTCCTAACACACAAGGATGAGTCTTTTAAGGCTTTCTCAAGATTCTCGCAAAAGAGTACAAAATGAGCGGGGTTTTACGTATTTCTACCCTTAGAAGTGATCATGGGGGAGAATTTGAAAATGAGCAGTTTAGACAGTTCTGTGAAGAGAATGGAATCTCTCACAATTTCTCTGCACCTAGAACTCCAAAGCAAAATGGAGTGGTTGAGAGAAAGAACATATCTCTGCAAGAGATGGCTAGATCTATGCTCAATGAAAATAATCTCCCTAAGTACTTCTGGGCAGAAGCTGTAAACACTGCTTGCTATGTACAAAACAGAATACTTATTAGGCCTTTTCTAAAAAGGACTCCTTATGAATTTTGGAAACGAAAAAGTCCCAACATATCTTATTTTCATGCTTTTGGATGTGAATGTTTTATTCTGAATACCAGAGATAATCTTGGAAAGTTTGATTCTAAGGTAGATAAAGGTATTTTCGTAGGTTATTCTGAAAAGTCCAAGGCTTTTAGAGTTTACAATTCAAGAACTTGTATTATTGAAGAATCTGTTCATGTTAAATTCAATGATGGATTAAAGACTGATAAAAAACTATCATATCTAGAAGATGATCTTGCAGGTCTTGATATAAACAAACCAGAAAGTCAACAACCCGATGTAACCAAAATAGAACCTGTGCCCGAGGCTGAAAGACAAGTGGAACAAACGAGTCAGCAGACAAGTCAAGATCTTCATGATGATCTCAAAAGGGATTGGAAGTTCAACACTCATCATCCTAAGGATCTTATTATTGGAAATCCTTCTGAAGGATTTAGAACCAGATCCACATTAAGAGAATCAAGCAATGTGGCCTTTATTTCAGATTTGGAGCCTAAACGCATTGAAGAAGCTATTGAGGATGAAAGCTGGATTCTTGCTATGCAAGAAGAACTTAACCAATTCACCAGAAATGATGTCTGGACTCTTGTCTCTAAGCCTAAAAACAAGTCGGTTATTGGATCAAGATGGGTCTTCAGAAACAAATTGGATGACGATGGTAAAGTTGTCAGAAATAAGGCAAGGTTAGTAGCTCAAGGCTATAACCAACAAGAAGGTATTGATTATACTGAAACCTTTGCACCTGTAGCTAGAATAGAAGCCATACGCATTTTAATGTCATATGCTGCACAACACCAAATTACCCTATTTCAAATGGATGTAAAAAGTGCTTTTCTAAATGGTATAATTGAAGAAGAAGTGTATGTTAAACAACCCCCTGGTTTTGAGGATACTGATAAACCAGATCACGTTTTCAAACTTAAAAAGGCATTATATGGTTTGAAACAAGCACCTAGAGCTTGGTATGATAGACTCAGTTCTTTTCTCATGCATAATGGTTTTACTAGAGGACAAGTAGACACTACTCTGTTCAAAAAATGCTCTAAAGAGAACTTTATTATAGTTCAAATATATGTTGATGATATTATTTTTGGAGCAACTAATGAAAAGCTGTGCAAGGAATTTTCAAGTCTAATGCAAGCTGAATTTGAGATGAGCATGATGGGAGAATTGAAGTTCTTCCTTGGATTACAAATCAAGCAAACAAGTGATGGAGTTTACATTCATCAACAAAAATATACCAAGGAGATACTCAAGAAATACAAAATGGAAAATGCAAAGCTCATGAAAACCCTTATGCAACCCAATGAAAAACTAAGCAAAGATGATGAAGGTAAAAAGGTAGATCAAATTGTCTACAGAGGTATGATTGGCTCTCTACTGTACTTAACTTCAAGCAGACCTGACATTCAATTTAGTGTCTGTATGTGTGCTAGATTCCAATCGATCCTAGAGAATCTCATCTTAAGGCTGTAAAAATAATATTTAGATATTTGCTTGGAACTACTAATCTTGGTTTCTTTGTATTTAAGATCAAAAGAATACTGATTAGTGGGATATTATGATACCGACTTTCTTTGGAGACAGAATAGAAAGAAAAAGCACCAAGTGGAGGATGTCACTTCATTGGAGCAAGTTTAGTCTCATGGTCAAGCAAGAGGCAGACAACCATTGCCTTGTCCATCGCTGAAGCAGAATACATCTCTGCTGCTAGTTCTTCGCTCTCAACTCTTATGGGTAAAACATCAACTTGAGGATTACTCTATTTATGAACATAACATATCTGTATGGTGTGATAATTCCAGTGCTATATGCTTAACTAAAAATCCAATTCAGCATTCTAAGGCTAAGCATATTGAAATCAAACATCATTTCATTAGGGATTATGTTCAAAAAGGCATCTTTGATATTAAGTTTGTTAAAACTGAAAATCAATGGGCTGATATTTTCACTAAACCCCTCGCAGAAGAAATGTTTTTATTTATTAGAGATAATCTAAACATGCATTGCATTGTTGAATGTCATGTATGAATGTTAACAAGTCTATGCTAAATCTGTCATTACTCCTATATACATGTTCTTTCAACTAAGAATTAGTTCAGGGGGAGTAATAATACAATAATTTAAGTGGAATATGTCTAATATGCTTGCTGCATTACTATGATTTTCTTAACATGTTATCTTGCGTTTAACATATCTCGTAAATAAAACTTGATAACCCTTTTTGATGTTGACAAAAGGGGGAGAAAGGGAGAAATGAATAGGGAGAATGGGAGAAATGAAAATGGGAGAATAGGAGAAATAGAATGGGAGAATGAATATGATATGACCTGTTCACACTTAAGAAAATTTCAACCTGTCTATATATGCTATTTTCTTTGTTGATATTTTCTAAGGTTCATTAAATCATCTCAATGTTTGTCATCATAAAAAAGGGGGAAATTGTTAAGTCTCTAAAATGTCTGATGTGCATTTCCCTAAGTTTTGATGAGAACTAAACATTGGTTAATGATTTAATTAACCTTCATATTGGTTGCTAACCTATCTATCGAGTGTGCAGATTAAATAAGAGAATCATTCGTCCAACAGTGTAGTGATAAAAACTCACGTTCAACACACATGTTTTAAACAAACGTCCAGCACTGTAGTGATTGAAGCGCACGTCCAAAACGCAAGAGAAACAAACCCGCGTCTACTAAAAGTATCAGAAGGCCGCGTCTACTAAAAGTATTGATAGTGTGATTTTACATCATGTTTTATACACACTTTTGCATGCATTTTTCATATAGATTAGGCATTCTTTATTTGATTTTAGTTAGATTTTCCCTTGGAACGGGTGAAGCGGTTTCTTGGTGTTGTTTTGCAGGAATCACTGAAAAATCTGGTTAACTTAGAGCCAAGGGAATGAAGAAACATTGGAGAATGCAGTGCAGGAATGCTCGCCCCGCGAGAGGCTACTCGCCCCGCGAGAATGCAGACAGGCAGAAACAGCAGAATGTCATCCTTTCTGTCTCGCCCCGCGAATCACACCTCGCCTCGCGAGCTTGACTGATGACTGTGCCAGAAAATGTAACCTGTTCTGTCTCGCCTCACGACCAACTTTCGCCTCGCGAGAGTTCCAATCCTGAAGACGAGATTTTTAATATTCGCCTCGCGAGAAGACATTCGCCCCGCGAACGAGCGCAGAACTGATTGGTATAAGTTGCTGTTTTAGGGCAAAGTTTATGAGTTTTTTTTGGGAGTTCTTGGAGGAGGCACTTGGAGCTGCGGCTGGACTAGGGTTCCAACCCTAGAAGGGAGCTGAGTTAGGGGGTTGCTGTGACGACAGTGGGAAGCTTCAATGGAGTTCTCCCTTTCCTCCTTTCTCTACTGCTTTTCTGGTTTGGCTTTCTCTGTAAATATGAGTAACTAAACCCTGTTTGTTGGGATTAGATGTAATCAAACTTATTATTATGTATTTATCTTGACTGATTATTCTGTGTTCATTCCTTCGTATTAGTGATTAATTTTCCATGCTTAATGCTTGTTGTGGCTAGCACCCCCATGACTTGATTTGTGTTTTAGTATGCAATTGGGAAATTCGTATTAGAACCGGAATTGAATTTAATCACCTAGTAACCCTTGCGTCTAAGGATGGAGTTAGGTTTACTAGTAATCGTGTAATCCCTAATCTTAATGCAAATTCATTAATCTAGGCCATCTAAGGAATTAGGGTCTATTAGTGGATTTAGGCTCTTGCCATCCAAGGAATCGGGGTTTGAGTAATTTAGTGGATTGATTTTAATATCTGAAGCATGAATGGGAGGTATCTAGTCCTGATAGTACATGAGTTAGAGGTTTGGTGAAGTCTAGTCCCAACATATCCTTTCTGCACTCCAAGTGTTTGTAAAAAGTCCCCAAAAAGACCAAAAACATTTTATTGCTTTTGTTTTTCTGTTTTCATTTCTCTTGATTTATAGTTTAGTCTAGATAGTTGCTGGGCTTGTGAATTGGTACTTGACATCCAATCCCCGTGGATACGATAACCGGTCTCACCACCGTATTACTTGCACGACTGGGTATACTTGCCCAGATCCGTCAACAAGTATCAGAAGGCCGCGTCCACTAAAGTATCAGAAGGCCGCGTCCACTAAAGTATCAGAAGTCCGCGTCTACTAAAAGTATCAGAAGGCCGCGTCCACTAAAGTATCAGAAGGCCGCGTCTACTAAAAGTATCAGAAGGCCGCGTCCACTAAAAGTATCACTTGGTGCGCGTCCATCAAAGTATCAGAAAAGCCCGTCCAGTGAGGTATCAGAATTATCCGTCCAATGACGTGGCACTTGGAGCGCGTCCATCAAAGTATCAGAATAGCGCGTCCATCAAAGTATCAGAATAGCGCGTCCACTAAGGTATCAGAATGACTCGTCCAATGATGTGGCAAAAGACTCTTATCCACTAGAGTAACTGAGACTCTCGTCCATCAGAGTAACTACGACTCTCGTCCACCAGAGTAACTAAGACTCTCGTCCACCAGACTAACCGAGACTCTCGTCCAGTAAAGTAACTGAGACTCTCGTCCACTAGAGTAACTAAGACTCTCGTCCACCAGAGTAACTAAGACTCTCGTCCACCAGAGTAACAGAGACTCTCGTCCACTAAAGTAACAGAGGCTCTCGTCCACTAGAGTAATAGAAGTGCTCGTCCACTAAAGGTGACAGAAGCGCTCGTCCACTAGTCTTTGGACTTGCTAGGTCCTTAATATGGAGCTCGTCTACTAGACCGAATGAGAACTTAAATGACTAGATAGACGTGATTATTTTCAAGATGGAAGCACTTATCTTATGAACGCAAATTCTGTAAGGATTATCAGAATCTCAGTTTAAGAATCAGAAAAAGACTTGAAGCCTTCTCTCCTACTCAGTTTCACGATTATCAAGAAAAGTCAGAAGACTACTCTCTCAAGCAACCTTGGATAATCTAAAAGAATGCGTCCAACATGCTTTATTCCACAAAAAGGGGAGTGTGCTCAGCAAAGTGCAAAAAGCTCTCTGCCTAACTCTGACATGGCTGTATCTCAATGCATAAAGCCATGATCCTACATGTTAGAGTACAACCAATGTTCCTATTACATTAATGGCTGCTCAGAACGACTCTATTGAATTAATGGGTGCTCAGAACGACTCTATTGCATTTAATGAAGTTTTGCTTGAAGCCAACATCTGAGAGAATGTCTCTAACGGATCCTAAATGCTTGAAGACTATAAATACAGAAATCATTGAAGATGAAGAAACAGAGAATACACACTGCATTAAAACGCCATTACTTTGCTCATTAATTCTTTTATTCTTTCATTCCGTATTCTTCAAACATTTGAAGTTATTACGCAGACTTTCCTAGACTTCACATTTAAACCACTCTCTGAGTGTTAGTGAAAGATCTGCTTGTGAGAAGTTGTATTTTTACAAACCCAATCTCTCAAACAAACCTAAGTGAGCCTGAAGAGGCTAGGTGTGAAAACAATACTTGTCTTGAGCCTGAAGAGGCTAGGTGTGAAAACAATACTTGTCTTGAGCCTGAAGAGGCTAGGTGTGCAAAATAATACTTGAGTCTGTAACCTTATTAGTTATAGTGGATAAATCTTGGTGCTGCCAAGGACTGGACGTAGCTCTTTGATTTGAAGAGTGAACCAGGATAAATCACCTTGTCAATCTCTCTTCCCTTAAACTCTTTAATTGGTTTAGTTTTCTTGCGTCTGTCAAGTGGTGTGTTTGCAATAGTCACCCGTCCATCCTGTATTCTTCCGCTCGTCCAAAGCTAGCTTTTCTTTTGCGAAAAGATTTCAGCTTTGCTTAAATTCGATAAACACAATTCAACCCCCATTCTCATGTTTATAGTTGTCTATTTCATTTATGTGTCTTGATGTGGTTCATAGAATTGTTTTGTTATAACTGGATTTAAAGTTATAAATGTGATGCAAGCTATAATTGTGAAGTATGCTATAACTGCATTGTATGAATTATCTCTTTGTTGAGTGTTTGGATCGAGAAACCCGACAGTGGTCAGTGCTCAATGTAAATTGAAGATAAAAGCATTATAAGCTTAAAGATTAAATCAAAATGATATAATTTTAGAAATTAGAAGAAAAAGTGAAAAATAATATTTTAATGACATTTCGGTGAAAGATGAGTCAATGAGTGATAGTAAGGACGAAACCGGGAAAAAATTTCACTGGCGTTGGTTTTTCCAAAATAAATTCAAAAAATAAAATAAAAATTTATTTCAAGTAGTTACGTCTCAAAAATAATATAATTTTGACGTTGGAAAAACTGTTTGCAACAGAAAAGTCATTTGGGTTATAAAAGAAATTTTACGGCAAAATTATGAAAAACGGTTTTATTTCTTTGAAATGATAATGAGTTGGGAATGACTTTTCAAATGTTGATGTTTTCATAAAAGATTTTATGTAAAGGAGTTTTACTTAGTGAAGATAATTCCAACAAACTTTGAAAAGTTTCGGAAGTTTTGTTTTGTATTTGTATTTCACAGAACGAAAATATTGTTAAAGAAGAAAAGTGAACCTAGTAACCGAGACGTCGGGATTCTAGTGTTCTATTAACACGTGGATCATGGATCCGTGTTAGTTGTTGTGGACTGTGTGTCCTATAAAAGTTGTTGTGGACTTCGTGTCCTATAATTGATGTGGTGAATGTATCAAACAATTCAGCAAGAGACAATCAATTCAAGTTCAATTAGAGGCTTAGGTTCCTTAGACTCATGTTCTCACTGATTTGGGCACTCTTTCTCACATGAAGCTCACCCCAAGCTTGTTCATTTGCTTGGTTCTCTTTCCTCACCACTCAAGTGTTTAGGGGATAAGACATTTCACTCAATTTTCCTCAAGGAATGAATCCTACCATAGGCTTGACTATCAACCAAATCTCTACTTTATTAATGAAAACAATCAAGAATCAAGAGGTCTTTCACTTGGTTGTAACATGGCCATGGGATTAATCGTTAGGTGGGGATAACAAGAAAAGGACATTTCAAAAGGCTACATAAACATCAACATTTCAAACATGACCTTCTAAAATACCTTCTTGGGTTTTCAATTCATTTTTCCACATTTCTTTTCTTTCCTTTTCTTTTTATTTTTCATTTCTTTTCTTTTCTTTTTTTTTTTTATCCCCTTCTCTATTTATTTTTATTTTTTTTTCTTTTTCTTTTATTTGGAGAAGGGAAGAATTTTCAAATCAAGAGAATTATTTTTTTCTGATTCTTTTCCCAAACTTTTTCTACTACCTTTTTACCCTTTTGTAATACTTTAGAAGGTCCCTATCAACATATTTATCAAAACATTTCAGGGTACCAAGAAAAGCATTTTATTCTTTTGTAGGCTCAAAATTGGGCAACTAAGGGGTAGCATTTCATCATTCAAAGCTCAGAAGGCCAGAAAAATACCTATTGCCTCAATCATTTTCAAAAATGTTTCCAAAATTTTTTTAAGCTTCAAAATGGTTTCAAGTCAAGTTCTAGAGAATAACAAACCAAGAGGAATAACACTCTAACACAAAGAATGGGGTAAAATTTAGTGAGTACCCCTTTGGCTCAAAATCTCACATTTTAGTTCAGAATCAATGAAAAACACAAATCCACAGAACCATATGCTAATTATCAACTATCCAAGATTATCTCAAACATTTTCATTTGCAGCCATATCACAAGAATAACAAATTGGGTTCAACAATTCACTATCACAATTTATTGGGCACTTAGTTCTCACAATTGGATGCAAAATCTAAGCAAGGGCAATATAATGTGTGATCATGCAAACTATCATGCAAAACTATATGGATGCAATATGCAAAATGCAAATACAAAATACCCCTACCCCAAGCTTAAAAATTTACATTGTCCCCAATGTAAACAATCAAGATAGAGAGAGGAGAAAAAATAATACAAAATAAAATAAAATAAAAAAAATTGGAACGGCTTACCGAGGCGGTAGCAGGTGTTGACTTTCATTTCAGTCAGAAACTGCTTGAAAGTTGGGGTTGCTTTTTCTTGTCTTCTTGCTCTTCCCTCCTTCCTTCTTACCCTGGAATCACTTGGCAATTTTATTAGTAAAAGAAAACTCTTGAGCTTCTCAAATTATTCAAGAGTTTAAAAGTCAAAAACAAATCTAACTAAACAAAAAGGAAAAAGGAAAAAGAAAAGAAAAATTGGGTTGCCTCCCAATAAGCGCTTCTTTAATGTCACTAGCTTGACTTATTAAAAAGCATCCACCTGGATCCTCCTCCCGGATCAAATGGAAATTGGGGTGGTGATTGCAACAGTAATATAACTTTATTCTCAATTCCACCCAGCCATTGGGTGAAATATCCATTGACCTTTGCAACCATAATAATGCACTTACTTCCTAGCGGGTCAAATGGCATTTTCACCGGGAAGTTTGAAAAACATGGGGAAGGGACTAGTTTACCAATGTCCACACATGCATGCAAGCCGACATATTTGTCCAGTGCAGAAAAATCAAACTGCTCAGCAAGCATGGTGGAATCCCCTACCACTTCGTCTTCATCTTGAACTATCCCCCAAACCAGATTTTCCTCAAATTGGGCTTCATGTGACTCTTGTACTAACTGTTGGCAAATCTCCTCAACGTGCGTTTTGAAGTTCTGCTTCACAGCTTCGATACTCTCACAATTTGCTCTTGCCTTGGCCTCAGAGGCGGATAGCTCTTGGGAATACTGTTCTAGAGCAGCTTTCAA